>JABWTJ010000486.1:634723-1259659 GCA_016801875.1 Solanum sitiens | reverse complement strand
CCTCTTGGTGGCTTGAATGCAATGACCCACTCGGCATTTGAAGATGATGGCCCTCTCGGCGTTTGAAGATGATGGCCCTCTCGGCTTTTCAAGATGATGGCCCTCTCGGCGTTTGAAGATGCAATGGCCTTCTCGGCATTTGAAGATGATGGCCCTCTCGGCGTTTGAAGATGCAATGGCCCTCTCGGCATTTGAAGATGATGGCCCTCTCGGCGTTTGAAGATGCAATGTCCCTCTTGGTGGCTTGAATCCAATGGCCCTCTCGGCTTTTAAAGATGATGGCCCTCTCGGCGTTTGAAGATGCAATGGCCTTCTCGGCATTTTGATATGAATGGCCTTCTTGGCAATTTGAATATGATGGCCTTCTTGGCAATTTGAACATGATGACCCTCTTGGCAGTTTGATATGAATGGCCTTCTTGGCAATTTGAACATGATGACCCTCTTGGCAGTTTGATATGAATGGCCTTCTTGGCAATTTGAATATGATGGCCCTCTTGGCAGTTTGATATGCAACGGCCCTCTCGGCAGTTTGAATATGAATGACATATCTCGATAATGTCATTAACTTCTTTGATAATATGATATGCATGATTTCTTCGTGATAAATACGATGTCCATCTAGGTGGTTCACATTATCGTGTCTGATATCAACGGGATTTGTGAATATTTTCCAATGGTTGTTGATGCTGAAAAATGTAATTTGATATTTTGTAGATGCTTGTACATGTTGAGAGCGATTTCTTCACTCGTTCACATCTTCTGTTTCATTCAACTCTTTCTTTGTTGGAGATTTGAACAAGGTGTTGTTGCTCGTATTCTGAACTGCTGCTTTCCTTCCAAAGAATTTAAATGACTTTTCTTTCTCCACAGAAAAGTTGTCGATTTTAGGGAGCTACTCGTCCTTTTGAATTTCCCATATTCATTGAATGGAGGAATATGATGATCTTGAGGCAATCTTACATACCTGCATCCACAGAAAAATTGTTTGTTCTTAAAACAAACTGATCTGTGTTGATTTCTTCAATCGCTTGCTCCTTCTCTTGATATCTTCAGTTGATCACTCCGATCTCTTTCTTCTTGATAGACATAAGATGAAATTATACCAAATTTTTGACATAATAAGAAATCCTTAAAAAAACTTTTGAGAATCAATTTGAAAGAAGTCACTGTCAAATGTCATGTCATGCAAAGCTTAAATGAACGTCCTTGGTTTAAACTTTAGACGTATCCGATAGCTTTTCCTGGAGAATTCAGAAAATCGCTGAAGCTTGAGAAATTTATGAATTGGCTCTCCCGAAGTCCTCCATAGTCAGAAAGTTTTGTACTTGTCTCCGAAATCCAATAATGTTTGAGATTGCTGAAGTTGACTTTGAATTTTAACGATGCTAGAGATCATTTGAAGTTAGCTTTAAACTTCTGATTATGCTCGAAATGTTCAAAATTAATTACATACTTCTAGTGATGCTTGAAGAAATTTTTGAACCCATTCTCAAAAATTTCTGTCTAGTTAGATGCCTTGGAGTATCTCAAATATTTGATATATGAGTTGTAGATTTTTTTGAGTCCCTCAAATAAAATTCTGCAATTCACCATGTGACTTTAATCTTGACTTGTTAGAGATCTTCTTGAGAATTTTTGAGACCCTCTCAAAATTTTTGTCTTGATTAGACGTCTCAACGTATTTCAAACTTTTGATATATGACTTGTAGGAATTTTTGAGACCCCCTCAAAAATTCTGTCCGCAACTCACAATATATCTTATGTCTTGAGAAATTTTTTAAGTCTCATCTTGAGAATTTTTGAGTCCCTCTCAAAAATTCTGTCCCAGTTTCTATTGTAATGAAAAATAGAAATCTTACGGGAGATATGACCGAACCCTTGTGGCGCCTACGTATCCCGTTGAGGCAGGAATCAGGTCATACGTAGTTCCCCTCTTGAGAATTAACAAAACTAAAAAAAATTTGATAAAGGAAATGACCGAGGCCGACATAGGCCGCCTACGTATCTCATTCTTGAGAATTCAGGTCAGACATAGTTCAAATACAAAAGATAATTTCCTAAATATAAAAGATAAGATGATTACAAGCAAATGATGCGATTACATGGAAAGAAATATAAGAAATTTAAATCTTATAACATCTCTTGATAACACCTGAGTTGATTAACCACTTGAGATGAATGTCTATGCTTAAACTTATCATGCCATCAAAATAATGTATCGATATATTGCCTGAGCAATCTCTTGAGTTCTCTTTTTGCGCTTCTATCAGATGAACCTCAATTTTGTCTTATTTGACACATTCATCCTTTAGTAAATTCACTTCTTCTATATCATCCAAATCCGACTTATCTTGATTTTCAAACCATTTAAATATTTGGCAATGTATCATGATCTTCTCATCATACTCTTAGACACATCAATATCTACTTCATTTGTTCATTCAGCTTGTGACATGACATGATATTGACAGATTTTAAAATTAATTTTACTAAAACAAAAACAAAGGTTGTTAGATAGAAAAGTTAAAGCAAGTGGAATAAATTTTCGCATAGAAGAGGCTTTTATCAAAAATAAGGAAATACGAACTTTGAACATGATCATGGGCCATTTTGCCTTTTCAAAAATACTACGAGGAAAATAAAAAAAATATAAAATTCATCTTTGTCTATCAAGATGAACGAAGAGTCAAGAACGGCGTGGAAGTCCAATTAAGAACTTGTTCTATTGGCTCATCATCTCGTACGCTTGATGTCTCCTTCAATTCTTCCAGTATGACATCGCCTTCTTAAAGAAGATCCCTAGTTCCTTCTCTGAGATTATCATCATGGGCATATTCTTCTACCGGAAAAGACATATACAAATGGTAAAACATGATTGACCTCCTTCTTACTCTGATCATCAATTTTCTTCGGCCTCGACCATGCTAATGGTACATTCTCTATGATTCGGCATTGAATCCACATTAGCACTGCCTACGACAGTTTGAAGAGTTACAACCTTTTGATCAATCAAATCTTGAATTTTATGCTTCAAGTTGATGCAATTTTCAGTGGTATGTCCGACACCTCCTGAATGATAAGCACAATGAAGATTGGCCCTGTAATGTCTGGAATTGACATTTTTTGGGTCAACTGTTTGTATCAGACCGGCTACTTTCAATCTCTCAAAAAGTTGAGTCTGGCTTACAACCAATCGAGTAAAAATTCGAGGTTGTTTTCTCTTAAGTTTTGGACGAGGAAGATCTTGATTATTTCGTGGAGGTTGAGGTACTTGATGATAAAGTGGTGGATTTTGGAGAGTAGGTGTCGGTGTTCGAAAATTTGGATATTGTGTATTTTGGAAGATTTGAGGAGCATTTGGGTAATTCGGCGATACAATTTTGATACTCGATTGTACATTTGGATAATTTGGCAATGAAGTTTGGTAATTTGGATAATTTTGTGCTGGAGCCTGGTAATTTGGATAATTTTGTACTGGAGCTTGGTAATTTGGTTGGACATAAAAGATGGGGTAAGGATTTTGTGGAGTTAAGGGGTAGGTTTTGGATGGTAAAGGATTTCGAACATTGTGACGGGCATGCCTCTTTGATTTTTTATTCGATTCAAATGAGATAGAGGAAACATCTTTCCTCTTCCTCCTCAATGGTCTTGAGGATTCACCTTGGAAAATCATTGGTATGATTTTTCGGGTCTTGAGACCGTCTTCAATAGCTTCACCAATTTTGACTATCTCACTGAACTTCCTTCCTAAAATTAGAAACATCCTGCTGTAGTACTCCGAATCTTGAATACGCACGAAGATTTCAATACTCTCTTTCTCAGTCAGGGAAGGCCTAACCCTTGCAACCACTCTTCTTCAACGGTAGGCATATTCTCGATAGTTCTCACAAGAAATCTATTTGATTCTCTCCAAATAGTATCGATCAGGAATGAGTTCCACATTGTAACCAAACATTTCATCGAAGTATGTAGTAGATGCGGTTTTTAGAGGTATGGCTTGAGTTGTAGATGAGTTTTGGACCGTTGGAGTAGGAATTTGATAATTGGGAGGAAATTCTGGAAATTGTTGGTGTTTGGATTTAGAAGAGTAAGTACTTTTTGGCGTGAGGAGCTAGCTTGATGTGGGTTAAGGATGATCGAGTCGATGATGGGAGGGTTTGAATTTGTAGCGGTGGTTGAATTGTTTGCAAAACATTTGGAGGCTGGATCGGAAGCAGGAAAATGGAGTGGAGGTCTTCCATTGTCTTAAGTAGAAGTGTTGGCAATGATAGCCATATTTATCGAATCTCGGGACTTTTCCATTTCAGCCCTCATTTCAGCAATTTGTTGGAACAATTGAGCAATCAGCTTGTTTTGTTCAGCGATGATAGGGTTGTTCACAGTGATTTTGCTCAAATCAGTGTTCTCGACATTTTCAACCACTTTTTCTTTGCCTTTTGATGAACTTTGTTCAAAGAAGGATTCTTTGGGACCTTTAGACCTTGTGAAGTATGCATGTTCAGTCATTTTTTCAACACAGATCAGTTTTATGTACCTGAAAAGGAAAATAACTCAAAAGACAAATGTATTAATTTGTGTCTATAATAAATAATACAAAATATCACACACATGATCCACAAACACATAAGAGTTGCTCCATTTGAAGATAAAAGAGCCCACTGATATAGAAAGGTGACTAAATAGACAGGAATTTATCTATTTAATTTTGGGAATAGTGAATTGGAAAAGTTAACTTGCGTGGATTCAATGTAATTTACATACTTTTGGTTTTGACTGAGAGAAAACTCTAATTTGCTTGGGAGAGCGGAAAAAATAGAAAATTCCAAATATATGGACCGAATCTTGAAAGACTGTCTACGTATCTCACTGGGAGAATTCAGGTCCTACGTAGTTCGACCATTTTGAATCTCTTTTTGATTTGAGATGGAAAATTTATACCTTTTTTTTTTAGATGAGAGAGTAAGATTTAGGATTTGAAAGAGAGTTTTGAATATATATATTTTTGGGGGGGAAACTAAAGATTCGAAGAATATTTGGACGCACTTTTGATAGTGACTTGATATTTATGCTTAGAGGTTTCTAAAAATTATATGAAGAGAAGTGAGCTACAATATCTCCAAATAAAACAACATTTTCACATAAGCAGTTATAACACATAAATAATTATTTCGTATTCTAAATAAATATGTGACCCTTTTTTGCCAAGGGTAGGCCTAACGATTCAAAGAATGTGATTATGATAGATTGATCTGAGCCATTAATTTGTGACAACTCGAGTTTTCATTGAATCGAACTCACTATGTCAAAATTAGGCTTGAGTCCGTCTATCATTGTCACTTTGCACAAAACATGCTCGTTAGTCGTTGGGTCGTGAAACCCGTTGACATAAGGGTGGACTTCTTAAATGTCGAATCGATACACATGATCGATCTACCTAAGGCATATGCATGCATGACATAAATTGAGGGGTGGTTTAGCTATATCTTATGTTTTCTAAGATTTGGCTTTCTAAACACAAGGTTCCCGAGTGGACAACTCGAGTGAGAAGGCTACGGGTTACGTGGAAAAAGATCCGGACAACCCGCGCATATGCCAACTCTCTTAACTTTAGTAACTTTGAAAGAAGTTTGCGGGTGCACAAAGCACACCTCGCGTGTACGTGTGATAGTGTGAATTTCCAATAAGTGGAGAAATATGAACGGAATGACAGTTTATAAAGCAGTAACAAATATACAATTTATGAAAACAATAACAAATAAACAGTTTATATCACATAAGTATAAAATAAGACATTAGACATGCAATATAAGCAAACAAATAACCATATGCTAAAAACATTAATAATTAACCTAAGTCTATTATGGTTAGAACCTATTAAATCCCCAGCAGAGTCGCCATTTCTGTTATGCCGTAATTTTTACTATCTTTAGAAAAATCACTTTTTGAAATGTTCTAAGTATAAAACAATTTGAGAAAAATACTTAGAAAAGAGTCGCCACTTAATTTTTTAAAGAAATTAAGAAAACTTAACTTAAAAAGACTCTAACAGATTAAGTCTTAATAAACTTAGAGAAAATGGGTAAGAGGTTCTTATTTACGCTTCAAGAAGGTTTTTAAGGCATTTGAAGCGCCCGCTAACATGCGATTATCCTATGACTTAGGTTTATTATTATTGACTATTTTTTTTAAAAAAAAAATATTTAATATAGAAATAATCTTATTAATTTACAAAACTCGATTAACTTGAGAAAATAATTAAAAGAACAATTTCTTAATTATTATTTTTTAGAAAATGGAATCTTAATTGAAACATTTGAATATAATACAAGTGACTAGAATTTTAACAAGACTAGATTTGTTAAAAACTTATTTGACGCGTTTTTTTTTTAAATAATATTTTAAACAAAATTGGTCAATTAAAGCATAGAGACTATTTTAAGTTAATTGAAGGTCAAGTAAAAATTTCAAATAAACAAAAACCAAGTATTGATAAAAATGAAATTTATTTAAACATACTAACATAAAGAACATAGTTCATCTCTTGGGGATTTAATTAGGTTATTTAATAATTTAAAAGGTAGAGTTAATAAATAAACAATCAATAAATAATAATAATCAAATAATTTAATAGTAAGGGAGAGAGAGGATTTGGGCCCTTTTTGGGCCTGATTTGCTGAAAATTTGGGTTTTAACCCAATTTCCATTTTTTGTATACACTTGTTGTATCTCAGTGTATACAGCTGGTATATCGACCTGTTCTTCAACTTTGAGTGGATGGAAAATTAATTTTCAGCTGTGACTTTACTGCTTTCGACCTGTACACCAATTGGAGGGGGCTGGACGACTCGAGGAATATATTTTGGAGCCTTTATGGCTCGACGAGAAAGCGCAACGAGATGGATTAAAGTCCATGAGGACTCGAGTAGAGTTTCACATGCAATAAAATAGAAATGAATTAGCCATAGAGTGATGAAATAAGGCACATCCTGAACACGATATGAAATGAATCCAATTGGCTATGGCAAATTAATACACACATAAAATTATGACGGTAATAACAACTAAATGTTAATACTAATTAAACTCAAGATCCAAATAGTTAGCAAATCGGGTGGTTGACAAATTATATATATGTATACATATATGCATATAAAAAATATCTTAAAGCAACAAGTTTACACAGAAATTGAGCTAAATAAAAATAAAGATTAAATAGGCTACGGGAATGCAGATTATACTAAAAATATTACCATAACTCCTAAACGACAATTAATAAACAAATAAATTCCTAAAGAAACATAAGCAAACTAAAAAAAATAAAATAAAAAAAAATAAAAAAAATAAATAAAAAAATAACAATAATAATAATAATTAATAAATAAATAAATAAATAAATAAATAAAAATAAATAAGTAAATAAATAAATAAATAAGTAAATAAGTAAGTAAATAAATAAGTAAACAACTAAATAAATAAATAAATAAATAAATAAATAAATAAACAAATAAATAAATAAATACATAAATACATAAATACATAAATAAATAAATAAATAAATAAAAAATGAATAAATAAATAAATAAATAAATAAATAAACAAATAAATAAATAAATAAATAAACAAATAAATAAATAAATAAATAAACAAATAAATAAATAAATAAATAAATAAATACATAAATAAATAAATAAATAAATAAATAAATAAATAAATTACCTGATTCTGGGCAGCGAACCGAGACTACGAGTTTGACGGAGACGATTCCACCTCTCCAAACTCAAACAGCCACAAAAAATATTTTATAAATATTAAACTATGGAACCAAGAATTCCCGAAAATTTCTGAGTACTTTTTGGTCTCCTCTCTCTTATCCTCCTTTGGTGCAATGAGGAGGGGCTTATATAGGACCAATTTTTGGTCCAAAAAAGATGTGGGAAGCAATGTGGGACAAATGCCAAAATTTCAAAATTTCTATTTGAATGGTTCAAAGTAATTGATTAATAGGATGAATTTACATAAATTAATTTAGCAAGCTTCTTAATCTTAACAAAAAATAAAATAATTAATTTAATTGTAAACTTAGTGATTCAAAAAAAAAATAATAAAATAATATATATATACATATATATATATATATATGTATATATATATATATATGTATATATATATATATATATACATATATGTATATATATACATATATATATATATATATATATATATATATATATATATATATATATATATATATATATATATATATATATATATATATATATATATATATATATATATATATATATATATATATATATATATATATATATATATAACTATGATTTAAACAAAACTAATTTAAAAGACTACTTACTAAATTTAAAATATTTTGAGATGATTTTTGGATAATCATAAAATATACTAATTATATACATAATTATGTAAACTATAGATATTATCTAAAAAAACTTTAAGAAATGGCAAAAATTATTATTCAAAATAATGCAATCGTTATGTTTTTCCTAAATTCACAAAACTAATTATTTTAAGTTGTTTGAGAATTTAAGAAGCTCATGAATTAATTTTTATTGTGGAAGTCCAAAATTGGGTGTCAACAATATATACTAGTTAATTAGTTAACATAGCTATATTTTTAATTAAGTTACCATTCACCACTAACTTTTAATCATAATTACGTGGCTTACATCTAGAATTCGTATAATTCGGTTCCTAATTGTATAAATTCAAAATTTATATAATTCGGCTCCTAATTATATAAATTCAATTTTTTTCTAATTGTATAGATCCATAATTTGTATATGTTTGCCTTAATTTTTATATAATTATCCCGTTGATACATTTGATTTGTAGAAATTCTGAAAAGTTATTAAATGTATAAATTTAGAATTTATATACACTTTTTATGTTTGTATATTGGCAAGCAAGTTATACACAAGTGAATTATACAAACGAAATTATCCATAGCAAACGAAATTAAAGTTACGAAGAGTAACTAGGCAAACTGTAACTAAGGAGACTTACTAAAAATAATCTCTTTACTATTTATAAAAGGGAAAATTACGCAGATAAGCAAACTTATACTATTTAATTACTCATCATAGCTATAGTTTGCTATAATTACCACTCGCGACTAACATGATACATTAATCTTGTGGGCTGACTTTGAGTTTGTATAATTAGTCATGTTTGTATATGTATAATTCGCTAGGATATACAAATAAATATGTATAATATGCAATTTTTTAGCCTATATACATATACAATTAACCTCTCTCCCACTCTCTGCCCTCTCTCGCTCGCCTCTCTCCTCCCTCTCTCAATCTCGCTCGCCTCTCTCCCCCCTCTCCCAATCTCGCTTGCCATTTATACAAATATATATGTATAATATACAGTTATATACAATTATATACATATACAATTCACATCTCTCCACTCTCTGCCCTCTCTCTCGCCTCTCTCCTCCCTCTCTCGATCTGGCTCGCCTCTCTCCTCTCTCTCCCAGTCTCGCTCGCCTCTCTCCCCCTTCTCCCAATCTCTCTTGCCATATATACAATTACATATGTATAATATACAATTATCTAATCAATATACATATACAATTCACCTTTCTACCACTCTTTTCCCCCTCTCTCTCACCTCTCTCCTCACTCAGTCTCGCTCGCCTCTCTCCTCCATAAAACATGTAACTACAAATTGTAATTATCAAACTATATTTGTGTAGAGTAATTAATTATTTTTAAGTGGCTATATGTGAAAGTTTCCCTTTATGAAATCCCCCCAGTAGGAAAAATTACATGAATTAGTACATTTTAATAAATAATTACTGATTTTAGCGATACTTTTTATTATTACCATTTATAACAATACTATGTTAACTCTGCAATATAAATTAAAAAGTGAATTACGTATGTAATATATATGAATTATAATTATTTTTTTGAAATATATAATGTTTGTTTGGTAAGAATTTGACACATTGTATTATAAGTGAATTAAAATGTGTGATAAATGTATTATCTATCATTAAAACTTGCATTATATGTGAATAATAAATTGTTCTTTGTAATATGTATCAAACTTGTATTAAAAATGAATTAAAAGTGATCAAATGAAAAAAAAATGTTATTGCTATAAATAATAAATATTTTTTTACTATAGTATATTTATGTAAGTTTTCCAAAATACTATAATAAAAAAATATTTACCATTTATAGCAGTAATTTTTTTTCCACTTGAACACTTTTAATTCATTTATAATACAAGCTTAATTTATATTACAAAGAACAGTTTTTTATTCACATATAATACAAATTTTAATGATAGATAATTCATTTATCACAGATCTTAATACACTTATAATACAATGTGTCAAATTTTTACCAAACAAACATAATATATTTTAAAATACAATTATAATTCATATATAATTTATATATATTGCATACATAATTCATTTTTAATAAATATTGCAGATTTAATATAATATTGCTATAAATGATAATAAATAAAAAATATTACTAAAATCAGTAATTATTTATTAAAATGTATTAATTGATGTAATTTTTCATAGTATATTTATGTAAGTTTTCCAAACTAGTAAGCCCAATTCAAACATGCTACAAGCCCAATAAAGATCCAACAGTGGTTCGGGTTTTCCCGAGTTCTTATCCCGTTTTACCAGCACGCTTCTACCTTCGCCGGTGAAGACTCTTCCTTCAGTTCTCCGTCACTGAACCCTCGCCGGAGCATCAAAATGGTAACGTCTGCAATTGCTGGAACGTCAATTGTACCAGTCTCTTCCCGGCACCAAACGTCTTCTTCGTCTCTGCTTTCCTCTAGGTATTTCATTGCCGTGATATATTGAAGAAATTAATACTAACTCCGTATCTGCAAAAAGAATAACTGGAGTTTGTAGGAGAGTCAGTATTTGAATTTTCTCTGTGAAATTATACAGTAAATATCGGTTTCTGTTGTTTTTGAATGTTGAGAAGGAATTAACTGTAGTCTTTTTTTCCCCGCAGAAGCTTAAGAAAAAATGTAGTTTCTGTTCTCCGAAGTCCATATTCTGATTCATCAGCTATTGGTAAGTTAGGGTGTGGATTAGCAACAGAATTGAGTTTAGTTAAACTACTTAGTTAGCTACTTAATTATCCTGAACTGGAATATCCTATAAATCTTTGGGTTGTTCTTTGCCAATTTCTAGGATTTTCAAGCAAGAAGTTGGGGATCCCATTACAGTTCAATGAGCACGAATCCGGTGCTCATACCAATTCAAGGTTTTATCTTCTATCCTCAGACTGCATATGCGAGTAGTCAGACTTTTTTTAATCAGTACCTTAATGCTAAAAAATGCGTGTACTTGCTATTATTTTGCTCTTATCGTATTGCCTTAAAAAAGGTTATATTTTTGTAAAATATACTGCCAGATGCAGCACTGATGTAGATTTATAAGAAAATAAGAATATAGGGACATTCTCCACACTAGATCTTCTAACAGATGTTCTTTGATCTAGATTTTAGAAGGTTAATTTCCCTTGCTCTTGAGATGTGTGTATTGTTGTTTTCATTAACTGATAATGCTTGATGTTCCTCCTTCAATACTCGCTAGAAATATAGTTTTTGAAATTAATTATGAGTATCTTCACTTTCACGGCATTGGTTTGTGGTACGTTGTTAGAAACTGAGAATATGTCGAAGAGAAAAACTTATCTTGCCCGCTTTACTATTGTTATGGTGCTGGCTAGGTCTCAGACAACTGGACGAAATAGGTTAAAAGACAACAATCTCTCGTAGGGAAGTGTTGAAACAATTTATCCAAAATATATGTCCATATTACACAATAAATAAATAAATAAGACACGAGCATAGACCAAAATGTGCATGGAGAAAAGATGGTCAGCCAGCCTGCACTTAACTAGCAAGCAGAAATATTGCATTGTGAATTTCTCGTGTACTTGGAGGTCTCTGAAAATTTGCTTAGTCAATGTTCACACACAAAGACCAAATGATTGATTGAAACATGTCACCTAGAAAATATAACAGCTGCTGTTTTGAAATTCATGGGAACAGCTATGGTGTTATCGTAGCAAAAGAGGGGGGTAATCCACCCATCATGCCTGCCGTGATGACACCAGTGGGCGCGTTGGATCTTTCTACCGTGTTATTCAGGAATCGAATTATCTTCATTGGACAACCAGTCAATTCTGCAGTTGCGCAGAAAGTAATATCACAACTTGTGACCCTTGCAACTATAGATGAAAACGCAGATATTTTGGTACTGCTTCGCTTTATCATAACTGTATAGCTTGATTTTTATCAAGTTGTATGTAGAAAGGAATTCCTTACAATTACATCCATGTTTTGCAATATCAGATCTATCTTAACTGTCCTGGTGGAAGCACGTACTCTGTCTTGGCAATATATGACTGCATGTCATGGGTAAGTATGCCACGTTATAGTGTCTATAATCATTCTGTTTAATCAACTTTGAACAACTTTCAAATGCAGAATATGCTCTACTGCCTGACATTACGTTCTTATGAGTTACAATAATTATGCTGTCAAGCAATGTTTTTTTTTTCTCCAGATAAAGCCTAAAGTTGGTACAGTATGTTTTGGAGCTGCTGCAAGCCAAGGAGCACTTCTTCTTGCCGGTGGAGAAAAGGGCATGAGGTATGCAATGCCAAATGCACGTATAATGATTCATCAACCTCAAAGTGGCTGTGGAGTAAGTTCTCGTGTCTTTTGCTGAGAGTTTCAGTTAAGATGTGTTACTTTGAGTGAGTTACAACTACCTTTCCTCTGATTTGGCAATATTACAAACACCCCCAACCCTCCCCCTCTCTCCCCAAAAAAGACTTTTTTATTTCCAATTAGTTGGATGATCTCTCTTTGTTACCTTTTACTTTTCTATTATAAATTTCTCAAACAGTTAAAAAAGGGAAACACCTAATTTGATACGACATAAACTTTGTATAATTGATTGCAAATTTGTACTACTAGACTTTGTACTGGTGCAATACTACTAAACACTTGGTTTGTTCCAGTCTGCGATATATTTATATATTTATCTTTTTCCATCAGGCATAATGAAAGGGAATTTTCATTTTTTCAGATAAATTCTTGTTCTTTATCTAAATATACTTAAATATCTTTTAGAATATTTCTCCTAGTTCAAAATGGTATGAAGAGGCTCCCTTTTAGCTACTTAAACTAGTTTTATTTGTATTAAAAGTCTACTTGCACTAACTGCTTTAGGGGCACGTGGAGGATGTGCGGCGCCAAGTAAACGAAGCGGTTCAATCGCGCCAGGTTAGTACTATTTCTTATTCTACCTTCTGTTTCTGATAATCTAGAAGTGGGTTTCGAACAAGATTATCTTTGCTCAGCTCCAAATTTAAATTTAATGCTCTCCTTATCTTGATCTTTTTCTTGGCACCCGCTATACAATGGGGAAATGAAATTATAAAGAGTACTAGAGAGTTCTCGTTGCATGGGCACCAACCTTAAATTTGCAAGCGAAGTTAATTTCCAATTCCTGAAAGACTTCAAGCTTAATATCATAGTTATCAGATTAGGGTGTGTATGTACCACATTTAGTTTGTAGAAGAGTGTATAGCAACATTCAATGAAAATGATTATGATAATAACCAAAGAATACTCGGGAAATATCATGGTTACAGAATCAACAGTTACGTATATAGTTACATAGCCCTATGAATGATTTGATACCAACCTAATTCTAATATCATAATGTAGGCAAGATCAAGTTACAATGGTACAACCAAAGTAAACAATAACAAAAATGAAAAATAAACTGAAAGTCTTCTGATAATCATGCATCATTTTTATTGATATCAGCAATATCACCAACACGACTCTTCCTAGATTTAACACGACTCAGAAAATTTTGACTCCTCATAGTATACGTAGGGAAATTGTAAGATACATATGAAATGTATGCACTATATAAACATGATCAGAATATAGGAATTGTTTTGTTATCTTCTAAAGAAAAAGGATAGGAATCGTTGAAATTTTTGACGAACCATATGTACGGATACAGAACTTGTCTACTAGGGTATAAAGCTAAGTTGATGGAGGCCCACTTGGTATTTGTGGTACTCTACAAGTCATTGTTATACTATATCATAAAAAAATAAATACAAATTCATTGTTATACGATCATCCAGATTAAGCTTAGTTGTGATTAGATTGAGAATTCAGCACAGAAGGTTCCATGGACTTCCTATTCCATGTGTATAATTTTGAAAAACACAATCACACAGCATAGGATCATGATGACCATAAAGAAGTGTCCTTGTGAACTTCAGTTTCAGTCCTACTGGTTTGTGTCTAGGCTCTTATTATTAAAAAAAAGATTGTTGACGGGAATGCATGTGTGCTCGAATGAATCACCAAATTTTTCAGTTCATCTTTATACATGGGTGTCAAACTTCTGGGTATTATTTTAAGCTAACATTGATGGTCCTTCACAGATAGCATGTTTTTTTTACCTCTCTCCCTAGGAGCTCCCTCCTTTTTTTCTTCCTTGGTGATTCGAACTCACAACTTTAGGTTGGAAGTGAGGGGTACTTACCATCCAAGCAACTCCCTCTTGTCTCACAGAGAGCATGTTACTTTGTGAACTTTAATGATATGATGCACCAGACCTGTGACTAGGACATAAGATTGTTAAATTGGGATAATTGGAAAAATATTGTAGTTCACCTATAAAATTAAGCTAAAGCTCCAATAAAGTAGTTACCTCCGTCCAAATTTATGGGATGATATTTCATTTTTAGTCTATCTCAGATAGAACGACACCTTTCTTTATGTAGAAATAGTTAAGACTTTGAACTTTTCATCTATCTTTAATGAGATATTTATTACCAACAAATATTTATAGATGGTTATAGTTTACAAGTTTCAAAAGTTGAGTTTTTGGCCAAAAACATCATTTAACTATACCTAAAACTTAACGTACATCCTTCAACTAATTTATTGAACAAAAATCATCCTTAATGTATTCAAAACTATCAAGTTTCATCCTTCTTGAAACTGACCCATCTATGTGAAAGTCACATGACTCTTAACTCCCGAAATATCAAATTTCTCAGACCAGCCACAATTCATTTTCTTTGTTCTGCTAAAAACTTTAAAGCTATTCCAAGTTAGTTTTTTTGTATGTCAATTTTGCTGAGTCTATATGGACAATAAAAGAAAGGAAAAAAAAACGACAAAGCTAGGATGACTCTTCTTTTGTGTAATGGTTAGATTGCGATTATATTTGATTTGGGTATTGATTTTAGGAAGGAAGAAAGGCTTGAAACTATTTAAAAATAGGCCGCAATGAAATTTGTTGATGTTCTGGTGATAAAAAAATCTTTAACAACTATTTGAGAAAAAAATATTGGGTCTTGTAGAAATGGAGAGAGAGAACCGTAAGAAGGTTCGTGTTGAAGAAAATAGTTTAAAAGATAAAAAATGCAAGAACGAGAATGAAAGGATCTTTGTATTACATCCGTAAGAAAGTTACCACAAATAATTATGGAAAATAAATCGTGATTGCAACAAAAGAATAGCCAATATTTAGCTTCATCGTACAAAACAACTTATATTACAATTTTTATTAAGCTGGAGAACCCTAAATTCATTCCTGACAAACTTTGCCGGTAAAAAATTAACTCAGAAAAGCTTCAGCTTTGAGAAGAAGACCCTTATACAACTACTGGACTCATTTTAGGATGCTTATAGTCATGTGACTTGCACATGGGATTGGGTCTGTTAATGTTTTTAACCGAAGTTTCAGGGAAGGATGAAACTTGCTAAGTTTTGAACATTGAGCCGATTTTTGTTCAATATGATGGTTGAAGGATGTACATTAAGTTTTGGATATAGACGAAGGATGTTTTTGGCCAAAAACTCTTCAAAAGTTTCTCTTTCTTTCTTAAACTCCGTTTCCAGTGAAACATCGTCCCAATTTTTTTGGGATAGGAGTAGTATAGTTTCCAGAATTTTTTGTGATTGAGTTGATATATCTACTTGACTATACAGAAAGTTGACAAAATGTATGCTGCCTTTACTGGCCAACCAATTGAGAAGATACAAGCATACACTGAAAGGGATCGTTTTATGTCTTCCTCTGAGGTAATGTTGTTGCTCATGCTATAACTTTCATGATGGTGTTTTAGATGCTCTACTCCTTGCTCTATAGTGTTTCTAAATGCCCCAAAAAACTTGTTACCAATTTCAGAAGTAGTAATTTCTCGCGGTGTAGATGTGGTGCCGTTTTGTCTGATCTCATTTCCTTCATTGTCATTTTTAGCTGGGCATGATACAAAAATCCATCCGATTAATCAAACATTTTCTTTCTTTACTGCTCCATGGCAGGCCATGGAGTTTGGTCTCATCGACGGGGTGCTAGAAACAGAATACTAGTTGCAAATGGACATGATAGCATGCTTTCAAAAGATGAAAAAACTGCTGTTGATCATCAACCACTTGGAAACATAAGAATCTGGCTCTTGCAAATTCGTGTCGTAGTTCCTCACATACTTCCAATCGATGAACGTTCAAGATCTCCGAAAGCATAATTTTTAAGGCAATATTGTATCTCTCCTGCAGATTCACTAGCACTTTTGCTTGTATTGATCAAAGTCTCAGTTTATTTATATCACTAAAGTGCAATTCAGAGGTTGTGACTTGTGGTGTACTTTTGCCAAATATATACAAGTACTTTTAATTCTGCAAACTCTTGGGAACCAACGAAAGCTAAATGAGGCAACCTCATCGACTCTAATAAAAAGTTTATTTTTCTTTTCCAGAATGAACAAGTTTCAACTATCTGAGATTTTGAAAGCATTATCCATCTGGCTTCTTGCACGTGAAAAATGTTAAGAGTTAATTGCATCGTTTTTTTGTACTTGAAATTTGTCGTTATTAATTAATAGGTCTTCATTGAAAAGTTCATTTCATTATCTCAAAAGTCCATAACCTCACTAGTGTATTTTCTTTCAATCAATCATCACTTCTTTACAACATGAACACAAGGCTTTTAGCACTTGATTTGTGTATTGATAATTTTCTGCAACTCATATCAAGGTTCAAAAGGTCTTTTAAGCATTAAACTTTTCATCATACTATGATTAAATTAAAGAAAATTTAGAGCTTAGAATATGATACTAAGCAAAAAATAACTATTATGCGAATACTGTAAAATATGGAGGTAGATTAAATGTTCATTTTATTTAAGCAAAATACATTTCAGAGTCCAAAACTAAATTAATACACACATAACCAAAGCCTAATAAGTATAAATCAAATCTTGTAAGGCCAAGTTTCCATTATACTTCATTGTAATAAAATTGGACGACTTACAATAGATATCATCATCTTCAGATTATTCAATACGTTTTTTTTTATTTTACTCCCACTTATTGTGCACAACACGATCACTTGCTTTTTGTTGGGTATTTGTTGTCACAACACTTTTCACATTAGTGATGTTATAAAGTTCTATCAAGGTTCAAAAGATTTCATTTCAATTACAATGAAGTATGAACAATAACTTAAATTGAAATTAAAGATATATACAAGTTGTAGTAACAAAATTTTAGTTTGAAACCCTTAAATTGTTAATGTTATTCTTTTACATAGGGAGAATAATTGTTCTGCATGAGTCATTGACTGATGCAATCAAAGTGAAATGTATATTGATAGTTAATCCTTTCAATTATCTGTCCATTAGAAAAATAATATGTGGAATCGAAAAGTATTTTTAATAAAACAATTTAACTTAAGTCGGAATTTACCAAAAATCTTTTTTATATGCTAGAAATGTGATCAATCATTTAAAGATAAAAACTGTTATAAAACAATATAATATGGATGTCCACTACACCAAGAAGTTACTCATCCATTATCTCCACTATTTTCCTCATTATGAAGATGATCATAACTTTCATAACCTCCACCTTTATAACCATTATTCTTGTAACCTTTCACTTTCATAACCTTCCCATTATATTTATGTTGATGTCATGTTTATGACTAACCTTTTGTATGCCTCTATGCTACACTATAAATAGAGGCATAAGGGTTCATATTGTATAAACTTGAAGATTTGATGAAAACTTGGAAGAAAAAGAAATGCTCTCATCTTTTGTCTCCCTTCTTCTATTGCTTTATCTTTTATATTTCTTGTCTTATTTTGCTTTAGTTTTACAACACGTTATCAGCACGAGTTGCTCATCCTCCATCAAGAATCAATGGTAGGTATTTTTTTTTATGAATTATCCTAGTAATTCTTCATGCAAGGTATACATCATAATTTTTCGGTTGCATGGTATACTTTATATTCTATATATTATTTGTACTAACAAAGCTTGTTTTATAGTTATTCTAAAATGGTTAGTACATTATAAGTATCTTCATAACAATGTTGAGAGAGACTATTAAAATGTTTAAATTTATTTTAACTTGGGACTTTTATATGATTCTAACATGTTGTTCTAATTAATTGATTTTTTTTATTTTTCTTGTATATTAAGTCAAGTTCAGATTATATTTATGATTTTCGATAATTATTTTCTTGGTAATGCACTTGGTTTATTAAGGCATTGATTGAGGGTAAGATGGTGAACTCAGGTTTCACCGCACCAAGTGGGTAAGATATCGAGTTACAGTTTTGGTGCACCATGATAATAAGAAGTTGGGTTCAAGTCCCATTTATTTATGACCAAAGGTGTCTTTATATGGGTAAGACATTGAGTTAAAGTCCTAATGCAGTATAGTGATGATATGATGATGACTAACATAAAATCTTATACTTTTGACTGAAAGTCATGGAATTAACCCAATTAATTGCTCCATACTCTTATGTGAATTTGGTAGCAGTATATTAATATGTCTGAAAAATGACAAGTGGTTGAATGTATGAATATGGGTATGATAAAATGTTAATGGTCATCATTGTGGTAATTAAAAGGAAGAACATCATTGGTTCTTAAGATGTTCCTTCAAATGTGAAGGTAATTTTGTCCATTAAGATTGTATGAAAGGTTATGGGACACATTGTTTTTTAAGATGGTCCTTCAAATGTGAAGGTAATTATTAAAAGTAATTGTTATCCATCAAAGTGGTATGATAAGTTGGGCCCATTGTTGTTGGTGCAACCCAATTTAAAAAGTTTTATAAATCCTCCATAAAAATAAATGAATACAAAGTGGTAGTACATTTGGTACATTTGACCTTTTAAAGTGATGTTGAAGTGAGTCACATAATGCCAAAACATGACAATGAGTTTCTAATAAAAACTTATGGAACATGTACAAATGGTTATGGTTCATTTCTTGAAGAAAATGTGACTTGTGTTCGTATGGATAAGAACATGTTCATATATTGTTGGATGAATGTCACATCTCACCTCTACGGGAGGTTTGAGAGATTGAAAGAAAATATTTTGACATAAATGGTCATTTTGGTCATATATATACTTTGAGTACTACACAAATATTGTGGTATGTTTTATTATGAACTATTGAAGGGCAAAAGAAACAAATAAATCTTTTCTGTAAAGGTTGTGGCCATGACCAAAATAAATGTTGTTGGGTGGCAACACAAATTTGTCATTGGTTATCAAGAAATAAGTCTTGAATGTAATAATTTTAACCATGACAATAATAATAATTTTCTCTTTAAGGAGATGGTCACCATAATAATGACGTTGTGAAATTTGTGGTAGTACACAAAATTAATTGAGAGTTCCGAAAGGGCTAATTTGTTACTATCCGGAGAAATAAAATTCACAATATTGAGGTTGTAGTAAGTCTCAAAAGAAACTTTTTAATTTTCAGTGGAATTGAAAATATTTATTATATTGAGACTGTAAATTATTGAAAGATGAAATATCATCAGATTACTACAATCAAAGCGAGTTATGAATATTTACATAAAAGGTTACCCGTCTTTCTCTTGTTTGTTGTATACAAATATGAGCATGCTGATGGAATCACATGCAAAAGTAAACTAGAAGTTTACTAGAATAAATATCGGTTGGCACAATCGGTTGGCCATTTCGATTCAAATGTGATGCAAAAGAAATTGAGAATTCACGTGGCTATATGTTGAAGAAATAAAAGATTCTTCAAGAATTCTCATTAATTTGTAGTTTTTTCTCGTGATAAAATAATCATTGTACCAGCTAAGGGTGGAATTGTATTCCCTGAAATTATTTGGAACATATAAAAGGTGAATATGGGCCCGTTCAGCTGCCATGTGGACCATTTACTATTGTGATTTAATGGATGCATCTATGGTCACATGTGCATTTGTATCAACTTACAAATTGGTTTTTGTAAGGTTGTTTGCTCGAATTAAATTAAAAGCACAGTTCCAAACTATAAAATCATGTGGCTAATGCTGGTTGGTTTAGCAGAAATTGTATACCTCCAATTATAGCTAGACCATTGATTATGAGAACAAATCTCTCAAATAAAATTTGGTATGAGATGAGTTTATTTAACATTTATGCATCAAGCCAACAAGGTTCTCTCCAACACAATTGGTTCAGGGTCAGGAACCAAATAATTTCTATATAAAAATTTAACGTGTGCACGTATGATTTTATTGCTCCACCATGCACAAAGATGGATCCCCAATTGAGGTTGAGGGTGAATGTTAGATTTTCTAACATTAGGGGGAGATATGTGTACCAGCTGAAAGTTATGTGTGGGGTGAATTATCTAGATCCTCGTTAAAATATATATATATATATATATATATATATATATATATATATATGAACTTGAAGTTCAAGAGATAATTCATTTGCAAAATGTTGCAAGTAATTTGCCAGATGTATTTGCTGACCCAATATTTTAATTAAGCTGCAAATGCTCCAATAAATAGTCTTTAAAGGACAGAGTTTAGGTACGCCTAAAGCGTGATAGACCAATCGATTCCAAATGTAAAACTCCTTGAGGAAGGAGAGGAGCAAATTATCAAAATGATCATTGATAATGAGGTAAGTGCTTTGAAACAGCACTATGACATAACATTTCATAAAACCTTGGCAAAGGTTCAAGTACCTGAGAATGATGAAAAATGAAGAGATCTCAATAAGTTATGTCGTATTAGAATCGAAATCAAAATGACCGTCGATGGTATATTTGATATGATGTAGCACTTAGTGCTATAAATGATTACGAGGATCTTAAATTCGAATTTGTCATATAGTGTGGATTGATAAATGATTGACACTATTCAAGTATATTTTGTTTCACTTAGAAAAGTGATGCTTTTGAAAATACAGTTCATAGATCAAAATATATGTCACTGAGGGTACAAATGAATCATTGTGCGAAAGTATAACCGTAAGATATAAAGTATGGTTCGTGCCTCGGGGCATAAAGAATTTTGGCAGAAGTCCTGGCATTGTAAAATAGAGATATGTTCTCCAATGGTGAATGCAATGAGACTTGTTTCAGTCTGGTAATAGATGAAATACTTGAATATGCAAAATGATTGATTATTACGTCTAACTAGACGATGAAGGTTGTACGAAAATCCTTGAAGAATTTAAAAGGTCTTAAAGCAATTTCATTGAGTGCCCAATGGTTTTGAGATTGCTTAATACAAAGAAAGAATCTTTTCAACCTCATGAAAATGATTTAAAATGTTATGTATTGGTGCAATTGGTGCACTTACAGATTGCTGGTTATGCAAATGCTAGAAGATGTGTGATTTTCATTGAGAAGAAAAGACGAGCTTCAATAAAATTGATCAATCTCTCATGAGTCAAAAATGATTTGATTATATAGATGCAGAATATTTATTTGATCTATACAAAGCTCGATCGCAAAAGAGCTATTTGCTTACATATGGATGTACAACAATATTTTGGCATTCAACAAATATTGGTAACCACTTCTTCAAATCGTACAGAAATAATACTGATCTATGAAGTAAGTTGGGGTGTGTTTGGTTTGAATCATGATCTATTATATTCAGAAAATATATGATTTTTCAGCTATCATATACGACAATAATATGTAGCTCAATTGAAGGGAGGATATAATAAAAAGAGATCGAACAAAGTATAGTTCACCAAAAGTCTTTCACACATGATCTTCAATAAAATGGTGAGATAGAAGTTCAAAGGTTTACTCAAGTGATAATCTTGTAAATTTATTCACTAAAGATTGCCAACATCAATATTTGGGAAGCTGTGACACAAGATTGGAATGCATTGTTTTCGAGATATCAAGTGAAGTTTTTATTAGGGGGAGAAAAATACGCGTTGTACTATTTTACTTAACCATGGTTTTGTCCCAATTGGGTTTTCCTGGTAAGGTTTTTAACGAGGCAACATTCAAAACGTATTAAAAGATATGTGTGCTCTTTTTCCTTCACTAGGATTTTTTCCCACAGGGTTTTTTCCTAGTAAGGTTTTAACGAGGCACATTATCTATGGACATCCAAGGGGGAGTGTTTTAAAACAATATAATATGGATGTCCACTACACCAAGAAGTTACTCACCCATTATCTCCACTATTTCCTCATTATGAAGATGATCATAACCTCCATAACCTCCACCTTTATAACCATTATTCTTGTAACCTTTCACTTTCATAACCTTCCCATTATATTTATGTTAATGTCATGTTTATGACTAACCTTTTGTATGCCTCTATGCTACACTATAAATAGAGGCATAAGGGTTTATATGTATAAACTTGAAGATTTGATGAAGACTTGGAAGAATAAGAAATGCTCTCATCTTTTGTCTCCCTATTTCTATTGTTTTATCTTTTATATTTCTTGTCTTATTTTGCTTTAGTTTTACAACAAAAACTATGATTTTGAAAAAAACTTTGATTTTGAAGAATAGTTAATTTACCTTAAGAACCAATTTATTAAGTAAAGAACAAGACGAGCCCTAAATAGAATATCTATATTATTGGTTTTCTTCTATTTTATCAGTCTTGAACCCTTGACTTAGTGGTCAGAAGAAAACTGCTCAACCTAACAACTACTATGATCAAGAAGGCTGATTAATTTTCTTTAACTCATATCAAGGTTTAAAGTTTTTTTTTTTTAAGTATCAAATTTTTATGATACTGTGACAATTAAAAATAGAGAGTTTAGACAATTATACTAAGACAAATAAACTACCAAGGAAACCTCAAACTATGGAGGTAGAATAAATGCTCATTTTATTTCACAAAATACATTGCACGACTTCACAACCAAACTAACGGCAACACAACAATATTGGATACAAATAGTCTCATAGGTACCAAGTGTCCTTATACTTTATTGTATTTTTATTGAATTTAGGTTGTTCAACACATTTCTTAAGCTCTCATTTAATGTGCACAAGACAAGCACTTGCATTGCACATTGGTGGTTTTAGAAAATTATTATCAAGGTTCAAAATGTATAATTGATTGCAATAAACAAGACGATTAAATTGAAATTAAGATACATACAAGTTGTAGTAACTAAATTTTAGTATGAAATCCTTAAAGTACTAATGTGAAATAAATGCCGATGGTATTGACAGCATCATCCATCATCCCTTTACGAATGAGGATGAGAATCTTAGGATTAACGATATCTACCTAAATGACAAGTGAAATGTCGACATTACTCTTTCCTTCCCTATCCATGAGGAGCTCCAAAACATCATCATAAGATACACAATTCCTCATAAAATCCTAAGTAGGATACACGTATCTTAGGGCTAACTCTGAGGATGCCTCACACATAATAGAATTGCAGATCGGTTGACAAAAGAAACAGAAAAAAAAAGATATATTTTTAATGCACCTACCATCTAAACAACTCCTCCAATGTATGCTTACAAAGAATTGAAACAAGACAACCTATCTATGCTAGACTAATATCTTTTGATGATACTATTATCCAGGGCTAGTATGTGGACATCTAACTCCTAATGTGTACCCCTTGATAAGGGACCACACTCACTCAATCTTACAATTTTTTATTTTATCTTTCTTTATTCTTTAGCTCATTTTAATTCAAATAACATTTAAGCGTTATTTATTACTTTCTCTGTCCATATTTATATGTCATATTTTACTTTTTAAAAGTTAATTTGACTAATTTTTAAAGTTAAATTAGATTACGTTAATTCAATATTTTTTTAAAAAAAATTAGATATTCAAAAACTATATGAAAAGTATTATAAATTGCAACTTTTCGCATATCAATATGATGAAAATATATATAGTAAAAAATTAGTCAAAATTCTTATAGTTTAACTCTAAAAAAAACCATGACAATATGGAGTAACTTTAGGGTGACAATTGGACAAGTTGGGCATAATTTGTACGGATCAAAATGGGTCAAGACACAATCCAACCCAAATTTGTTTGGACCAAAATGAGTTACGCAACGAGTCATAACTCAATTCGTCTAATTTTTACCAAATTTTAATAGCTTTATTTGTTATTTTATAAGCTTTTAGTACTACTAATAATTTTGTTTCTTTACTATAACTATAGATAACATATAAAATCAAAAAATTAAATAATTTAAAAATATTTTGACAGTTTTCTTTTCAAAAATCAATTTGATTACTTATCAACTCAATTTTTAATGGAGTGAAATGAATTGAGCTAACAAATAAACGAGTGTATAACCAATCCAAATCTAAATGAATTAAATCGGGCTAAATAAATTGAGTTTGTTTTTGCCACCGCTAATTAACCATAAATGTTAACATTATCAAATTTAGCTAAACCGTTCATTAGACCGCCTTGATTATACTATATTGTTTTTCCATCCAAAATAGTAGGCTGAGTTAAATTGTGTCGAGTTAGTGAGTCGAACGGCGACCTCAAAATCCTCCATTATAACTTGTTATTGTTTTCCCCAATTCTTTACTGGAGAAGTGATAACTGCGCGAGGATTCAGTTGTATGAACTAGACTAGATGGATCCCGAGGTTTTTATTCCTTTTTACACTTTTCTTATGCATCTATTTTATCCTTCAGTTTTTTATTTTTGTGTTGACATAGATAGTTTTTTTAATTGATTTGGGATCTTCAATTTCTGTTGATTTTTTTTTCTTCTTTCAATTTGTGATGCAATTGTGAATTTGTCTATGATTAATGAATTTGTTTTTGGGACACCCACATGTCTAATTCGACTAGTTTTGGATTGAGGTGTTGATTGGTATTCTGGAGAATTTGGGAGTGGATTCATTATAGTAAACAGTGGTGACATAAAGATGCCGTTTAAGATTTGATAATAACTCAGATGACCAAAAGCAGCCTTTTATTAATGACTATGGTGTCCGGGCCAGCTTTCCTCACCTCGATTAATTCCACATGATATATGTCACCTCCTACTAGCAATATATACAAGGTAACTCTATCGACCAATGTTAGGATAGATGAGAAGGAATGATTTAGTGTTTATCTCCGGTGGAATTTGAACATGAGATCTTATGACTCTTAATGGCTTCATTGACCACTAGGTCACACCCTTTGGGTGCCCAAAAGCAGCCTTAGGAGTAGATATGTTTCAAGTGTTGGACCAAAACTCCTTTATTCTTTTCTTTGTTCATTAGCTTATTTTTTAAAAAAATTTGGAATGGTTAAGGCAACACACTTGATACTTCTTTTATAACATATCGAGGAATATGTGTTGAAGTGTGTCTTCTAAAATCATTGTAACGTCTTCTTTCTGTCTAAACTGTTGGTGCATATTTTTGAGCTTGTTGCATTCTAATCTTTGGCATCTCTTGGCACTTCATTGATTGAATTGTGGAATTAGTTCTATGAGTTAATGCTGCTCCCCTACTGTTCCAGCAAAAGAAATTGAAGTTCTTTTTCTTTTCATGCATCTTTTCTCCGGTTATCTTTAGAACGTATCAACTATATGAATGTGAATTCCATTCAATGCAGGTTGGATTGAGACTTCTTTTTTCTCCATTGGCTTCTAATATTGTTGTGCGGACAGCATGGTAAGCTGTTATTTAATTTTGTTACTGGAACTATTGTTTATGATTATATGAGAACTTGTTTATCAATTAAAAGTATGATTCTTATGTGGAGAAGGTAAGAGAAGATTGCTTATGTAATTGTTGATCTGTTGTTATTATGGGACATTTACAGCTGTTCTGTGGGGGTTGTTTTACCTGTTTATTCCACATTTAAGGCAATTGAAGGAAGAGATGAAAACGAGCAGAGAAAGTGGCTACTGTATTGGGCAGGTTTGTACTGTTGTTTATTTTCTTTTCTTTCTTAATGTTTTTCTTCTTTGAGTATACAACGACAACCGCACGCTATTTACTTTTGCTTAAGATGCAGTCTCTTATCTTTTTTCCTTTAGTATTTGATATTTCAAGTTTCTGTGTAAAACAACTACAAATATCCCCTGGTTAGTCAATAGATACTTCTTGTTTGGAAATTTTTGAATTTAGTTACAGGGTGAAAAGAACTATCTATTCAACAAAGTACTGTTTTTAACCAAAAATACAACATAGAACTGTTTATATGTTTTCTGGAGGGATTAAGGTACATATAGGCATCTAAATATACTAGAACATTAGAATTTTGTATTGCAAGTCATGGATGATTGCTATTACTATTTCAAAGCATCTATTGAACTTTACCTACAAACAACCTAAAAAACGATAATGATTGCAATGATTCTAACAAACAACATATGTTTGAATTTTGCAATAAGTTGAGAGACTAGAATTTTCATACATGCTAGGTATATCTGCTTTCTGTGGTCATTTATTGTGATTCACTTTTATGTAGCATACCTGCTCATATTGTATGTTCGTATTATAATGTTCAGTCTAACTCCTTGATAGTTTCTCTTCATGTACTGGGTTACCGAAAAATTTGGTTGCATTTTCTTGGACATTCTTCTTAGAACTGAAAGAAGTTTCTTTTGCTTGCAGCTTATGGGTCCTTCAGTGTTGTTGAGTTATTCACCGATAAATTTCTCTATTGGTATAGCTCCTTGCTTAACTCATTTTACTTTTAAACCATTCTACTGTTACTGCTAGTTTAATCCTGTTGATGTTTTTTTCTCTTCTAATTTTATCAGGTTTCCACTTTATTACCACATGAAGTTTGCATTTCTTGTTTGGCTTCAACTGCCTACTACTGATGTAAGCTAAAGCAAATTCTCTTTTCCTGGCTTTGCCATTGCTGTTTTTTATTCATCCTTCTCTGTTATAATTTTGTTTTCTTAGATTCTCCCATGTAAGGGATTGCACATAATCATACTTTGTTCCTGGATTGAATTTCTCACTACTTATAATTTTTATTGTCAAATATCAATGTTTGACACTTCGAGGAATGACTCAGCATATGGTAGGACGACTAAAAAAGGAGCAGCGGGGTGAATGTCACGACCCGAGACTACTCCCTAGTCGTGACATGATGCTTTAAGCCACAAGTGACCCCAAGCTAACCTTATGGTTTGGTACGACTCCAAGATTAACATAAGAGGAATAAGTGAAGATAATTGAAATACTGAGCGGAAGCTAAAACTGAATAGTCCAGTAAGAATCAAATAGACAAACATCTGATAGAACATAGCTGAATCTAAACTAACTTTCCGAAAGCCTCCACTTATATGAGTTGCTAGGACAACCCCTAGCTAACTCCAATTGTCTGAAAACTAAAAGAAACATAACTGAATGACTAAAGGTAAGGGTCATCCTCAAAGGATGAGGACTCACCGAATACTGCTGCTACGTTGACTGGAATCCGTACTAACCGCGACCTGAGTGCTCAACGTTTTTTTTTTGAAATAGACCTGAGTGCTCAACGTCGGGACCTATATTATCAAACAATACAGGCAAAACGTATGTGGTCTCTTTGAATGTCTAACTACCAAGTATGTAGGATAAACATGATAAACATAAATATTGAACATGCTGAACTGAAGAGACATACTGATGCATTGACCAAGAAGATAACATAAAATTTGATAATATGTTGTACTGAATAACTGAATGCTTGGTCATGCAATAAGTGATAGACTGACTGTGGGAGGTAGTACTAACTGACATATAACCATGTGAATTACCACATGGAGTTTGATGTATAATCCAGATAAAAAGGGCTCAATACACTTTGCTAAGGTATGAAGGTTGATCTGAGCTGAGCTAATGTCTATAAAGACTAGGGAGCCGCCTCAACTGATTGGACACTCCTTATATCCTACGGTGACACGTAATTCTGGGACCAAGGGATTTCTGTACTAAAGAATCCAACGGACGCTGATCATGAGCATGCATCCCTAGCTCCGCTCGGCGCTAAGACTCCCAACGACAGACATGCAATTAACTGATACAGTAACAGTTTTGTAATGCTGAAATAATACTGGTTATTGATGATAACTGAGTAGCTCATGAATCATGATTTAATTATTGATAATACTGAAAGACACTTTATCTGGAAGTATCTAAAATCACAAAACCTGATAATCTGATAATATGCATTCTGAAATTACATAGTAATTCTGAGTCACGAGTATACTTGTATATTGAGGGTCCATGAAATAACATTGAAAACATGGAATTATAGGTAAAATCATGTAATTTAAAGGCTAATCATGACGAGGAACTGAATTGCATTGAAAAACCATGAAAATTCTAGTAAAACCCAAGTTGTGGAGAAATCATAAAATCTGAGGTTTCTTTGAAACTCAATGGGTGAAATGAACTCCAGTGATGAAATTCCATATACCTGGAATGGACACCTTGACTTGAATTCTTGAATGGAGACTTGAAGCTTTGAAACTCTAGTTCTTGTTTGAGAGGAAACTTGAGAGAGGAAATCTGATTTGGGGAGTTGTGTGTGAAAGAGGAGGGTTTAGGTCACTAAATTCCCCTTCATCCCATTTAGAACAGGTTAAAACACATAGCATAGGGATTGAAAGAGTGGGAAAAAACCCAAAACAACCCTGACTGAAACTGACTAAGCCAGGGTTCTATGAGGCCATCTATGGTCTGTGATTCCATCCATGGACTGAGAACCCTATTTGTAGAAATTAGAGAAGTTTCTAAAGTTTGATTTTAGGATACCAATCTACGGTCCATAGAACGTTCTACGACCTGTAAACCAGGCTTGTCCTGTTCCGAACCGTAAACTTAACTCGTAGATCTCAGACCACTTTTCCCTGTTTCTGAAGTTGGTTTACGACTACCATCGACGGAGCGCCTGTAGATGGCGCTCCTAAAACACAGAATTTCTGCAGACTTTGGAATGATTCTGAGGTTCTCCTGATCTGATCTGAGCTAGGAACTTTTGGGGTGTTACAAGGAAGTAGTGACATTGGTAGCATTGAGAGTAATTTCGAACTATGTTGCCGAGACTCTTCAAATATATCAATGCGTGCGTGGGGCATCCTCCAAAAGTAGTGCATTTTTGGAGAAATCTGACACGGTTGTGGCAATAATTTTGGAGCCCGATCAACAGAGGTTTTGGAATCGCTGTTGTTTGCTAGAGTTACTTAGATTGTTGGAATAACAATGGTATTTGGTTGCATTGGGCATCGGCAATAGTTTAGGAAGCAGTCTTGTTTGTCATAGTTTCTTGGATTTTTTGGAGAACAAATTATTTAGGGTGGGGTTAGACATTATTTCTTAACTTAGAGAATGCCAAACATATATTTACCACTTCTCCATTAATATTAATTACTTAATTTAGGCATAACGCTCCAGTCCATTTTAATTGTCGTGCTTACTAATAATAATTGGTCCAAAATAGTTGTCATTTTAGAAAATCAAGATATAATTAATTATGAATTTTCACTTCTTCCCTTAATAAAGATGGAGAGAGATTAATGTGCTGAAAAAGAGTAGTATAAAACTATAGACTACAAGTTTACGCACTCACTTGTAGATTCGTTAATTACATATTTTATTAAGTAGACCATGTGTAAAGATTTTGTTGATAGATTATGGTGAGTTTAACTAATGGAGCAATATAGGTCTTGATACTCTTTCATGTTTTGAGCCAAATTTTCTTATAAGTTTGAGAATTTTTTCATTTGGATGCATGTTTGCCCTGTTAAAGCACTAATCATATGTTGCGAATGTTCCAAATCAGTTTTATTGGTTGTTTCATAATGCTTTCACATTAAGGTTTTAGGAAACTTGGTGAGCTTAAAGCAAGACACAATAAAAACATGTTTCATAATGGTAGGTCCAAGACAAAGAAAAGAGAGGATATAAAACATACATTAAGAATTGTTGATTTTAAACACGCATACATTAAGAAACATATTATTGTATGTCAGAACTTAGTGTCTCTTTTCTTGTTTTGCCATTTTTATTTTGCTTGTCAATGTTGATTTTACACAAATTTTGGATGTCTTTCATCAATTGCTGCCTAAATGTATTGCTTTATACTTTCTGCCTATAGATGTGTACTGGACTAATGAATAGTAAAGAGATTACACTACCAGATGTGGCAGAACAATCTAAAATATATTTAAAAATTTGCTGTTGACAGGGGGCAAGGCAAATGTATATGACTCACCTTCGTCCTTTCCTCTTGAAGCATCAAGCCAGGCTGGACCAAGTAGTTGGATTTTTGTATGGTCAAATGGTAATCATAAACTTCATCTTCCTATTCCCCCCTCCCTTTTTCCCTTCCTTTCTTACTTTTTGGCTCTTGTTGGTTTCTTTCCTCTTCTTGTGGGGGTTAGGGGTAAGGGGTTGGGAGCTTGTGTCTTCAAGTTAGACGTTAGAGGAAGGAATTATGCTCTTGATTCATGTTTGGTTGATGAGCTGTGATGGCATCAGATGTGCACCCTGGTCTGGAGCTGTTCGATATAATACTTTGGTTTTAGATCTTATAATCAGTATCAATTACCTGGTTGACTCTTTAATTTTCTTAAGCTAATCAACTGTTAAAGGTCCAATTTGCAAGCAGCTGTTTTTGCAATGTCATTTGACCTGCACTCTTCCTGGCCTTGCAGTCCAAGTTTGTTAGCGTACACCAAGCTGAAATCAAGTTCGTGAGAGCACTTCTGATGAGGACCTTCTTATCAGGTAGCCAAATAAGTACACTTGGGACTTGCTACTATTTCAGATGTTAGATATGGAATTGTTCCTTCCATGTATTACCTGTTGCTTAATTAATTACTATATACTTCGATCACTAATGTCCTTTTGGTTAAGTATGCAAAAAATAAGTTTGTGGTGTTCATTTACATATTTAGGTGCTAACCAGTTTTCTTTTTCTTCTTATCAGCCAACCAGTTTGCTTCAGGTTTTATTCACCCTGAGCGAAGGCACGTGAGTGGTGCAATTGAAGAACGAAGACAGCAATTTGACACTTCTGATTCTGACGATGAAGAGTGATGCTTAACTCAAGATCCACTTGATCATTGCAATGGTTTCCTTAATAGATCTATTCTGCATAGCGAGTCTCACAGTATGAATTTTTAGGGCTCTTACAACTAACTTCCCAAGTTGATTTTCCGGTGATATTGTACATAGTTGCTTCCGCTTTGTTCAAGATCCATTAGCTTAGTTGTTTCAGTTGCTGCTAGGATTGTTTCAGCCTTCATTCTCTAGGTTGAAATAATTACTGATAAGTAGTATACTAGCAAGAAGCAAATGGTTTTAATTGTGTATGTTACTGTACAGATAGATGTATGTGCTTCTTATTCTTCTTTCTTTATTGTCACTAATTACTATAAGAAGAAATATGACACAATGATCATAAACTATATGTTGAGCATAAAAGGTTTAGAGCTGCTACAGCTACTCATGTCAAAATACTTTTTGTTTTGTTGTTTGTCATATCCTAGAGGCGTAATACATAAGATCAAATTAAATGACGCGTTTATATATTTTGGTTATTATAGAAACGTGTTAAAGTATATTTGTTCACCATTTAGGTCCCTTATTGTTCCATTATTTCAAAGCTTTGAAAATGCTCTGCGTTTTTATGGTGGTATGTCCACTTTGCTTTATTCATATGCACACGTGAACCCAATTAAAAGTTAAATATTATTGAGAAGACTTTTTTAAATAAATAAATAAATTGCAAGACTACATTCTAAAATATTTTGATTTAATAAATGATAATCAAAACTTATGTACCTCTTTAAATAGTGATAATATTTTCTTGTCTAAGATGGAGAGGTATCAATTTTCTTATATGCTCGCAAAAGAAGCCACTAGCTCCATATTATATATTGATGCAGAATTTATAAAACTTATCAAATTAGGTCATACGATAATTATGTGTAATAACTTTTTATATTATTTTGAGAGATAAGTATCAAAAATACATCTAAACTATACTTTTTTTTTTGAGTTTCATACTTAAACTATTGAAAGTTTGAGTTTCATACCTAAACTATCACTTTTTAGTTTGAGAAACAGACCTCTCTCATCATGATATGTGTAATACACTCTCTCTCTTTTATTTTAAAGAATTTCCACATCACACTCCACAGAGACAAAATATTCAACCTTGACAAAAAATAAACAAATTATTAGTATTAGTTAAAATTAAAAATTAAAAAACTATTATTTAAAATAATATTTTTTTTTATAAAATAAATTGTAAAATATTTTTCTTACCCCACATCATTTTTTAAAGTTTTTTATTTTGTTTAAATTTCTTTTATAAAAGTATTTCATTTTTTACTTCATCTCCTCCCCCTCATCAAATACTAATTTAAATATTATTTTATTTTATTTTCTTAAAAATATAATCCTACCCATCTCCCTTAACCCTCCGCTTTCAATTTTTTTTCCCAGTGTTTAGATATACATATCGAAAATATTTTTTACTTGCCGCCACAAGACTTTTTATATTTTTTAATTGTTTATGTTATATTCGGTATACTAGTAGAATTTTTTTCTAAAAATATATGTACGTGCATATCTAACACAAAATAAGAAAAACGTAAAAAAATAAAAATTAGGAGTGGAAAATTAAATAGGACGAGGTAGATTTTTTAAAATAAAATAATATCAATTTCTATCGGGAGGGGGAGGGGGAGGATGAAATATGAACTTTTTAAAAATATTTTATAAATGATTTTTTTTTTAAAAAAAGGGATGGGGTTGTCGCGGGGGAGGGGGGTACGTGGAGGAGGTGGTGGAGTGAGATAAGAAAAATAAATTAATTTTTTATATGGATAGTAATCTTTAATTTTTAATTAATATTAATCTTTTATTATTTAATTTTTATCTAGATAAAATATTTTATCTATGTGGAATGCCATGTGTCAAAGTTTTTCATATAAAAGAGAGAGTGCACTACACACACCACTGAGGTGTGTTTCTCAAACTAAAAAGTGATAGTTTAGGTATGAAACTCGCACGTTCAATAGTTTAGGTATGAAACTCAAAAAAGTGAATAGTTTATGTGTGTTTTTGACACTTATCTCTTATTTTGATGATAAAAATTAACTTCACAATTTGAAAGATTATTAGAAAAATGAATAAGTTATATAATTTTACCACAATAATAGTAATTATTAATAATTTATATATTTTATCTTTGTACTCATACTTATTTATTCAATCACTTATATTTTTTTCTGACATATTATGCAGTATTACAACGTACTGACGTAGGTAGATTTTATGACTTTTCATCAAAAGTCTGTTATTTTTACCTCAGTCATAATTATAATAAATTTGTTGACTTGAAATTTAAATATAATATTTTACACGTAAAAGACATGTTTAAAACATAATTTGATGGGATTTAAATTAAACATTTTGTTATTATAATGTATTAATATGATCAGTGGCGGAGGCAGGATTTTTATCGAGGGATTTCAAAAAGATAAGAAAGCACAATAATAGTATCCATAAAAGCGGAGCGGGTCAAATATAAATGGATCAAATCGGATATAAGCAACTAAAAAAATTTAACTCCACCTCAACCCAAACAATAAATCGAGTAACTATATGTTTGACATAACATTAAAATATAAGTACGCGAGAATATATTTTTTAAACCTATAATTATGGGTCTTATTAGGTGTCATTGTTGTATATAAACGTTATTTAATTTTTGAAATTAACAAAGGAATAATTTTAAATCCGATCATATTGTAGCAATAGAATTTGTGTCGAGAAAATAATTATCAAGATTGAAAAATATCACGACAATCGTATTTATTTATAAATTTTAAATAATTACTCTTATTTATTTGATCTTACTTATAACTATATTATTTATTATTAGAATATAAATTAAACGTTTGACTTAAAATGAGTATGAGAGAATGTATTTTTTTATTTAATTATAAAAGCTTACTTAATTTTATGAAAATAGAAAAGAAATTTATTTTTAATATCTAATAAAATATTATAAATCCCAATAGATTTTCAAACAAAACAATTTTTCATTTATTTACAAATAAAAATGAAAATCAATTGAAAATAGGGTGGAAAACAATGTTATGTGGAATCGAACCCGTGACCTAGCACTTAGGTAGCGAATTTTGAACCTCTTTTACCGCTGAGCCAAGCCCTTGGCTTATGTTCAGGTGGTTCATCACTTAGTATATACATATAAATAAAAAAATTGATCCTACATATATCGTGTAATTTTTTCAACGATGGGGGTTCAGATGAACCCCCTTGGATCCATGTAGATCCGCCCCTGAATATGACATGATTTGAATTCACCGACTTATTCCCAAATTATTATGATCACTTTTAGTGAATATTAGACGACGTGAACATTTAAGAGCCAAAGTTATTAATTTACAAAGAAAAAACAAATCAATAAACATAGAAAAAAAATCAATCAACACAAAAAAGGAATGAAAGCAATAAAATAAGCACTAACAATTAATATTTGTTTCTGTGCCATACGTATACTAATTAGTAATTACCTTCGCCATTGACATTTAATATATTTTTTTAATACGTTAGAAAATATTCAGAAGAAATTTTGATGCGATGATGATAAAATTCAAACCTTTTCTTTCCACTTGACAAGAGTTTTTTTGCTAAAATCATGTTTAAAGTATATCCCATTCCTAAAGTATCATTTTTAGCATAAGATATTCTTCATGTTATAAAACAAGAAAAAATTAGAATAATACTAAACAAGAAATGGAGGACAAATAGCAATATTAAGTAGAAGTATAGAGTATTCTTTTACTTCTTTTGTTGCGTATTTTCTAAGGGTGAAGATCATCCTTTGATAGGATGTTTAAATCATCCTTTTACAATATTTGATAATACATTACTATAATATTAAATTAATATAATAAATGTATACATTACGTTAGGATAAGTTAAAGAAACATCCACACCAATTAAGTGGATTTGTAACAGTCCCCCTTGGATGTTTATAGATAATGTGCCTCGTTAAAACCTTACTAGGAAAAATCCTGTGGGAAAAAGCTTAGTGAAGGAAAAAGAGTACACACATCTTGTAATACGCCTTGAGTACTGCCTCATTAAAAACCTTACCAGGAAAACCTAATGGGACAAAACCTTGGCTAAGGAAAAAAGAGTACAACACATATTTACTCCCCCTGACGAAGAACTTATTTGATATCTTGGAGACGACGCATTCCAATTTTATATCTTACCTTTTCAAATGTAGACGTTGGCAATGCCTTAGTGAATAAATCTGCAAGATTATCACTCGAACGAATCTGTTTAACATTTATCTCACCATTATGTTGAAGATCATGTGTGAAAAAGAACTTAGGTGAAATATGTTTTGTTCGGTCTCCTTTGATATATCCTTCCTTTAATTGAGCTATGCAAGCAACATTATCTTAATACAATGTTGTTGGAATCTTTGTTTGTACAGAAAGACCGCATAATTGCAAAATGTGTTGAGTAATTGATCTTAACCATACACACTCTCGATTGGCTTCATGAATGGTTATTATCTCTACATGATTCAAAGAAGTAGCAACTATTGTTTGCTTCATCGAACACCATTATATAGTTGTACCTCCATATGTGAATAAGTATCCTGGGATCTAACTTTATGTGGATCAGAAAAATATTTTGCATCTGCATAACCGATCAACTCTGACTTGGATGCATCAGAATACAACAATCACATATCAATTGTTCCTTGAAGATATCTGAATATATGTTTAACACCTTTCCAGTGTCTTCTTGGTGGACATGAGTTGAATCTCGCCAACAAACTTACTGCGAAACACATATCTGGCCGGATATTGTTGGACAGGTACATCAGTGCCCCAATAGCACTGAGAGATGGTGTTTCATCACCAAGAACCTCTTCATCTTTTTCTTGAGGTCGGAATGAAACTTTATTTATATCAAGCGATCTCACAGCCATCGGGGTACTCAGTGAATGTGATTTATCCATGTAAAATTTTTTCAAAACATTTTCAGTATATGTTGATTGATGGATAAATATTCCATTTGTCAATTGTTCAATCTGAAGGCCAAGACAAAATTTTGTCTTACCAAGATCTTTCATTTCAAATTCTTTCTTCAAACACTCAACGTCTTCTGAAATCTCTTTAGGAGTTCCAATGATGTTCAAGTCATCAACATAAACATATATTATTATAAATTCAGATTTTGACCTACGTAAAAAAATACAAGGACAAATAGGGTCATTCTTATACCCTTCATTTAGCAAGTATTCGCTAAGACGATTATATCACATTCGCCCTAATTGTTTCAATTTATATAAAGATTTCTGAAGTTTTATAAAATAACTTTCTTTTGAATTTTTATATGCTTCAGGCACTTTAAGTGCTTCAGGGGTTTTCACAAAAAAATTGTGGTCTAGTGAGCCATATAAATAGGTTGTGACAACGTCCATTAGATGCATTTCAAGCTTTTCATGAACTGTCATATTTATTATATACCTGAAGGTAATTGCATCTACCACAGGAGAATATGTCTCCTCATAATCAATGTCAGGTCTTTGCGAAAATCGTTGTGCAACGTAACAAGTCATGCTTTATATCTTACGAATTTATTATTTTCATTGCGTTTTCCCACAAAAATTCATTTGTGCCCCACTGGCTTGACACCTTCAGGTGTTCGGACTATTAGTCCAAAAACTTCACGTTTTTCAAGTGAAGCCAATTCTGTTTGAATTGCTTCCTTCCATTTTAATCAATCATTTCTCTATCTGCATTCATTGACAGATCTTGATTCTTAATCCTCATCTTGTTGCATTATTTCAACTGCAACACTATAAGCAAAAATATTATTCACCACAATATTATTTTGATTTCACCTTTTTCTCGTCGAGACATAATTTATAGAGATTTCCTCATTCTCATTATTTTCAGGTACATGGACCTCCTCTGTGGTGTTATCAGTTATTATGTCTCAGAGCTCTTCATGAGCAATTGCCTCTATATTATGATCATCTTGATCATTTATTCCTTTCCTTTTTTAAGGATTTTATCCTTGAAACCAATTGGTCTACCACGTGTTAAGCGTGGTCCAGACTCATTTGCCTTAACATTTTGTCCTATAGGAACATCAACTCGAAGTTGAGCATTAGCAGCTGGATATATGATTTAGTAACCCGTGGAAGGTTAGTAAATGCATCCGGCAATTAATTTACAATATTCTGCAAATAAATTATCTTTTGAACTTCATGGTCACATTGATTTGTTCGAGGGTCTAAATGAGACAGTGAAAGTGAATTCCAATCTATCTCATTTCCCAACTGCTTTTGTTCTCCCCCGAATGTTAGGTATACTGATTCATCAAAATGACAATCAACAAACCTTGCCGTAAATAAATCTCCAGTTCTAGGTTTCAAATATTTTATAATAGAACGAGATTCATACCCAACATACATCCCCAACATTCTTTGGGGACCCATCTTTGTGCGTTGTGGTGGAGCAATTGAAACATATACCGCACAACCAAAGATTCTGAGATGGGAAATGTTTGGCTCCTGACCAAAAACCAATTGTAATGGGAAGAGTCTTATGTGCACAAGCACTGCTGCATGCAAAAAAGCATGCCTTAAACCGAAACATGCAACTTTGTTCTCATCAACAAGGGTCTAGCTATCAATTGAAGACGTTTAATCAATGACTCTGCTAAACCATTTTGAGTATGAACATGTGCAACAGGATGTTCAACTGTTATTCCAGTGGACGAACAATAGTCATTAAATGCTTGAGATGAAAACTCACCAGCATTATTAAGACGAATTATTTTTATTGCATAATCTGGAAATTGTGCTTTTAACCTTATTATATGAGCCAACAACCTCGCCAAAGCCATATTGCGAGTTGATAATAATTAAGCACACATGAGACCATCTTGTAGATGCATGTATTGTTGACACCCAATTTTGGACCTCCACAATATAAATTAATCATTTCGAGCTTCTTCAATTTCAAACGACTTAAAATAATTAGTTTTATAAATTTTCAAAAAAAATAAAAATAAAAAATTATAGTAATAATAATAATATAAAATTTGCAAGTTATGTTAAATAGTTCTGTCACTTTTTATAATTTTTTTTAGATAATATATATGTTTTACATAATTATGTATGTAATTAATGTATTTTATGATAATTCGAAAATCATCTCAAAAATTTTTGTTTTAGTTAAATATTTGATCATTTAGTTTAGTTATATAATATTATATATTTTAATTTAATTAGTTTATAATCAAGTTTATCATTTTATTTCGTTAATGCTAAAAGGCTTGTTAACTAATTTATGTTAATTCATTTTGTTTTAGTTTAGATTATTTGGCCATTGTTTCAATATAACATCCATCAAAGAACAAGATTTGGGGCCCATTTTGGAATTACAGCAGCCCAAGTTTCTTTTTTTTCTCAACCCAACCCAATTCCATTTCCCATTTCCTTTCAATTCCAAGCCAAAAACATAAATACAGGAGGATAACAAAAAAAAAAGGGGAACCCTGATTTCCTGCCCTCTCTCCAGCCGCCTCTCTCTCTCCCCATCTCTCTCCGGCGGAACTCGCCACCCAGCAGAGGCGGCATCCCTCTCTCTTTCCCTCACCTTGTTCCATCTTCTCCAATTAACATTAACAAACACACACAAAGCTAACACCAACAGAAAACCAAACAAAACCATCTCCTTCTTCTTTATTTTCCGGCGAAAACTCGCCGGAACACAACTAACCAGACCCTCTAAGCCATCCAAACGACCACCTGCAACCACCGCACGATTACTGCCTCCGCGTTCACTAATTAAGTCCAGATCTGACCGGATTCGCGAATTCCTGGTGAATCCGTTCTTTCTCTTTGTTTATTTTTGTTTTGTATTTTCTTTTCATTATGTTGTGTTTATCATATACCATTCATTGGGACTGTTAGTATTTTCCGGTGAGAACCACTCGAAATCACCTCCGATAAATCACTACTTGTGTTGTCTTCTTTGTTTTTGACTATATTTTTTTTAATACTGTTTTGATTATTTTCTATTATTTTGTTTGTTTATGAATCATTATTAGCTGCTAGTTTGTTTTCTTTTATTAATTTATAAAGTGATATGCATATAATAATTAAATTATTAATTAATGGTTGTTTGGTATTATATATTCAATCACGTATTGTTGGCATTTAATATTGGTCACTGTTGTTGCTTTTAATTTTTTTTTCTTATTTTATTATTTGTTACAAAATATAGATAAATGTTGTGGGTTAGTTATTTTTTTTTCCGTAAATCTTAATATGGTATTTGATTTTATTGCCATATTAGCTTTATTGTTTAAGGTCATTTGTTTCTAAGTAATATTGTTATGTTGTATATATGTCATGGGCTATTAGTTTGAGTTTATGTCAAAATTTTCATATGTTTAATAGTGTAGTTTGTCAAATATTAGTTATCTTGAAAATATAAAATTGGCCAATGATAAAATCTCTCCGTCGGTTTTGGAGGCCTACCCATTTTAAAAAGACGGAATTTTAATTTAAGTTTATATATTTTATATGTTGAAATTGGCCAATGATAAAATCTCTCCGTCGGTTTTGGAGGCTTTCCCATTTTAAAAGACGGAAAATTTTAGTTAACTTTTATTGTTAAAAATAGTCAATGAAGAAATTATCGTCGATTTCCAAGGCCTTTCATGTTAATAAGACGGATTTTTATTTTTAAGTTATTATTTGAGTTATTCACTTTTATTTATATTTATTTGGTACTAACTCTTTTACTAAGTGTCTTTACAGGTACCCGGAGGTGCTTCTCCTTGAAATTATTTGAATGTAGTTCGAATCATACTTTTATTCATTATTTTATATATATTGACGTTAGGCAAACTTTAGGCCGTTTCTTATTTTCTTATTTTATTATTTCTGCATATTGAATGTTTATTATACCTGTACATTATTTTTATCCTCAATTTGAAAAAAATGAATTCAGTCGGGACCCACACTTGTGGATTTCGAAGGGTGCCTAACCCCTTCCCTTCGAAATAATTTGAACCCCCTACCTAGAATCAATTGGTTTCGTAGATCATTTAATGGTTTCCTAGTTTTTTTCCTAAAATTAGGTGGCGACTCTTTTTAAAAAACTCGTTTATTCTTAAATTCATCAAAATTGAATCAATTAATTATTTTTTGAGTCACCGCGACGTTTCGCCCTATTTGAACAGAGTGGGGATGTAAACAGAATGGCGACTCTGCTGGGGATTATAGAGGTTTTAACCAATATGAATTTAATTTTTTTTGTTTTTCAAATTGAGGAAATTTTTGTTTTATTATTATGTTATACCTTGTATTTTTATATTTCGTTGATTATTTGTTTGTTGTAATTATTCATTATTTATTTTATTGTGTGTATATTATCATTGCATTCATTGCATAATTTTTCGTCAAACGACAATTATTTTATTTCCACTAAAGGACGATTATGTGGGTTCGCAGTCGTTCATTAACCAAAATTTTCTCGGGGCACCCTGACGAGTATAGTTGGCTACTTGATAGTCAACGATCGTTAACTGTCACAGCCTAAATAGTCCGTTTTGGTTACCTTTTCCATTCTAAATACAACCCACTCTTAGTCGACTAGCGTAGAGCGAAACCAAATCCCGAATTTAGCGCATTGAACTAGGACGATCCAAACACCCAAGGCGTGTTGGGTCAATTAGAAAGACCACCTTGAGTCCGTAATGGCCTCCGGCCTAAATGGACAATCATAATCATGTGTAATTTGAAGGATGTATACGACATTTGGCAAATCATGGTCCATCTGATTAGAGAGTTATTTTAATAGTCTATTTTTGTCAAATTCGGTTTTTCACAAGCTATCATTCCATCCAAAAGTGTTAGCAATCGAAGATGACAAGAATTTCAAGAGAAAGACCCTTCCGCAAAGGCTTAGAATAGGATGGTACCCCTACGTGGGATTGAATATTTGTAATTTTTTCCTTCTTTTTTTTTTCTTAACTCTATAATTCTATTTCATTTATTCATAAAATTGTACTATGTGTTTTGGGGACAGTGAAAAGTTGTCAAATGGCGTAATACATCCTTCAAATCGATAAGGCTGCCCTAGGCATAAAAGGGTCATATATTTGTATAGGACGCGCAATAATTGTTTGTATGCTATGTGATATATTACAGTTTTTCTTTAATTAAAACAGTATTTATTTATTTTATTCATTATTTGTGTGATATTTTGCATTATCCATTATGTACAAGAACTAACTCTTACATTTTGAGTTGTTCTTCTTTAGAGCGAAATGTTGATTTATGTCCGAATTGAGAAATCATTATTTGTCCGAAGTTGCAAGAGACAAGAGGATTAGTGAAATCACAGTCCTTGTATTTCTCAATTATATCAAGTCAAAACGATAAATCAGGGGAGTATTTGACTATGAGGTCACACTCACTTATTTTTATTATTATTTTTCATGATGATTCTGCTCTCACATATTTCTCATATTTTTGTAGGAATACCGTCCCCGACATCAGTCGGGGATGGTCATAACAATGTCTGGATCTCGTGAAAATTGGGAAGACACAAAGGTCCAAGAAAACATCCAAAAATAGTACAACAAATCATTACTGTAGAAATTCGTAGGTTACATTCAACAGACAGTATAAATATTGACGATTAAGAGGCTATAAAACATATTGGTGCGGAAAAAATGGGGGTCAAAAATACTTCATGACTACAAATTTTAGTGGCGCTAGACCTAGAAATTTCTTTGAGTTGTTTAAATTATTATATGTCATATCTGGACGAACTACGCGTACCTGATTCTCATTTTAATGAGATGCGTAGGCAACCCTTCTCGGGTTCGGTATTATCTTCTCCAAAAATAAAAAAATAAAATAAAATAGTTTGTGCATATTTTCCAAGTCATATTTGGACGAACTACGCGTACCTGATTCTCATTTTAATGAGATACGTAGGCAACCCTTCTCGGGTTCGGTATTATCTTCTCCAAAAATAAAAAAATAAAATAAAATAGTTTGTGCATATTTTCCAAGTCATATTTGGACGAACTACGCGTACCTGATTCTCATTTTAATGAGATACGTAGGCAACCCTTCTTGGGTTCGGTATTATCTTCTCAAAAAAAAAATAAAAAAAAATAATATAAAATAGTTTGTTAATATTTTCCAAGTCATATTTGCACGAACTACGCGAACCTGATTCTCATTTTAATGAGATATGTAGGTAGCCCTTTTCGGGTTCGGTAATCATTCTTTCAAAAAAAAAAAAAAAATTACTTGTACATACTATAAGAGTCATGTCTTCAGCTCGGTTGGGACCTATGTAGTTAAGAGCATGTAAATATATTTGATATGATGGAAAAGACTGACTTTGCGGTAAACTATAGATTCTCGTGGTACCTCTTATCTGTACTTTTGTGATGCTTGAAAATTCTCTTGCATGCAATCAAGATAAGAATAAAACTAACCTTATGTTTCATGTGCATTGTGTGGTGAGATTTTGATCAAAGTTCAATTGTGTTACACTGTTGATCTAGAACTTGACCTGAATGTTTTTCAAGGCGAAATCCTGAGTAATGTTTGGTTTGAGAAAGGATTGTAGGCCTTTTTTGACCCGATTGTGCCTTTCAAAGCCTACCAAATTACATTAATCCCTAGTTTTCCCACTTTGAGCCTGAAACTTTTCTTTGGACAACCAAATCTTAACCACTACCCTTTTGAGTGCTTACAAGCACTATCCTCTCTTGGCCCAACCTTCTTGAGTGCACCAAGAATGTGCAAATTATAAGAGAAGATCCATGTTTGAAATTTCCAAAGGCAAAGATATCGAATCTCCCAAGTCAAGGAAGCAAAAGACTTCTAGAGAAAAAAAAATAAAGAAAGAAAGAAAAGGTGAAAGAAATAAAGAAAGACAAAAATACCCTTACAAGGTCAATGAAAGGTGGGAAGGAAAATACTCCAACAAAAAGGAGAAAAATTTATAAGAAAGGAGTGAAATAAAAGAAAAGCTCCAAGAAATAAGGACTCAAAAGAAGTCAAAACAAAGAGGGTAAAAAAAAAAAAATAAAAAAAAGAAGAGAAGAATGGAAAAGCTCCAAAAAATGAGAACTCAAAAGAAGTCGAAACAAAGGAAGAAAAAAGAAGAAGAAGGGAAAAGAGTCAAAAATGAGAATTCAAAAGAAGTTGAAAGGGGGAGAACAATGAAGAGGATCTAACGCAAAGGCGTACCAATCATTAAGAGCACAAATTCTGTGTGACGCTCAAGGAGGAATTAAGTCACTTTTATTCCAAATAAATATCCTACCCATCCCTAAGCCTACGTTACAAGCCAATGACAAGCCCTACATGATCTCATTCCAAATGTTCTCACATTAGTGGAGATTTACATAAGGGTCAAGTATATGGTATCACAGTTGTATGCATTGAACATTCTTGTGAGTGTGAGTGCACTTTGGAAAATGTCCTAAAATTAAATATTTCAAATACGTGTGAAATAGGACAAGTTTTTTTTTCGTGAGGGCACTTGAAACATGAGGATTGATACAATTCAAAACCTTTGTTTGAAGCAAGATGAACAGATCATGTTGATCCTTAAGTATATCGGAGGTACCACTTGAAGCTGTAGGAATTACCTTACATTCAATTTTTATTTTTATTTTTTAAAAAAATAAAAATAAATTAAAGGAACAAGAGATTTACCTGCAATCTTAACTGTTGGTACCAATTGTAGTGAAGGTTTGACTATCTCATCATATTTTTATTTTTTCAAAAAAGAAAAGAAAAAGTGAGCAAACACTCATTCTTTAATATTTTAAAACCTTTTTAAGAGTCTTTCAATTTTATAAAAAAAAAAAAAAATTGTCTTTTGAGTTGTTCATTGTAAAAAGTGTCATCGGGTTAATCTCGTATGTGTGAGAGTCCTATTTTACTTTATAGATTGTCCGTCCCAAAATATGACATATTTTTTTTTATGTATCTCTAGGCTTTGAATATCACATAGAATATTATTTTCTTATTTCATCATGTTCATATTGTACATTTTCTACTGATGATTTTCTTTCAGATTCTTTGCAGTATTCATCATCTACAAGTTTGGAACTACATTTGACCTGATTCCTGGATCAACAGGATATGTAGGCGCCACGACGGCTCGGTCATATACTCAGTGTGATTATTATTTCTTCTTACAATAAAAACTGGGACAGAATTTTTGAAAATATCTCAAAAATTCTCAATAGAGGTGTTATCGCCAACAAGTCAAGATTGGAGATCATTTTGAGATTTGCCAAAATTCTAACTGGGACAGAATTTTTGAGGAAGACCTCAAAATTCTGATAAGTACTGCGAGAAGCTTGATAGCAACTACAAAGATCATGCATTGAGAGTTAATATTCATGCATTGCAAAGATCATGCATTGAGAGTCAATATTCATGCATTGCAAACAATCATGCATCGCGAGTCATATTCATGCATTGCGAAAGATCATGCATCGCGAATTAATATTCATGCATCGCAAGAAGATTTCATACCTTGCGGAATTCATGCATCGCGAGAAGATTTTATTCCTCGCAAAATTTATGCATCGCGAGAAGATTCCATCCCTCGCAAAATTTATGCATTGCGGGAAGACATTCATGCCCCGCAGAAGATCATGCATCGAGAGTCAATAATCATGCATTGAAAATTCATGCATCGCGAGTCAATATTCATGCATTGCAAAAATCATACATCACGAGTCAATATTCATGCATAGCGGAAAATCATGCATCGCGAGCCAATATTCATGCATTGCAAAAAATCATGCATCGCGAGTTATTATTCACGCATCGCGAGAAGATTTCATACCTCGCAGAAATTCATGCATCGCAAGAAGATTTCATACCTTGCAGAATTTATGCATTGCGGGAAGATATTCATGCCCCGTAGAAGATCATGCATCGCGAGTTAATTCATGCATCGAGAGTTAATATTCATGCATCGCGAGAAGATTTCATAACTCGCAGAAATTCATGCATAGCGAGAAGATTTCATACCTCGCAGAAATTCATGCATAGCGAAAGATATTCATACCTCGCAGAAATTCATGCATCGCGAGAAGATTTCATTCCTCGCAGAAATTCATGCATAGCGAGAAGATTTCATACCTCGCAGGAATTCATGCATCGAGAGTTAATATTAATGCATCGCGAGAAGATTTCATACCTCGCAGAAATTCATGCATTGCAGAATATACATACATTGCGAGAAGATTTCATTCCTCGCAAAAGTTTACATATCGCAAGAAGATTTCATACCTTGCGGAATTTATGCATCGCGAGAAGATTCCATCCCTCGCAAAATTTATGCATTGCGGGAAGACATTCATGCCCCGCAGAAGATCATGCATTGAGAGTCAATATTCATGCATTGCAAACAATCATGCATCGCGAGTCAATATTCATGCATTGCGAAAGATCATGCATCACGAATTAATATTCATGCATCGCAAGAAGATTTCATACCTTGCGGAATTCATGCATCGCGAGAAGATTTCATTCCTCGCAAAATTTATGCATCGCGAGAAGATTCCATCCCTCGCAAAATTTATGCATTGCGGGAAGATATTCATGCATTGAAAAAAATCATGCATCGCGAGTCAATATTCATGCCCCGCAGAAGATCATGCATTGAGAGTCAATATTCATGCATTACGGAAAATCATGCATCGAGAGTCAATATTCATGCATTGAAAAAATCATGCATCGCGAGTCAATATTCATGCCCCGCAGAAGATCATGCATTGAGAGTCAATATTCATGCATTGAAAAATTCATGCATCGCGAGTCAATATTCATGCATTGCAAAAATCATGCATTGCGAGTCAATATTCATGCATCGGAAAAAAAAAAATATTCATGCATCGCGAGTTATTATTCACGCATCGCGAGAAGATTTCATTCCTCGCAAAAGTTTACATATCGCAAGAAGATTTCATACCTTGCGGAATTTATGCATCGCGAGAAGATTTCATCCCTCACAAAATTTTATGCATCGCGAGAAGATTCCATCCCTCGCAAAAGTTTACATATCGCAAGAAGATTTCATACCTTGGGGAATTTATGCATCGCGAGAAGATTCTATCCCTCGCAAAATTTACGCATCGTGGGAAGATATTCATGCCCCGCAAGCAATCATGCACTGCCAGAAAAGGAATCGTGCATCTCAAGGAAAATATTTACCCCTCAACATCAATTGCATCTTTATTTGGCAAGAGTGAATGCCAAAAGAATCATAAAAAAACGACAAAGAAAGTATCATCACTGCATCTCTTTTATTTATTTTTTGACATCAAATGAAGAATACATTGAAGATTACATTGCATACATAAGACATAAGCTCTATTTGTTTTACGTCAAACCGATCGAGTTGACGTCAAATGTCGAGGAGAGCAATTAAGTGTCGACATGGTAAAAGACACTGTCTCCCTTTTTAATTGAGTTTTTATGCTGACGAGTGTTATCTCAGTCTTTGTCGAGAGCATCCGAAAGGATGAATTCTCCAAAAAAAAAAAAAAAAACAGGTGCGGATGACATCAAAAAGGATGCAGCACAACGTGGAACTTTTTCTTAGCAGCGGACTGAGATATAGTCCAAAGAGGAGTGTCAAACTCTTAGGACGCAAGCAGGTGAGCGACTTCCACCACATTCAATCGCACTTTTCTACAAAGGTCATGTGTTCGGCCAAAATTGAGTTTGTCAATTTTCGTTGTCCACGATTTCTTTCATCAATCATACACAACGAAAGGGACAGCTGTTGACACCCAATTTTGGACCTCCACAATATAAATTAATCATTTCGAGCTTCTTCAATTTCAAACGACTTAAAATAATTAGTTTTATAAATTTTCAAAAAAAATAAAAATAAAAAATTATAGTAATAATAATAATATAAAATTTGCAAGTTATGTTAAATAGTTCTGTCACTTTTTATAATTTTTTTTAGATAATATATATGTTTTACATAATTATGTATGTAATTAATGTATTTTATGATAATTCGAAAATCATCTCAAAAATTTTTGTTTTAGTTAAATATTTGATCATTTAGTTTAGTTATATAATATTATATATTTTAATTTAATTAGTTTATAATCAAGTTTATCATTTTATTTCGTTAATGCTAAAAGGCTTGTTAACTAATTTATGTTAATTCATTTTGTTTTAGTTTAGATTATTTGGCCATTGTTTCAATATAACATCCATCAAAGAACAAGATTTGGGGCCCATTTTGGAATTACAGCAGCCCAAGTTTCTTTTTTTTCTCAACCCAACCCAATTCCATTTCCCATTTCCTTTCAATTCCAAGCCAAAAACATAAATACAGGAGGATAACAAAAAAAAAAAGGGGAACCCTGATTTCCTGCCCTCTCTCCAGCCGCCTCTCTCTCTCCCCATCTCTCTCCGGCGGAACTCGCCACCCAGCAGAGGCGGCATCCCTCTCTCTTTCCCTCACCTTGTTCCATCTTCTCCAATTAACATTAACAAACACACACAAAGCTAACACCAACAGAAAACCAAACAAAACCATCTCCTTCTTCTTTATTTTCCGGCGAAAACTCGCCGGAACACAACTAACCAGACCCTCTAAGCCATCCAAACGACCACCTGCAACCACCGCACGATTACTGCCTCCGCGTTCACTAATTAAGTCCAGATCTGACCGGATTCGCGAATTCCTGGTGAATCCGTTCTTTCTCTTTGTTTATTTTTGTTTTGTATTTTCTTTTCATTATGTTGTGTTTATCATATACCATTCATTGGGACTGTTAGTATTTTCCGGTGAGAACCACTCGAAATCACCTCCGATAAATCACTACTTGTGTTGTCTTCTTTGTTTTTGACTATATTTTTTTTAATACTGTTTTGATTATTTTCTATTATTTTGTTTGTTTATGAATCATTATTAGCTGCTAGTTTGTTTTCTTTTATTAATTTATAAAGTGATATGCATATAATAATTAAATTATTAATTAATGGTTGTTTGGTATTATATATTCAATCACGTATTGTTGGCATTTAATATTGGTCACTGTTGTTGCTTTTAATTTTTTTTTCTTATTTTATTATTTGTTACAAAATATAGATAAATGTTGTGGGTTAGTTATTTTTTTTTCCGTAAATCTTAATATGGTATTTGATTTTATTGCCATATTAGCTTTATTGTTTAAGGTCATTTGTTTCTAAGTAATATTGTTATGTTGTATATATGTCATGGGCTATTAGTTTGAGTTTATGTCAAAATTTTCATATGTTTAATAGTGTAGTTTGTCAAATATTAGTTATCTTGAAAATATAAAATTGGCCAATGATAAAATCTCTCCGTCGGTTTTGGAGGCCTACCCATTTTAAAAAGACGGAATTTTAATTTAAGTTTATATATTTTATATGTTGAAATTGGCCAATGATAAAATCTCTCCGTCGGTTTTGGAGGCTTTCCCATTTTAAAAGACGGAAAATTTTAGTTAACTTTTATTGTTAAAAATAGTCAATGAAGAAATTACCGTCGATTTCCAAGGCCTTTCATGTTAATAAGACGGATTTTTATTTTTAAGTTATTATTTGAGTTATTCACTTTTATTTATATTTATTTGGTACTAACTCTTTTACTAAGTGTCTTTACAGGTACCCGGAGGTGCTTCTCCTTGAAATTATTTGAATGTAGTTCGAATCATACTTTTATTCATTATTTTGTATATATTGACGTTAGGCAAACTTTAGGCCGTTTCTTATTTTCTTATTTTATTATTTCTGCATATTGAATGTTTATTATACCTGTACATTATTTTTATCCTCAATTTGAAAAAAATGAATTCAGCCGGGACCCACACTTGTGGATTTCGAAGGGTGCCTAACCCCTTCCCTTCGAAATAATTTGAACCCCTACCTAGAATCAATTGGTTTCGTAGATCATTTAATGGTTTCCTAGTTTTTTTCCTAAAATTAGGTGGCGACTCTTTTTAAAAAACTCGTTTATTCTTAAATTCATCAAAATTGAATCAATTAATTATTTTTTGAGTCACCGCGACGTTTCGCCCTATTTGAACAGAGTGGGGATGTAAACATGTATCAAGACCATATAATATTTAAATGGTCCACATGCAGGGTGAATAGGTTCACATATATCACCTTGTATCCGTTTCAGAAATGTGGGAGATTCCACCTCAACCTTAGCCACTGATAGTTTGATAACCAACTTTCCTTGTGAACAAGCACCACAAGAGAATTTCTTTGATTGAAGAACATTTTGGTTCTTCAAAGTATGGCCATGTGAATTCTCAATTACTTTGCGCATCATATTATAACCGGGATAACCCAATCAGTCATGCCATATGATAAAATAATTAGAATCAGTAAATCTTTTGTTTACCACATCATGTGATTCAACTGTACCAATATTTGTATGGTACAACCCAGAAGAAAGTGCTGACAATTTTTCAGGCATAATTTTATTATCCTCACTTATTGTAGTAATATAAAGGTATTCCACCTTTTCTTCATTCGCAGTCTCAACATGATAGCCATTTTGACGAATAACCTTGAAATTTAACAAGTTTATATGAGACTTACTACAATACAATGCATTATCAATTACCAATGATGTTCCTCCAGGTAGTAATAAGGCCGCTCTTGCAGAGCCCTCAATCAATTTTGTACTACCGAATATTGTATTAACATATGTATTTTTCATTACCAAATGAGAGAAATATTTATTTTCTCTTAGTATTGTATGAGTTGTGGCACTGTCCAGAAGACACATATCTCCACTACTCATCTTGGATCCAACTGAAGAATGAATTTTTTATTTTTTTTTCATAAGAATAAAAATACATAATAAGTAGTACGAAATTTAACAAAAGAAATCTTAAGTACATAAACTTTAATTAAGACATTAAAAATACATAAAAACATTATTCATTTCCTAGCTCAAATATCAATATCAGTTGTGATCCCCAAAAAAATCTTCAACTTCCAGATGAGTAATATCATCGAGCCCATCAAAAGCATCATCTTTCAATGCTAAGTTTGCCTCAACATTCTCATTATATTTTGAGAAGATCCTGCGTGAACATCATCTTTGAGAGTCAAATGTGACTCTACCCGGACATTAGAAGAGGAGACACTGCCTTTATTTTCTTTCCTTTTAAAGGAATTCTTATACAGCCTGACAAAATGCTCAGGTGCCCGACATTCATTTTTCAAGTGACCTTTAAGGTCACAACGATGACAGTGATCGCCCTTTCCTTTAGAAGGATTATTTTGAGAATCTATCTTGTTCTCCCTTTTGTTATGACCATCACTTCAATGATTATTATATCGTCTTTTGCCTTTGCCATATCCGCGCACATTGTCATGGGCTCAATTATTTTGTCTTATTTCAGACTGGTCGTGTGCATCAATCGCGTGTGCCTCCGGTAATGGAGCACTTCCAGCGGGACGGGCTTCATGATTTTTCATTAAAAGGTCATTATGTTGCTCAGCCACCAAGGCATGAGATCACTTCAGAGTATTTCTGAAAACCTTTTTCACGATATTGTTGTTGTAATATCATATTAGAGGCATGGAAAGTAGTTAGTTTTTTTTCTAACATGTCCTCATATTTTATCATTTCCCCACATAATTTTAATTGGAAAGTGATTCTAAATACAACAGAGTTATACTCAATTACGGTTTTATAATCTTGAAACTGTAAGTGCATCCACTCATAACGAGCCCTTGGCAATACCGGTACCATGAGGTGGTCATACCTCCCTTTCAAACCTATCCACAATTCAAGTGGATCTTTCACCGTTAGGTATTCAACCTTCAGGCTTTCATCAAGATGATGACGAAGGAAAATCATAGCTTTCGCTTTATCTTGACTTGATGTCGTATTTCCCTCGATTATACTATCACCAAGATCCTTAGCGGTAAGGTGAATTTCAGCATCAAGTACACATGACAAATAATTCTTTCCAGAAATGTCAAGTGCCACAAATTCAAGTTTTAACAAATTCGACATGATGAAAACTATCATAAAATAATTTTGAGTTAATATTATGATGTTGATTTGTTTATTATAAATGACAAATTAATACTTTAAATAATAAAGTAAAGGATGAGTATAAAATACATTATATGCATGAATATTAATGTTAGATTAAAAATATAAACTCATGAAATTATGAAATGGTAAGAGTTAAATATATTTTTTACTTGTTTTAAGTATTTATTACTAGTTTCAATTAATATCAAAATGTAGTAATAATTTCAAGTTATATTTAATACAATATTATATTCTTTATGACACATAAAATGTATAACAAGAAATTACTTACGCGTATTCTAACTGTCATGCTATCATATTGCTTAGTTTTAAATTTAGGGTTATAAATTAGTTGCTTAAATAACATAACAATATAAACTTGAAATGTATTGATTATTATGCCTAGTAAAGTATTATAATAATATCTAAAGCAAGTTATATATGCAGTAATAAAAATATGGATCAAAGATTTATGCAAGTCCTGTTAGAAACGTTATATATAAATGTATACCTGACTCGGAAAGAACAATGATTAACGTTTAGGAAAAAAGTTAATTCCAATTAAGTAAGCCTTAATTGATTAGAGATTCGTGCTGATAACGTGTTATAAAATGAGAGAAAAATATAATAATACTAAACAAGAAATGGAGGACAAATGACAATATTAAGTAGAAGTATATAGTAATCTTTTACTTCTTTTGTTGTGTATTTTCTAAGGGTGAAGATCATCCTTTTATAGAATGTTTAAATCATCCTTTTACAATATTTGATAATACATTACTATAATATTTAATTAATATAATAAATGTATACATTACGTTAGGATAGGTTAAAGAAATATCCACACCAATTAAGTGGATTTGTAACACTTCAAGTATTTAAAAAGTGAATAATTTTCACCCTTCAACTTTATTTTATCAAAAAACTAACAGATCCACAAAAATAAAGTCATTCTTTTCTAATTATTATTCTTAGATACGCCAAAAATACTATCGTGAACTTTTCCGGTAATTGAGTTTAACATTATGTAAAATCATTTAATTTGATATTTTTTTTTAAATTTATTTTTCATGTAGTTGGATATTAAAAATATTATTAGTTAAAATATGTTTCCTTCTCAATTGAATATGCTGGAAGCGACATTTATGGGGGAGACTTTTACTTCTAATAATGTAGAATGAAACTCAAATGCGAGACATAATCAATATTTTGATTACATCAATAGTAGATTGACCCAAAAATTTATTGATCCAAAATACAATTTGGCTATTAAAAATGTAAGATAATTAAGCTCTAGTTTCTTTCCGTTACTAAATGAGAAAAGGTGCAGATCATGTACCTACTCTCACAACTTTCAAACGTTTTTTTTGTTTCCATAAGCATTAATGTCTAAGATCTTTTTAAAAAAAATTCAAGAACTTTTTAAAGCAAGTAATGAAACTATGCAGGAAAATTTTTGTTGATAGTCTCGCAACCTGCTCATGATTTTTTAGGATTCCTTAACTTTTTGACGATATCTAACATGAGAAGGATGAAAATTGTTCACTTTTAAATACTTGGAGGATGTTTTCTGCTAAGAATTATACTTTAAGGATGTAATTTAAGTTTGGGTATAGTTGAAAGATGTTTTTGGCCAAAAACTCCACTTGACAAGGCCACATATATAGCAAATGTTTCTCCTGTGAAAGGCTTAAATTATTTGAATTTCGTATCAACAACATGTTATAAAATTAAAATTCATATATCAACATATATCATATATTATTAAAAGTGAAAAAAAAAGTAAAAGATTAAAATATCATTTTGCCGATTTCATTTTTAGTAATATATGGCTAGATTAAATATTATACATATTTAGTTAAGTACATGTGTTAAATATTAGTGATAATCAATTATTACATTGAGTAAATGGAGAATTCACGTATCAAGATTTTAATGGAGATTCATTGCATATACTGAATATTTTTAAAGTTGTTCTTTTTTCTAACCTATTTTTGCCCTTTGCAATCTTCAAATATTGCTATTCAATTTAAAATTTTAAGATGTTTTTGCTATTTCTTTAATTATTATCAATATAAATTCATATTTTATGTTCCATGAAACTCATATACAAAATTATCTTTTTCATTTTTATAGTTAAAATAATGAAGTCATCAACATCTTAAGTATATGATATATCTACATTAGTTTGATTATATATCACTTTACAAAAATAGTGATTTTTCTGTTTGATTCATGCTTTAGTTTGACTCGATGGAGAAGAGTTTTGAATTTTGATTGGATATGAAAGGTGTCGACAATAACTTGGAAAATTATATACCGATTTTGTATTTCTTTTTCATTTATATAATGTTATGATTAAAGTCTTAAGAATGATGCGTATGTTTTTTTTTATTTTATATTTCTCTATTAGTCTTCTTTAATTTATTTTTCTATAAATTATTATCATAACATTTATTTGAGATTGTTATATTTTAATACTCATTACATACATATTTTGATTAAATTTTAATCGTCTTGAAGAATTTATAACATATTGCATGAAACACATGTGTGTGTCCAGAAACTAGTAAAATAATACTCCGTCCGTTTCAAAAAGAATGTCCCTATTTCCTTTTTAATTTGTTGCAAAAAGAATGACCTTTTTCTTTTTTTGGCAACACTTTAACTTTGACTTTCCACGTGACATGTTTAAGACCACAAGATTAAAGGGCATTTTGGTACATTTGACATAACTCTAATTTAGAATCACAAAGATTAAAAAATCTTGTTTTTTTTTCTTAAACTCCGTTCTAAGTTAAACTAAACCATCATTTTTGAAATGAAGAAAATATAAGATAAAAAAATTTATATAAAACAATATAATAGTAAAGGAAATAGTAACAACATATCCGCTGCTATACAATGATGATATTGCTTCATTCTTAATCAAAGTTCTTATTCGAGCCCGTAGTTAAAATTGTGTCATTCATTTTTGTGGAGTTGGTGGAAAATAAATTAGAAGTTAGGAGATTTCGACATTAAGGGGAAGGTCTAGAGGAGGCTCTCAATCCACCAACCGACACTACAGAGTCCCTTTTATGTTTTTTCTTAGCTGTGTATCTTTTCTTTCTCAGCTTACCATTTTCTCTTTCAGATCACTCAAGATTTTCATCCTTAATTTCAGGTGGGTTCTCAATCTTTTTTTGTTTTTTGTTATATGAGATCTGTATTAGAAAGAAATGGGTTTTAATTGATGTGGTTCGTTTCTAGATTGGATAATAGTTGTTATTATGTGATCTGTTGTTGGATCTGTTTGGGTTTTTTGTCTCTTTTCAATTTTGAGTTGATTACTAGCTGTATTATGTATAAAGTTTCAATCTTTATGCTTCTATTGTGTTATATTTTGTACTAATAAGACTTGTGAAGAAGAAAAAAATGTTTTTTTTTGGAAATGAACAAAGCAAGTATATGGTTGGACTTCGTGTCTTTAATCTGTAGTTCACTAGAATTTGTTCTCATTGATTCAGACAATCAATGATGTCTTTCCAATAAAGAGAATATGTTGTGTTTATTGAGGGAGTTGACTATCTCTTGCTTTGCGAACATGATTAGTTTTAGTGCTATTGTTTCCTTCTTGTATTGAAATAAATTGGCTCGAACGGACAAGAATATATGTGGATTCAGTTTCTTTTTTTAAAAAAAGGAGTTAGGGTACAATTTTAGTAATTCACATTATAGTAGTAACAGGGATTCTTTGTGTATCCCTTGAGGTGAGGACCTTCCCTGGATCATGTTAATGCAGGATGCTTTGAGCACCGGCTGCCCTTTTATCATAGCACTACGAGGGAGCTACGAAGTTGCAAAAAAGAATAAAATAATCTTCTTTTCAACTATGCAGAAAGTCTATAAGCTCCATCTTGATATCGAAATCATGAACAGCTTTCGTGTTACACAAAAAAAGTACTCTCTTAGCAGTTGAACTTCACAAAAGATGAGGAAGAACATCTACCTTCTAAACATCTGTGTGGATTTGTATTTGTTGAACCTAGCTAGTTTGGAATTGACGGATAGTTGGCTGATTGATTGAGTTTTTCGGAATTTTGATGAGCTAGAATTAAGAATCAGATACATGATTTCCCATCGGTGAAAAAGAAAATCAGACACATATATCCATAATGGGTGTATGAGTTCACAGTAGTTAGTTACTCTAGATGATCGTCAAGAGTTTATACATTTTCTTGTATAGGACAATCACTGAGTGAGAGAGAAGTGGGATCTCCTTTCTCCATGAAGTCTGGAAAGCTCTTCCGCTTAGATGTGGAGCGGAAAATCCTTAGGTTACCTTTTTCCTTTTGAAATGAGTTCATATAAATCTTGTTCTTGCTGTTTACGAGCAGCATAAGTTTTTGCAAAGGACATGAGTTTTGATGCTTAAGACAAATTAAACAAACTGTTGGTAGTGTTGCTTTGGCTTGCAACAATTAATTCTGTGGACTCTCCTTGGAACCGTTGAGAAGAATGGGCAGATTATCAGAGAAGCTGGGCAAGAGAGTTTACCTTTCAGAATGATCAAAGCACGCTTTGAGATTTTCCAGCTGATAATGTTGCACTTTCTATTTAAAGACTTCCAAAATTTATTCCTAATTCAGTCTTTACTAATCTCTGCACTATTAATTCATATTATTACTAATCTGTGCACTACTAAACCTTGCCTTGTAGTCCCTGAGTGTCAATAGGGCTCGATAAGATTTTGAGTGTTTCACTCTTTTGATTCTTGAAAAATCAAAAGAATACAGATAACCAATTCAAATTTTCCAAATAAACATGCATATGCATTTTCTCTATGACCAAAGATGGCAATTTTAAAGAGAATCTTACAAGTAATATAACCAAAAAGCTATAGATACCAAAGAAAGAAATACAGTAATTTATACCAAAAATAAACAAATAACTAACATCAACTCCACAACTTCATTATATGCAGAACAAAAAGAACTCTGATACTCAGGAACCCTCTAGGGAAAAAAAATTCCGGTCTATGTGGATTGTTGACTGGATCACATCTTTTGAAGATTCATACCTACCAGTTCCTTTTCTAGTTCCACATTGCAATAAGAGTGAAACACGAAACTGGTGGAGAAGATAGTAGACGAGGAGGTTATGGTTTTTGTACATTATTAGAGGTTCGGGACTTATCCATGATAACTATCTACCTATAAATTATAATTTGAAGTTGTTAGTAAAGGAGAATTACGTGCTCTTGTCTATGTATATATTTTTGTTCACTTTTTCTGAAGGCTGATAACTGTTTCTGTTTCCTTATGCGACAGGTTATGATATTTATACACACTGTTTCGTTCACAACTTTGTATTTCATCTCCTTTACCCCTCCTCTTAACCACTCTTTCTCATTTTTTAATTGCATCTTGGGTAGCCGGACGATTAAATTCGAGCATCCTGTTCCTCATAATGCAACTGCGCTCTGATTTGCTGACAGGTTTCTTCATTCAAGGATTGTGCATATGGATCATGAGACAGGTGAATCGTTGGATTCTGTGCCTTCAGATAATATGAGTTGTGAGCATGGTGATTTTGAATGCAATATCTGCTTTGAAATAGCTCAAGATCCTATTGTGACTCTTTGCGGCCACCTTTATTGTTGGCCTTGTCTTTGTGAATGGTTGCAAGTTCATTCACATTCCCACGAATGTCCAGTTTGTAAGGCTCTCATTGAGGACCAGAAGTTAGTTCCTATATATGGTCGAGGCAAGACAACCTCTGACCCAAGGTCTCACCTACGTCCAAGGATGAACATTCCTAACCGTCCAGTATTTGGACCAAGACCACAAACAGCTCCAACACTAGATATGAACTATTTCCGACCCGATGAGTTGGATCAAATGGGGGGATTTATGCCTATGGCGAGTGCAAGGTTTGGAAACTTGACATTATCTACTCTATTTGGAGCTATTCCATCTTTTTTTAATCTTCATGTGCAAGGATTTCATGATGCTACTGTATATGGTGCGACAACAGGAGTTCCATACCTCTTCTCTAGTTCACTTCATGGGGGTTATGCTCATGGATTTCATCATTCAATCCATGTAGATGGCACTAAGTTTTTTATCAAGATGTTTCTCTTGATTGCCGGTTTCCTCTTAGTTGTTTCCTTAATTTTGTAGAGAATCTCATAATTGTTAATCATGTGTATATATATCTTTAGAGTAGTAGACTTATATTTATGTTTAGCAAAGCAGGGTGTTCAGTTATCCTTCATTATATTCAGAGTTAGCTTTAGTTATTTCCTTATTTTTGTCCTAGAAAATCTGATGTGATTTATAGCAGCTAAATTCAATCTCATCTTCATATTTCTCCAACATATACATATCCAATATGGCAACTGAATTAAAAAATAGTTCAAATAAAAACAATGTCTAGCTAGCTAAGACTGACAACAGAAGATCTACAGATTGGACAGTTTTTCTTGCCCCTCAGCAGCCATTTCTCTATGCAATTTGCGTGATATTCGTGTCCGCAATAGAGTGTACCAATTGTGTCGTGATTTACATACTCAGATAGGCATATGGAACATATCTCTTCTGAATCAACTTCAGCATTATTAACACAATGACTTCTTTTTTTCATCATCACAATTTCCTCCTCCTGCTGCTGGGGCTGGTGTCTTACTTCAGCGTGATGGCCAGGTAGATCAAGCAAAGCTCTATAATCAAATGGCTGTCCACTGAGACGACTACCAAAGTTGCGATCAAGGTTTTGCATTGCGACTATTAATTGATTGACATCATCAGTTGCTTGATGAATGAATTGATGATGATAAGTATATGGATCCCAGAAAACAGAGTAGTTATTATGTGGAGCCAAGTGATAATACGTATATGGATCCCAGAAAACAGTATTTGTTGAGGGATGATTGTGGGGTTGTGAAGGAAAGAGAGTAGCAGCATCAGTAACAAAGACACCATCAATATACTGACCATCTGTGAAAAATAGAGCAGGATCTGAATGAGCCATTTGCCAAGAATTCATATTCATACCAACAAACAGAGAAACAAGCAATTCTTTTAAGAGACACCCAACAAACAAGAGAGCTGTGAATATGAAAAATTGACACCGGGCTACCATATATATATATATAGCCGATTAATTGAGAGGGTTAACAAAAACTTTCCTAAACTAATAAATTGAGAGGGTTAACAAAAGGTTTCCTAAACTAATAAATTGACACGGTTACCATAATGTTTCCTTAAATAATTGATTGACACGGTTGGTTGGTAAAATATTTGTATTTTATTGTTCATTTCTTTTATCATTAAATTTATATGGGAAATTTGTATTAAATGTTATAACCATAGTTTGATTTAATTGTACCCCATAGCAAACTGTTGTTATTTCGCTGTATCTAAATCAATATTTCTTGATATGCTCATTCTTGTGATAATAGTCACATGTAACATTCTTGTATTTAGAATTTGACTTTTCTCTACATTTATCTCTGTCGTTCTGACCTCTTAACTTGTTTATCCCTCTGTCTTCAGTAACCAAAACATCGAAGTGTGAAGTTGAAGAAGATGAGACCTAAGATCTAGCTTCTTTTCATCTCTTCATTCAAGACACCACTCTTAGCATATTCCATAGTTACAAACACCACTAGGAGCAAAATTAGTCAAAAAATAAAACTCGAAGAGTTTCCCAAGAGTCTGCAAAGTATTAAGAATCCAAAGTCCTTGTGTCTCTTCATCGAACTTTATATTCATTACAAATAGCTCGTCAAGAACATCCTGAAAATCATTAATATGATTAGAAATATGAGTGCCCTCTTTATACCTGATATTCATCCATTGTTTCAATAGAAATAACATATTGTTATATTGTTGCATGTTATGTCATAATTTTACAATCTTTAGAAAATCACACATTGTTGCATGTTATGTCGTAATTTTTAAGTATAAAACAATTTGAGAAAATATTTAAAAAGGATTTGTCACTTAATTTTTTTAAGAATTAAGAGAACTTAATTTAAAAAGACTCTAACAGATTAAGTCTTTAGAAATTTAGAGAAAATGGATAAGAGGTTCTCACATACACTTCAAGAAGATATTTTAAAAAAGCATTTGAAGTGCCCACTAACACACGTTTATCATACGATTTGATCAAGATATTTTTGACTAACTTTGAAAAGAAATGAACAAGTAAAGAAATATCATTTCACAAATAATATGATTATTTCAAAAGAAAATAGGGGGAGAGGAGTGCTCCTAGATGGGATGATTTGGTTGATAAAGAAGTGCAGGTCTCACTTCTTATTTTGAATGGAAAATTAAGTCCACAAGCTTTAGAATTTGTGCCTAAATGTGTGATCGCAAAGAAGAATGAAGTAGAGGCCTTAGCATCCAGAGTTAATCCCACTAATGCTTATGCTATTGATTTGGGCGATGATTCTTTTGATGAGGATGGGAAAGATAATATACGAGATGAATGTTTTGATAATGTGGCTAGGGATGAGAATATTTCACCTAGGCATCAAGAAGTGGAAGTAACAAAAGCAAAAGGAAGACCCATGGTAGACAACACAGTTGGGATGGTAAAGTGACCGGGGATTTGTTCCAAGACAACTACCTACGCGACTGGCAAAGCAAAATCATATATTTAACAAAATTCAATCAGCCCAAAAAGAAACTGATGAACTATCAAGTGTTGTTGGACAGATTTGAAGAAGAAGACTAAAGGAAAATATTTCAGGTTACTTTAGACGAGCAACCTATTTTTTTTAGTTCATACATTTGTAAAATGAAGGTTGAGGTTGATGACCCAACTTTCTTCTTGGCTTTTATATTTTTGCATTTAAGTATTCTTATTTGTAATATCATCATAGAGTCTGTTACTAACTCAATGATGGTCGTAGAATACCTAGTTCTCTCTAGTTCTTATTTCTTCATATTTGTTAGTAATTAGTAGAGGTTATTGTACTTATCCCTATTGAGGATTTTTATATTTTTTATATTAATAAAACACCACTACACACTCTGTCTAGTGGTATATTTAATTATTTTTTAAAAAAAAGTTCAGTTACTTATAATATATATTATTTCTTTAAAAAATCACTTGAAAGGAAAAGAATGAGCAATAAAAATAATTTAGTAAATTTTATCAAAATGAGGGTTAAAACATTTGAAATAATCTAAGAAAGAAGTAACTTTTATGAAACAACAAGACTAAGTAGACAAGTAATTAAATAAATCGCTCAAAAAAAGTTCAATTAACAAAAGTTTCACTTATTAAGGGATTCAGTTAAATTAAAACAAAACCAAAATGTTAAGAGTTAGCATAAAACACAATTCAATAGGACTGGGTATTCGATAATCCGGCCGGTTCGATTTCAATTTTTTTTTGGTTTATTCGATTCTCGGTTCTTACAATAGTTGTACCGAATATCAAATTGAAATATTTTGATTTGGTTTGACTTTTGTTAATTCAGTTTGGTTTTTGTTAATTCGATTCGGTTTTTGACTTTTTGTTTGGATGCTGGTTGCTGACTCGCTGGTTTTGGTCGCTGGTCGCGGCGCTGATTGTTGCTTGTTGCGATGTCTAAGTTGGAAAATGGAAAATTGGTTCTTGAAAGAGAAGACGAAGGTGAAGTGGAAAGTCATAAACAAAAACAAAAGTTGAAGCTTGTAAACATCTAGTTGGGTGTTGGCAGTTGTTATTTGCTAGAATAAAAAACGAAATAAAATTTAAAAGACAAATTGGTATAATATTTAATATCAATAATTATAATATATATTATAACATAGTATATTTTGGTTAAACCGAAATATCAAAATTACGAAAATATAAATTGAAAATCGACCGAAATATCAAAGGTACAAAAAACACATACCGAAAATCAAAATACCGAAACCAAAATATCAAAAAAAATTGGTTTGATTCGATTTGATACATCAATTTTTCGTTATTTATGTTCAGCCCTACAATTAGATAGAAATGAGGAAAAACTTTATTCTATGAGAGACAAAGTATTATGTGACAGACAATAGTTTGTGAAGTCCTCTCATACCTTGTCAAGTGGATTTTAAGTCCTACTTGCAAAAAAGACTAAAGACTCATCTCTTTCTTTATCTTTCTACTATTCAAAAAACCTTCTCTTTTTCCACTCTTTTAATTCATATATTATTGCGTTTAGCCTATTCTAAGGGGGATTAAAGGCACCTAGTAAACCTAAGTATGTTCTAAGATCTCACGCCTAGCACCTAGAAACAAAGATCAGTATGTTCTAAGTTCTCTCAAGAAGAAGCTAGGGTTCCATAATGAATTCAAACAAGCTAGTATCTTTAATTCAGGTACGTGAGATTTCATCAATGAGTATGCTTTCATCTATTGAGTCCTAAAGTAAACCCATTTTTCAGCTAATAGTTTCTACAACTTAGGGTTCATATGTAAAGCATCATTTTGTGTTACTTTTCTCATTCCTCTTCATGAATAGTTTGATTATGTGATTTCATCTATAAATTCATTAATTTAATATTCACTAACCCTTAACATATATGTAACGTTCTTAGTTCAGACAAAAGATTGCTCAATTTCAAAAAATATAGATATACAAAATTTTGGGTCATACAAACAGGTTTTACAGGTTGTAAAAAGTACTACGGCTCGTGGAAAGAGTCTGTAGTTGATACTTTAGATGTTTGAAAATTTGGATCAGGTTTATAATCGAGTTTACGAGTTGTGAAAATTATACGGATCGTAGACATGAATCATATGTAGATGAGACTTCAGAAACTTAGAAAGTTGGAGTTGAATAGGACGAGTAGGTTTACGAGTCATAATAGATACCACGTGCTGTAATAAGCCTAAAACCCCGGATATTCCCCAGACTTACTTTTGCGACATGGTAGTATGGATTCGACAATGGACTACGAGTCGTGTTTTGGGTCTTGTAGATCCTTCCTTAGAAACTAAGTATTTCAATTCATGGCTTCTACGAACGACCGGGACAATCAAAAGACATTTTATATGTCACGCCCCAAATCTACCTCCAGGATGCGGACAACAGACCTAGGATTATGAGTGACCCCAAGCTAACCCTACTGACATATCATAAGCATACTTAAAGATAAACTGAATCAATAAATATTATGCGGAAGCTAATGATAAAATAATCTGAAATGATAAGGAATACCCATACAGAGTTTAGCAACAACTGAAAAGTCAAACTCAAATACTAAAGTCAATTCTAACTCTGTCTGAAGTAAAGTCTCTACTGACTAGAAACGTTGGGATATGCCCTAGTTAGATCTAGCGAATACTAAAACTAAAGACTAAAAAGCAAAAAAACATAATCATGTCAACCGTCCTCGAAGAATGAGGACTCACCACTGATGCTGCTGAACTCAAGAATCGGAAACCGATCTATGCGTGATCTGGAAGCTAAGAACTTGAACCTATATCATGCGAAGATGTAGCGCATAGTATGCGTAAGGTACTGAGGATGCATCACAGAGTAAAGTTGAACAATATAATTGAACCAAATCATATATCTAAGCAATGATAAGAGATAAGCATGATACTATACTGGGAATACTGAACATGAACTAACTGAATGTAATGACCAAGTTTAGTGAATAACTGGCTATCCTTGAGGGCTTGAGAGTTTGCGGGACAACCCTCAAATGATGCACATGTTCTTCCTCATTCCTAGAGTAAATGAAAATATCACCAATAAAGATGATAACAAACAAGTCCAAATGCTGCTTGAACACTCTGTTCATCAAATTCATGAAAATTGCAGGAGCATTAGTTAGTCCACAAACAGCTCCAACACTAGATATGAACTATTTCTGACCCGATGAGTTGGATCAAATAGGGGGGTTTATGGCTATGGCCAGTGCAAGGTGTGGAAACTTGACATTATCTACTCTATTCGGAGCTATTCCATCTTTTTTTAATCTACATGTGCAAGGATTTCATGATGCTACTGTATATGGCGCAACGACAGGAGTTCTATACCTCTTCTCTCGTTCACTTCATGGGGGTTATGCTCATGGATTTCATCATTCAATCCATGTAGATGGTACTAAGTTTTTTTATTAAGATGTTTCGATCTCTTGATTGCCTGTTTCCTCTTAGTTATTTCCTTAAATTTGTAAAGAATAATTCCATAAATTAGATGTATAATTGTTAATCATGTGTGTATATCTTTAGAGTGGTTGACTTGTATTTATGTCTAGCAAAGCAGGGGCCTCAGTTATTAAACTTAGGTATTTCCTTATTGTTGTTGACATACTCACTAGTTTGTTAGTTTGTTTTCAATTCTTATCAAGTTGTTAGAGTAGATTTAGATTAAGTTGTTAAAGTAGTTCCTTAGATAAAGTCAACTTAATTATATATCAAGTTATTAGAATAGTTCCTTAGAATTAGTCAAGTTAGTTACATCTTACTTGTATTTAAGTTTGATGCTACGTTTGAATAAGATTCATTCAAGTTTGCTTTGATTCTCAATCTCTTTAATTGTGCCATATTTTTGTCCTATAAAATCTGATGTTTGAATTAACTTGTCAAAAATGGTAAAATGAATTGTTATAGCAGGTGAATTGAATCTCCAACATATCCATATCCATAATGGAAACTGAATAAAAAATTGTTCATATAAAAACAATGTCTAGCTAGCTATGACTAACAACTTAATAACAAAAAATGTTTAAGTTTCTGTGTGTTGCTGTAATGGCAAAACAGAAGATCTACAGATTGGACAATTCTTCTTGCCCCTCTGCAGCCATTTCTCTATGCAATTTGTGTGATATTCGTGTCCGCAATGGAGTGTACCAATTGTGTCGTCATTTACATACTCAGATAGGCATATGGAACATATCTCTTCTGAATCAACTTCAGCATTATTAACACAATGACTTCTTTTTTTCATCATCACAATTTCCTCCTCCTCCTGCTGTCTTACTTGAGCGTGATGGCCAGGTAGATCAAGCAAAGCTCTATAATCAAATGGCTGTCCACTGAGACGAGTACCAAAGTTGCGATCAAGGTTTTGCATTGCTACTATTAATTGATTGACATCATCAGTTGCTTGATGATTGAATTGATGATGATAAGTATATGGATCCCAGAAAACAGAGTAGTTATTATGCGGAGCCAATTGATTACCAAAAGTACTGTTTGACCCGTGAGAGGAATTTCTTGAGCGATGATTGTGGGGTTGTGAAAGATGACGATTTGTGCGAAACAAAGAAGCAGCATTATCAATGACAAAGACACCGTCAATGTATTGAGCATGTATGAGAAACAGAGCAGGATCCGAATGAACAGAATTCATACTCATCATAACAACAAACACAGAAACAAAAGTAAAATTTTGATTCTTTTCAGCGAAACAAGATTAAGTTGGGATTCTGCAGAATGAAGAAAAGAGAGCTGCAAATATGAATTCAATACCAAAACACACACATATATTGATATATATATATAGATTAAAATGGTTACCATAATATTTCCTTAACAGAATGTTTCCATAAAAAATAAATTGACACGGTTGCCATAAAAAATAAATTGACACGGTTGCCATAATGTTTCCTAATCTAATAAATCGACACGGTTACCATATGATATTTAGTAGGGAAAAAAACTAAAATATACAAATTAATTTCCTTAAATATCCTGATTACACGCAATACAAGGAGAGAGAGAGAGAAAAATCAGAAAAAAAGTAAATCACTTAAATACAAAAAATAATTAGTATTTTATTAGGTATGTAATTTAAAACTATGTTTGTAATATTGATATTTTGTTGAAGTGTCAAGTAATATATTTTTGTAATTTTTCCTATTTAGTACTAGTTTTAGTAAAATATTTGTATTTTTCAAATATATTGTTGATTACTTTCATCATAAAAATTTATATTCCCGTGTTTTAATTTATTTGTTTTAGTTACTATTTGGACAATCAAAATGGTATTTTCTTTGACCAAAATATTTACAAGTACATTGTAACCACATACCATAGATGGAATCCCTAGTCCTACACCATTTTGATGTCTACAAATGTCTCCTGCATCAAGGTTGTCGGAGTGTAAGCTTGATGATATTAAAAAACAAGGCTTGAAGTATCCATAGAAATAGAGCTATCGTCTTTGCAGTTTTGTGACTTCAGATTTGCCTATTTGATTTGTGAGAGAAGAGATGAAGATCGTGCAAAGTAGGCTTCAGCTACACGATCGGGCACCAACTCCGATACTATTCAAGTCTTAATCTTCTCTTCACGTTTTAGGAGGGGTGTTTTGTCTTTCCTCGTCTCATAACCCTAATCCATGACCACTAACTTTCCCGAAAAGTCATATTCTAGGAGATTTGATAAATTACGACAAACTCTTCTTCTCTTCTTCCCCTACCCTTCATGAAGCAAGATCTAAGGCTAATTTTCAAAATCTCTTTCCTAAGTTATTCGTCAAAAGGCATGTTTGAACACTCCCTACTTCAAACTAGTCATACAAGATTCATATTTTATTTTATTTTATTATTCATATTTACTAAATAACGAATTGAGGTAAGGGTTGAGAGACAATTTCATGAAAATTGATTACAAATAATGTTCCTCTCTTGTTAATTGTGTTCAAATTACTTTATTATTATTATTTCAGAATTCGGATTATTGGTTTTGAATGAGAGATGTGCCTCATATTATTTACAAAAAGATCTTTTCCTATAAATAATAGATTAGAAAATGTATATTATACATAAATTTCATATTGTAAGGACCTAAATTACATTCTATTCCTACTCTTTTTCAATTTACAAAAATCTCTTAAAATTACTGTTATCGGATACATAGCAAACAAATCAGATACATTAAATTTGATACATTAAAATAATTCAGTTACACTTTTAAAGGAAAAAGAATATTAAAACAAATTCAATTACATTTCTGAAAGTAGAGAATTTACAATTGAATGTGAGTTCCCCAAATCACTCTAATCTAATTGATTTTTTTTATTTTTTTAAAGCTAAATAACAGAAAGTTTCAAAAAAAAATTAAAAAATTAACGAATTAAACCAACATCACAAATAGTAAAAAAAGAAACCCACATAAATAAATAAAATGAAATCAACAATAGAAATAGAGTTACTAGTAGGGAAGCATTTTTTTCTGTCCGGTGGTGATTTTGGAGTTGAATCAGAGGTCGTTTGTGGTGGCTTTTGATGATTTTGTCCGACTAAAAAAAGGAAAAATTATCTAGCTACACATCATTTATTATCATATTTTCTTATTTTTCCTATTATTTCAAAAAATATCAAAAATGCCCTCTTTTGCTCCCATCATTCTCCTTTTGGAATATATTAATTTGAAATTTCATACCCATGATTTTCTTTCCCTTTTCAAAGCCACAAATCTCTCCATAGTTAGCTACATTAATTTATTTTTCAATTTCAAGTCTTTTCTCTTTTCAATTAATGATTTCATGTTATTCAAGAGGTAGATTTCTTTTCATCACTTCAATTTTTTATTTCTTTTAAACTTTCGTTTTTTAGTTTTTTCATCTTAAAAGATTATTGACTTTGTTCGGTCTCTTTACTGGAAGAGGGGTGGAAAACCTTGCTAATGCAGATGTTGCTTGCTACACTATTAATAGGTGTATGTCGCGACCCTTGCTAGATAAAACCCCTTATGAGCTATTAAAGGGAAGAAAACCAAACATCTCGCATCTAAGAATATTTGGATGTAAATGTTTTATTCATAATAATGGAAAAAATATGTTAGGGAAATTTGATGCAAGAAGCGATGAGGGAACCTTTTTGGGATACTCCATGCATTAGCAAAGCCTATAGGGTACTAAATAAACGAACCATGTGTGTAGAAGAAAGTATACATATTGTCTTTTATTAATATAATACTATGACTAACCAGAACTTGCAGGAAGATGATAAAATCTCATAGGCATCCATTGATAATGCAAAGGAACAGGAAAAAGGAACAGGTCTCCTCCATGAAAATGATGAGACCAACATCCACGATCTTACAATCAGGAAAAAAACCTAGAAAGAGTGTCTGAAGAAGAACCAACAGAACCTACTGATAATCATACTACAGAAACTCCACATTTGGTTCTAAAAGATTACAAGTATCAAGGATCACATCCTCTGGACAATAAACTCACATTGATCGTACCTCTGGAATAACCACCAGATCAGGTATGAAAAATCATTGCGCCTTCAATGCATTTTTGTTTATGATAGAACCAAAGAAAATCAGTGAAGCCCTTCAAGATGCGGACTGGATAATTGCCATGGAAGAAGAACTGAACCAATTCGAAAGAAGTAAAGTTTGGAACCTTGTACCCAAATTACCAAAGAAAACTATAATTGGTACAAAGTGGGTATTCGGGAACAAGCTAGATGAACATGCTACAATAACTAGAAACAAAGCAAGAATGGTAGTTCAAGGGCACAATCAAGAAGAAGGAATAGATTATGATGAAACGTTCGCACCTCTGGCAAGATTAGAAGCAATTAGGTTACTCATAGCATTTGCAGCACACATGAAATTCACCTTGTATCAAATGGATGTAAAAAGTGCATTTCTCAATGGATTATTGAAAGAAGAAGTGTTTGTCAAACAACCTCATGGGTTTGAAAAAATTTACTATCCTGACCATGTCTATAAACTTGAAAAAGCTCTTTATGGGTTAAAACAAGCTCCAAGGGTATGATATGATAGGTTGTCAAAATTTCTCCTAAGCCATGGATATTCAAGAGGTAAAATTGACAATACACTTTTTCTCAGAAACAAAGGAAAGGATCTATTAATACAAGAATATGTAGATGACATCATATTTGGAGCAACAAACAAAGCACTTACAAACGAATTTGCAAAACTAATGAGCAATGAGTTTTAGATGAGCATAATTGGAGAGTTAAACTATTTTCTAGGGCTTCAGATAACGCAATCACCTACATGCACATTAATTCACCAACAGAAATACGTCAAGGAACTGCTCAAAAGATTTAAAATGGAAGATGCAAAACAAATAGATACTTTATTATCCACAACCACTAAGTTAGACCTCAAAGGAACAGGTTCTGCTGTAGAGCAAAAATTGTATAGATGTATGATTGGTTCACTTTTGTATCTTACTGGTAGCAGGCCTGATATTGTGTTTAGTGTGGGCTTGCGTGCTCGTTTTCAAACCAACCCTAAGGAATCCCATCTCCAAGCAGTCCAAAGAATTCTTAGATACTTTAAAGGGACCACTGATTTAGGACTATGGTATCCAAAAGGGAGTAACTTTGAATTAGTAGGATATACTAATGCAGACTATGTGGGTTATCTAGTAGACAGAAAAAGTACCACATGTATGACTCACTTCTTAGGATCATGTCTAATCTTGTGGAGATCAAAGAAACAAAACTCGGTTGCATTATCCACTACTGAAGCTGAGTATGTAGCAGCAGCCTCATGTTGTGCTCAACTTTTATGGATTAAGCAACAACTTAGTGATTTTGGTCTAAGTATTAAACTGAGTTCCAATTTTCTGTGACAACACGAGTGCAATCAACATTGCAAAAAATCTGGTACAACATAAGAGAACCAAACTCATTGACATTCGTCATCACTTTCTAAGAGACAATGTGGAGAAGGGTCAAATTTCTATAAATTTTTGTGCTACTGACCAACAAATTGCTGACATTTTCACAAAGGAATTAGCCAGGGAACACTTTGAAAGGAACAGGTATTTGGGAGCTCACAGACTTGAACCTCAAAAACTTATCATCCTACACTAAAAAGGTATGTCTACTTTACTTAATTAAGTGAGGACAAAATATGGCTTGTACACTAACACTCGTTACTGCATTAAATACCTGTCTGAAGGATTTTTTCCGCCAAAATCAAATCAACCTCACCTTTGTATCAAATCAACCTATTTCTCTTCCCTATAAACCCTTTTGTTTCCTGTAACTACTCTCAAAAACCAAGAAACCCTTTTCTTCTTCCTCCTCTCCAACAGAGACTCATTCTCTCCCTCACCCTTCTCGTATATGAAAACATCAATACCCACTTTTCAATGGCGTCCTCATCCAATCTCCATCTTGCCATTATTCCTTTTGCAAGTTCAGATGATCTCTTTGAGCTACCTGCTGTCATATTTATCGACTCATATGGAATAACACATCTTGCATATCCTCTAATGGATGAAACTGCGATTCAGGGGGAATAGGAAAACTAGAAAACTAGTGGTATAGGTGAAAAATCGATAACACAAAGTGAGGGGGAACATATATTATCAAAGGAACATGTTCATCCTTCTTCTGACGATAATGATGATATTCCTATAGTTCAATTGATCCCTGTTATTTGTAAGTTTTGATGATGTGACAAACTCAGGGACCTTGTAAAGGTACCAGGTTCCCTACATGAACAAGCCGTTGACTCCAAGTTGGAGAAAGTACAAAAAGTTGGTGCACAGTCTCCAACAGTGGCAGAAGTGACAGACGCGACAGAAATGTTAGAACTTTCCAACCAATGGCATGGGTTTAAGGAAAGTGATTTGTCTATACAATGTCATCTTTCCTTAAACTTTTTCTTTGGCTTTTGCAACTTGAAGAAGCACTTTCAAGAACATTTGCACAGGCTATAGAAAACAAGAGGTGAAGAATTATTCAAAAACAATTGAAAACTCAGAAGCATAACGTGTGGTTGTTTGAGAATACATTCTTGAGGTCTTACATTGTAAACTATTCCTATATCTATAAAGGAATCAGTGTGGTGGTGTTGAAACTTTAAGTTATCTAGAAGGGATAGCTTAGTGGGTAGAATAACTTCTACTTAGGCTCATCAAGCAATAGAGGTATTGCTTGATTGTGAGATTAAAAACTTTTTCTCACATTTGTGTAACTGGTTTTACTTTTGCTTGTGAAGATTAGTGAAACAGTTTTTGAAAATCCTGTGTGACAGGTCGTGGTTTTATTCCCTTGAGCAAGGAGGTTTCCACGTAAAACTGCTGTGTTGTTAAACTGCATTTACTTTCTGTTCATACTTGTTTGTGTGTCAAGGGACCTGGTCCATTGACTGATAAGTGGACGCATAGATTCTAACAAGTGGTATCAGAGCGGGCACTTTCTACCTGGTTAACACCAAGAAAGTGACATCTGTTCTAGGATGGCTGCTCCACTTAATCTAGAAGAAGGTCAGTCTTCAACTAGACCACCTCGGTTCAATGGACACTTCTATAGTTGGTGGAAAGTCAGAATGCATGATTTTCTTATGGTAGAAGATAGCGAGCTATGGGACATTATCTTAGATGGACCATTTATTCCAATGATTGAAGAGAAAGATGGAGAAACAACTAAGTTTGTTCCAAAGCCTAGACAAAAATATGATGAAGCTGATATAAAGAGAAGAGAAGGGACCTGGTACTCAACAAAAATGACCGGAAAGCTGCTGCTGATTATGTGGTCAAAAAGGCGCTTGCTGCATGGGGAGACTCTTCAAGTGACTCAGAAGATCCTGATGAATCAAATGATGTGTCCATGGTGGTGGTTCATGAAGAGGAAACAATATTCAATGAGATGTTTGCTTTCATGGCTCATTCAGAAAATGAAGAAGAGGAGGATAAGGTAACTCTTCTTGATATGAAACATGACTTGAGTACTTATTCTCTTAAAAAATTGAGAACATTAGCAAATGTTATGATTGATTCTGTAATTGAGTTAGCCTCTGAAAGAGACATTATGAATGCTGAACTTGACAGTTTAACTGAAAACAAAGATAAAATGGAAGAGAAATTGTTGAAAATGGAAGATAAAATGGCTTCTCTGGAATGTGACAAGACTGATCTTAAAAAACAGTTATCTCAGAAAAATGAAGAAGCTAAAGAGTAAAATGGAAGGTCAAATGGTTTACAAGTTGAAATTGAAGAAAAACTGAAAACCTCTGAGGAAAATCTTAGGCTGACTTTGGAGAAGAGCAACAACTTAGAAAAGGATATTGTCAAACTTAAGGAAGAACTTGAAAAATCTCTTAAGTGGACAAAATCTTCTAAGTTGCTGTCTGGTGTAACAAATCAAAGCTATTTCAATAAGATGGGTCTAGGAAGTCTGAATATTACTCCTCCCTTTAATCTTCACAGCAAGTATGTTTTTGTGTCTGACAATTTGCTCTGTCTTCACTGTGGTAAAAATGGGCATTTAAAAGAAGAATGTACTGGTGGAGAAAGTCTCATGAGAAACTCTCTAAGTACACAGAGAAGCAAGGAGTAACAAAAGAGAGACCTGGTCCCCCAAAACAAGTTTCAGCTAAAAGGTTTTCAAAGAAAGGATCTGATTTTGCTCCAAAATCTTTTGTCAAAAAGAGTCAAAAACTACCCTATTGGACTAGAAACAATCTGATCACTCCATTGTCTATTTTCTGGAAACTCAAATTAAAATGGGTTCCCAAGCATAACAAGTGATTCTTGTTGCAGGTGAGTGAGAGGAGCAGCAGTCAATATTGGTATATGGACAGCGGATGCTCTAAACATACGACTGGTGATATCAAAAATTTCCTCTCACTCAAGACACTTCAAGGTGGAGGTGTCTCTTTTGGTGATGGAAAGAAGGGGTACATTTTGGGGGTTGGTAAAGTGGAAAAATCTCTTGGAGAATCAATTGATAATGTGTATCATGTTGATGGATTGAAGTACAGTCTTTTGAGTGTATCTCAAATTTGTGACAAGGGAAATGAAGTGAAGTTTACTTCTGAGAAGTGCACTGTGGTTAATCTAACCACAAAGAAAGTGATTCTTACTGCCTTTAGAAGTAAAAACATGTATGTGGCCAACTTAGAAAAGTCTCATGGAGATGATCTGACATGTCTTAGTGCTCAAAATGAAAATGCTGATCTGTGGCATCGAAGACTAGGGCATGTGAGCTCATCTTTATTGAATAAACTGATTTCTAAGGACCTGGTCCTAGGTTTACCAAAGTTAAAGTTTTGTGAAAACAAAATATGTGAAGCATGTGTCAAAGGAAAACAAATCAGATCATCCTTCAAGTCAAAGAAGCATGTAACATCATCAAGAGTACTGGAGCTGTTACACATGGATCTATGTGGACCTTTGAAGGTTCAAAGTAGAAAGGGTAAGAAATACATTCTGGTGATAGTTGATGATTACTCTAGATACACATGGACAAGATTCCTAAGATCAAAAGCAGAAACACCTGAAGAATTGGTAGTGTTCTTCAAAATGATTCAAACGAAATTGAATTAAGTGATTGTTGGAATTAGATCTGATCATGGAACTGAGTTTGAAAACTCAAAACTTGATCAATTCTGCATGGAGAATGGTATTAGTCATAATTTTTCTGCTCCTAGAACTCCTCAACAAAATAGAGTAGTGGAAAGAAAAAACAGAACCTTGGTGAACATTGCTAGGACCATGATTATTGAGTCAAATCTTCCTCAAAGTTTCTGGGCTGAAGCTGTTAACACAGCATGTCATGTTACTAACAGGTGTCTGATAAAGTCTTTATTGAATAAGACTCCCTATGAGTTGCTCAATAACAGAAAACCTATGTTGAGTTATCTTAGGGCTTTTGGGTGCAGATGTTTTGTGCTTAACAATGGAAAAGATGATCTGGGAAAATTTGATCCTAGAAGTGATGAAGGAGTGTTCGTTGGATACTCTTCATCAAGTAAAGCATACAGAATTTTCAACAAAAGAACTCAATGTATTGAAGAAAGTATTCATGTTGTGTTTGATAAAGATGGAAGTGTGAGAAGTGATGCATCAAATGATGAAGATGAGTTGAGCAAGTTGTTTAATTCACAGAAAATTGAAAGAAGTGAAGCCTGTGAAAATGATCAAGAATAACAATGATAATGATAATCATAGTCTGTCTGAAAAGACTGATGAAGTTGAAAAGTGTGATGAGGGACCTGGTGCTACTCTGAACTCCAGTCAGAATACCTCAAACTCTCCAGAAAATGATGAGCTCCTTGAAGGAGAAGAACATGCTGATCAGCTGAACCAGTCGACTTTGAGACCAGGATGGAAACATAGTTCATCACATCCTCTTGATAATCTGATTTCTCCCTTGAGTTCTGGAATTCACACTAGATCAAAAACAAGAAATCTAGTTGCATTCTCAGCATTTATATCATCTATTGAACCTAAGAATGTGAAAGAAGCATTAAGTGATGCAGATTGGATTAATTCAATGCAAGAAGAACTTCATCAGTTTGAAAGAAGTAAGGTGTGGTACCTGGTTCCTCGACCTGTTGGCAGAACAGTGATAGGAACCAGATGGGTTTTCAGAAACAAGCTTGATGAAAATGGTGTGATTACTAGAAACAAATCCAGATTAGTTGTCCAAGGATACAATCAGGAAGAAGGAATAGATTATGATGAAACTTTTGCACCTGTTGCAAGGATGGAAGCCATCAGAATTCTAATAGCTTTTGCAGCATTCATGGGTTTCAAACTGTGTCAAAAGGATGTCAAAAGTGCGTTTCTAAATGGAGACCTGAAGGAGGAGGTGTTTGTTAAACAACCTCCTGGGTTTGAAGATGCTGAGCTACCAGATCATGTGTTCAGATTGAATAAGGCTCTGTACGGTTTGAAACAAGCCCCTAGAGCTTGGTATGAAAGGTTGTCAAAGTTTATGTTGAAAAATGGGTTCAAAAGAGGAAAAATAGACAATACCTTGTTCTTATTAAAAAGGAACAAGAACTGCTTATTATTCAAGTGTATGTGGATGACATAATTTTTGGAGCTACATCAGAACATCTGTGTGAAGAATTTTCATCATTAATGGGAAAGGAATTTGAGATGAGCAGGATGGGTGAATTGACGTTCTTTCTGGGATTACAAATCAAGCAATCATCAAATAGAATCTCAATCAGTCAGGAGAAGTACATTAAGGAGCTATTGAAGAAATTCAATATGTTTGATTCAAAACCTATTGATACTCCTATGGGAACAAACTCCAGGCTTGTAGGAGATGAATCTGATTCTCTTGTGAATCAAACCATGTATAGGGGAATCATTGGTTCTTTATTGTATCTGATTGCCAGCAGACCTGACATTGTATACAGTGTTGGAATGTGTGCTAGATTCCAAGCATGTCCTCGTGATTCACATTTGAAGGCTGCAAAACGTATTCTAAGATACTTGAAGAAAACAGGGGACCTGGTCCTCTTCTATCCAGCAGGTGACACTTTTGATCTTGTTGGTTTTGCAGATGCTGATTTTGCTGGTTATCAAGTTGACAGGAAGAGTACTTCTGGAATGGCTCATTTCCTTGGATCTTCACTCATTTCTTGGGGAACTAAGAAACAGAATTCTGTAGCTCTCTCAACAGCTGAAGCAGAATATGTAGCAGCTGCTGCATGTTGTTCACAATTGTTATGGATAAAGCAACATTTAGAGGATTTTGGTGTAATCATCAAAGCTATTCCTCTTATGTGTGACAATACGAGTGCAGTCAGTATGGGAAAGAATCCAGTTCAACACAAGAGAACTAAGAACATTGATGTTAGGCATCATTTTCTGAGAGACAATGTGGAAAAGGGGAATATTGTGCTTACGTATTGTTCAACAGAGGAACAAATTGCAGATATCTTCACCAAGGCTCTCAGCAAAGATCTATTTGAAAGAAATAGGTTGAAGTTGTCCTCTCACTGATTTTCAGAAATTCAATAGTTGAAATTCCTTTGATGGCTAAACTTGTAGTACAGGTATCCTTTGTGTCAATAATATATTATCTGGATTAGATCATTTTTTTGTACCTATTGTAGGTATACATTCAGGGAGGAATAGCTAAGCAAAGATATGGCTAGAACAGTTGAGGAATGAAAATAAAGTTGTATTATGGGACTTGGTCCTAGTCAAGGTTAGCATCTTTTATATTAATTTTAAACTGAAAATTATGACCGTTGATCAAGCCACGTGTCAGTCATCGGTCATTCTGACCGTTAGTCCCATCGCTTATTGTTCAAGTGACGTATCAAATCAAGGGACCTGACACCGTTTTATCTTTTTAAAAACCCTCTTTCTTTCCATTTCCATTCTTAAATGTGTCGTTTAACATTCCTCTACTAAAAGAATGAAAAAGAAGTGAAAAGTCAATATCTGGTTTTATCTCATTTTCCTTGACTTCGTAAAGTTGCTACTCTTCTCTTCTTCTGGTTAAGATGTCTGATCCTTCATCCGCCTCTAAGCAAATGCTTACTGCTCTCAGTGAAATTGCACCTATTGCCTTCTATTCTCCTTATGCAGAAAGGTCTAGGTCTAGTGTTCCTTCAAGTTCTCCCCAAGATACTCCTGACAACCCTTTTCACTCCATAGATCTGAACAGTTCTAGTGTTCCTACTGGACCTGGTCCTCATCATGAAATGCTGCCAGATGCTCTGTTTGAAGGAGACTTGCCAAGAAACAAATCTTCTGAGTCAAACATTCTCGCTACAAGTGAAGAGCTGGCAATTGAAAGTCTTGCAATAATGAGAGAAGAGGTCAGGGTAGAACAAAATAAACCTTTTCAAGGGGAAGAGGCCAGAGAAACTCAACCCATTTTTGATAAAACTCCTGATTTTGGGAGGTATCCATCTTCAAACTCCTCTGACTCTGAAGGTGATGATGAATCTGTCAAATGGAAGGTTGAGAAGAGGGGTGGTAGTGTGTCAAGGAAGGAAAAGAAAAATTAGTAGAAGAGGTGCCTAGAAGGAGACCTACTACTAGATCTGATGCGAAAAAGCTGTTGGCTGATGCCTTAAAGGCTAGTGCAAGGTCTACAGCAGAAATCAGGAGTGCTAGATCATTCAAAGTGTCTAACTTCAAAATGCCTAAATGTGGAGTGATAGAGGTGTCTGCTGAAGAGACAGAAAAGAAGAGCAGGAAGAAAAGGTCAGAAAAAACAAAGTCAAAAGATTTCAAAAAGAAGGAGAAAATGAGTTCTATAGGAAAAAGGAAAAGATCACAGGGATCTGGTACCCAAAGTAAAGTTGAAGAGGAGGTCAACAAACAAGAGACTGTTGACAACTTGAGAAAGCAGTCTGTGCTGGCGGGGAGAGTTTTTGACATGGGAATAATCAACCTTCCTGGAATGGACTCTCTGCATGATATGGTGGAAATCCAGTCATGGATGCATCTCTTCAACAAACAATCTCCTATTCTTCACGAAGAGGAAGTGCGTGAATTTTACTACAACATTCAATTCAAGGAAGATGGGAGTGTCCATACCAGAGTGAATGATATTGCAGTGCAACTAGATGAGGTTCTGTTGGGGAAAATTCTTAAGGTGCCTCGAGAGGGTACCAGGTCTGTGATTGGAAAAACTTGTTCGACTGAGTTTGTGGCATTGGTCTCTAAGCTTCCCACAACAAAGTGTGCAGGGGTCTTTAAGAAGGTGATGAAAAGTGAGTATCAGTTGGTGTTTGAATTTGTAAACAAAATCCTTCTTCCTCGAACTGAAAAGAGGACCTCAGCTACTTCTGCTGATTTATACGTGATGGAGTTGTTGTGCAAATTTGAACCTCTGAATCTCCCAGGGCTCATCCTTGAACACATGTACAAGACTGTCATCGAGAGAAAAGGAATACATGGAATGGGATATGGATACTTTCTTACTGAAGTATTCAAATACTTTAATATTCCTTTGAGCGTTGGCAAGGTTGGTACAGTGAAACAAGCTTTTTCAGAGACTACTCTGGTTGAATGTGAGTGCATTGAAGGGAAAGGGAATCCCAAGAGCAAGATGCTCAACTCATAGCAGACCAGAACCAACTCAAGCATGAAGTTGAAGAATTAACTATGCGATTGAGTGGAAGAGATGCTGAAATTGCTATACTCAAAGCTGAGCTGATCACTGCACAGACAGAGGGACCTAGTACTTCTATGGTTCAAGCCCTGGAAAGCGAAAATGCAGAGCTGAGGGCGAAGGTCATTGCCTTACAAGAAAAGGCAATAAAGGATAATGATGCTGCAAATGACAGACTCACTCTCATTATTCAGTCCCTTTCTCATCAACCTCCCCCTTCTTAGTCTGTCCAAATCGTTTTCTGTGTCTTCCTTGTGTGGCTTGTCTTGTTGTCGTTGGATTCTCAGTTTGCTATTAATGTATTAAGTGTTTATCTTGGAATGCTATTTATCTTATTCCTCCGGTGTTCTAGCTACTATCTCTTGTGAATGCTTTCCTTTTTGTTTGATTGCTATCAAGCTTTGGTCTTCTCTGATATTATTATTGATATATCTGGTTTACTGTATCTCTTTTTTGTGATGCCAAAAGGGGGAATTTTAACTGACAAGTGGTAGCTGGACATGGTTGTGAGGAGAAATAATAAGTGGTAGCTGGACATGGTTGTGAGGAGAAATAATAAGTGGTAGCTGGACATGGTTGTGAGGAGAAATACAAGTGAGGGGAAATACAGTCAGATTAATTTTTTTTTCCAGGAGGATAGACAAGTAATTCAGGGGGAACTTGTTATGAAGTTGGAAGAGTGTCTGGAGCATTGTTTGTCATCATCAAAAAGGGGGAAAATTTTATTTGTAAGTTTTGATGATGTGACAAACTCAGGGACCTTGTAAAGGTACCAGGTTCCCTACATGAACAAGTCGTTGACTCCAAGTTGGAGAAAGTACAAAAAGTTGGTGCACAGTCTCCAACAGTGGCAGAAGTGACAGACGCGGCAGAAACGTCAGAACTTTCCAACCAATGGCATGGGTTTAAGAAAGTGACTTGTCTATACAATGTCATCTTTCCTTAAACTTTTTGTTTGGCTTTTGCAACTTGAAGAAGCACTTTCAAGAACATTTGCACAGGCTATAGAAAACAAGAGGTGAAGAATTATTCAAGAACAATTGAAAACTCAGAAGCATAACGTGTGGTTGTTTGAGAATACATTCTTGAGGTCTTACATTGTAAACTATTCCTATATCTATAAAGGAATTAGTGTGGTGGTGTTGAAACTTTAAGTTATCTAGAAGGGATAGCTTAGTGGGTAGAATAACTTCTACTTAGGCTCATCAAGCAATAGAGGTATTGCTTGATTGTGAGATTAAAAACTTTTTCTCACATTTGTGTAACTGGTTTTACTTTTGCTTGTGAAGATTAGTGAAACAGTTTTTGAAAATCCTGTGTGACAGGTCGTGGTTTTACTCCCTTGAGCAAGGAGGTTTCCACGTAAAACTGCTGTGTTATTAAACTGCATTTACTTTCTATTCATACTTGTTTGTGTGTCAAGGGACCTGGTCCAGATAAGTGGACGCATAGATTCTAACAATCCCTAAGAGACTGTGTTCATGACTCAGTACTCAGTCCATTAAACCACTAGCTATGATTTTTCCTGTGGAAAAAGAAAGTCCGCCAGTCCGCCTGTGGGTGCATTAGAGCAAGTTCAGGGTCGCGTCACTCACTTAGTGTTTCAGATTCAAGAAGCATCGACTAACACTAAGGTGCCTCCTAAAACTCGCCCTGCTTCAAGTAAGGTTATCCTCACATCTGCCTCCATTGAGACTGTTTCTCACTTTGGTAAACCTCACTTGAATAGAAAAAGAAAAAGGATTGCCTCTAAACCAAAAGACTCTGGCCAAATAGCAAATAGTGATAGTGATCTTGAAATTAACAGGACAAAACATTAGGATCACATAAAGTCTTTTAAGAAAATAGAGGTAATTCGTGGTAGGTTGGTTACTGGGTTAAGGGGAATGGAATGGATGAATTGCTTCCTCTGTTAAGTGCACAAGGTGGGTCTGACTTGTTTCTTCAAGGGACTTATCGTCGTAAAATGACTAGAAAAGAAACTAGGGAGTTCTACATAAATGTTACTGGGTCTGTTGAGTCTATTACTAGCAGTGTTGGTGGTGTGTCATTCACTTTATTAGCTGAAGTATTGGAACGAATATTGGGTATCTCATCCGCCCTTGAGATATCGCGCCATTTTGGTAATGATCCTACGTTGAGGAACTACACTAGGGTAGATAAAGGTTTTATGCGTCCATTTCATAAGCTAGTATTTGATGTGGTTCATAAGATTATTCTTCCATAAAAGCATAGGCGTACTGAAGCAAACTTTTTTCATGGAACTTCTTATTACTAAGGTCTAGATAAATTTGCCTAAGTGGATTTTTTTGTCACATGAATAAGATGTGTGTGGATGATAACACAACCCATGGGCTTGGTTATGGCTTTTGGCTAGGACGTATCTTTGAGCACTTTAAGGTTCTGTTAAGGAGGGGCAAGAACAAACTAATAAAGATGTATTGGGGGAGGTCGATCCTGGTGTTTTTACTACACTCTCAAGAGGAGCTAATGCTCCTATGCAGAGACTGAGGGCCTCGATAACTGCTAAGAATTAGGAGATTACTGCGGTAAGGGAGTCCCACGCTGTTGAAATTGATCAGCTGCACAGTGATTATGGATTGAAGCATGATCGTTTGGTAGAAGAAATTTCTAGGCTTAAAGGGGAACTTGCCCAGACTCAGAGAACACTGGATGCTGAGAGATCATCAAGCTCTGATCGTTTGAAGCATATTTGTGATCTACTAGCCAAAGGTTCCTCTCCTTCATCTTCTACTTTGCCGCCTTCTTTCTAAACTTTCCGTGCTCATGTGTTATGGCTTTATGTTTTGGATTCTCACTGTTTCAGTTTTTATTAGACATTTATGTTTTGTGTGGCTAATGGTTTTTGTGTTTGATTTGTGATGTAACTAATGACTTGGCTTGATGTGTTTCTTTGTTATCGCTTGTTATGATGTTATTGTTTGTGGTATAGATATGTTTCTATTTCCAGTTTTTGCCTAATGCCAAAAGGGGGAAGCAGCGTGCATAGGAGTGTATGTGTTTACTTACTTGTTCGATGCAAGCAGATAGAGGTTTGCCATAGTAAAAAAGGGGGAATTTGTTAAAGACTCTAAGTTTTGACGAATGTTAAAATGCATACAACAGGTCGAGTGAACCTGCGATAAAGTGTGTTGCCTAAAACGAGTAGAAGAAGGAGTTCATAATTATAAATGTTTTCTTATTTATTTATGGAAAACTGCTTTGTTATTTGATTAAGGACAAACTGTGTGGAAGGTCTTCTATCAAAGTCAAGTAGGAGAAGGAGTCCTACATAGACGATGACTTCGTTTGAAAAAAGTTTACTTTGTAGCGGCAAAGGCAATTAGGAGTCCAAGTTGAGTTCAACAAGGATTTGTAGCGGCAAAGACAAAGTTGAGAGGAACAAGGACTTGCTGAGAGGTTTATTCCATAAATAGGGCAATAACTTCTTCAATGAAGTTTGTGCACTTACATAGAGAGTAATATCAAAACACAATCAAGAGTTGTGAGGGCTTTGATTATTGTTTTCGCTTTGGGGAGTGCTGTGAGTTGAGAGGGAGTTTGTACGATTGTTGATAGGAGTTCTTGTTTACAATCTGAGTTTTGTGAGTAGAAATTGTTCGACAAGTTGAAGAACTTGAAGAACATTAGAAGGTATAAAAGCGGGGGATTTTGTGTCTTGGGGTAGATAGGAATTAGAGTTTATAATTCATTAGGTTACATAGCTTTGTAATCGGTGTGTTATTTGAAAGTTCATAAATAGTACAAGGTGTTGCACAAATTGTTTATTGTCAAGTTTCAAATAAATAGAAATACGTTGTCTGTACGTGTTCCTTTGAAGAATTCAGGAGGGTAGAATTCCAAAACTGTATGTTCTAGAGCCATCTACTCTATCAAATCTCTCTTTCAATTCAAGTCATGCAAACTTGCAAAGCACTTGAAGCAAGCAACACCACTAAGAAGACTCTTAGCTACTGAGTTCATTAACCAAGACAATACAATGGCATTTACCCTCTCCCATTGCCCCCCACAGTTCTTCACCATACACTTCCTTCCTACAGGATCCATCCACCAATCCTATCTTGTTTCTTCCCAACATGGTTAGTGTAATAAATCGACTCCATAATGTATTATTCTCAATGCCAAGTAATTGAAAATAGATAAGGCTAACCCCACTCGCATAAGTAGGACTAAGAAATAGGGGATGGTTGTAGTCAATACCTTGAGGTGATAAGACTGCATTAGAAGGCAAAGCAAAGGAACCAACAATTTCTCCATTGTTGATACCTCGATCTAGTTCTTCAGCTACTCGATCTGGAGACATAGTAATCAAAGAAAAAACTTGTTGCAAAATATGAATCAAACTTAGTTAACAATGTTGAAAACTCCAATTTGTAGATCAACTGATGAGAATTTGATGAATCTGTGAATTGACAAAACAACTCTCTGATTCTTCAACCTAAATTGTCTATCACAGCTTGTCACTGTGTATGATACTGATACCATGAACGTGGACACAACTTACAGAGTCTATTGGAAGAGAAAGAAGAAGAAATTCATTTATGAACTCAAAGGGCTAATTTCTACAATGATAGAAACATGTATTTATAGTTGTATTTGTAACTAACTCTTGGAAGAGTTAGTTATAACAACTTTTAATAGAAAAGACTATACCCTTAATCATCCTAACCACCTTTTAACTACTTAATAACCAACTAATCTAATTAAGTCTCATTACTATTTTTCCAAATATATTTTTGATTTCTTTTATCATAAAAATATTATATTCCCCTCTTCCTTTTTGATTTGTTTATTTTGATTATTATTTGGATAATCAATTGAAATTTTTGTTGACCATAATTTTTTTATTCACTTATTAAATATTTTGAATTATTAATTATTGTGACATCATTAACTTATAAAACTTTTTTATATAACTTTTAAATATATAAAGTTTATTTACAAAAAAAAACTGATTTGTTTTTTAATTTTAAAAATATCACTATAGACACATAAATTTAATTGGATTAAATTCATATAAAATTTGAATAAAATTCATGCTCATTTGGACTTTACAAATAAATAGATAAATTTTATTAAAGGAAAAATCCAAGGTCCTAGCCAAATTTTGTCAATCAATTTGTTAGGTACATATATACTTATTTATCTTTCTAATAGAAATACAAGGTCTACGAAAAAGCTAATGGATCGTCCGAACCCATGAACCCCCACCTAACTCTACCTATGGGATCAATCAGAGAAACTCCAAATATTCTTCTTTTAATACAGATGAAGATTTTGCTTATGATCCTTAATAAGTTTACCCATGATAGTTTGCTATCCGTTTACCTTGTCTCTTTCGTCAACTCTTTGACATACATTCTTGCATACTTGTTTGGAAACCAATTTCAGCCCCGTTGAGGATGGTTAATCCTTCTCTTGTTGCTACTCGTGCTAACATATGATTGTCCGTGGTTTAATTCTGGTATGGAGTCCTTGTCTCTAACAGTTTGATCTTGACTTGCCATTCAGCACACTGTTTAGACGAATATTGCACATAGTTAGCACTGAATTATAGAACAGACTGAAACCACACTGCTCTGTGCAAGGAGAAGTAATATCAAGCTGAGCCTTTATTTTCTACTCAAATCAATCTTAGCTTCAGCGTCATATATTGCCTCATCAGAACTATATTTGCTACTTCCATCATCAACATCTCAAACTTGTATTGCTTCGGGCATAATTGGAAGTGTTGGAGGAGGTATTGGTCATGTTGGTGGCTCCGTTAGGCGCAAAAAGAACCATTATAGTTGTGCATATCATCCTCATTAAATTTAGCCATGATCATTTGGTAGGTCAATGGTTATTTTTTTATGTGAGAGATCAGATTTTTTCCATGGATGGGTAGTTAGACTTTTGGGTACGTGTTAATATGAACAGATCAATGAAAGAGACATCTGTAAATTTGAAAGATGTAAGATCAACTTAAACCGTATAGAATTAGGTAGATATACACAAAACTGACCCTATCAGTGTCAATGTCATAATGGAATTGACGACGTGCTCACTGTTGCCATTCTAATTTCTATCAAGAATTAAAAATGAATCGTGCTGGTGCTCATCATTTGGTATCTTTCTAAGATGAAGTGATACAGCCAGCGACAAACTCTCCGTAACTAAAATTTCCATCTCCATCTCCATCAGCCTGTAAGAGTGGAGCAGAAGATTAATAAGGGGGCAACTATAAGTATATCGATCTCTCTCTGGTTTAATGAAACTACGTAGCAAAATAAATACTCTGATGCCAACCTTGAAAATTAAGTGATGATACAGATGCATCTAGGGGAAGACATGATGCCAAACTTTTATATGTATTAACAAATTTAAAATAGTGCCACAGAGTTAAGTTCAAAAATTAATCTGATATTCACATTTTAAAATAGAGTAACTCGGAAAAGATTTGTAAATGACAGTCACTGAACATTACTTCATAGTAAAAAAATCATTACATCAACTGAACAAAAATGGTTCAAATTTAGATGGTCAATAAAAACAATGTCTAGCTAGCTAAGACTAACAACTTAATAAAAAGAAAATTCAAGTTTCTGTTAAACAGAAGATCTACAAATTGGACAATTCTTCTTGCCCCTCAGCAGCCATTGTTGTATGCAATTTGCGTGATATTCGTGTCCGCAATGGAGTGTACCAATTCTGTCGTGATTTACATACTCAGATAGGCATATGGAACATATCTCTTCTGAATCAACTTCAACTTTATCAGCACAATAATTTCTTTTCTTCATCATTGAAATTTGCTCCTCCTCCTGGTGGCTTACTTGTGTGTGATGGCCCGGTAGATCAAGCAACACTGTATAATCAAATCCACTGAGACGAGTACCAAAGTTGGGATCAAGGTTTTGCATAGCAGCTATTGATTGATTGACATCATCAGTTGTGACATAGGAATCATCAATATTGAATTGATGATGATAAGTATATGGATCCCAGAAAACAGAGTAGTTATTATGCGGAGCCAATTGATTACCAAAAGTACTGTTTGACCCGTGAGAGGAATTTCTTGAGCGATGATTGTGGGGTTGTGAAAGATGACGATTTGTGGGAAACGAAGAAGCAGCATTATCAATGACAAAGACACCGTCAATGTATTGAGCATGTATGAGAAACAGAGCAGGATCCGAATGAACAGAATTCATACTCATCATAACAACAAACACAGAAAAAAAAGTAAAATTTTGATTCTTTTCAGCGAAACAAGATTAAGTGGGATTCTGCAGAATGAAGAAAAGAGAGCTGCAAATATGAATTCAATACCAAAACACACACATATATATAAAGAGAGAGGAGATAAATGGTTAACGGTAATATAAATTGATATGCTTAACAGAATGTTTCCTTAAATAAAAAATTGACACGGTTAACAGAATGTTTCCTTAATTAATAAATTGACACGGTTACCATAATATTTCTTTAACTAATAATAAATTGACACGGTTACTATATGATGAAAGGGCTACAACCTCAACTTAACAATTTGGAATCATTATACACCTATTAAAATAGTAGAACAAAGATGTTCTGGTTGTCTAATAAATGATATATATTTACCTTTTGGTTAATAGAATACCTATATTTACTAAATTAAATCACATAGGGAACCTCAGGTACGTTTAGGTGGCGCTACTACAAATTAAGAATTCCTTTTAATTTATTTATTTTCAAAATTAGTCTTTCCCTCCTTTCAAAAACCCTCACAACTGTCCCAAATTAAGTGTAACGACCTGTTCCTGTTGTTAGAGAAAAGCCAATGAGAAAAGAATTTGGGCCAGAAAACTTTTTGGTAGTGACTTGAACGTCATGGGTTGAAGGTGTGTTGTGAAACGGGGCTTTGAAACTCAAATTCTGACTCTCTATCTCCGTGTAAGTCGTTGTGGTGGGATGGAGTTCGCGTAGCGGCTTAGTCGCAAATAAAGTCGGGAAACCCCCCCAAAAATGTTATTTTTCTGCAAGTTTCGTTCTTCAGGGTTAAGAGACAACCCCAGACAATTTCTTGATAGTTTTCCACAATTTTTGGTGCTAAAGGTAAGGATTTTACTCCCCTGATATGTTTTTTCGATCCGTAGAACATAGATTCTTGGTTAAATATTGTGGGAGGGTTTTGGGCTGAATTTCATGGTGGGAAAAAAGCCTTAGCAGCACCTTAGGATCATGAGTTTGGTCTTGGATTATTGGCTTTGTCATAATCCGGGTTATTAGACCTTAATTAACTGATCCTTGCATTAAATTGTTGATTTTAGACCACGAACAACGGGAAAAATTTCGGAATAGGAAGATTTGAGTGCCTTTGGGGGGATTCAAGCTTGGTTTCGAGGTAGATGATGTCAAGTTTGCGCGATATATATTGGTAATTGTCTCATTATAATACATACGTGTAAGTGAATGAAGTCTTGTTGATCGAACCTAATGAAATGAGTATGAATAAAGAAATGTATGTCATGATTCAACCCTTGATAATATGATTATGAGTATGTACATATGAGTGTGATTGTAATTGTGGTTGTGTTGAATGGATCGGGTGTCACGTTTCAACACACTAACTGGGATCAGGTGTCATGTTCCAACACTTATATTGACACAGATGTCACATTCTGACACATTAATTGGGATCGGGTATCACGTTCCGGCACACTAATTGTTTGGGTATGATTTCTATAAGAGGACCATTGATTTGTATCTACTTGTTATTGAGAATGTGTAATTGTACATTACTCATAAATTATAACCAATGTGTATATATGTTCTGTACATGTCATGTTTACTTTGTTGTGATTGCTTATATATGTTTCGCTTACTATAATAGTCATGTCATCCTACCAGTACACTGTAGTTGTATACTGATACTGCACTTGCTCGTTCTGTGTTGAGTAAAGGGCATCTTCAGGCGGTTATGGATAGACCTCAGCTAGGAGATTAGTGATTGAGAGCGGATTTCAAGGGTGAGTCAGTTCTTTCAGGCTGCCATGAAGTCCTTCGTTTTGTTTAGTCCATTCTCTTCGAACTTAGACTATTGTTTATATGCTTTTTATGTTTGATTGGGATTGTACCCTTTTTCTTAGACTATTATTTAGATTACGGTAATGTTTCTTTAAGTTACTACGAATTCGATATGCTTATATGAACTTGGACAATTATATCATCATCATGAGATAAATTTTCAGGTTCAGTTAGACCCAATATTATATCTTTACAAACTCAAATCAAGCTAGGTTAATACTAACATCATCAGGTCATGAAGCCAAAAAAAAAAATCAACACAAATGACTAACATAAAGTAAATTGATGGTGAACATATGAAGAACCAAATCCATTACTCCAATGTCTTCTTATTCTTGGCATCTGAAAAACTGGAAAATAAGATAGTGAGTGAAACTAGGTGTGTATATGACCGGGGTGGTTTGGATTTTTCAAATATCAAAACCAGATCATTTGTGTCGGATTTTGAATTTATAAACCAAATCAAACCAATAAAACTCAAGTTTTTCAAGTTCTGTTTTTTCGGGTTTCTTCGGATTTTTTTGGTTTTTTCGGATTTTCGGGTTTTTTCCGATAAAGTATTCATACAAACATATAATTTACTTGTACTTCAAATATTTCTTTAGTCCTATCAAAATGCAACTATCTAAGTTATTTCTCAAGAAAATAACAAAAAATATGATATGATTAATAACACAAAAATATCCAACAAATTTTTTTTTTGCGTAAAACAATGTCACAATGAAATTGATCATAATTTAAAGTACTAAATCATGCTAAAATAAGTTTAGTAAATATTAGTTACATGACTAGATATTAAAAGAAAGTAAATTTAGATCATGTATTTTAAATGTCTAAATCTATGTAAAACTAGAAAACAAATATCCAATATTATCATCATTCTTAGTGTTGACTGGATTTTCTTTTTGCATTAGTATTGATTTGACTTTTATTTAAATTTTATTATAATTACCAACATGTATGGACTATAATTTTTATTAGATCATTAAGAATTCTAACTTCCAAACAAGAAATAAATATACTAAAAGATAAAGCTATGAAAAAGTATAAGAGATATTTAAAAATTATATCAAAGTAAGTATTTTTACGTATAAAACAAAACTTTAAAATTATATATATAATGTCGGATTGATTTGGTCTCGGGTTGGTTTCTTTTTAGTTGAAACCAAACCAACCTAAATATAGTCGGGTTTTTTTCTAACACCAAACCAAGTCAAACCAAACCACTAGTCGGGTTTTTTTTTCCAGCTTGACTAGGTTTACGGTTTGGTTCGATTTTCTTTTCAATTTTGTACACCCCTAAGTGAAACACAGAGGCGGCTCAAGCGTATTTGTGGCCTAAAGCAAAAATTAAATGGGCCTTAAACTTAAATTGTTAATAACTTTTATATAATTTATTTCTTCTAATGTTCATCCAATAATATAATCATTCTTATTTTAAATTTTTTTTCATGGGACATAGTATTTCAAATATGTCGAATTTTGTCTAATAATCACTTTATTTTTCATGAAATGTTTACTTTTTCTACAAATAATATTCAATATTTGTTTAAATGAGGGATAATGCACAAGTACTCCTCAATCCATGCCTGAAATCTCAGAAACACACTTATACTATACTAAGGTCCAATTACCCCCTGAACTTATTTTATAATTAATTTTCTACCCCTTTTCGGCCTACGTGACACTAGTTTGAAAAAAATGTCAACACATGTTGAGCTCACAAGATAGTGCCACGTATGACGAAAAGGGATAGAAAATTATTTATAAATAAAGTTTAGGGGGGTAATATGACCTTAGTATAGTATAAGTGTGTCTCTGAGATTTCGGGCACATGTTGAGGGGCTACTTGTGCAGCATCCCTTAAAATGATAGTAACTTATAACCTATTATTATTTAAAATGAGGTCCCTTAAATTTGGGGGCCTAAGACACGCGTATTTTTTTTAACACTGTCGAGCCACCCCTGGTGAAACAGTTATAAAATATGTTTCCTATAGATCATCGATTAGCTATTGTTATAACTTATAAGTTATAACAAAAACCTGTGGAGACTAATATATTAGTAGTTAAAATAAACTAAAAAGATTAGCGTAGAGCTTGCTTACCTTGCGTAGCTGAAACACTAAAATGAAATCTTTCCCCATTAGTAACTTGTCTAAACGCGATTATTCCTTCTTCTGTAATTCCTTAGACTTGGCTCCCTCTTTCTCCTTCGCATAATGATCTTTCGTTCCAAATTTTCAATGATTCTTGCAAGCCATTTCAGATTTCCAGTTGAGATAATGAATGAAATATAGTATGGATAATCCAATGCATAGTCCACTTCCATAGCCCATAAGAGCAGCTTTCAATCAGAAATTCAGAATTGCTTTCTTCATCGTATAGTCCAGTTACAGTATGATTTGTCGTTGCTACCCTATCTCTACCACAACCTTTTGAAACAGGAAATCCACATAAACCATCATTGCCTTCATATGAATTGTTCTCGAATGTAGCAAATTGAGATCCTTGATGGATGCATCCTTGCAGATGATTGTGGGAGAGATTTAAGAATGCATGAAATGTAAGAGAAGCAAGTTGTTGAGGTATCTCTCCTGAAAATGGATTCAAGGAAAGGTCCAACGATTCGAGTACAGATAATCTTCCAAGTGAAAATGAATATTTGACCTTGCAATCTATTATGAGAGAAATTCAGTTGAAGAAACATGTTTTCACTTCTTAAGAGATATTGATGATCCGTAGTTGAAGAAACATGTTTTCACTTCTTAAGAGATATTGATGATCCGTAGTTGAAGAAACATGTTTTCAATTCTTAAAGTTCTAATGTGTCCATGCAACTTATTCGGTCTCAATCTTAAAACTTGAAGCTTTGAAAGAGTTCCCAACCATGTCGGGAATGTGTCAATGAGGTGATTATCGATCTCCTATATCAAGAACTTGCAAGTCTTTGCAATTGGCCAAGCTTTGAGGAATTTTCCCCTCTAGTTTATTGCCGTGCAAGTTGAGGCTCCTCAATTAACTTTCAATCGTAAAAATAGTTGGGAGAGTCCCAGAAAGATTGTTGTGATGCATATCCAAAACCTCAAGGTTGCTAATATTACCCAAACATTGCGGAATTGATCCCTTCAAGTTGTTTCTTGCCAAATCAAGCATTACCAGTGATGTCAAATTGCAAATAGATGGAGGAATTTCTTCACTAAGATTATTATGAGATATGAAGAAGTAACGTATGGAATTTGGTGGAATAGGTAGTGAACCTTGAAGCAAATTGGGATCGCAAATCAAGGGTTTGTACAAACTAATTAAAGAGGAATTGAATCCACACTCGTCAACATATTTTGGGATATATTAAGTGAAAGAGTTGGTTTTGGTTCTTGGAATCAAACTAAATGGAAGATGAATTAATATGAATATTTGGTAGGAAGATAATTAGTACAAAATACAAGTCAAATATTGTATCTTGGTAGGTGAAAGTTAAGCAAACCATAAAATGGTTTGCTATCTTAACCTTGACAATTTTGACACATAGTGATGTCATGGATGACATCAATAGGATGAATTTATTCCTATAAATAGGTAGTTCTTAATTCATTTTCAAATCATCCTCTCACTTGCCTTCTCACCTTCTAAGGCATTTGTGTTCTCTCTCTTGTAGTATTTCACTTGTATTCTTTGTAGAGTAAAATAAATATCAGTGCAGTTGTTCTTTAGTGGACATAGGATCATTTTGATCTGAACCACGTTAAATATTGTTGTTCTTTCTTGTTCTTTAGTTTCACGTTTCCGCTAACAATTGGTATCAGAGCCAAGGTTCTGTCTGAGTATGTTCTGTGGTTGCAGCACAGTCTGAACTTCCACATCAGAAAAGGATTACTTTGGTTTTTTGTAGTTCCAAATACATTGTAGTAGAAAAGGAAGAACAAGTAAAAAAAATGAGTTCCATGAAGTTTGAAATTGATAGATTTAGTAGGCGCAACAACTTCAATATCTGGAAAATCCAGATGATAGCGTTACTGCGGAGGGAAGGTTCAATCCATGCTATTGACGGAAAGTACCCCAATAAGATATCGGATTCCGACAAGGAAAAGATTGAAAGAGATGCATTGAGTGCAATCCAACTGTCCCTTGCACCTAACGTACTTTGTGAAGTGAGTACAAGTACCGAAGAGACGGCCAAAGAGTTATGGGAAAGCTGGAAGGGCTTTACCAGGACCAGTCAGTGACAACAAGGATGTTGTTACAACGGCGTCTTCATACATTTAAGATGGATTCAGGTACTTTGTTGCAAGACCATCTAGATGCGTTCAATAAACTTGTGATGGACTTACAAACTGCTGGAATTAAATAGGACGAGGAGACGCTTGCATGTTCTTTGCTATTTTCATTGACTTCAAAATATCGTGATATTGAGAATTCAATGATGTATAGCAAACAACCAATTAAACTTGAGCAAGTGCGGCAAGCACTAAACTCTTGTGATGTGCGGATGCATTTTGAAGGAGACAAAAGTGACGAAGCTAGTGAACTCTTTGTAAGAGGTCGTACTAGCCAACAGTGAAGGAGCAAATCGAAGTACAGATCAAAGTCTCGTGTGAACAAAAAGAATGCGGAATGTTGGGGCTGTCACAAAAAGGGGCACTTTGAACGAGATTGCCCTACGTCGAAGTCCAAAGAAAAGGCGAGTGCATCCATTGTTGAGCACATGATAATGATGATGATTATGTACTAACAACATCATGCAATAGTGGAGTCTATGACAACAAATGGGTCTTAGACTCTGGTTGTACTCTGCATATGACATTCCGAAAAGATTGGTTCAGCAGCTATGAAACAAGCAGAGGAACTGTACTAATGGGCAATAATGCAACTTGTAAAATAGTTGGCATTGGTTTAGTTCATGTTCGCTGCCATGATGGAATTGTGAGGACTATTACAGAAGTCCGTCATGTTCCTGATCTAAAGAAGAATTTGATCTCCCTGGGTACTTTAGATAAACAAGGCTATAAGTACATGAGTGAAGGAGGAACTATGAAAGTGACTAAAGGGTCTTTAGTCATGTTGAAGGCCAAGCTGGAGGATGGCCTTTACACACTTGCGGGAAGCACCATTATTGGCTCTGTAAATGCATCTACAGTGCAGTTATCTAATGATGACAAGGCAAAATTATGGCACATAAGACTAGGCCATATGAGCGTACGAGGATTGGAGATGTTGAGCAACTGCAACCTTTTGAATGGTGAGAAGATCAGCACACTTGAATTTTGTGAGCACTGCGTCTTAGGGAAATAGAAAAAGGTCAGCTTCAGCACTGGCAAGCACATGACGGGAGGGGTGCTAGACTACATCCATTCAGATTTATGGGGTCCCTCTAAGCTCCATCGAAGGGAGAAAAGAGGTATCTTCTCACATTCATTGATGATTTTTCACGAAAGGTTTGGGTGCGTTTCCTGAAGACAAAAGGTGATGCTTTTGAAGCATTTAAAGAGTGGAAGATTTTGGTTGAAAATCAAATGGAGAGGAAAATCAAGTATCTTCGCACGGACAATGGCTTGGAGTTTTGCAGTGAAGAGTTCAATGATTTCTGCAAGGTTCATGGGATCGCAAGGCATAAGACGGTCAGGCACACACCACAGCAGAATGGAGTTGCCGAGAGAATGAACAAAACTCTTCTTGAGAAGGCTCGTTGTATGCTCTTACAAGCTAAGATGTCCAAAGTATTTTGGGCTGAAGCAGTTCATACTGCTTCTCATATTGTCAATCGGTCTCCAGCATCATCGATTGACTTTAAGACTCCGAATGAGGTCTGGTCAGGTGAACCCTCTAACTATTCATACTTGCGGATATTTGGGTGTCCAGCTTATTATCATGTTAATGAAGGTAAGCTTGAACCAAGGGCTAAAAAGGCCATATTCGTAGGGTATGTAGATGGAGTAAAAGGGTACAAACTATGGTGTTTGTCTTTACTCAAATTTGTAGTTAGTAGAGATGTTACCTTTGATGAATCCTCTATACTTGATCCTCGTAAAGTTTCTGTGGAGTTATCTAGAAACGAGAACAATGAGCGGTGGAGCTACCGGTGGAGCTTACCAAGGAACGGGATCAAGAGACTCAAATTGATAAGTCAAAAGATGCAGATCTTAAAGAACTTGCTTCCAATGAACCATACACAATTGCGAAGGGAAGGGACAAAAGGCAGATACGGAAACCGAAATGTCTTATAGAGCAAGAAAATCTAATTGCACATGCGTTCGTAGCTGCAGAAGAAGAGATTAAGGATCTCGAGCCCTCTTTGTATGTTGAAGCAACTTCTTGCAAAGATGTTGCACAATGGCAGTTAGCCATGATGGAAGAGATGGAGTCTCTTCACAAAAATGATACATGGATCTTAGTTAAAAGGGCCAAAGGAGATGAGGACAGTTGGATGCAAATGGGTCTACAGAAAGAAAGAAGGTATTCCAGAAGTGGAAGATGCTAGGTTCAAGGCGAGATTGGTTGCAAAGGGTTTCAGTCAGAAGGAGGAAATTGACTACAATGAGATCTTTTCTCCAGTCGTGAAACATAGCTCAATTCGCGTGCTACTAGCATTGGGTGCACAATTTGATTTAGAGCTTCAACAGCTTGATGTCAAAACTGCTTTCTTACATGATGATCTAGAAGAGACAATCTATATGGATCAGCCAGAAGGTTTCCTAGCTGAAGGGAAAGAAGACCATGTATGCCAACTGAAGAAGTCTTTGTATGGTTTGAAGCAATCCCCTAGACAGTGGTACAAGAGGTTTGATGCATTCATGACTACACATGGATTTTCGAGGAGTGCATTTGATAGTTGTGCGTATCACAAGAAGATGTCTGGTAACTCTATGATTTATCTATTGTTGTATGTTGATGATATGCTTATTGCTGCTAACAACATCACAGAGATAAATATTTTGATGAAACTGTTGAGCAAGGAATTTGACATGAAGGATCTAGGAGTTGCAAAGAAAATCCTTGGAATGGAAATTTCAAGAGAAAATGGTGTTGTACATCTTTCTCAGAAGAGGTACATCGGAAAAGTTCTTGAAAGATTCAATATGCATATGAGCAAGCCTGTAAGTACACCGTTAGCTTCTCATTTCAAGTTTTCAGAGTTACAAATGCCTCATTCTATGATGAGGTGGAGCATATGTCAAAGGTTCCTTACGCGAGTGCAGTTGGTAGCATTATGTATGCTATGGTATGCACACGTCCAGATATTGCCCAATCTGTAAGTGTGGTAAGCAAGTACATTGCAAATCCAGGAAAAAGGCACTGGGAAGCTGTCAAGTGGATATTGAGATATCTCAAAGGAGCTCCTGATGTTGGCCTAACCTTCCGAAAAAGTGAAGGTATTTCAATTCTCGGTTATGTAGATTCTGACTATGCAGGGGATCTTGATCGAAGGAGGTCCACAACTGGATACATCTTTACTCTCGTTGGCAGTGCCGTTAGTTGGAAATCGACTTTACAGTCGATTGTCGCTTTGTCTACAACAGAGGCAGAATATATGGCAGCAACAGAGGCAGTGAAAGAAGCTATTTGGTTGAAAGGTTTGGTGGCAGAATTGAGTTCGGTTCAGCTAGAATCAATTCTAAAATGTGATAGTCAAAGTGCTATTCATTTGATTAAAAATCAAAGATTTCATGAGCGCACCAAACACATTGATGTCAGATTTCATTTTATTCGAGATGTCGTAGAAAAGGGAGCTATCAAGGTTGAGAAGGTTATCACAGACGATAACGCTGCAGACATGTTGACCAAAATAGTCCCGCTTGCCAAGTTTGCACACTGCAAGGACTTGGCGGGAGTATGCATCAATTGATGCAACTCTAAGAGAACAACTGCTAGGTGGAGCTGGTATGTTCAACAAAGGTTTGATTCTTCTTGTTTCTTACAATGGGATTGCCCAGTAAGCTTAGAAGTTTTGGCCGGAGTTGTTTATACTCATGCTTGGAACACAAACCAAGGTGGAGATTGAAAGAGTTGGTTTTGGTTCTTGTGGAATCAAACTAAATGAAAGATGAATTAATATGAATATTTGGTAGGAATATAATTAGTACAAAATATAAGTCAAAGATTGTATCTTGGTAGGTGAAAGTTAGGCAAACCATAAAATGGTTTGCTATCTTAACCTTGACAATTTTGACACATAGTGTTGTCATGGATGACATCAATAGGATGAATTTATTCCTATAAATAGGTAGTTCTTAATTCATTTTCAAATCATCCTCTCACTTGCCTTCTCACCTTCTAAGGCATTTGTGTTCTCTCTCTTGTAGTATTTCACTTGTATTCTTTGTAGAGTGAAATAAATATCAGTGCAGTTGCTCTTTGGTGGACATAGGATCATTTTGATCTGAACCACGTTAAATATTATTGTTCTTTCTTGTTCTTTAGTTTCACGTTTCCGCTAACATTAAGAGATCCTAATGAAAACATCCAGTTAGACCATGCCCAATTAGGAATTCTTTATTATTTGAAAGATCCAAGTCAGAAAGCTTCTCTGCAGATCTTAGAAACTCTAATTGTTAAACGAGAAGAAAAATTTAGTGGAATTAATGGTGGAAGAGATGTTTATATAACTAAGATCAAGCACTTTTAATTGGGTCAAATTCCGAAGGATCAGTTTAAAATCATGAGTTGCAAGTCTTAGTTTACTCTCAATAGATTGGGGAATAATTAGAGATTACATTGTTATTCAGAAAGATAAGAAATTTCAGAAGGAATTTGACCTGAGAAATAGGAAAAGGAAAGATCAAGATGCATCAAGCTCGAAAACCTATCAAATTTAGGAGAGATATGAGAATTAGAGAAGTTATTCATAGAAAGATCGAGTCTTTGGAGATGAGAGAGTTCGAATAGGCTACTATTGGAATCAATCTTCCCTACAAGTTGGTCGCATGTGAGATCAAGCTCAATGACATTATCAGTCATCTCATCGCATATGACTCCTTCCCATAAACAAAAATCTCTGCTCATATTCCATGAACTCGTATAAGAGTAGGAACTACACGTAGTGAATGAGGGATCCTTTGGAGTAAGTGTTTTCTTGAATTTTAGAAGAGCGGTGCTTTGATCTTTGAGGCAAGGATGAGTTATGGATGAAGAAAAAGAAAAAAGAGAGAAATAGAGAAAGAGCATAAATGAGAGTTGCCCAGAGCCCATGTTTAGCTTCAAACAGTTTGAAAGTTGGTAGTGAAAATCAAGAAAAGTGTATGCAAATATATATATATACAGATTTCTTTGACTAGTCCAAGTTGCTACTTCCTCATTTTCCGAGAGTCAAATGACTGAGAACTTGTGCATGGAATATTTTTTTAAAATAAAATTTATATATTTATAAACTACGTACAAAGTATTATAAGTTACAATAATTGACAATTTAAAATATTTAAAAGATATATGAGAAATTTACGATCAAAGATAGATTTGTTTGAATCTCAAAATTCATAAAGTATTAGAGTATATAAATTGAGACGGAGAGAGTATTAGATACGAGTTTGTGTGATTGATAATACTAGACTTCATTTTTTATATTTTAAGAATTTTTTACTATTAACTTATTTTAGTAGGTGTTTGGGCATGCTTGAGTGATATGTAGGAAAAAAATAGTAGTTGAAGTTGAAATCGTAAAATGATACGTGGATGTTAAAATTATATTTAACACATGCATTTTACTTCAAAATAATTATTTGTAAGTGGTAGAAAAATTTGAACATTTTTCTCATAATTGAAAAATTAAAAGCCACTCCATATGTGAATTGAAGTAGTTCCAATTAATTATAACGGGATAATTTTCTACTTTCATAATACGAATCAAAGACTTTTGAGTATGACATGGGGATAAAGAATTATCATTAGAACCCTTCTTAACTTGGGATACAAAGATATAATATATAGGCGTAATACACAAATCGACATTCAAATTTAGTTGACAAGTAAGTAGGCCATCTTTAAGAGTGGACATCCCCACTACTCAACTCGTCTCCATTGCATTGAGCGTAGACTACTACAACGGAGTCAAGCTCAATGACATGATTGTTTATCTATATCTACGACCCTACTTTGTCTATTAATTACAAAAGAAGGGGACTAAAAGTAGAGATATTTAAGTAATATAATATATTTTTTTATTTTTAAAATTTAAATCGAAGAACTATAATTAAGAATGAAAGAATCACACTTATATATTCCATCACATCTTTTGAAGGTACATGCAATTTTGAAGAAGAAAGAAGTGAAAAAGCTAGAAATACGACGGTATAGAATTATCTCCATATATAACCTCGTTAATGTTAGATACAAAAACATAAAATTATATATGCAAAATTGAACAAGTATTTTACTCTCAAAAGACAGAAAAGAGTCCAACCAAAGACTTAATTTTTTGTTATTCTCAAGTCAATGCGCAACTCTCATCCATAAAAATATTAAATGATTGGATCCACTTGTTTTGAGAAAATAATTCGGAAAATGCACAAGTACCCTCCAATCTATGTTCGAAATCTCAAAGACAATGTCTTATTATCCTCCTAAACTTATTTTATAAATAATTTTCTACTCCTTTTCGGCCTACATGACATTATTTTGTGGGTCCAGCGCGTGTTGACATTTTTCTTCAAGCTAGTGCCACATAGGCCAAAAAGGGGTAGAAAATTATTTATAAAATAAGTTCAAGGGGTAATAGGACCTTAGTATAGTACTATAAATGTGTCTCTGATCTTTCGGGCATAGGTTGGGGTAGTTATGTATTTTCCAAAATAATTTCTTAATTGTTGACTTTCCACATTTAAAAAAAATTATGAATAAAAGGGCAATTTAACTATATTATCATTTGAATATAATAAATATAACGTCTTGAAAAATATAATAAAAAAACAACTCTAATTAATGATAAGGATAAATTTGGAACAAAGTGTATAATTGTCCATTAATTTCATAAAATGGACAAGTATTGGACATTCTAAAAGAGTATAATGGACCACTATTGTTGGACGAAGGAAATAATTTAAATTTATTTACACAACACATTTCCTTACCCGTCAACTTTTCACAAAAAAAACTACCAAAAACTAACCCGATATTCAAAGCCCGCATTATATTGAAATTGCGACTGAATTTGCATGAGGGCCCATTTCAATTCAAGTGGACGTACGTATTCTTCAGTTTAATAGCTAAAGATCGATCAAGTCCTCTTCTACTGATTATAATATATTTATATTGTTCAAATATATCTGATATTTTTTTTCCCTGATGCAGAAACTAGACTTTTTTTTTAGGAAATGATCGTTATTTTACTTATCATATTACTATTATCTTGAACTATAAATACATATCAAGATATAACCTCATGAGTCATGCTTATCAACTAGTGATATTAATAGTTTATAGTACAAAAAAGGCTAGCTATTCTTATTTACTGGACTTTATTTATATGACCATTATCGAATTTGTAATACACTCTATGATGATATTACAAATGAAAATAAATATGAGTTATTTTGAATATGCAGGAATAACTTTTGCCCCTATTCCAATTCTAGAAGCCACTGCGAGAAATTAAATTGGATATTAGCTATATACTATAACTTAATTAGAAGCATACAAAGGATGATTATTACAAAAGTTATGACTTCCCGTACAAGGCTAATGAGTGTAAAGAAGGTGACATATTTGGGGAAAGAACAAAGAAGGTGACATATTTTACATTTATTCATTTATTTTGTTTTTTTATTATTTTTTCTTTTTCATTTAATATTTTTTAGTCCAAAATTTTATGTCTATGCTCCTATTAACGCGTGAAATCACATGTTTGTTCCAACTCAACTGTTAAGTATCCATATAGACTAGATCAATGGTCAGAGGGGTTTTAAATGCTCTATATCAGTGGGTTCGAGGGTTCAATTGACAAAGTCGTGAGTAGAAGGTTCTACGTGACAAACATAGCCAAGTACATGGGCCTCCTAGGCCATTCTGCCTTTAAAATTAGATACAACTAAGACATATGACAGTGTCATAGCATAGGTCTTTTAATTTTTGGTATATATAATTATAAATGTTGAGTTATAGAGAAAGCTGATTCGACATGATATTTAGAATGAAATGTATCTTATTCTTTTTGTTTATTATTTGGTTTTCAATATTCATATTATAGCCCTCAATAATTTGAATTTGTATCATATAAAACTCATTAAAGGGGGAAGTATATCATATGTTAAGTAGTTCTAATTAACTTTAATGGAAGGCAAACCACTTTCCTAGCATGAATCAGAGACCTTTGATTATGATATGGGGGTAAGAATTAGCATCAAAACCTTTCTTAACTAGAGATACAAATATATAAAATATTAATGCATAAACAGATACTAAAATTTGGCTTAAGCTGATAAGTAAGTATTCCAACTTTTGGAGTAGATATCTTAGATAGCTAGCTCAACTCGTCTCTATTGTATCAATTGAATACCAACTAGACATTAAGCATGGACTTCTCCAGCTGAGGTCAAGCTCAATAGTATGTATCCCTACCTTGTATATCGATTAAAAAAGAGGGAGACTAAAAGTAGACACTTAGCTAACATAAAATATTTTTTTATTTTTAAGGGCTCAAATCAAAAACCTATATATAGTTAAGGGTAGAGGAATCGGACATATATTCTATCACAAGTTTTGATGGTAAGTGCAATTTCAAAGATTACCTTGTTAATTTTAGATAAAAAACATAAATTACAAATTACAATGCAGTAAAAGTAAACAAGTATTTTACTGTCAAAAGAAAGAAAGAGTCCAACCAAAGACTTAGATTTTATCATTCTCAAGTCAATGCACAACTCCCATCCATAAAATATTAAATGATGGGATCCACTTGTTTTGAGAAAATAATTTCTTAATTATTTTTTCTACAACACACATTTCCTTTCACTTCAACTTTTCAATTCAAGTGAATGTATTAGCTAAAGATCATTGAAGTTCTCTGCTACTGTTTTTAACAATTGTATATTGTTCAAATATGTCTGATATTTAGGAAATGATCGTTATTTTACGTATGAGATAAGACACAGGTACTTTCTAGACTATTATCCCTTTTAAACAAATAGAATAAGTAAAATAATTGAATAAAAGGTGTCAATCAAGTTTTGATTTTGTTTTTTGGTGACACTTTGACCAAGAAAGGGTCAAACCCACTTAAAAATACAATTAAGTTAATCAGGGATCAAATTAATATTTTCAAAACTTTTTAATTTTCAACTACTTTAATTCTACCCAAACCATTTAAAAATAAAAAGTAAAAAAAAATAGGATTCAAGTTCTTCTCTCCAACATTTTCTCTTCTTCTCCTTAAAAAATTCGACCATCAACAAATATCAATATGATTTAGTTCACGACCAATCAATACATAGATAGCATTTGGTCTAACACTACATCCAATATTCTCTCGAACTAATGGATATGTGTGTTTTGGATTCACTCGAACCCCAAGACCTTACCATACAAAACATCAAACATTGCTTGAGTGGGTTTAGACTATAATGTCTAGCTCTAACCCTTTAAATGAGAAATCAACCATATTTAGACTATCTCCATCTCTAATCTAATGATTAATTTCTCAAATCCTCATTAATAAAATCTTACCTAGCTTTACTTCCCCTTTTCAAGCAAAACTGAAAGTAGAGAGTTCAACTAATATTTACGATCATTGATTTTTAGATTAAACCTTGAAGTTAACAATAGATTCATGCATAATACTTGAGTTTAGAACTATTTTATAACTACCCATTAAAGTTTACACTCACGTCATGCACACATATACCTAGAAAGGAATTTAGCTACTCATAAGTGAAAAAATAGAGAATATAACATAAGAGTAACACTCCATTTCATTCATATTCAGCAACTAAAATTAGATCCAAGGCTTGAAGTATCACAAATTTGTGTTGTCTTATTCAACAAGTAAAAGAAAAGCATATTGTTCTCTATTTGCTTCTACAATGTCTACTACACTAATTATTAGATAGACTTTCATGTTAGTTCTTGCTCCAGTATGAAAGTTCCATTTCAGGAAAGGACGACGTACAATGATACTTTCCATTTTGTCAAGTCCTGCTTTGGTATCTAGTTTGATGGTTGTACGCGCTAAAAATCTAGAATATCCCTGGTTCTACAATGTCTATATTCAATAATTATACAATGTCCCAATTGGGGAAGATGATACTAGTACAAAATTGCACATATCCCTGAGATATCCTTGGAACCATCCTACCTTTTGCCTTCTAACTTCATATTTTCATATTTTTCAACTTCATCCAAATATTTCAGTATTACTAAACCTTTGATTTGACATTAATTTTGACAATGAGTATCTGTAGTTATTGAACACCAGGGCAGGCACGCTATCAGCTGTAGTAGAACTCAATCAATACAAAGTGCACCGTGTCAATTGATTTTCTTGACAAATTTTAGCCAGTATAACATGTTATTCTTCCTTCGTTGGTCATGTTTTTTTCTTTTCAGGGTGGCTAAATGAATATACTCACTGTTTTTGCACCACTGGTTCACATTCAGTGTATACTGAGCAGAAACCAAACTTTCTGCTCTCTTTGTCGCTTCAAATGATCTCCTTTTCACTTTGACAAAGATCACATCTTTAGAGTAGACTTTTGAAACATGTTTAGGAAAGAATATGTTATTATGATAACTAGTTGGAGATAGCAAGTTTTTAAACTGAAGGACTTGTAAAACGGTAGAGGGGACAGTTGAAAAGAGCAGAGAGTGTACTTAGTCTAGAAGAACTCTTTGCAATCCAATGCTTAATTATGCATTGTTGGCTCGTATGTATCCACCACGAGTCAAGGGACCAAGTCCTTGACTAAGAACAATGAAGAACATATCAGAAAGTAAACAACACACGGTAGTACATGGAAACCTCCTTGCTCAAGAAAGGAGAAAATCACGGCCATAGGTATTCACCAACAACGTCACTAAACACGAGCAAGGTTTCAGATTACAAACTCTTGCAACCTAGGAATTGAATTCTTAATCCCTTTCCCCTAGCAACAACTCTATTGCAAAACTCTAGTGTAATTACTCTATTGCTCTCTTACTATGCCAACTAACTCTAGTTGATATAGATTCCAACAATACACCACGACTAACTCTAGCCAACAACTCGAATGTAAAAGATAAGAGAAGAACAATACATATACAAGCTTTGTAAAGAAGAGTAGATTTATAATGTTAAGCACAAGAACCAAGACCGAACAACCAGGAATAAAGGAACAACTTCCATAGATAATAGCAGGCCCCTTATAGTTGAGGTCTTCATGATGTGGAAGCTGAGACAGCCCATACTTTTGAGACAACAGCAATATTTCTCAGTGCTGCAAAAGTTCTGGTTTTGCTCTTTCAAGTTTCTTATCAATGAGAGAGGGAGAAGGGGAAAAGCCATAACCTCTTCTCATTGGTAGGTCCTGCTGCTACACTGCCCTACCAACACTTTACAGTTATGCTATTTGACTTTGCGAAAATGTTTTAGAGGAGGTACCAGGTCCCTTCATCAAGTTTGTCAATCATCAAAATTAATTTTACAAACGTTATAACATTTTTCCCCCTTTTGGATGATGACAAACTGTGCAATCATTTCAGCAAACACCTTGAAGACAAACATGTTCAGCAGCACATGTTCCCCCTGTCACACATTCCACCTATCTTCATTTAGCAGCAGTTCCCCCTATCAGTCAGTTCCCCTTATTTTCATTATGCACTTTTTGCACCATATGCTTCAGTGTTTTACAATATATAGTCTCATATAGGAGTAACATTTATGTAAAACCATACAACTTGACTTTATAAAGAACACAAACAACAACAATCTCTAACTTTGCAGGGTAGATAGGTTGGCTCCAATAGATCCTCGTCTCAAACGAGAAGCTAATCAAAGTAGGATTGCAAACAATATAAACAGTTTGACTTTGAAATTTCCAACAAAGGTAGACTAATAAAGAGGACAATTTGACACTGAAATTTCCAACAGAACAATTATATATAGCGCATTAAAAATAGACTTTGTCCCTAAAAATGTCAGATTAGTCTAGATATAGCAGTAAGCACCTGAGATAGTATATAAAAAACGGCAGAGGAGGCAACATTTTTGAAAGCCCTCCAAAAGAATCCGGATAGATAGTGCTGATGATCAAACTGGCTTCTGAATCTGAGATGCATCACATTCGAGAAAAAAACTAGGGCCCCAGTTACGAAAACCAACAAAATCCAAGCTTTTCTAGCCATGATTTGTTTAAATAAGGAAGCAAAGCAAATAATAACAATGGAACCAAGTATAAAGATTCCATCTTTATCCCCTTGATATATTGATTGAATGAAAAGGAGCAGATTCCCTAACACCACTGAACTCTGAGAAATGGTTGCCTGCATCACAGTCAAAATTCTAATTAGTTAGAGCTAGATTGAGCAAATAAAGACGCTTCTCTTACCCATGGAATTAAATCAATTCATCGGATAACCGAAACCCCTAATATTTAATTTGTAAGACAAATTTTCCATGTTACCTTGTTCTTTGATTTGGAACTGATGACTCTGTTGTTGCTGGAACGTCTTCGGCGGAGTCTCTGGAGGAATCGATGGAGTTTTGATTTGAAAGATTTAGGTTTCTGGGGATCCGGATAGATGAATGTTTGAGAATTGAGATGGATGAAGAATCTGCGGTAGTTGAATTTGAGAGAGAATGGGAAATACAAGGAATTGGGTAAGAAATTGGAAGCTACGAATTTGAAATTGAAGTTCTTGGCCTTGGCATGAACATTCAGTTTCCATGAATGGTGTTGTTGCCCTGCTTCCATTCTCAGGGAACTTGGTTTACTAGCCGTTACAACACTTATAAATCCATTCCCATTTGTTTGTTTGTGCTTTAGTTATTTTATTGACTAGATGAGATATCATCTAAGGATTTGAATTTTATGTTTATTAATATTTCAATATTAGTCGTTAATATTTCCTTCCATAAAAATACAATTCATATTTTAGCTTCTAAGAATTACAAAATATAAAAATAGTGCTTAATTTCTTTTTTCAAATTCTCCCTTTGACATATTTCTAATACAATGTAAATGACATAGCCTGACAACAATATAGATTTTATTGGCAAATAAATAGCTCACTTTAAATTTTTTAGAAAAAAAATAAAAAATATTTATTTGGCATTAAATAGCCACAAAAAATGATTTTTTTTAATGGATTTTCTCTTTCTTTTTTCTAGCAATTAGCACTAGAGATGTCAATATGAGTTGACCCATCTCATACAAACTTTGAAATTTTACGGGTTAGGCCGGACTAGCCTATTTTTTTATGGACCAAAAAATGGTCGGCCCAGCCCATAAGTACGTGGGCTACGGGCTGGTTGGGTCGACCCTCTTTTCTTAAAAATATGTTTTTATAATTTTCTAAATTAAATTATAATTTTAAAAAATATCATAAATATCGACAAGACAATATTACATAGTGTTAGTGTTACTATTTGTTAATCAAATCCACAAATAAAATTATCTTTATAATATTTATTAAGTTTGATTACAAGTAAAATATAAATAACTAAATAGAAATATTAACCTAATTGTTTTTAATGATTATAATAAAAGACAAAAACTGTAACAATATTTCATAGGTTATGTCTATGTAGTGATTCCCCAAAAATTTTAGAAAGTTTTTAATTTATGTAGTACATATTTTATAAAAATAATTTATACTTAAATTGTAATATTTCAAACTTTAAACAATTTTTTAGTTAGACTCTTGTTATTTTTAGGGAAAATGACTCTTGTTATGATCGAAATTCCAGAGACACACCTTAACTAAATTAAGGTCCTATTAATCCCTGAACTTATTTGTTTTTGTAATTTTGTGCACCTTTTGTCTTAATAAGATATTAATATGAGATTAATATATCTGGCCAAATTAATGGAGGAAAATATATTTTTTTAGGAGGGAAATATATTTAGGGATAAAAATCAGAATTATTTTTCCTAAAATAATCGTTGTCATAGAGTCATCTATTGCGACAGTTCTAAAATTTGTAGCTATAGATTCTCTATAGGGACGATTATAGGGATGATGCAACAGTTTATTTTAAGAATTGTCTTATTAGATTCAAGGATATTTGGTCACAGTTATAATCATTGTAATAGGTGAGCTATTGCCACGATAGTATAACTGTTGCTACATAAGCGTTGCAGTAAATCAAATTTCTCGTAGTGTAAATCAATTGAGATAAATTTACATATATTTATATCACCCCAAGATACTTTGGATCTAATTTGAGAAAAATCAATATGGATTTACTTTAAATCCGATTGGACCAATCAATTTTTTTTTTATTGATAAATCCTTTAATTATCAATAATAAATCTCAATCAATCAACTATATCTCAAAAATTATCGCTATCAATCTTGTTAATCCATCAACGTAACTGTCGTAGAATCATTCTCTTTCTCTTTCAAATTGTCGTCGTCATAGATGATGATGTGGAAGACATCGTAGGCTCCTCATCTGCCTTGAGAGGATTGTTAATCTTCGGTGACCACCATTTATGACGATATTTCATCATATTTGTCTTCTCTCTCCCCCCCCCCCCCTCCAGGGGCGGAGCTACCTTGTATGAAGGGGGTTCATTCGAAACCCCTTCGTCGAAAAAATATATTATTTATACATGGTTAAAATAAGTTTATATGTATATATAGTAGATGTCTGACTCTCTTCGACTATCTATTTCTACAGATTTCGAACCCCCTTATTGAAAATTCTGGCCCTCTGCCCTCCCCCCCCCCCCCCCTTTACTTTTTTTTAATTTGATTTTAGTTTCAAATGAGCAAACCCCGAATATCACTGAATGAGCCTTGAAATCATTATTCACCTTTATTTCTTAAAGACCCAATTTCATGGACTTATGGTGTTCTAGTGATGGTGAAAATACTTTTGGTGTTTGAAGGGATGGATAAGAATATAGAAGAAAAGGGTAAAGAAATGTAACAATTGAAAAAATAATAATTTGATGACGTGTCAAACGCGTGAAACTCACATGCCACCATAGATTGTTTATGGCTTTTTAAGGATATAATTATTTTCATTTTAAATAGTTCGGGGATGATAGGCAGGGGCGGATCTACGTGGACAGGTGGGGGTGTCACGACACCCAGAGATCTCGGGAAAAACATTGTTTATATATGTATATGTGCATAATAATTCAATATATATTACTTTTGCTACCATTGAATGAAACGTTGAACAACTCAATTGGTGAAGGGGTTGACTTGCCACAAAACCAGTGCACGTTTGAATCTCATTGCCAAAACCTTTTTTTGCTTGCTCCTTTTCTTCTTTTCTTTTCTTTTTGTCTTTTTCATTCGTATGTAAAGGACTTAATTTTTTATTTCTTCATTCATTCTTATTTATTTACTATTCTTTATTAATTCAAATTGACTCAATTTAATGATTTATTTTTAGTTTTTTTTTTTACTTTCTCTTGCACTAATAAATCTATGATATGAGTGTTGCATGTTTATTTTTATCAATTATTGAGTGTTGAATTATAAACGTCAAGTAAATATATTAAGAATATATTTAAATAGTAGTTTTTTAAAAAAATTATAAGTTTTAAAAATGATGAAAATTATTATTAGAGCATTTTTTTAAAAAAATTAAAGGTTCTTTTAATCTCCACCGACGTCCTTGCTAAGTAAGATGACTATGCTGAAACTACAATTTTTATTCTTTCCCTACCATATATCTCCAATAACACATAAAGTCAATGTAATATGAATATATTATGTTAATACTATTAGATGGTTTATACAAGCTCAAATTTTAATGTGAAAAATCTTTTTTTTCTCTCAAAGTTTCAGCGAATAAAACATCTAATTCCAAAAAGGAATAAAAATTGAATTGTTTAGTTATCTCTAATCTGAGAATATCTAAAAGAAAATATTACTGACATGCATATTTGATCAACTTATATTTTAAAAAAAAAATCAGTAATCCAATCTTTAACCCAAAATTAAAGCAACCGATCCTTTTATTTTATTTGAACGTTATGGCACACACGACCTCTAAATACTAGATCCGGCCCTGGTGATAGGACTCCATAAATTTTAAGTGTGTAGTTAAAAATCCAGTTATACATTGAGGGGGCATGTGATCATTTTTCTCTTATAATTAAAGGAATTTTGGTCAAAAACTCTTCTTAGTTTTTACGAGAGAGTCAATCAATTAATTATTTGGACAAAAGGAAAACTATACTAAAAATGAAAAATTACAAAAGAAACATTTATTGAGTCAAAAATAAAATTACCAACTAATATTTATTATTTACAAAAAATAGACATTCGATGTATCTTCCTTCATGCTTCACTCTTTTCCGACAAGCAAAGGGTTTGTCTGGCTTTCTAAAAGATAAAAGAAATAATATTTTAATTTTTAATTTGCAATCACAGAAAGTCCTAAACCATGTCAAGATAGGATTAGGACTCGACTAATCAATTTCCTAATTAGGGGGTAATCGCTTAAGTTAATTCTAGTTAAATCCATATCCTACTCAAATAATACTAATTAAGATCATTATCTATATATATTACGTACATACACTAACACATGTAAGACACATATTTCTAATTGAATGAATAGGGCGATGGCAAATTTATTTGAAAAACTTGATAGTTTCACCATGTGGTATAATTTGAACAAGTGTAGATGCGAGTCTTGTCAACAATGGTTCTATTCACAACTACCTCAACACATATCCAATTTACAACAACTTCAACGTCAATACGATTCTTATTCCTATTCCAATTCCTGTAGAATTTTGAAGAATTCCCCAAACTTGTTATCTTTTCTTGAAGTTGGTAATTTTGAGGATTGTGATTCCAAGCAATACATGAAATTTGAATATGGTAGTTCCTTTTTTGAAAATTTCGGCACTTTCAAATCAAATTTATTTGAAAAACTTGATAGTTTCACTATGGAGAAGTGTGAATGCGAGTTTTGTACCAATTTACAACAACGTCAACGTCAATTCGATTCTTATTCTTATTCCTATTTCTATTCGCGTAGAATTTTGAAGAATTCCCCAAACTTGTTATCTTTTCTTGAAGTCGATAACTCCTTTTTTCTCTGGAATAGGAATAAGCAATCCATGAGCTTCGAATATGGTAGTTCCTATTTTGAAAATTTTGACACCTTTAAATTAAATATGTTTTAGATAAATAGTTGATCAGTCGTTATTTTTTCTTCCTTTAGACATGTTCTTTTGGAGAAATTATTGTATTAATTTGATTTTCTGCTTTATATATATATATAATATTGACCCATAGTGAATAATATAATTTTATTACTATCTCCGTCCATTTTCAATTATCATAGTTTTTTTTAGTTAAACTATTAAATCTTTGACTAACATTTTATGATGTATTTTTTCATTATATTGAATATTGATATGCAAAAAAATTACAATTTATAATATTTTTCGTATAGTTTTTGAATATTCAATATTTATTAAAAATATCGAATTAATATAATCAACTAAATTAATTTTTAAAAAAACGACAAAAAGTTCGGACGGAGGGAGTAATTTATAGTATATTTTAAGCAAATTCAATACCCATTGTCTGGTCATAGTCATCTGCAAACAAAACAAGCAAAATATCATCGCAGACTTATTTTAATTGATCGTCTATATTGTTTTTATTCAAATCATATATTTTTTACTTTATTCATGACTTTAATTACCTCTCATGCGGGACTTTTCAATACAAATATAAATTTAGAATATCGAATAGGAAACAAAAAAAGCGAAGAGAATGATTTTAGGATTTTACATCTGAAGGGTGGAAGATACTAAATTGTAATACTAATATATATATATATATAGTTCAATTATAAGCAACCAGAACTAAAAAAAAAATCCAACACAAAATAGAACAATGACACCAAAAAGACTAAGAATATGCAAAAAATTAAAGACATAAATAAGAACAACATCAAGCTCAACAAAGGATTTAAAAAGGATGTTTTAACACATAACATCTATAATCTCGTCATAAACACTACAATCATAATATCGTTATATAAGAATGTTGGAATGTATGCGTCCACGAAACTAAGATAGGACCTGGTCCCCGTAACACTATAAAGCAGTAAATAATAATACAAAGACAGAAGTAAAAGAGACAATCACTTTTACGTAGAAACCTCCTTGTTCAAGGGAGTAAAACCACGACCTGTTCTCAACAGGACTTTTCAACAACCACTTTCACTAATCTTCTCTCAAGCAAAAGCAAAAGTCGGTTACACACCAAGAGATTAACCTGTTAGCCTCTTCACTAAGCAATACTCACTATTGCTCAGCTGAGCACGAGCAGATACAACACTGCTCCGTAAGAGCCTAAGTTAACCTTAAATAAAACTCTTACAATGAAACACCCAAGATTCGATATGTTTCTAATCACTTCGAAATGAATCTTACAATTTAGAACAATTACAAGCAAATATAAAAACAGTAAATCACTAGAAGAACTCAAAGCCCTTTGAATTGATCTCTTGTTGTTTTGATCCTTGCTAGTATGTTTTGTTTTTGAATGAATGATGAATGCATGATGGTTTATTTGATATGTACTATGAAGATATGTTGTCCAACAAACATCCTAGACAATTCTGATTGGAGCGGTACACTGCTTCTCACCAACTTCTCTGATACGGACAACTTTTACAGTTGTCTGTACTTTTCCCTGATAAGACCAGTTCTTCAACTCTGCAGAGGACCGGGTCCCTGCACTGGTGAGGAATCATCAAAACACCATTTGGGAAGCTTCCTGTTAATTTCTCCCTTTTTGATGATGACAGACCATTCTGCATTCTGTTCCTCATATAAATTCATTCAAAACAAATTAAAGCATTATATAAAGATTATTTCCCTCAATTGAGACAATCTTCATTCCCTCTAAAACAATTCCCATGTATCAGATGTATTTCCCCCTTAAGACATACTTCACTGAATAAACATCTACTATCATTTCCCTTAAAACCATGCCCCCATATCAATAACTACTACCAGATCTTCCCCCTTTTGACATCATCAAGAAGGAGGGACAGTAAACATACGTCAAAAATTAAACAATAAGCACAAGAGAATTCAGGACCATGGCCACACTGAAACACATGAATTTTAGCAAAAAGGGATGATTATCATTAACAAAACAGTGCATAATATAGCAACAAGATTTGATCACCATAATACTGTCCAGTGATCAACCTAAACGACACCATGCCGCAAACTAACCAAACCAACGACAAAAGAGACAAGAGGACACAACAAGACACTTTTAGGACGGAGGGGGAGGGGTTTGAAGAGTTCGCAGAAGCAACATCACTCGCTCATTTGCATCTTCATGAGCTTTAATGAGCTGCTTATTGAGAGCTTGAACCTCCTCAGTCAACGAGGCATTCGTAGCTTTTAGTTGATCATTCTGAGCTCTCAACATGCGTAACTCTGAGTCATCAGCCTGATCAGGACCAGGTCCTCGTGAAAACACCTTTTGCAGTTCTGACTTCAAAGTAACCACTTCAACCTCCTTAGCTGCAACGAGCACTGTCAGATCATCCACCTCTCTCTTGAGAACAGACTGTTGCTCAATATAGCTGCAACTTGGGAACGACCTGGTGCCTCCCTTTAAATACATTCACAGTTTCGGAGAGTAGATCTGGAGAACATTTGTTTGACAGTACGTGGTACTCCCAGTCCTAATGGTACTTCAAAGTGATTGAACACCCAGTTCAGAAGGTACCCATAAGGAATACCACGAGTTCCTGTTTTCCAAGTCATAACCCGATGTATGTGCTCAAGCATTAGTGCTGGGAGATTTATTTCATCAAGATCACTCAGTTTCTCCATCAGGAAGAGGTCTGCAGCAGATGCAACTGTATGTTTCTCAGACCTGGGTACCATGACCTTGTTGACAAATTCAAAAAACAATTGGTACTCTCCTTTAGATACTTCTTGGGTACCCCTACCTGCTTGGGTTCGCCTTTCTTTGAGGCTAGTTCAGTGAATGCTGTAGAAGGTTTACATTAATCTTATATCATGTTGTCACCACATTCATTATCATTAACACCCTTGCTTTTCATAGTTACTCACCTCTTATTACGTGAACGTTCATTTCATCATATGCCAATGCACTTGGCCATTTAGTGTATCTTACAATCATACTTAACCCTTCTAGGGTTCATCATTTCATTACATACTTCTTAAATTCACTTACTTTGAACGTATGTTAGACTTATGCGTCTATACATTCAAGTCATGACACTTCATTCATATTTCGTCTAAGATTATGTGATACAAGACTTATGCATCTTGTATATGTGCCAAGATCTTGATTTCGATCTAAGTATGTGGCATTATTCTCGGATATTTTATTCACGTATGACTTATGTATCAATACGGAAGCTTGAGCAAGGAAACCCAAGTCTTGAATCAATTGGATATCATTTATATTTTTAATTGATTTTATTCTAATATTCATAACATTATGACTCTAAGTTAAATCACAATATTAACATTGAAATATTAATTTTCTACTTAACCTTTGTCTTAAATTGGCCGATGGGTTGTGGGTTCGAACCCCCACAACCCCTTCTTATTTTTCCTTAACCTTTTTATTGTCCAATTTCGCCTAAACCAAGAGGTTGTGGGATCAAAACCCCACAGCCTCTTTTATTTTGTTCTTTAATTCGCCTAAGTAGGGAGGTTGTGGGTTCGAACCCCCACAACCTCCTTATTTTTAATTAATTTTCGCTAGGGGCTGTGAGGTGGTGGGTTCGAACCCCCACAGCCCCATATATATTTTCTTTTATTTTTTCGCTAGGTTGAGGGAATTGGCAGTGAGGTCGTGGGATCGAACCCCCACAGCCTCACTTGCTTTAATATTTATTTTCGCCCCCTCTATTCCCATCCTTGAGGTCGTGGGTTCGATTCCCACGCCTCACATCCTTTTCTTTTTATTTTATTTTCTGTTCTTCTTGAGTTCTGACCGAGGGGTGGTGGGTTCGAATCCCACTCCCCTCATTTATTTTACTCATTCATCCCTCCGCCTGCACCCAGGATCGAACCCCCCCAACCCTTACCCATTTTCGTGAATTATTTCGCCCAAGTATGAGGTCACGGGTTCAATTCCTAGTGGCCTCATTCTTTTATTTTATATTAAATTTCCAGATTCTTATGCATTAACATTTAGCGTAAAACTAACTTGTAAAATGCTAGAAATTTTAGTCACTTTCTAACTCATAACATCAATGCATTACTTAGTTCAAGGTTACATTCATGGATCCGTTTTAACGTATTTTTAAGTGCATCATTCATAGAATCAATTGGCTATAGGATTCTTATTCAAATCAACCACATTTCCTTTTTATGAACATCACGATCTTCATGAGCTTGTGTACGTAAATTAACAACCACAACATTAACAATTTAGAGCATCAAGGCCGAGACCCTTGTCATGGTCACACACTTGCACACAATTACACGTAATTCCGAACACATACATGGGTTGTCATTTTCGTAATTTAACGTACATTCAACACATTCACATTCAGCACAAACATCACACATTCCTAAGTCTACCAGCATTCATACCAACCTACGAATTCGTTGGGAGCTAATGATTGGGACATGCAACGGGGAAAACAATCCTAGTTTTTGCGCCGAATATTCTGAATCCTAGGGGTCTCTTGGGAAAGGGACCAAGAGTAAGAAGACCCATAACTTAATTTCCTTGTTCAACCACGAAATTGCTGCCCAAAATCCTCTCCACAAATCAGTCCAAGCTTCCTCAATCTTCCACACTACCCGACAACAACTCCTCTTTGCTTTATCCTTTTGGTTACTTTGTTTTTCTTAAAATTCGTGTGAGTTCTTCAAGTGTGAAGAACTCTTGATATATTTTCAGTTCTTCACCTTAGTTTTGCAGAGAATAATCGTGAAAGAGAAGAGAAGTTGTTGACGTGAGAGAAGGAAAGAGTTAAACGTGCAAGGTAGTTTAGGCTTAGGTAAGGACTTAGTCAACTAGGACTCTTTCAAATTTTAAATAAAAAATCTGATTATTCTTTTTCCTAAATCAGCTAATATTTATTATTTAATTAAATTAATTTATCAAATTAAATAAAAGCAAGTTAAATCCTTGCTTCTAGTGGGGCTCGAACCCGAGTGACTCCCATTTGCGAAAATGGGTCATTTCGGGTTACCCCACCCGAATTGCTTTAATTAATTAAATTAATTTATTAAATAATTAATTCCTCAGGGTAATTACAATAATACCCTTGGCTTGGAAAAGACCATTTTACCCTTGGACCCTCAAAACTTAAAATTTCTTCTTTTGAGTCCGGTAAAAACTCTTTTGATTAAATCTTCGTTTTCGTGAGCCTCACATGGTTGGTTTCAACCTTTCCAAGCTCAATTAACTCCCCAAGTTAGTTGACTTGGTCGTAGTAAGGGTTCTGAGGTCTGGTTCTACGCGTATCAGCCCGTGTGGACCTTGGTCTAATCGCAAGCATTCTTGAAAAACCTAAGTCTTGATCCTATTCATTTTAGGGTTGTTACATTCTAATCCCGGCAGTGGGCACACTCAGAATGATCCCCAACGTTTCCTCATTAGACTTATTTTTACCCCTTTGACTGATGTAGCAATACCTCTATCTTCAAGCAAGTTCATGTTGTAATAGAACTCACGTACTTCTGGTTCATGGAGGTAGGTAACAGGGGGTTCAAACATATGTCCCCATTCCTGTATTGCCACAGCATCAACAAGGGCTCCCATTCCATGCTCCGTCAGAATGTCTTGCGCGAACACGCGACCATTCAACACCTTTTGTAACTTCATCTTTTCCACTCTTTCTTCTTTTGACAGGTTTTGTCTTGCAACTTTTACCCTGGGACCAGGTCCCTTTACAGGTGACACTTCAGATTTCCCTTTCTTTTGAATCATCTTTCTTTTAACTTTTGTTACTGGGGGAATACCTGAACCCTTTTTACCCTCATTCTTCTTCTTCTCCTTTTTGTCTCCCAACACTTTCCTTCGCTTTGCTACATACTGTGAACCATCCTCTGATTTGGAGTCGCTGTCCTCAATGGGGAGCGGGTCAGCAGCAGGTTCCTCTTGATTCAACCCTTGACTACGTTGTTGCTTCCTTCTTTGAGTCTGTATAGTATTTACCAAGCACTTCCAAATACCTTTTGTGTAGAACTTCTAGTACCATATTTTCTTTTACCTTTTTCCTAATCAGACTGAACCAATTTTCCTTTTCCTTTTTGTTTTCTTTCTTCATCACTATCTAATCGAGTCTGCATCATATCATCAGTTACTTGATCCACTCCTTCGACAAGAGGAAGGTTACTGCCTCGTGTTACTTGTCTTTTCCATCTGAGAGGTGTTTCTTCCTCCTCTTCCTCCCATTCAGAATTCACATCAAATGATTTGGTAGTATTATAAAAAATGGGTTGTCCCTTGGATGATAACTGTTTTGGGGACCTGAACTCCTCGTTTAATAACGAAGGATGAGACTCGTTTCGAAGTGACGCCAGACTTTGTACAGCAACCAGTTCTGCTCCAGCAGCAAGAATACAAGATTTTGGCCCCTTTTCTTCCGGCAGATCACCTTAAAACAGTCTTTCTGACATCGGGGATGACAGTGACATGGATGCACCATCAATTTCTTTAGAACCCAGTTTGGAACTTGGCTTAGCCACATATTGTGTTTCAGAAGACTGTGACATTCCCTCAGACAAAACCAATGTAGGAGAACACGGTGCTCCGTCCAGTCTAGGTGGTGCAGATCCTCCTTTGACTGGATTTAAGGGAGAGACAATTCTAGTTTGTGTTCCATCTCCACACATGGGAGTTATTGATGACTCATCTCGGAGAGGGATTGAGAAATCGAATGAACTAGGTTTTTTGATTTCTGGGGAGATAAGACCATGAGATGAAGAATTTGACTAAGATATTTTAGGGATTGAAGTTGGAAGAGAGAGTTCTTTAAAGAAAAATAGTCAGAGAGCAAGATTATAGAAATTTCTGTGATTTTTGTTGAGAGAAAGAAAGAAATATTTAAAGAAAAAGATATCCGGTCCTCAACAGACATTTGAAACTGCCATGAGGAACCGGACAAGGACACGTGGCAATGATGCAGACAGTTGTCAGTGTAGTATTAAGTAATACTAACCTTGTAAGGGACCAGGTCCTCCTTATGCTTTGTTTGCTCAAATTTTATATGATTGATATCATCCATTTAGCTATTCATTTTCTGAGTGTATACGTGCAGTAAGGTACAGTGTGTGAATTCTCAACTACTTGAATTTAATTATAACATAGATACGTGTCCCCCAATCATAGCCAATTTAGGGTTCTCTGAGCAGCATTGCTCAAGAGCTACGTGAGCTTGATCATTCCAAGTCTCAGTCTGTTCTTAAGGAAGACTTCTTTTCCCAACGGCTTAGTGAAAATGTCTGCCACTTGATCTTCAGTACTGCAAAATCTCATCACCACATTCATCTTTTCTACATTGTCCCGCAAGAAGTGATGCCTCACATCAACGTGCTTGGTTCTTTTGTGTTGCACTGGATTTTTTTTCTCATTTAATGCACTCATATTATCACACATCAGAGGAATTGTTGTTGCTAGCACTCCAAATCCTTCAGTTGTTGCTTGATCCAAAGAAGTTGAGTACAACAGGCAGCAACAGTAACATACTCAGCTTCTACCGTAGATAAGGCCACTGAGTTTTGTTTCTTCGTTCCCCATAAGACCAAAGCTGATCCCAGGAAATGTGCCATTCCAAATGTACTTTTTCTGTCTTCTAGGAATCCTGCATAATCAGGATTCTTCAGGTATAGCAGGATCCTTTTGACAGCTTTCAGATGTGATTCATTTGGTGCAGCTTGGAATTTAGCACACATCCCTACACTAAACACAATGTCAGGTTTGCTTGCTGTCATATATAGAAGTGATCCAATTATCCCTCTATACATTGTTTGATTGACCTCTTGACTAGCTTCATCTTTGTCAATCCTTGCACTTGTGCTCATTGGAGTATCCAAAACCTTTGCATCCAACATTTTGTACTTGTTGAGCAGCTCCTTGATGTATTTTCCTTGACATATTGAGGTGCCTTGTGAGGACTGTTTGATTTGCAGACCTATAAAGAATGTAAGCTCCCCCATCATGTTCATCTCAAACTCACTGCTCATCAGCTCAACAAACTCCTTGCATAGTTAATCTGAAGTTGCTTCGAAAATTATGTCATCAACATAAACCTGCACAATCAATAGATTTTGACCTCTGTTTTTTTAGAAACAAAGTATTATCTACTTTTCCCCTGACAAACTCATTTGTCAAAGAAACCTTGATAGTCTCTCATACCAAGCTCGAGGAGCTTGTTTCAACCCATACAATGCCTTATCCAGTTTCAGCACATGATCAGGCAATTTTGAATCCTCATACCAACCTTGATAGTCTCTCATACCAAGCTGTCAAAAGAATCCTGCATAATCAGCATCTGCGTAACCTGTTGAAATGCACTCTTCACGTCCATTTGGAATAATTTGAATTCCTTGTGTGCACCAAAAGCAATTAGAATTCTGATAGCCTCCATTCGAGCAACAGGAGCAAATGTTTCTTCATAATCAATTCCTTCCTCTTGATTGTACCCTTGCACCACCAGCCTTGATTTATTTCTGACAACGGTTCCATTTTCATCTAGTTTGTTTCTAAAAACCCAGCGAGTGCCTTTTATGGTTTTGTCAGCTAGTCGGGGGACCAGGTGCCACACTTTACTTCGCTCAAATTGATGAAGAGCTTCTTGCATGGATACTACCTAGTCAGGATCCTTCAACGCTTCCTTGATACTCTTGGGCTCTATCAAAGATATGAATGCTGAGAATGCCACCAGATTGCGTGCCTTTGATCTTGTTTGAATTCCAGACTCTAAAGGAGATATCAAATTGTCTAGTGGATGTGAAGATTAATGTTTCCATCCAGACTTTCTAGTAATATCTTCTTCTCTATTTGCATCAAAATCTTCTTCACTGTTATTTGAATCATGAGATCTGGTGTCTTTATGAATGTTCAGAGGACCAGGTCCGTCAATTGATTTGTCCTGAGGTTCTTCACTTTTTTGAATGATTTTTCTATCTTCGGTCAACTCTTCCAGCTCATCTTCATCCCAGTTTACATCATTTGTTCTGCATTCATCAAATTTGACGTGTACACTTTCTTCCACACATTTTGTTCTCTTATTGAACACTTGATATGCTTTCCTTGACAACGAATAGCATATGAACACACCCTCATCACTTCTGGCATCAAATTTTCCAAGATCATCCTTCCCATTGTTCAGAACAAAACATTTGCAACCAAATGGCTTCAAGTGAGCTATTGAAGGTTTCTTATCATTGATTAACTCATAAGGAGTTTTCTTGATATGAGACCTGATAATACATCTGTTAAGCACATAACAAGCAGTATTAACAGCCTCAGCCCAGAAGCTCATAGCAAGTTTAGAGTCAATCAACATAGTTCTTGCAATCTCCACCAGTGTTTGATTCTTTCTCTCCACTACTCCATTTTGCTGGGGAGTTCTGGGTGCTGAGAAGTTGTGACTTATTCCATGTTCACCACAGTAACCTTCAAACTGAGCATTTTCAAATTCAGTGCCATGATCAGATCTTATGCTACCAACCTTGCAATTTAACTTTGATTGAATGGCTTTGAAGAAAACCATCAGTTACTCAGCCGTCTCATCTTTTGTTATCACGAACATTACCCAAGTGTACCTTGAAAAATCATCAACCACAACAAGAATGAATTTCTCGCCTCCTCTGCTCAGCACTCTAATTGGACCACACAAGTCCATATGAAGCAATTCAAGTGGTCTTGATGTACTGACTTCTTTCTTGGCCTTGAATGAGGACTTTGTCTGTTTGACCTTTGCACATGCATTACAAACTCTACCATTTGTAAACTTCATTTTAGGTAGTCCGCGAACCAGGTTCTCTGCCACAAGTTTGTTTAGGCGAGTAGAACTTACATGAGCAAGATGTCTGTGCCACATCTCAGATTCATCTATTTGAGCACTTAAACACGAGAGGTTATCTCCTTCTATGGATTCTAGATCATCCACATACATATTTCTTACTCTTGTAGCAGACATTACTACCTTCCCGGTTTCACAATTTGTCACAAAAAACTTGTCTGCCATGAATTTGACTTCATTTCCTCTGTCACACATTGAGATATACTCAGAAGATTGTACTTGAGCCCTTCCACATAGTGCACATTGTTGATTGAGTTACTGTCAGACTTGCCTATCTTTCCAATTCCAAGAATATACCCTTTCTTCCCACCACCAAAAGACACACCACCACCCTCGTGTGCCTGCAAAGAGAGGAAGTTTGAGGTATCGCCTGTCATGTGTCTGGAGCATCCACTGTCCATGTATCAGCACTGACTCCTTCCTCTCTTCTGCACAAGAATCACTTGTTAATTTTAGGAACGCACTTCACACGGAGTTCCTAGTAACTATCAAATGGCTTGATAAGAAATCTACCAGCCCAAGGAGGTGAGAAGTTTCTATAATTACGATGAGACTCAATTTGTTTTTTCATTTCTTTAGCATGTCTATTGTTTCTGATATGTTCGTCACACGGACCAGGTCCTTGCTTTCTGTTCATCTGACAACTTTCTGATTTTACAAATTCCACATGCCTCTTCTTAGCTTCTTTTAGTTTATCATACTCTTCTTTCACATGACCATTTCTTCCACAATGAGTACATAGAAAGTTATCAGCCACTGACACATATTTGCTATGTGGATTGTATGGTGGTTCTATTATTTTCCTCCCTAGACCCCTTTTTCCATTGAAACTTTGTTGAGAGAGATTTGAGAGAATCTTTGAAGAATCAGTCCATTTTAGAGAATGATTTAGCTCTTCTTTGATTTTCTTAATATCTTTCTGTAGCTGAGAATTTGTTTCAAGAGAAGCTGCTAACTTATTCTCTGAGATTTTGAGTTTGTTTTCCAACTCTTCTTCATAGATACTAAGCTTTCTTTTATCAGGTTTAGAAGTACTAGGTTGTTCTTTGTCAGCATGATGGTTAGACTCTAGTATCCCTATCCTTCTACCCATTTCAGAAATCTCTGTTAGAAAAGCTACCTTTTTATTTTCAAGAATACTCAATTTTTCATTTAGATTCGAGTTTTCAGTTGATCTTTCATCTACTGAATCAATCAATAAAGTAGCAAGTTTCCTCAGACTTTTAGTAGACATATTTCCTAGGTCATCTTTTAATTCGGAAAGAGTTACCTCAGGAGTATCATCCTCATCATCTGATCTTGCCATCAATGAGAACATTTGGTTGAAGATGCTTTCATCATCTTCGATGGCCAACATCGAGACATCTACATGTTCTTCAAATTCTTCCCCTGACTCACTTGAATCATCACCCCATACAACAAAGGCTTTCTTCACCATCTGATCAGCATGTGCCTTCATTTGAAATTTGTCTCGGACCAGGTCCTTCTTACGATATCTCACTTCATGAGACTCTTGCTTTTGATTTGGACAGTCTCTCATAAAGTGACCTGGTTTGCCACATCTGTGACATAGGTCATTTGTTGTTGCCATTCTTCTAATAGTTCCCTTCATTTGAAAGCCACCATGTTTTTAATGATTTTTTGAAATCTCTTTGTCAAGTATGCCATTTCAACTTCTTCTTCTGACATCTCACTTTGTGACGATTTCAAAGCGATGTTCTTTTCCCTTTTTGATTCTTTTCCAGCAGCTTCTTGCTTCCTGTTCATCTCATAGGTTTGTAAATTTCCTATGAGCTCATCCATAGGCAATGTCATCAAATCTTGTGCCTTAGTAATTGCATCCACTTTGCTTTCCCAAGATTTTGGAAGAACCATGAGGATCTTCCTTACTTGCTTGCATATAGGAATTGGTTCCCTTAGTCCTCTGAGCTCATTTGTGATAGCTGTGGAACGAGAGTTCATTTCGAAAATGGTTTCACCTTCCTTCATCACAAAATTCTCATATTGAGTAGTAAGCATATCAATCTTTGATTTTTTTACTCTTTTTGTTCCTTCATGTGCAGTTTGAAGACAATCCTAAATTTCTTTTGCGGATTTACAGGCAGAGATCCTATTATATTCATCAGCACCAATACCACAAATCAAAATCTTTTTCGCCTTAAAGTTCTTTTCAATCTTCGTACGATCAGCCTCGGTGTACTCCTTTCTGGTCTTCACTACATAGGTGGTAAGTGTTCCATCTTTTACCTATTTCATAGGGATGTACGGTCCATCCAGAATAATGTCCCACAACTCAGAGTCTTCAGCATCGATATAGTCATGCATTTGATTCTTCCACCACCCACAGTAGCGACCATTGAAGCGAGATGGCCTAGTTGATGATTGCCCTTCTTCCAGATTTGGTGGAGCAGTCATTCCTTCAGGATCTTTCTTTTTTTGGTGTTAACCAATGTGAAAAGTCAAACTCTGATACCACTTGTTGGAATGTATGCGTCCACGAAACTAAGATGGGACCTGGTCCCCGTAACACTATAAAGCAGTAAATAATAATACAAAGACAGAAGTAAAAGAGACAATCACTTTTAGGTGGAAACCTCCTTGCTCAAGGGAGTAAAACCACGACCTGTTCTCAACAGGACTTTTCAACAACCACTTTCACTATTCTTCTCTCAAGAAAAAGTAAAAGTCGGTTACACACCAAGAGACTAACATGATAGCCTCTTCACTAAGCAATACCCACTATTGCTCAGCTGAGCACGAGCAAATACAACACTGCTCCGTAAGATCCTAAGTTAACCTTAACTAAAACTCTTACAATGAAACACCCAAGATTCGATACGTTTTCATCACTTCGAAACGAATCTTACAATTTAGAACAATTACAAGCAAATATAAAAACAACAAATCACTAGAAGAACTGAAAGCCCTTTGAATTGATCTCTTGTTGTTTTGATCCTTGCTAGTATGTTTTATTTTTGAATGAATGATGAATGCATGATGTTTTGTTTGATATATACTATGAAGATATGTTGTCCAACAAACAAAACATCCTAGACAATTCTGATTGGAGCGGTACACTGCTTCTCACCAACTTCTCTGACACGGATAACTTTTATAGCTGTCTGTACTTTTCCCTGATAAGACCAGTTCTTCAACTCTGCAGAAGACCGGGTCCTTGCACTGGTGAGGAATCATCAAAACACCATTTGGGAAGCTTCCTGTCAAAGAATATAATTAATGAACTTTTATTTCAAAAAGGTTAAGTAATGAACATAAATAATTTGAAAGATTTTAAAATAAATTGTAAATTTTGGACCATTGTCTAAACATTTAATTTCATGTATTATATTGTAAAATTATTTTTAAAGTTGGTCAAGCGGGGACGAAGCTTTACATATAGGGTGAATGAACTACACAAATGGTAGAAGAAGTTTAAAAATCTTCTTTTGATTGAATTTAAGGGTTTAAAGAGTTAAGTAGTTCATAATACAAACTTGTACAATAGTACAACGGTACATCAAACTATTTCGTCTTATATTTTTGCAACGTAAGTTACTATACTTTTATGAAATTTCCTTCTTAGGAAGACTTTTTATTTTTAATCTATTGTTTTATAATGTCTTTTTCTACAATACTTTAATTTTAACTTTTTATATGATATATTTATAATCATAAATTAAAGGGAAAAGGGTCAAAAATACCCCTCAACTTTGTTTTATTGGTTGACTATGCTCTTACTGTTGAAACGAAGTTATTTTTACCCCTGCCGTTACTAATTTCATCATTTTGTCTCTCAATTGGATGAAAAGCCCCAAATAAGTTCAATTAAACCGATTTCAACTGAAATTATCCAATTATCTATTTTAACCCAAACCCAAACCCAAACCCGACCCACCATACTAAATAACAAATAACAACAAATTAATCTTGTTTTATAAACAAACCTAAAGTAAAAGCCTCAATTCTCTCTTTTTTCCTCTTACTAGAAGTTAACACTCAATTCCTTCATTTTCAATCTCCTTCTCAACGAAATCAAGAATTGCCATGAAAGACAGAGGCAAAGTTGCAGCAACAAACACAATTAACGGTGAAAACACTAAAAAAATTCATATTTCAATTACTTTGTTTCATCAAATCCATATATAAAACATCCAAATTCATCTCTTGTTGGGATTTGTTCTTCTTGTCTCAAAGACAAATTACTCAATCTAAATTGCTCTGATCAATTCTTCTCTGATGATACAGAAAAAATTCTTCAAATATAACCCATCCGCCCACTAATAGAATCCACATATTGAAAACCATTAAAAGTTAGAAATTTCCTACACGAACTTTGACTCGAAAAATAACAATTATCAACTACACCTCAATCTCAAACCTAGCATAAGAAAGGGGGAAACCCCAAATTTCACGAAGTTGACAATCTGAATCATCTGCTATACATTCCCCTAAATTCATGCACACATTTGACAACAACAGAGATCCAAATTTCAAAACAAGTAAAATTGATCAAGATTAAAGAAAGAATGGATTAAAACGGTAGCTGAAAAAACGATGACAAAATCTGGACAAATTTCAGCCATCAATTTTTGATCAATTTCATAGTTGTCTCAAATATGATTTTGATTTTGAAGATTAGAAAATATTAGTACTGTGGGTCGGGTTTGGAATAGGGTTAAAATAGATAATTGGGTAATATCAGTTGAAATCGGGTTAGTTTAACTTATTTGGGGCTTTTCATCCTATTGAGGCGCAAGTATGATGAAATTAGTAACGGTAGGGGTAAAAATAACTTTGTTTTAATGGTAAGGGCATAATCAACAAATAAAACAAAGTTGAGAAGTATTTTTAAACCTTTTCCCATTAATTAAATGACATTCTACTGTATATTCTACTTATCATTAATTTAACACCATAAAATTCAAAAGTTTACGTTTAATTTCTTAAACTTCTGATGTCAAGTCATTGTGAGACAAACAAATCAGAATTAAAAAGTAATAATTTTGGAGGGGTCAAGGTAAGTGACATATCCCATTCTTCATCAATGATTCTTTACAAGGACAAACACTACCACAAAAATTACTTTTCCGGGAAACAATTTATTAATCATCAAATTAAATGCATATTCACAAATGTACAAAGACATAATATATGAAAAAAATTGAAATACTATAAAAATCTAAAGCTACCAGAAGTGATAAGAAGTGTAAAAAGAGGAAAAAGATGGAACCCCTCTTGTCGGCAATTTGTCTTTGTCGAGTGACGAGTGAAATGATCCTATCGACCTCTTTGCTACCTCCGGAAATTTGTAAAAAGGCCTCGCCGCGAAGCCTATTCTTTATCAACTTCATTATTACTGGCTCCACCAGTGATTAGCATAATTGTTTGCTTTGAAACCCCCACCCCCACGGACTCAATTATTACCACTGAGTCCTTATTATACTTCATTTATGAATACGAATCAAAGGACATTGAGGACTAAAATAGTTAGGGCAGGAATTTCGGGAACTAATTGCTTGAGAGAGAACTCCCAATGAGGGAGAAGTAGAACGCATAAAATAAGAGCAGGTGATTTTCGTATTTTTCTCTAAAAGAGTTGTACTAATAATACGTATCTTTTACCTGCAAAAGAATAAATATGCCGCTAATAAGTGACTTAAGAATATAAATTAGTGAAAATTATATTCAGGTGTAGTAAGAATAAACTACAGAATCCTAGGAAAAGGTTCAAAGAAAAATACTTCCTTGGTTCATTTTAATTTATTAAATTTCATAATAATAGACTTTCTATATTTATTTTTCACTTTTTACGTATAGAAAAGATTTTTAAAAAGATTATATTATATCTATAACGCATTAATAACTTAAATTTGCAAAATAATGTTTAATTCTTTTTTCCAAATTTGCCCTTGACATATTTCTAATACAGTGTACAAATTTAATAATGAATATGTCAATTTAGGGAGAGAGAGAGAGTGAGTTATTATTAAATATATTTAGGTCAAAACTCTTCTTAGTTTTTAGGAGTGAGTCGATCCATTATTTGGACCAAAGGAAAAGTTACAGAAAATATTTATTGAGACAAAATAAAAATGACCTAAAATAATCTAACTACTATTATTTATTAGTAAAAGAAAATAAACATTTGGTCTTCCTTCATGCTTCACTCTTTTCCATCAAGCAAAGGATTTGTATACGACATCAAATTCTAAATACATTAGAACACCAAAGGATAAAAGAAAAACTATTTTTAATTTTTAATTTGCAATCACATAAAGTCATAAACCATGTCAAGATAGGATTAGAACTCGACAGTTAATTCGAGTTATTAAAACCATATCCTTGTCAAATAATACTAATTAAGACTATTATATATATATATTAGTATTACGTACCGAGACACTATAACACACATATTTCTGAATTAATATGGCGATGACAAATTTATTAATTTGAAGAAGTTGATAGTTTTACCACGTGGTAAAATTAACTACTATAGAATTAGGTCTCTACTAATCTTTTTCTTTGATCACTCTCTCAAAAAAAGCTACCAGCCGCCGCCGCAAGTTATGATGGAGATTTGTCAAGAGGAGTTCATGATAGAGATTCTCAGGTGGTTGCCTGTGCGATCTCTCTTTCGATTCAAATGTGTTTCAAAATCATGGAATATAATATTATCCGACCCTTACTTCAAGCGAAGCATCAAAATCATCATGCCAATTCCCCAAAATTTCTTCTTCTACATAACGTCTTCAATAGGAACGGTTCTTTTCATAACTTGTATTCTTTATCCTCACCTGATAATAATGATGATATACAAAAACTTGATGATGATATTCCTTCAAACAGAGATCCATATGCTAGCCTACTCTTTGGTTATTGTGATGGTTTGGTTCTTATCGGAGTGCCTAGTGGTTCTATTGATCAGCTTTTTCTCTGGAATCCAACCACAAGAGAATCAATACTGCTTCCACGTCCCCCATTTGGAATATTCTATTCTACTTTCGGGTTGGGATACGACCAAACTACTAATGACTATGTGGTACTTACAATTCACAATGATAGGACATATGAAACCAACCCACACTATGGAATTCTCGCACTAAAAAGTGGTTTTTGGAGAAAAATTTGTACCAACATACCTCAGTTGTTTTGCCCTTCGATGGATACATTTGGTTTTTTTATGGATTATTTGACATTTATACATGGAGCATTTCATTGGATTGGTTGCTGTAGTTTTGTGGTTTCATTAAATATTTCAAATGAGGCACATACAGAGATACCGCTTCCAGAGCAAATATATGATTATCCTTCTGACGTTATCAGGAAGGAATGCTTTGTGTTTCCTCCACTCGGAGGATGATGATTGGTGGGGAGGATACTTTTATGTTGTGGGCAATGAAAGAGTATGGAGTCAAGGAATCTTGGACTCAATTATTTAAAATAAAATTTACCATATTTAATTCAGAAAAAGTGATTTATAGGTTTGCAGATGGTGAGGTATTATTTCACTTGTCTAATAGGACATCCAAAGGAGCAGTTACATCATGGTTTGATTCATTGTCTATTGGACATGATGATAACACCTTTGAGGTAATTACCTTCACGGAGAGTTTGATCTCTCCAAAATCACTTATTTAATATTTAGTTACGTAGTGATTGAGACATTTTTATGTTCATCATGTAACAAACTTTTGATTTTATCTACTGCTTGGGATACAGTAGACAGCAGCATATGTCTTTAACAGATTTTTACATTGATGATCTTTTATTGAGTTTTTTCTCTGTTTAAAAATTGGTGTTTTTTAATATTGAAGTATGAGAATGAAATTTCTAACAAAATAATCACTGTGAGTTTTTTACTTTATTCATGACTTTACCTCTCAACGTGGACGCCAATACAAATTTAGTCGAGCTCAAATATAAATACTAGATATCGAGTAGAAAATCAAAAAAGAAGAAATGATTTTAAGATCTTACACCTGAAGGATCGAAGATACTAAATAGTAATACTAATAAATATAGTTCAATTACAAGCAAATCAATAGATCAATGACACTAAAAAGAATATGCAGAAAATCGAAGACATAAATTAATAAGAACAATATCAAGCTCGAAAGGATGTTTCTAACACATATCATCTAACATCTCGTCATAAACACTAAAATTATAATGTCATTACATAAGAAATAATTGATGAACTTTTATTTTTAAAAGGGCAACTAATGAACATAAGATGATTTGGAAGATTTTAACATAGATCGTAAATTTTGGACCATCATCTAAAAATCTATTTTCAAGTGTTATATTGTAAAATTATTTTAAAAGTTGGTCAAGCAGGGGCGGAGATTTACACGCAGGGGCAAGTGAACTACATACGCGATAGGAGAGGTTTAAAAATCTTTCTTTAGTTGAGTTTATAGTCCAGTTGGTAAAAGTTAAAGTAAAAGGGATCATAATTCAAACCTGTACAAATACAAGGTCCATTAGATCATTTCATCTTATATTTTTGTAATGTAAGTTAGTTAACAATACTTTTATGAAATTCCTTCTTACTTTTTATTTTGAGTATTTTTTTTACAATAATTTAACTTTAACTTTTCGTATGACATTTTTAAGATCATAAATTTAAGGAAAAGATATGCGAAAAAGCAAACATATACTAGTTAATTAGCTAATATAGCGATAGATTGAATTAACTACGGACACACACACGCACACACGCGCACGCGCGTACGCGCGCACACACACGCACATAGTCCATTCTCTGCCCTCTCTCATTCGCTTCTCTCCTTCCTCTGCTAATCTCGCTCGCCACCCTTCTCCCTATAGCATATAGCTACGAATCGTTATTAGTAAACTATAGTTATGGAGCGTAATTAAGTTATTTTGAATGACTATATGCGAAAGTTTACCAAAATTTAATAACATTCTGATATATTCTATATATCTTTAATTTAATGTCATAAAATTCAAAAGTCTTCTAAGAAGTGACATCTCACTCTTCATCCATAAATCTTCATAAGAACGGAATAAACAACAACCGATCCTTTCGAAGGGTACAAAGAAAAAGTACTTTTTCTATTCATTTTTATTCATTTAGTTTTTCAAAAAATAGATTTTATTTTAATTTACTTGTCATTTTTAACATATCAAAAAATTTAAAATAATTATATTTTACATTTAACATCAATTACTTTTTTAAAATAAAATCCTAATCTTTCACTCTCTCAAAACGCTACCCAGCCACCGCGGCTACCCTAGCATTCCTAGTTATGATGAAGATTTGTCAAGAGGAGATAATGATTGAGATTCTCAGTTGGTTGCACGTGCGATCTCTTTTTCAATTTAAATGTGTTCCAAAATCTCGGAATATAACAATATCCGGCCCTTACTTCAAGGCTAATTAAAGTCGTCATGCCAATTCCCCAAAATTTCTTCTTCTACATAACATTTTCAGTAGGACAGGTTCTTTTCATAACTTGTATTCTTTATCCTCACCTCATAATGATGATATAAAAAAACTTGATGATCTCCCTTACACAAAGATCTATATGCTCGCCTACTCTTTGGTTCTTGTAATGGGTTGGTTCTTATCGGTGTGTCTAGTCGTTCTATTGATCAACTTTTTCTCTGGAATCCTTCTACAAGAGAATCAATACTACTTCCACTTCCCAAATTTAGAATATTATATTCTACTTTCTGGGTTCGGATATGACCAAACTACTAATGACTATGTGGTACTTGCAATTCACGATGGCATGATAGACACCCACCCACACTATGGAATTCTCGCACTAAAAAGTGGTTATTGGAGAGAAATTTATACCAACACACCTTAGTTGTTTTGCCCGGAGATGGATAAATTTGGGTTTTTATGATTTATATGACATTAATACGTTAGGCATTTCATTGGATTCGTTGCAATCGTTTTGTGGTTTCATTAAGTATTTCAAATGAGGCACATACAGAGATACCATTTCCAGAGAAAATGTACTTTGTTTCTCGTTGCTTGTGCTGCCAACAGGTAAAGGCCAAGCATTTTAGGCTTGTTGGTGAGTTTCAGAGATTAGCCAATCCACAGTGGAAGTGGGATCTCATTACTATGGATTTTGTGGTTGGCCTACCACAGACTTCTAGATGTGTTGATAGCATTTGGGTAATCGTTGATCGATTGACCAAGTCAACACATTTTCTTCCCGTTCAGTCTTCATTTAGGGTCGAGAGGTTGGTTTGTATCTACATTCGGGAGGTGGTTCGACTTCATGGGGTGCCAGTTTCTATTATATCAGATTGGGGTTCTCATTTCACGTCTAGCTTTTGGAGGACCTTTTAGAATGAGTTGGGCACCCGACTTGACCTTAGCACAACTTTCCACTTGCAGACTGATGGTGATCGGATATTCTTCCGTGTGTCGCCCACGAAGGGCGTGATAAGGTTTGGGAGGCGGGGCAAGCTTAGCCCCAGGTACATTGGGCCTTTTGAGATACTCCGGACACTTGGAGATGTTGCTTATGAGTTATCCCTACCTCCAACATTTTTAGCCATCCACCCAGTTTTCCATGTCTCGATGTTGCGTCGGTATATTCCTGATGAGTTATATGTGCTCCAGTATGACTCAGTTTAGTTTGATGTTCGTCTGACCTTTATAGAGGAGCCAGTTGCCATTCTAGCCAGAGATATCAAACAGTTACAGTCGAGAGTCATTCTTGTTGTTAAGGTCCGTTGGAGGCACCGTCCAGTCAAGGAGGCTACCTGGGAGATAGAGCAAGAGATGCGGGAGTAGTTCTCCAGCTTATTTGAGTCCTCATATATATCCTTATCCTTACTTTCATGGGCGAAAGTTCTTTTAGTAGTGGATGTTGTAATGACCCTTCGGGTCATTTTTGCCTTATGTCTCCTTTATATCGTTTAGAGCATTTCTTTAGCAACCCTAAGTCATTTATGATTTTCTGGCACTAACAGTTCGGTCGCTTGTTTGTTTGTTTGGATTTTGTGCAGCTTTCCGTGTTTTAGAGGACTTAAAACTTGAAAAGTGACTTCTAGTCAGTTCATCAGGTAAACAACCTCAAAATGGAATTTTGAGAGTTCCATCAGCTCCGTAATGTCCAAATCAGTCTAGTAGCATACTCAACACAAGTATCGAGGCCTTCGGTGCGACTTTGGACCATTAGGCGTTTTAGCCTTTGAAATTTGGCCTAATGTTAACTTTGGTCAACATGCTTGGAAAACACGCTCAAATGAAAATTTTGTCAGCGAGATTAACCCCGGAATGTTGAGTTTGGTCTCAAACGACCTTCCATTCGACTACCGAGGTATACGGACTCATTCGGAGCCCCTCGGTGGATTTTGGTTAAAAATGGTCTTTGGAAGTGGGATCCACGTTTTATCAAGATGACCTCTGATGAAAATTTTGACTGCGCCATTGAGTCTGTAACGTCAAATTTAGTGGAGTAGCATAGTTCGTATGCGCGCACCGGATTTCGAACGAATTCCGAGCACCTCGTCGGAGACTTTAAAAAGATAGCAAAAAGCTGAAATCTGGTGCAGCCCTCTTAACGACCAGAGTTTGGGCTTTCAACGAACAAATTTTGGGGGGTTTTAGAGACTAGTTTAGCCTTTTATAAAAGCCCAACTCAGCTTCAGCCCTCTTTTTAAAAGTGCGATATCTTGAGTTATAGAGCTCCAATTTGGGCGAATCAAAAGGCTAGGTTGTGAGATTTTTCAAGGACAACACATTAGTGAGCTTGGAATCTGCTTTGGGACCTTCGTTTGAGGTGAATTATCGTTTTTATCTGCTGTCTTAGCTACTTCTGAACCCAATTTGTGGGATATTTTGGGACTTAATATCTCCCTCATTCTAAGTCCGAATTCGATGATTCCAATGTCCATTTAGAGTGGTTTTCCAAGGAGAACGTTGTGGTTTTGTCGGAATTCACTGTAGACCGCCCGTTTTTGATAAATTTACTAATTTAGCAGCTGTCCCATTTCTAGTTCTTAAGAAAATTTGAGTTTTGGTTGCATGTTGATATGTGTTGTTTCCGAGCCTCAAATTGTGTTCCAATTTGGAACACAAGACCGGGGAGCTGTTTAGGACCTATTTTGGGGTTAATTCTAGAATTTTCAGCGTGGGTCCCATTGTCTCCGTTTTGATCCCGAAATTGGTTTGTCTCTGTGTCTTGTAATTTTAGTGTCTAAACGACCGTAATAAAGTTGTCTCTAATTTTGATAGAGTAGCAGCATTTCGAGGCCGTTCGGAAAGGGAAAGCTCTGGAGAAGTGTTTTTGGAGCGCGCGTGATCGGCCTACAGGTGGCTATGACTTCCCTCTCTTAGATTGATCTCGAGCATGTGAATGCATGTTGATTAATTGAGATTTGGGTTGGGTAGTTATTGAATCATGCATAGGTGTGTAAAAATCATATTTTCGGCCTATTTTGGAAATTATCGGGTAACTGTGAGCATGTTTTGTGTTATTAATTGACCCTCTTTGCTATGTGGAGTACTTGTAGGCTTGATTAATGTTTATTTGAAGTATGTTGGCCCTTAGTTTAGGTTTTACTAGGGCTTGCCTTAGAAATGCATGATTCTGAACCGGCAGGACTTACTTTTTCCCCGACGCCGCTCGACTGACTTAGATCCTTGTAGACTGGTGTAGCAGACGTGAGTCTGATAGTTTGGGCCTTACCTAGGCGATAAACTTGCTTCGTCGAACAATATCCTTACTTCTTCGATGTTATGGCTTCACGAGTTATGTGGGCGATACTAAGTTCCACTTCGCAATTTGAAGTTGGTTTTCGATTCGGTTCCATGAACTTACATGGATTGACTAAGTGTGGATGGTGTTCCACGGGTATTTATGATTATGGAACGATAGAGACACTTTCAGCAACTATATTGGCACCTTTGTCGGGCATGCGGATACAAGGCCAATTTTCGAGGAGCATTTGGTTCAAGTTCTGGCCTCAATCACCGGCATACTTATCTAGAGCATTTGGTTCAATGTACAACCTCGATCACCCGCATACTTATGTAAAGCATTCGCTTCGAGGTCCGGCCTCAGTTACTTATACTTGTGATTGGCTACTTGGGTACTTCTGGTGAGTGCCAGGTTTGAGGTCCGCCCTCCGTGCCGTCAGATTCTACTAATTAGAGTTAACGTTCTGGTTCGATATTCTCCAGTCTAAGGTTCACATATGCAGTTCTCTTTAGTATAATTATTCTGTGTACTCATCGGCTTATGGAGGTCCGTTGAGGTTTTTATTTAAACTTGCGCATGAGTGTACCTTATGGGCTTATGGGTCCCAGTTAGGTGTAGTTAGCTTATAGATTACTTTAGTTAGTTCTTTCTACACTCGTGCGCATTCCTTTGTTACTTAGATTTCCGTTCTTGACCTCTGGTTGTGTTATTCCTTCTTTTCATAATGTTTTTACTTTTCAAATTTAGTCGACCTATGATGCCTACTGGGTACCAGTTGTTTGATACTCATGCTACACTCTGCATCTATTTTCGTGATGCAGGTCCGAGCACCAGTAGCCAGCGTTGATCGAGTTTGAAGCAGTCTGATCCGGAGATGAGGGTGAGCACACGACGTTCTGTACTATTTCAGTCTCCATATGTATATATATAAACTTGTCATTTACCTTTCGAGACAGTCTAGTTTCTGTGATCCACTTTTGAGACTTGTAAGTTTTGTTGGTAGCTCTGTACTAGTGACTTCCAGGTTCTGGGAGAAATCTTTATTTGTAGCTCTGTACTCTGACCTGTTACTTGTTGTTCCGGGTTACAGGTTGGCTTACCAACTAGTGAGTTGTAGTAGGTGTCATCATGACTCGAGAAATCGGATCGTGACAACACAATAAAACAATGACACTAAAAAGAATAAGAATATGCAGAGAATTAAAGACATAAATAAGAACAACATCAAGCTCAACAAAGAATTTGAAAAGGATGTTTTAGCACATAACATCTATAATCTCGTCACAAACACTACAATCATAATGTCATTATATAAGAATATAATTAATGAACTTTTATTTCAAAAAGGGCAAGTGATGAACATAAATAATTTGAAAGATTTTAACACAAATTGTAAATTTTGGACCAATATCTAAAAATCTAATTTCACGTATTTTATTGTAAAGTTATTTTTAAAGTTGGTCAAGCTGGGACAGAACTTTATATGTAGGGGAGAGTGAACTACACACATGGTAGAAGAGGTTTAAAAATTTTCTTTTGATTGAATTTAAGAATTCAGTTGATAAAGAGTTAAATAGAAGGGTTCATAATACAAATTTGTACAATAGTAGAACGGTCCATCAGACTATCTCGTCTTATATTTTTGCAATGTAAGTTACTATACTTTTATGAAATTTCCTTCTTAGGAATACTTTTTTAATTTGTTGTTTTAAAATGTTTTTTTACAATATTTTAATTTTAACTTTTTGTATGACATGTTTATAATCATAATTAAATGACCTTCTAATATATATTCTATTTATCTTTAATTTAACACCATAAAATCTAAAAATTTACTTTCAATTTCTTAACTTCTGATGTCAAATCATTGTCAGACAAACAAATCATAGTAAAAAAAATATTAAATTTGGAGGAAAAAAACGTATCCGCACCAGATGTTTACACCAAGCTAATGCAATTTCCATTATTACGTGATTTAATAAAGAAAAATGAACTATTAATTTGAACACATAGCATGCATGTATTGACTTGATCTAAACACCCGCTAAGGATAAGTTTTACTCGTTTTGGAGGGTTCAAGGTAAGTTACATATCTCATTCTTCACCAATAATTCTTTATAAGGACTGTTATGTCGTAATTTTACTATCCTTAGAAAAATCACTTTTTGAAATGTTCTAAGTATAAAACAATTTAAGAAAAATACTTAGAAAAGAGTCGCCACTTAATTTTTTAAAGAAATTAAGAAAACTTAATTTAAAAAGATTTTACAGATTAAATCTTAATTAATTTAGAGAAAACGGGTACGAGGTTCTCATTTACGCTTCAAGAAGGTTTTTAAGGCATTTGAAGCGTCCGCTAACATGCGGTTATCCTATGACTTAGGTTAATTATTTTATTTTTTATTTATCTTAGAAACATGATTTAATATAATAATTAACAATATTCGATCAACTTTTAAAAAAAATATCTAAACAAAAAATAATTTTTATTTTTATAAGTGAATAGAATTTAACCAAATTAGATTATTACTATTTTAAATTATTGTAAAAGATAATAACTCAAACAAAATTGATCAATTTGAGTATGAAAACTCATTTAAAATTAGTAGAAGAATAAAAGCTTCATCTAACTTAAAAACATTTTTTTTAATGGTAAAATATGGTGAAAAGCTTTAAAGAATATATATCTTAAGAACATAGATTTGACTTAACTAAAGATGTTAATTTTACTCATATACTTGACATAAAAATAGATAATTGCAAAAGATGTTTAAGTAGTAAACCAACATAAAGAAAATAATTCATCTTTTGGGGATTTAAGTAAGTTAATTACCAATTCTGAAGTTAGAGTTAGATGAAAATAGTCAACATAATCAAAATAATTAGGAGAGTGAAAAAAATAATGAAATTGGGCCCCTTCTTGGGCCAATTTCGCTGCAGATTTTTGGCTTTTAACCCAATCCCATTTTTGTATACATTGACTGTATATCAGTGTATATAAGCGCGTATACCAAATCTTTGTGTGTATCTCCTGCTTCCAAACACCTGTATTTTACCTCATCTATATATTTTCGCATTTGTGGTCACATATTTGCTCTCATGAACCTATATATCAGTGTATAAGAATTGTATACATCATGTATACAGCCCATTTCTAGGGTTTTTGAACATTTCCAGCAGCATGTTGGGTCTCTGTAACCTATAACAGCTTTCAAAATACATAGGGGATGACTCGAGAAAGGGAGAAGATAAAGATCGAACCTTTATGGCTCAACTCGAAAAATGCAAGGTAGATGAATCCATCATTGGCTCGAAAGAGGTTCATGCCAGAAATGAAAGAAAGAACAAAATTAGTATTTGAAATAACGAAAACAAATGAGACATGATTTAATCGAAATGAAAATAACTTAAGTATCTCAAAAACTCCAAAGGTCACCAAAGCAATTGTTCTAAATGATAGACGACTTTAAGAAAGACAAAATGAACTAACTAACTAACTAACTAACTAACTATATATATATATATATATATACATAGTTTAACAATGACAAGCAAGCTAAACAAGGAGAAAATGAAACAAAAGCTAAGAGAACAGAGAAAACTTAACACTAAACTATTAAAGCTCCAGACATAAAGACATACATATATATATGACCATGAAAGTTGTAAAGAAATAAGCATGGACATTATAGGAGTAAATCATCTCATTTTGAACAAGTAATTAACATTCAGTGACAATTTGAAGTGTAAAAGACTTGCTAATGAAGCAGTCTGCTGTACATCAACAATAATTAAAGCAAATTACAGTGAAGATATTATAAACTAGAAGAAAACATAGTAGGCTGATTCTTTTTGTTATGTTATTTTATTTACATTTTTTTTTAAAATAAAAAACAACCCATGAACATGACAAATTCGAGCCAATGGAAGCTCACATGAGATCAAAAGAATGCATGAAAAGATTAGGCTAAGAACGCGTTGTTTAGCGCAAGCCAACATGAAATTATATTCACATCAAACCACATATTTGAAAGAGGTATATCGGCATATAAAACGGCTATCTAGAAGAAGAACAACTGCAATATTTTAATAAAATTTCCAGATTATGACCAATGGTTATTTAAAATAGTTTCGATAAATGAAGAAATAGATACTTATTACGATGAGCTATTGACATAATATCATGGATAACACTTCAATCTACGATTATACTTCAAATATTGATGTGCTGCTGATGAACAAGGTAAGGATATGAAGTGAGCAGGGAGGAAGATAGTGAGTGATACACTACATAAACAGGTAGAATCTGAAAGAGCCTAAAACAAATAACATTTAGTAAATAGATTCAAATAAACATATTGAAATTTAATAAAGTTGCAATCATATATATATATATATATATATATATATATATATATATATATATATATATATATATATATACAGTAATGCAGCAAACAATATATAAGACTAAAACAAGTCTAAGTCTTCCAGTTAAGTAACCATTATTTGAATCCAAAACGAGATTTAGGAAGGGTTTTATAGAGATGATGAATCACAAAGAAGGCAGCCTTTCTTGTCACAGAGAAATAAAACAATCACGACTACAACATCCCTTAGACAGTATAGTCCGTAACAGGAAGGGGTAATATGAACACATTTTGAGGCATATGATAGTATAAGAACGCTGAAACTTAAGAAATTTGGCCAAAATAAACAAGCGTCAATTCGACATAACACAAAATAATCAAAATAAGAATCATTTTCTTCCTAACCAACAATGGACTCCAAATAGTATAGAAAAGATACCTTTTATGCTCTCAAACAGTTAACCAAAATAACAAACAACCTATGGGCAATTTGAAGGTAACAACAAACTACCAGTCAGTATTTTGTAAACTCAAAACTACGAGAGGTAAGTGATTTCCGAATAAAAGAGGACCTAAATGAAGACGTAAACTTGATGACAAAGTCATTCTGGACAGCAATGTGAAGAAAGAAAGGAAGAGACATTTAGACCAACTTGTGTACGGATAACAAGATCCAATTTTTGACAGATTTACGGACGAAGACGATAAGGGTGTACAAGTAAAAAACTAACTAGCATAATAGAACATTTTAACAAAGAAAGTTTAGTACGCAAAGCTTCAGCAGCTCAGAAATGATCACTTTATTGATTCGAGTTAACTCGAATTACCCGATAACAAAGGATATATAACCAACATTATTAAGTGAAAGATTTAGAGGTGTAGCAACCAGCAGGTGAATTATGACACTTAGTCTTGAAGCTAACTCACATGATTTATGCTAGTTGAAATAACAGAAAGAAGAAAACAGTCAGATTATGAAAACCAAGATCGCCTATAGAGGTGATTTAGAACATCATCGCTAAACCAAATTTTCACAGCCAACCAAATGAGATTAATAGAAGAATTTTTTGTTTTTTTTTAGGAAGAAACCAATTCAACATCATGCAGAAACACTGAGATTTCGAGCAGAACAAAGTCATACAACAATATTGGAATAACAAAATGAGCTATACAACTGATACTCAGTCAATAATAGGTTAGAACGTTCTAACATTAATCTTAATGCTTGGACACATCAAATGGTCAAGAAGCATATACTCAACACATCAAGAAACAGAAAAATGAAATTTTACCTTCTGTGGGACAGAGAACTGGGAACGACGAGCTTTGATTAGCGATTCTCACCACGAATTTTGAATACGAACAAACCAAGAATACCTAAGCGATGATCTTTTTGGAATTAAGACTCAGAAAACTAGATATAAAATTTTAAAAGCGTAGAAGTGGATATTTGCTCTCAGGAACTCAAACTCCAGAACCTCTAAGCTCTTCCTTCACACTTGAGTGTAAATGAATATTTATAGAAAACCTTGGGGCAGCTTTTGGGGGGGAAATCCGTTGAAACTCCAATTTGAGATTCAAATTGAACAAGGTTTGATAATCCCTGAAAAGAGGGAAGAGGGACGATTGGACATGAGGATGACAAGCGTATGGGCGGGCATTGTTGCACCGAAATTTGCCGCTAGATTTCCAGATTTGCTGGATTGACGCGACTGGATGCTCTGCCGGATTTCTGGGCTTTTTTCGTGTCTGGAGAAGAAGAAACGCGTGAAGGAGACGAGGTGAGGGTCAAGTACTGTTGTACGTATGCTGCTGAATGGGCTGGATAATTGAATGGGTTTGGGTGTGGAGAATGGACTGTTTGGTTGGAGTTTGGGTCTTGAAATTGGATGGAAAAAAGGCCCAAAGTTGGCCTGAATATTTGAAGTAATTGGTAAGGAAATTAATAGAAAAGGCCAAAGGATTGCAAACTTAGCCTGCTTAAATTGAGAAGTTAGTCAAATTTAATTTAATTTAGAGAGTTTGACTAAAATTTAAACAAGACGAATTAATGTTAATTAATTAACGAGATTCTTAATCTTAACGAAATAAAATAAAATTTAATTGATTATAAATTAATAACTAAAAAAATAATAATATATAAACTATAACTTAAATTAAAGTGAATTAATAAAGTATCTAACTAAATGTAAAATCTTTTGTGATGATTTTCAAATATTTATAAAATAACATATAGTAAAAATATACATGTTTATTATTTAAATTTATATAAAATGACAAAGTTCCTTTAAAAATAACTTGTAAGTACTTTGAATTTCATGAAAACTCATTAATTTAAAATCATAACCTACTTAATAAAATATGAAATCTTTTGAGATGATTTTTGAATATTCATAAAATATACTAATTATATAATTATATAGAACATATAAATTATTTAAAATTATGAAAAAAGCGATGAAACTATTTAAAATAACTTGCAAACTATATTTATTATTTTATTTTTATTTTAAAATTCTTATAAAACTAATTTTAAATCGTCTGAAAGTTAAGATGCTCGATGATTAATTTATATATTGGAGGGCCAAAATTGGGTGTCAACAAGGAAAGATAATGTAACCTCTCTTGCCGGCGATTTGTCTCTGTCGAGTGACGAGTGAAATCATCCTATCAATCTCTTAACGACCTCCGAAAATTTGTAAAAAGCGTTGATGTACCGTGGTTTCACGGTACTTTCAATGCTTTTTCCTTAAGTTTAGTGTGTGTCTAAAGCCTTTTTGTATTGATTTTTGATGTAGTTTTCTCTTTATTTGCAGGAAATCTGTCCAAGGGAGAACGCGGAGAATTTGAGCTGAGATTGCAGAAGTGACCACCTACGGAGCCCACGACGGTCCGTCGTGACTGTGACGGTCCGTAGGTGGAACCCGTCGTGAGAAGAAAATGGTTGCTGAAGAAAGTTGGGGAATTCTGACCAAGTGTGGGACTACGGAAGCTCACGACGGACCGTCATAGCCACGACGGTCCGTCCTGCACATTCGTCAATACTAACAGAGAATAGTCCCAGTACCCAACTTCAGAAGATTCTAAGTGTCGTGAAACGGAACCCCTCGACGGACCGTCGTGCTTACAACGGTCCGTCATACCTGTCTGTCATGGGTAACAGAGAGTTGATGAAGAAAGCAGCAGAGATTTGTGCTAAGTATGGAACGACGGAAGCCACGACTGTCCGTCGTGGCCACGACGGTCCGTCACAAGGGTCGTCGACTCAGACGCGTTTTGAGCAGATTTTCCTTAAATAGATTTCCCTCTTTTATTAGGTTTTGTTTATTATAAATAGTTCGAAAACCTCGTTTTTGGGGTTAGACCTTTGGATATTTTTTTTTAGTTTAATTGTTTAAGTATTGAACTTTTGATTTTGAGATTTTATCATACTTTCCCGGAATCGATTGTTAGTATTTTTGTGATTTATTCAAGTGAATTTCTGGATTTTTTTCATTCTCATAAAAGTAAGTGCATGAATTCTTATATTATCAATATGAATTGTGTGATTATTAGCATGGGTAACTAAACTCCATAACTAGGGTTGTGGGAACCATGGGTAAATAACAAGGTAAAATCTAACTAAAATAACAATTCTCGAATAATGTCTTGCATGTATTGATAATTCTTTCGTTTAGAAGTTTTTTTAACGGATGGCCAACGTTAGAACTCGCCTTATTGCTACTTGCCGGACCAAGGAGGTAGATAATAAGAAAAGAATTGTCGACGTAGATTTAGTGTATACTATCTAATAAGCTAGTGTTGGTTGGTGCGAAGTAACAACTAAGCCAAATATCGATTATGATGCTTAATATGAGGTAAAGGTAAGGTTTAGTAAAGCATACACACGTAGACGGATCAAGGTGCGGAGTAAAATTTCCTAGTTGCCGGACCAAGGAATTAGGAATACATAGCTTACCACTTTGCATGCAAGATATTAGGAAAGAATTGTTATCATTAGATTTACCGAGTTATGGACCTATGGGGAACACTTAAGTCCTAGTTACTTTAAATTACTTGATAAAAATCAAATCTTTGAACGTGTCAACTGTTTACGTAGAATTAGTGAATTACATTTGTTATTCAAAAACCCCCTTTTGTTATTTGTTTTCGGGAAATAATTGACTAAATAGAAGTAATAGTTGAATAAAGTTAAGTCTGAACCATTTTCCTTGTGGGATCGACCCCAACCTCACTAGTTGGGTTCTTTACTTGATACGATCGCTTATACTTCTTTTCGAGAAGTAAATTTGAAAGTATCAAATTTTAGCGCCGCTGCCGGGGATCGAACCCGGGTCAGCGTCGCCGCGAAGTCTATCCTTTATCGACTTTATTGTTACTATCTCCACCAATTGATTAACATAAATGTTTGCTCTGAAAGGCCCCCGCACTCAATTCTTACCACCGAACCCTGATTATACTTCATTTATAAATACGAATCAAAGAAAATTGAGGATTGAAATAGCTAGGGCAGGGATTTGGGGAACTAATTGCTTGATAGAGAACGCCCAAAGAGGGATAAGTAGAGTGCATAAAATAAGAGCGAGTGATTTTCATATTTTTCTCTAAAAGATTTCTACTAATAAGACTTATCTTTTACCTGGAAAAGAATAAAAGCCGCTAAAAAGTGACTTTAGGGTATAAATAAGTGGCAATTAACGAATTGTCACTAAAACCTTATTCAGATGTAGTGAGACGAGAATAAACAACAGAATCCTAGGGAAAGGTACAAAGAAAAATACTTTCTCGGTTCATTTTTATTTATTAAATTTTATAAAAATAGATTTTTTATATTTATTTTCCACTTTTTAATATACAAAACGATTTTTAAAAAGATTATATTATACCTTTAACACATTAATAATTTATTTTTCAAAATAAAATCTATTTTCTAAATTTGTACTTGATATTTTGGCCAAAAACATCCTTTAACTGTACCTCAAATTTAAACTACATCCTCAAAGTATCATTCTTAGCAGAAAATATCCTTCAAGTATTTTAAAGTGAACAATTTTGAACCTAAAGATGGATGAAGGATATTTTAAACTTTTACCTATAGTTTTAGGGTATTTTTTTAGGAATAATTACTTAACTACACAACTTTACTTTCCGTATTCCCAATATTTCCCTACTCTTTTATTAAAATTCAAAAATTCCTTTTTGATACTCAATGATACTTAACCGGTACTTTTTACCTTGGAACTAAAAATTAGACCTTTCCCATTCCCAAAATTTTTGCCCAAAATTTTCCCACTAAAATTTTCAGTTATCAATTTCAAGTAAATTTGAAATTCAAAAGAAACCTATCCCTATTCATCCGTATTAGAGTCAAAAATAGGCCATCATCTTCTACATTCTGATTTTTTCATTTTTTTTCTTTTTTGTGTATTTTTTTTATTTACAATATCAATCTAACTGTAACAAATCTTTAGTTTTTGTTTTAGAATCGAAAACAACAAAGAATTGAGTTCTAAAAAGTCGCATGACCCGATAGTCATGACAAATCCAAGTTCTAGCAAGAGAAAATCTGTAAAGAACAAACATGCATCAACTTTGAAAGATGCGAAAATCCCAAAGAAAAGGGGAAGAAAGGTGACACCTCCAATTATTCGACCAACACTACCCATGGTATGTACATTTTCACTCATATTCGTATCTTTTTTTTTAGTTTGATGATTCTTATTTTTTCATTTAAGTATCGTGTATTTGAACTTTTCACTGCACACATTATACGCAAGAATTTTGTGATACTTTTATGTTTTCACATGAACATTAATGTATCCTAGATATTTTTTAAGTATCAGCTTGACCTGTTTATATATTTTTGCAACTTAATATAACGACTAATGAAATTTGTGTATTTGTGTACCTTTTATGTGTTGCATATGAACATTAATGTATCTAATATATATGTTTAACTTCAATGTTTTGTTGTTATTTAGTATCAAATAACATGAACATTAATGTATCTAATATTATTGTTTAAGTATCATATTGCCCTATAGGTGTTATTTAGTATCAATATACATGAACATTAATGTATCTAAAAGTGAACAGAACTCATAAAGTATCAACTATTTCGATGCACACAAGGAATATTGATTTTTGTGATACTTTTATGTTTTGCACATGAATATTAATGTATCTTAGATACATTTTTAAGTATCAGTTTGACGTGTTTATATTTTTGTCACTTTATATGACGACTAATGTAATTTTTAAAATTTTGTACCTTTTATGTCTTGCACATGAACATTAATGTATCTAATATATATGTTTAAGGAGCATTTTGGCCTGTTTGTGTTTTTGTCACTTTATATCACGACTAATGACATTTTATATAATGTTTATATCTGTTAGAGATTGATAAAAATTATTTATTTAATTTGTAAAATATGATTTATGTAATTATACATATTCCAACAGAAGCACTAAAGTTTGGTCCTACCTACAACTCCAACTTTATTGAACATTTAGTATCATCAATAAAGGATCAAGGTATGAAATTATTCAGTAAAGGATCAAAGTATGGTATGGACAAAGTCAAGGCTGGATATATTAGCGATACTGAAGATCCTATAAGGCCAAAGAGTGGCTACACTACACCAGCAGAAGGTGGACTGATTAATGTAGAATAGTTAGGTTTTTATTATGTTGAAGTTACGTTAATTAGTATTTTATACTATCACTTATCTTTCCAACACAATCTTACTAAGTAATTATTAATTTGAAGAATGTTCTTTTGTCAAGAAATGTATTTCAATTTTAATTTTTATCTCCAAGTATATAATTTAATTTAAAGTAACTTGTTATAAATTATTTTTTATAAGTATGGTTTGCACAAATACTGCTGATACATTATAACCATTATACACATAATATATGATACTATATTTTATTCACCTGTTAAACAAACTGATTTCAATTTAAGTAGTATATATTAACATGTGGTAATTTTGAAGTAAATCACAACGTCTGATACTATATTATCATTAGATACACAATATCCATAAAATTATTAATTATTTGATACACATTTTATTATAAAAATACAAATTTGTGTATATGTAACAATTGATACAAAATAATTTACTTAATATATTTAGTATCATTTACAAGGTTGAATCATATAACTTTGACTAAAATCATAATAACTAACAACATTTTGTTATCAGATACATAATATATTTGACGTTTATGTAAATGAGACTAAATAACTTATCAATATATCTTAATAAAATTACACTTGATATAAAACAATCAAATTCAATATATTTAGTATCCATATACATTTTGATAATGCATCATGTTTATAATAATCAGAGCAGTAGGGGTGTACATTTGTTATATCCCACTTCTTCAAAACTGCTATTGCATGAGGACAAGGTATCTCGTCATGTTTTTTTTTTTATGCTAGCAAATGAGTGTATATCCAAAAATAGGCAACAAGATCAAGTTCAAGATGACACCAAAAATGGTGAAACTCCATACTACCTACTTCAAGACGGTTTTTGAAGTACATAGATTATTCAACTAAAAGAATCTTCCCATCAGTTTGGATAAAGTAGTTTTGCAAAAACTATATTGGTAGGAATATTGAAAAGACCAAATGTCTAACCTAAATTTCCACAATTCAATGTGTCACCACAAAAATCTTAAAGCCTTTGAAGGCGTGAGGATAAAGAAAGAGCGAAAACAGTACTAATACAACAAGGCGAAGATGTTATTTCTAATAAAGCTCAACTTGAGCGGATGTATCTTTTTTCTTTTTTGCAACAATCACAATCCGATTTTCTTCTCCACCTTTTGAATTTAGTTAAGGAAAATCCAAGTCATCATAACATGAGGGGCAATCCTAACACAATATACTAGGAATCCAGTGTAAAATTTGAAGGGTCCTCCTGCCTTCAAAGTCTTCATGTCACAATCGAAAGAACCAGTGTAGGGCGATTTTCCTTTCTGGTTGCATTTTCTGAATCTTGGTCTTCACGTTATCAAATGGTAAATTGCAAGCAGCAGCAAAGAATCCAGAAACACTGCTGGCCCCTACTACTGTAGCAACCTCGCCCATGCCAAGGTTGTCCCCGAAGAACTCTACACTTTGATCATAAGAGGCAAGCATAACCATGTCCACACTTGTCATGTTGAAATCTACCACATGAACAAGTTTTCCTCTCAAGACAAACAATGTATCTTATCCCACCTTCATACACTGAAAAAATAAACTCAAAAGATGCAACAACCTGCAATTGTTTACAAATTAGAGATATTAAACACGTTTTTCATTTGGTTAAAACAATAATATAATGGAGACGAATTACCTTCAACAACGTATCTGATCTCGATATTTTTTTTCGATTCATCAATACGCAACGAAGCCGCAATTACTGAAATAAGATTCAGGAACGAAATATTTTTCCCAACCACTATCCCATCACTTTTGTATCGCTCGTATATAACATCACTTTCCCATGATCCAGAATGCCTTAACAAGATCGAAATATTCATTTTTGAATCTTTACAAATTTGCATTCCAGAACAAACTTTTATTGTTTTTTCAAAGAACAATGAGAAGGTTTCACAATTTGAAATTCAAAAATGCCAAAATAAGTTAGAGGTTTATGCAGACTGGATACTAAATTTGTTAAACGTCCGCGTGATTCGTGGGGTTAATTTTATCCCTTTTTTACGCAGTAACTGATAACAACAATTTAAAAATTAAAGTATCTGACTGCTTTACTTTAAGTATCGTTCTGTAATATTATGTATCCGAAATACTATAAAAAATGGAATTTTGGTAAATAGTAAAAGAGTAGGGATAGAAAGTAATTTATCCCTTAGACTATGTGATTTGCCTAATTTTTAATTTTTTTATCCTTTTGATGTTTGCAAAATCAAAATGGTACTTAATTCTTTTTTTTCAAATTTGCCCTTGACGTATTTCTTATTCAAGGTACAAATTTAAGTTTAAGCAAACTTAATAACCATTGTTTGGTCATAGTCATCTGCAAACAAGCAAAATAATATTGTCGCAGACTTATTTTAATTAATCATCTATTGAGGACGCGAATTTAAATTTAATTGAGCTTCAATATGAATATCGAATATCAAATAGAAAACCCAAAAAAGAAAGAAAGATGATTTAGGATGAAAGATCTTACATCCGAAGAATGGAAGAGACTAACAATAATCATATATGTTGGTTAGTATTGAGTCACGAAGTCATACATAGAAACTTCTCTATTATTTCAATTCATATTTTATCCACTTATTACACTTTATTTGGATTCCAATGAATTTATTGTTCGGACTGAATTTTGTTATATGTAGAAGATCTTTGTCTTGTTCGGACTCTTTAAAATAGTCATAAATTGTGTGTTGGTTCCTCTTACAGGGGCGAAGCTACTGTATCGAAGGGGTTCAATCGAATTCAATGTTTTTTTTTTATATTTGTACGAAAAGAATATGAAATAAAATATGTGTATATATATTTCGTGCGAACTCACAATTTTTGGGATAATTTCATATGTACGTGGGCTTATATGAAAATCTAAAAAATCTGTAATAAATCTAAAAAATAGGAAAAAAGTATTTTTGATAATTTTATATGTACATGGGTTTATATAAAAGAATTTTGAAAAAATCTGTAAGTGTGAAAAATAGGAAAAACGTATTTGTGGTGTACTCTAATACAATATCCTAATTGTACATCCAAAAAGTTTAAATCCAATTTCTTTTCTTTTTTTTCTTCAAAAGTTAGGGTTCTACTTTTATTGACAATCTAATTGTTACCATTCGAAATCTGCCTCCGGTATGTAAATTTGTCTCTCCCTTTTCATTTTTTTTCTTATTATTTGCTTTTACATGACATGATTATCTATTCAAAACTTAATTTTTAATCTTTGATTCTAGGTTATCCCGCATACTGATAATTTATCATATTAAAATAATTGTTGTTTGCTTTTCAAAAGTTTAACTTGTGGTTGAAGGGCAGTAATGGTTCAAGGTGAATGGTGATAGTGACACTAGTAAAATATTTGTTTTAGATGCCAAAAATATTAAGGGTGAATTTAATAATTTTAATCTCATAGTAAAAATGATCAAAATTTGATGGTTGTTACTTTAGGTTGAGATATTTATTCTTTTTTAAAATTTAAAACTCATTGATCTGAAATTCTGGCTCCGCCTAACATGCCTAATTGCTTCGATGGTAAATGGAGTATTAGTTGATCTGGTCAATCTAAGTTTGCTTGTATTGATAGTTAATATAATAGTTATTGTATCAATTTTCCTCATCTTTTCATTAGTTTGAAATTTTCAAGTTCTCATATTGATTTAAGCTTTCAAAAATTATATTAAAAGTTAAAATATATATATATATTATGTTTTACCTTTAGTATCAATTACTTATTTTTCAAATTCTAAATTATTAATTTAATCCTTTAATTTGCAATCACACAAACCAGCCGCCCTAGCATTCCAAGTTATGATGGAAATTTGTGAAGAGGAGTTAATGATAGAGATTCTGAGTTGGTTGTTTGAGCGATCTCTTTTTCGATTCAAATGTGTTTTAAAATCTTGGAATATAATATTATCCGACCCTTATTTTAAGGCGAAACATCAAAGTCATCAAGCCAATTCCCCAAAATTTCTTCTTCTACATAACATTTTCAGTAGGACAGGTTCTTTTTAACTTGTATTCTTTATCCTCACCTGATAATGATGATATACAAAAACTTGATGATCTCCCTTCAAACGAAGATCCATATGCTCGCCTACTCTTTGGTTCTTGTAATGGTTTGGTTCTTATCGGAGTGTCTAGTCGTTTTATTGATCAGCTTTTTCTCTGGAATCCCTCTACAAGAGAATCAATATTACTTCCAATTTCCAAATTTAAAATATCATATTCTACTTCCGGGTTGGGATATGACCAAACTACTAATGACTATGTGGTACTTGCAATTTACGATGGCATGACAGACACCCACCCACACTATGGAATTCTCGCACTAAAAAGTGGTTATTGGAGAAAAATTTCTACCAACACACCTCAGTTGTTTTGCCCGGAGATGAATAGATTTGTTTTTTTTATGGATTATATGACATTTATACATGGAGCATTTCATTGGATTCGTTGCAATCGTTTTGTGGTTTCATTAAGTATTTCAAATGAGGCACATACAGAGATACCATTTCCAGAGCAAATGTACGGTTATCCTTCTGACCTTATCATGAAGGAATGTGGCGTTTCAATATTGGAAGGAATGCTTTGTGTTTCTTCCACTTGGAGGATTGTTGGTGAGGAGGCACTTTTATGTTGTGGGCAATGAAACAGTATGGGGTAAAGGAATCTTGGACACAATTATTTAAAATAAATTTTACCCCAGCTAAACCGATTGATAGGTTTGTGGATGATGATGTACTATTTCATGGCCACACTGAAGGATTAATATGATTGTGTAAGCCATTAAGGACATCCAAAAGACCAGTTCAATTATGGTTTGATTCATTGTCTATTGGACATGATGATAACACATTTGAGGTAATTACTTTCACAGAGAGTTTGATCTCTCCAAAATCACTTATTTAATATTTAGTTATGTATTGATTGAGACATTTTTATTTTCATTATGTTTATGATCCTGATTGATTCACTCTTAATTCGTTAAATTTCACATGTCAAGAGCACAATTTGCATAAATTATATCCGCATAATTTATCTCAAATATTTAGATGTATATAAACTTTAGAACAAGGGAACCTAATATCACTTATTTAGAAAATAATTAGTTAGATATCCTCTAATTTGTTGGACCAAAGGAATGTTATATTAAAAAGATGAAATAACGAAAAAAATATATATTGAATTACTTTTTTTTTAATCTAAAATAATCTAATTATTATTTATTATTATTAAAAAAAAATAGGCATTCGGTCTTCCTTCATGCTTTCTATAAAAACATCAAATCCTAAATTCATTAGGACACTAAAATAAAAGAAAGACTATTTTTATTCTTTAATTGGCAATCACATAAAGTCATAAACCATGTCTAGATAGGATTAAGACTCGACTAATCAATTTATCCATTAGTAATCGGTAAGTTAATTTGAGTTAAATCCATATCCTACTCAAATAATACTAATTAAGACCATTCTATATATTATCATGATCTACACACCGTAAGACACATATTTCTTATTGAGAAAAGCAAATTGAGTTAATATGTCGATGATAAATTTATTTGAAGAACTTGATAGTTTCATCATGTGGTATAATATGGAGAAGTGCAAATGTGTGTTTTGTCAACAACGGTTCTATTCACAAATATGTCAACATATATCCAATTTACAACAAATTCAACGTCAAATCGATTCCTATTCCTATTCCAATTGGCGTAGAATTTTGAAGAGTTCTCCAAACTTGTTATCTTTTCTTGAAGTCGATAACTCCTTCTTTTTGCCCTGGAATCGGAATAGGAATTCCAAGCAATCCATGAGCTTTGAATATGGTAGTTCCTTTTTTGAAAATTTCGACAACTTCAAATCAAATATGTTCTACACAAATAGTTAATTTTTCTTTCTTTTAGACATGGTTGTTTGGAGAAATCGTTTTATTAATTTGGTTTTCTGTTATTTCTCATAATATATATATAGCTAATTGTAATCATCTATTTCGTATACAATTGCATTAATATTAGTAATAGAAAGTTGTGTGTAGACTCACTATTAATCAGAGCTTTTAAATTCTTGGTAAAAGAAAATACCCTAATAAGGAGTAATGCAAATTCAAATTAATAATTTCCAAATAGCATATGGTTAATAAAACATATTACGTACATGCCCAAAATAAATAACGTGTATTCACGGTTCATCATATTAATTTAGTTTGACATAGCTAAATGGGATAAAATATATGTATCACACCAATTGATCGATTATATATTATAAGATTAATATGCATATCCATATTGCAAACAAGAGAGAGGATAAAAAATACACCGATATTACAAACATGAAGGATTATTAGGGTCTATTTGTCCATTTAATATGGGATCATGATATAATATTATAGTATGAACTCATGAGATAAAATTGAAGTTTTGTTTGGACATGCGATGTTGACTTTTTTTGTAGTATATTTTCTCATAAACATAAGAATCTCATAAGTTGTAAAATCATTAAAATAGTCCCAATTGCTTATTTAATCTTACCAAATAACCAAAAATTTATAAAATTAAATAGTAAATTATTACAAAGTTATCTGTTCTCCACTTAAGTAATTGTTTCATCTAACTTTAATTGAGCAAACCTTAATTCAATAAAAAAAATTGAAGATAAAGTGTAGTGTAGTAGTCTTTAATATAATTCTCCCATATAGCACGAACAATCTCCTCACGTTAAACTTGCATTTCTCGATCATATGACCGAGAAGACGAACCAACATTGTTACTTTGAGTCATTAGTTGGTCAATATCATTCGTAACTATATTTTCATGCTCATAAACCATAAATATTTCATTAATCCTTTGATATTCTCACAAATAATTATGTAACACCATACAAGTTATGACAATTTTTAGTGTCAATATCATAATGTTTCATGTTTCATTTGTATGCAATTACACATTTTCATTGCATTAATTTCGTGTTAAAATCAAACATATTGGAAATAGTGATTATCAAATATACATTACCAATTTTGTCCATTTCATATTAAATTGCTTTAAACATTTTCATATCGAAATAAGAGAATTTTTTTTTTATTATGAATAACCAAAAGAATATTACTCCCTCCGTTCTTATTTATATTCACCAAATCAATTTCTACTTTATCATTTGTATTCACCAAATTTAAGGTGATAATAAATTTTATGTTTGTGAAAATTATAAATTTTAAAAAATAATGAGGTGATTATTAATTTTATTCACATATGAAATAAATGGTTAGTAATATAAATATGGGATTGTTTTAACAAAATATAAACTTGTGGGTCAATTTTTGTATATAAAAAATTCTCAAATCATGATTTTTGGAGAATATGGTACGCATTCAATCTCATGAAATAATGAAAAATCACATTTTCAAACATAGATTCCATCTCATGATTCTATATCGCGATATGTTATCACATGGCCAAACGCCTACTTATTTTTCATGTGAAAACTCAAAGAGAACTTTGAATTTTAAATAAAAAATAAGGAACTATTTTAGGTTTTTTCTTTAATATTATCAAATCACCTTTGATTTTGCAAATAATTTCAAGAAATTATTTATTTAAGAAAATTCCAGAAATAGAAAACATAATCAGACTCTATAGCTATAGTTTCGATAATTGCGTCCAATAATTATAATTTTGTTTGCTATAGAAGCTGTTATTTGTATATTTCAATTGCCCGTTTGTATATTTCGTTTGTGAATATACAAATAAGATAAGAATATACAAATTCTGTATTTATATATTTAGAATTTATTGTACATTTTTCATAAAACATATACAAATAGATAGGATAAGCATCTACATATTATGAGTTTATATCATCAGAAATCAAATTATACAAAAATTTATATAATTAGATAAATAATATAATTTATGTGAATTATATAAATTAAACAAATAACAAGACTTGAATAAACTATAACCGCCAATGATAATTTTTTAAAACAGTGCCTATAAGATTTAACATCGTTTAATTGTTTGCTGCACAATTTTCACTTATTTATTTTGGACCACCTTTAGGAGAAAAATCTACTCCCTCCGTTCAAAAAAGAATAATTTTTTTTTTTAGTCTATTTAAAAAAAAATGATTCATTCTTTTTTGATAACATTTTAATTTTAACTTTCCACGTGTCATATTTAATATCACAAGATTAAAGAATATTTTGATATATTTGACATTACTTTAATTTAAAAATACAAAATTAAAATTTTTTTTTTTCTTTTTTTAAACTTTATTTCAAATCAAACTAGATCATCCAAATATTTTATTTACAGTTGAAATACACATTTCATATAAACGAACGAACCCGCTCGTTACACCTCCATACATGGACTGAAGCAAGCCTCTTGCCTCTGCAAATTTTTACCCCCAAAAACTCCAACATCAATGGAGACTCTCAAGATTTCATCAACAATATCACTTGTGCAAAACCAAATTCTTCCCTTAAATATCAAACCTTATCCCCTTATCCACAATTCTCGAATTCTTGGTGTTTACAGCAACAAGGGCCGTACTTTTTCTTTTACTCTTACATGTAAGCTCAACACAGTAAAAGGGAACAAACCCAGCAAGGAAAAGAGCCGAATTTCAGTGCCAGGTTCTGATGGTGTAGCACCACCAGTTGTTGAATCGGAAGAAGGGTCTGTAGGAAATGGTGGAAGGAAGGTGGAGGAGACGAAGAATGGTGTTGTTGGTTTTGGGCTTTTGAAGAAATTGCCTAGAAAAGTTTTGGGTATTTTGTCCAATTTGCCTTTAGCTATTGCTGAGATGTTTGCTGTTGCTGCCTTAATGGCCTTAGGTAAATTTCACCTGAAATGTTTCTTTATGTTACTTTACAGATAACTCTGAGATTTAGTGAAATACTAATTTGCCTTAGAAACAACTTGTAAAGCAAAAAGGATTTGGAGGATTCATATAGTCAATCCCAAGTAGTTTGGAATTGAAGCTTAATTGATTGAGAATGTTGTGTTATTCGTCTCATATGCGTGATATACATATATTATGGTAGAGACACAAATGATTGTGATGTTACTGGTGTTGATTCTGTAGAAAATTTATCCAACTGTATTCTTATCCTTGATGATATGTGTAATCATTTGTGAAGTTCCTATGTATAAACTTTCGTCATAGCTAAGTTTTCTCGATATTTCTTGATTTTTGGTTTGCACTTTTTAAACATAATGAATGATCTGAGCAGTAGCTGTTACAGTGATGCTGTAGACCTGCAGTATAGGTACATTCATGTTATGAATTTACAGATTTCAATTTGGAGTTCTTATCTTCTCTCAATTCTCACCTTCGCTAAAAAAACCACAAAAGATATCATGTTTTTGTGAGATTCCAAGTCCATTTTACTTTCCATATAAAGAAAAAAAATTCCAAGTCCACCTTCCATCTTTGCATGACTATGAGCTTTTTCCTCGGGAAACTAGCATGACACCAGAGAATTAAGTCTATGTTAACGTATGGTGAAGTTATTGTTCAATATGTGTTCTTATTCAAATGTTAAATTTGACTATAAACTATTCTTTCCATCCTGATCACTTCTTATTATTTGTTCAGCTCAATATGAGTATTTTGCGGTAACTTCGTTTTATTTCTATTTGTTCCCCTGAAGGAACTTTCATTGACCAAGGCGAGGCTCCAGATTACTACTTCCAAAAGTTTCCTGAAGATCATCCTCCCTTGGGGTTTTTCTCCTGGAGATGGGTTCTCACCCTTGGCTTTGATCATATGTTCTCATCACCAGTTTTCCTGGGGACATTGGCCCTTCTAGGAGCATCCTTGATGGCTTGCACATACACCACACAGATTCCTCTTGTGAAGGTAGCAAGAAGGTCTGCTTTTCAGTCCACCTAGATGTAATTTTCTTTTTCTTCTTGGATTCTCTTAGTTAAAAGAAATTGACCGAATCTGCAGATGGTCTTTCTTACAATCAGCAGAGACAATTCGTAAGCAAGAATATGCAGATACCTTGCCTAGGGCATCAGTTAAAGACTTGGGTGTCATACTGATGGGAGACGGATATGAGGTATAAATATGACATTTCTCTTAGTTTTCTTCATGATTTGTTTCCTTTCTTGGTTTAGCTTTGAATTGTCCAGATTTAAGGGTCTGTCGTAGGAATGAGACTCTAGATGTTTATTTCTACCAACTGAAAGATCTCAAAATCTTACTGGTGTGCATTGCCCTAAAGGCAAAGTGCATTTGCTTTTCTATATTTTCCTATTAGTCCTACTATTTTTAATTTTAATTTTTGCTTTCATGTTATCCCTTCAAAGGAATGGAGAATGTACGATTTTGATTTGCTCCAACGTGAAACTGTAGTGATATTCTTAATCATTTATCTGCTCGACTCGCTTATCTTGTCCTTGAATGCTTTGTTCACAAACATCTTTTAGTTTCTTACTTCCTTCAAAAGTAAGAATTTTTGGATTATCCTTTAACAATCTCTGTATCTTCAGGTATTCTCAAAAGGGCCAGCTCTGTATGCATTTAAAGGGTTGGCAGGCAGATTTGCTCCAATTGGTGTGCATATATCTCTGCTTCTTATAATGGCTGGAGGAACTCTTAGTGCAGTTGGAAGCTTTAGAGGGGCTGTGACTGTTCCACAAGGTTTAAATTTTGTTGCCGGGGATGTACTTGCACCATCTGGATTTCTATCCACTCCTTCTGATACTTTCAGTACCGAGATTCGCGTCAATCGATTCTCCATGGACTACTATGACAGTGGGGAGGTAGGCATTATCAGTTCCTTTCTTATTTGGTAAGGAGGTACACAAATTAGATTATGAAAGACAAATGTGTTTCCCTTACTACAAATTGCTGAGGACTCCCTTCTTCTCCAATTGTTTTTAATGTGTTGTAGGTCTCGCAGTTCCATACTGATCTTTCACTATTTGACCTTAACGGAAAGGAAGTAATGAGGAAGACTATAAGTGTCAATGATCCCTTAAGGTATGGGGGAATCACTATATACCAGACAGATTGGAGTATCTCTGCATTGCAAGTACTGAAGGATGATGAAGGTCCGTTTAATTTGGCTATGGCACCACTGCAACTGAACGGTGGGGACAAGAAGCTGTTTGGTACATTCCTACCAGTAGCGGATGATAATTCACCCAATGTTAAGGGAATGTATGTTCTTCAACTACTACACTATCTAGATAATTGCTGGACTCATCGACGTTTCTAGGCTATTGTGTAGTAGGTGCACCTGTTTATCAAACTACAGGAATGTGGTTTTTAGTGTTCTTCAAAATTCAGGAGAAGAACATAGTGAAGAATCTAAGGGCCTAAAAGTTAAAAATATCATAAGTTTGTTTGTTAATCTCTATAGAAGCATAAGCTTTCGATGTCAGGTCCAAATCTTGATGGCCTGCTTCCCTGGAATAACCAAATTTTGAGAGAAGATAGAAATCTTCAACTTGCTGACTAGCTTATTTCTTTAGTATTCTCCATTATGTCAACTCTTCTGATTCTCTTTTTTGTCCTTGTATCGGCTCAACATCCAGATCGATGCTCGCACGTGATTTGCAGTCAGTTATTCTTTATGATAAAGAAGGGAAATTTGCCGGAGTCAGACGGCCTAATTCAAATCTTCCAATTGAGATTGATGGAATAAAAATTGTTGTTGCAGATGCAATTGGGAGTAGTGGCCTTGACTTAAAGGTAAGTGCGGTGAATCCTCATTCAGCAACAATTATTTCGTATTTTGCTTGGGTTTTCCCTTATTCGTGAATCGTGAACCATGATTTGATGCAGACTGATCCAGGAGTACCTGTTGTATATGCTGGTTTTGGTGCTCTCATGCTTACAACTTGCATCAGTTATTTATCTCATACACAGGTAAATATTCCTGCCAAACCATGAACAGCTTTGAGCTACTAAATTTTGGAAATCTCATTGTTTTTATATGTAATGTAACTTTTTTCAAAAGCTATGGGCCTTACAAGATGGAACATCAGTGGTTGTTGGGGGTAAGACTAACCGGGCCAAGGGTGAGTTTCCTGACACAATGAATCGCTTGCTCGATCAAGTCCCCGAATTAGTTGAATCATCTTCTCCCAAAGAACCTAATATTCTCAATGGCTTGTAAGTTGAAGTTGGTACAAGGGGAACTTGATGTGTAATTAGCAGATATGGTGCAACGAGGCGTTCGTTCAATGAGATATCAGAAATGAAGATATCAAACCATTGATACAGATTCTTGACCCATGTAAAGTAGTCCTTTGCTTTGGTTGGGGGTATTTTTACAGATTTATAGATAAGTTTGTATTGGAAATATGTTTGTTGGGGTTAGCTCCTTTTTTTTTCATTCAAAATTTTCTGTTTGGATATAAAAAAGGAGCTGTATATGATAGAATGAATTTTTGAAAAAACTTTAAATACAGAAACATCAATTGTCTATTTCTTGACATTTATACTTGATTATATTTTGAGCCCATTTAAAACCGCTTGTAAGCCCAACCCAAGTGAGCTCGTCGATTCTTGAGACTTATCCCTCGGGTTATTAGTGAACCATCTCTCTAGCAATTGTGAAAATGTTCTACTAGAAATATTTTTGTTATTGCTTTGACTCATATTCTTTAAAAAGTGGATCCCGCTCTGTTAATGCAAGTCAATTGTATTAAGCGCGCTACTAATACTTGGCGGTTTTATGAAATGGGAAATGCTACTATTTCGCCCTGTTATGATTATTTTGGTTCTCAAACAATAATTCCAGCATGTGAAGAGCCAATAGTTCAAGACAATTTTTGTTTTGTTATCATTATATCATCGATCATATATACTATATCAAAAAGTTAAATTGCAAATATACCCTTACCCCAAAATAAGAAATCCTTTTTTTATTTTTTTATTTTTTTTATTAAATGAATAATTTTGCCATATAAACCAATTTCATCTAATTGTAACTTGATGACCATTCTTAATGAATTGATTAACGCATTAAAAGTAATTAAGATATATATATTATATATATATATATATATATATCCTAATATATATATCCTAATTAACTACCTTATCAATTAATAAGCGGAAACAAAATGGCATGCCCACTAATTATGGCAAAAGATATCCAAAAGACTCCTCTTTAATTTCATTTGGATAATAGCCAAATCATGATATCATACCATTTTAATAAATTTATGAAGCTACTAATATTATTTTGGTTATATACTATGTCTATTGACATTAAAAAATGATTTATTATTATATCATTAAGTGGGTAAACCTACATTCTTGCAATTGAGGGATTTGTAATCTCTTATTTATTTTGTCATTGATGATAAGTTATATAGAAAGTCATTTTAAACTCTATATAATAACAAAATATGTGATTGGAAGACTCAGAGTCTTTTTTTCTTCTCCATTATTTTTAAATCTGCCTTCAAGGACTTCAATTGCTTTGACCCTCTCTATTTCATATATTTTCTCTTATATTCCTCTGGAATTCATCTATAATATTCCCTTTTTATTTAAGCTTATGTCCAAGTAATATTTTAGTTGTTTGCTTATATTCTTTGTATCAATGATATATTATATACTTTTAGTATATTTTTCTAATGCTTATATTTTCTTGCAGGGAGTAATTGTTTGACTTTTCGGTATTATTTTTTTCTTTATTCCTTTGTAATGGAGTAAAAACACCTCTTAATAAGCAATATAGATTATTGTCTTGCATCGTATTTCTATATTTGATATGATGTTTTTGGTATTCCTTATCGGCTACTTTGTAGTATGACTAATACTCTAAAGATATCAAATTTATAAACTAAAAAAGTTATTTGTCATTAAAGAGAAGATATAGAAACTAAAAGGTGTCCATTGCAATGATATCATGATTGTATTTATGATGTTTGGACACTGAGCTCAATTATGTATTTCTAATATGCATTAATGAATTTTTGTTTCTCATAAGAGTGTGCACATTGTTGTTTTGAATTATTATAAGATAAACCTCAAAGAGACATTTTAACAAATTATAATTATTTAAATAGTTAATTAATTATGTACTTGGTATGCTAAGTTGCTAACATTAGTGTTTAATTTGACATTAGTGGTGGTTGTGGTTGAATAGAGGATGGTGGTCGTGGATGATGGGTGATGGTGATTGATAGTAATGGTAGTTGTGACTGAAATGAATTTTGGGTGGTGATGAGAGTAGATAGAGTAGCAATGAAATGTTATCAATATTGTAGAGATTATTATATTGTCATTTTAATGATACTACGACTTTGTTATAGATCTTAATCATTCAGATGTAGTTAAAAAATAAGAAAAATAAACACATTTAATGATTAAAATCTGAATAGCTAAGATATAGACCTTAAAAATAAACAAATTTAATGACTAATATCTAAAATATTAAAATTTGCAAACAACTGAGGCCTAAGTGAGGGGAGACAGAGGATATTGATACTTAATATCAACTGTAAACTTAAAAAAGTAGAATAAGGATGTTTCTTGAGCTCGTCCCGTAGATCAGAAGGCCAACTAAACGTTTGAGCTTAGCCACACATGGAAATCGGTGAAACTCTGTTTAATCGTGACATAAATAAGATAAAAAATGTAAAATTAATTACTCGTTCACTTTTACTTGTCGAATAACCTAAAAATTATTGGTTTTCCTCTTTGTTTATTTATTATTACCTTCCGACCAACATCATTTAAGAGGGGACGACGACACAGATAAACATAGAGATCCTTCTTTGAAATAAATCAGGGACGAGAGTCAGTGATATGGAAATAGATTGATAATCAAAGGGCAAAAAATCTTCCCAGACAAAATGGGACTCAACAGTGGATTGAAGAGATTTAGCGACTACAATTGTGCATTTATGTAGTCTCTAAATCCCTTCAATCCGCAGCTGATTCTAATTTCGTTTGAGAAGAATTTCTGCCCTCGGATTATCAGTCCATCATTGCTGCATCACTGGCTTCGGTCCCTGATTTTCCTTCAAAAAAGGATCTTTATGTTTATCTGTGTCGTCAGCCCCTCATAATTGGAGGTAACAAATGAAGGGGAAATGACTATTTTATTTCTAGAATATTAGACAAGTTAAAAGTGAAAAGGTAATTGATTGTGAATTTTGTTATTTTATTTATGCTATTTATTGAACACACTGAAAAGAAATGTTACTTTTTAGGTGCAAGGGATCTTTATATTCGAATGGTTGATATACCACAGTATTGAAAATGGATTTCACTACCAGAATTTAAGTTTGCCTTCTTTAATTTACTAATTTTTAAGTATATGTGTAGACAGTGAAGTTTTATTGATAAATCCATATTAAATTTGGATTAAATCTTAAATCATCATACGTTGACCAAGTCAAATTACTGGTTGATAAAGTCAGATTAATATCTAAGTCAAAATTGTATGATTTAAATCAAGTCCAAATCACTTGGGCCGGTCCATTAAGGTGACAAGATAAGCCCAACTCATGTTCTTCAGGCCCAGTGGTCAAAATTGCTCGGACCGAAATACCCCTAAAGCCCTAACTCAAGCCTATATAAAGTGGTCTTCTTCTGACCAAAACACACACAAATACATACATACAAAAATACATAGTTGCTCTTCTGTGGTGATCTGCAAGACTTCCGCATACAAATAAGTCTTCGCTCCAAGTGTTGAGCCGCAAGTATTCCGTCAAATCAAGAACATCCGCGAAGAGAAAAATAAGATAATTACATCTTTTATTAAAGATTTCATAAAGATTGTAACCTTCACATTAATTCAAATACAAATATCATTATTTGCTAATTTTCCTTTCCTGTTTGTTGTTTTTCAAGGACGAAATTTTAGACGCATACAAATTGGCACGCCCAGTGGGACAATCTTTACCTCTCATTTTTCTCTTCTAAAATACAAGTTCAAGAACATTGAGATGGCTTCCAAGAATATCAACTCGAAATCTGCATCTGCATCCAAATCTGGATCTACATCCGTATCTGTATTTCCATCCAAATTTAGATCTGCATCCATATCCGCATCTGCATCGAGATCTGCATCTGCATCCAAATGTGTATCTACATGTGTATCTGCATTTGCATCCAAATCTGCGTCTGCATCTGCATCTGCATCTGCATTAAAATCTACATCTGTATCAAAATCTGCATCTGCGTCTGGATTTGCATCTGCTTCCGCAAAAATTGATGGATCCAAATTCTACATCGATGTGGAAAACATCCTTGAAGTTACTGCAGAAACCATGAGACCTATCACAAGGAACCAAGCCAAGTTATTGGGAAAACAAGCCTCAGGAGTGCCATCCAAATCTGCTGCTGCTTTTGGTTTGTCCCCAAAATGTGTGAAGTCCCCTGCGAAAGACGCAAAAGAAGACATCGCCGAAATGGTCGAGAGGATTCTTGCCCAATTAAGCCTATCTACATACGAAAAAACCTTTGGTTTAGTCGACGATGATGTCTTGAGCACTGGATCTACCCCACATAACATGTTTGGGAAAATCAACACCATTCTCCATCACCTACTATGGTAATGCACGCAATGGTGACTAGCATTTCATCCGTAGAAGAACAACTTGCGAGCTTGACAAGAGCTATTGAAGGCTTGACCAAGTATGTTCAAGATCAAGATGCTTGAATTGTTAAGCTAACTGATAGGGTGAAAGGCATGATGGATGAAGAATCAAGTCATGCGCCTGGAAAACGTCCACAAGTACAAGAGACGGTTGATCGCCCTTCGAAGCAAGTGAACATGCTAAAGAGATCCAAGTTTCCTCTGACGGAACGATCCCCATCAACCAAATCAAGGAGTTCATCATGGGGACCATTAAAGACAAGTACGAGATTTCTACGAAATCCTCCTTGACATATGCAAGGCCATACACTGCAAGGATTGATAGCTTGAAAATGCCTGCCGATTATCAACCTCCAAAATTTCAGCAGTTCGATGGTAAGGGGAGCCCAAAGAAACATGTGGCACACTTCATTGAAACGTGCAACAATGCTGGGACATACGACGACTACCTCGTCAAACAGTTTGTCTGCTCCCTTAAGGGCAATGCTTTCGATTGGTACACATACCTTGAGTCTGGTTCCATTGATAGTTGGGAACAAATGGAGCAAGAATTTCTCAACCGCTTCTATAGCACAAGACGTACTATAAGCATGGTGGAACTTACAAACACACGTCAACGCAATGAAGAGCCGGTCTTTGACTTCATCAACCGATGGAGGCATGCAAGTCTAAATTGTAAAGATAGACTTAGTGAAGCTTCAGGCATAGAGATGTGCATTCAAGGTATGCATTGTGGTCTCCTCTATATTTTCCAAGGCATAAAGCCTAAACCTTTTGAAGAATTGGCCACTCGCGCTCATTATATAGAGTTGAGCATGTCGTCAGTTGGAACTGAAGTGCCACCTGTCCACGAACTTCGCAAAGTCAAAGAAAGGCAAGAATTCAAGAAAGTGGGAAAATATTTGCCTAAGACTGAAAACAAGGAATCCATGAACGTCAATACCTCTCATGTGAAATTCACCACAAGGCTGGTCATTACACAGAGAACAAAAAGCAACTTCTTTTGAAGGAAGGACGAATCAAAATCTCACCTTGAAGGAAATGCAGCAGAAGGACTATTCATTTCTTGACTCAGATGTTTCCGCAGTCTTTGATGAAATCCTTGAGATGAAAATTTTTGAGTTACCAGAGATGAAACGACCAGATGAAGAAGGGAGGAGTGATGATCCAAAATATTGCAAATATCACCGGTTGGTTGGCCACCCTATCGAGAAATGCTTCGTCTTCAAGGATAAAATCATGGACTTAGCTCACGAAGGGAAGATTGAACTTGAAGATGAGAAACTGAGTTCAAACCAAGTCAGTATAGCTTCTGACTTACCCAATCTGGTCATGACCTACAATTTTGTTGAAGGAAATAATGAGCAAGACAGCCCAAACATCAATCAGACAAGAATGATTAAGTTTGGAGACTTTGAGCCCATTGATATAAATAATTTGTTATCTCTTCCTATACTAAGTGATGTAGTTTCTGTAGGAGAGGGACCGACGAGAAAAGATGAAGACCCAATCGATGATCTTGATGAATGGGGATGGACTCTTGTGACTCGCTGTAGACGCCTAAAAATGAGTTCGCATAAAGAGTCAACAAAGCGACACATCAGGGAAAAGATGGTAAGGAGACCTAAAACCAAAACTTTGAGTCTACATTCAAAGAAGAAGGAAATAAAGGCGCACCACTACCAAGAGCCGCCTCGACCAATTACATTTGGAGAATATTTGCCAAATTGGTTCTACACCAAGTTCACATGCGATGGCACAAAAGCTCTATGTTGTAATGTCGATGAAAAGGAAGCAAAAAATGCAATTCTATCATATCAATTATCAAAATATGCTCCAAAGTCGTCTCCTAAAGTTGAAAATCCATCATGCCCATCACCAAAAGATGCTCCACATCTATCTCTTGTAGTGGAAAATGCATATATGGCCAAAATCACACTCTCTAACGATGATCTTCTGTTTGGTGACACATTTCATAATCGCCCTTTATTCATGGTCGATTTTGCGCGTGAGAAAAGGGTGAATAGAATTCTAGTCGATGGAGGATCTGGAACCAACATCCTTCCGATTCGCACAATGAAAGAACTTGGGATATCAACATAAGATCTTACTGATAGTCTCTTGATGATTCAAGGATTCAATCAAGGAGGACAAAGGTCAATAGGGACCGTCAAAATAGACCTTACCATCGGAGAGTTGCAATCAAGCGTGTGGTTACACGTAATTGATGCAAAGACTTCATATAACATTTTACTTGGTAGGCCGTGGGTACATGAGAACAAATTAATCCCATCTATCTACCACCAATGTTTGAAGTATTATGAGAATAGAGTTGCAAAAAGGATTATTGCAGATGATAATCCATTCACTGAAGCTGAAGCTCACTTTGCTGATGCAAAGTTTTACTTGAAGAAATATTCCATAAAATTTGATGACATTGCATACGGAGATGTCGGACTCCTTAACAAGATGGCTAAGGTAACAGTCGGTAAGGAAAAAGTCGCAAACAAGGAAGGTCCAAAGCTTGGCAATCCAAAGAAGATGTCTAACATGATTGGTGATTTTTCAAGTAAAAAGGTCACATCCATTATTCGTTATGTCCCAAAGGCAAAAGAGGACAAGGGACACTCTTTCGAGTTGCGAGAAAATGCGTTGGAAGGTTGACCCTTCCTGTAAGGGCAATTGATATGATGAAGTCATCCACAAAATTACATGGGAAGTATATGGCTCTTGAGTCATTAATTCACGGAAATTTTGTGGTCCCTAAGTCACCCCAATATGAAGCACTCCCAATGAAGCGTACAGGGGAAGGTTTTGATCCTAATGCTTACAGGCTGCTAGAAAAAGCTGGATTCGATCGAATTGAACCATCAAAATTGGGGAAGCTTCCATCAGAACCCGTTATGAGGCAACAACGTGAAGGGGTGAGCTACAAAAAGCCTCCACCTATCCGCATATCCATAAAGAGGGTGAGCAACAACTACATAACTGTGGAAGATGAGTCTACTAATTCTAACAAGAGTCCTTCTTTCTTCGATCGACTTGGAAGCTCAACGCAGAGGATTTCTGTATTTGAGAGGTTAGGGCTATTGAGGAAGAAAAACAAGGTTTGGAGAAATAGTAAGGGTATGTAAGCATCTGCTTTACCCAAATATCAAAATGCTCCTAAAGACTTTCAAAGTCTAATCACTTCTAGAATGAGGCGACATATGAACATTGTGGTCTCTTGTGGAGAAGTACTAAAGGCTAAGTCGCATGTTGTTGTCTACACTGAGCAACGTGAGGAAGATGAAGAAAGTGTTGACTCTTCATATCATGTCACTATACAATATGAAAGACATACTTTTTCTCCAATTAAAATTACTGGAAAGTCGGAGAACGTTTCATGGTGCCACCATATATATTTCAACGATGGAGAACCTCAATAAGATGAAGATTCTAAAGATGCACCACCCGAACTTGAAGAAGGAGTAAAGGTGACCGTTGATGCATTGAAAGAAATCAACCTTAGAACTAATGAAGATCCAAAACCCACTTATGTGAATGCTTCACTAGCAAGTGATGAGGAAAGGGCCTACGTCGACTTACTAAAAGAGTATAAAGATGTATTTGTTTGGAGTTACAAAGAAATGCCTGGATTAGACCCAAAAGTAACAGTCCATCATCTTGCTGTGAAAAGCGGTGCACGTCCTATCAAGCAAGCTCAACGGCGTTTTAGGCCTGAATTGGTGATACGCTCAAACTTACTTCTCAAACAAGAAGTAAAGCGGTCGTATCAAGTAAAGAACCCAACTAATGAGGTTGGGATCGATCCCACAAGGAAAATAGTTCAGACTTAACTTTATTTTATTATTACTATTATTTAGCCAACTGTTTTCCAATAAACCAAAAGACAAAAAGGGGGGTTTTATTTCTAAATTAATGAAAATAATTAACTAAATAAGAATGAACAACTAACAAATTTAACTTTCAGAGTTTAATCAAATTATAAAAGTAACTAGGGTTTTAGTGTTCCCCACAGGTTCCTAACTTGGTAAATCTAACTTTAACAGTTCTATCCTGATATCTTGCATGTAAAGTGATAAGTTATGTATCTCTAAATCCTTGGTCCGGCATCTAGAGAATTTCACTCCGTACCTTGGTCCAGCTACGTGTGTTGCTATACTAACCCTTATCTTTACCTCATATTAAACATCGTATTCGGTATTTGACTAAGCTATTAACTCGTACCAACCAATACTAGTCTATTAGATAGTCTACACTAAATCTATGTTGATAATTCTTTTCCTATTATCTACCTCCTTGGTCCGGCAAGTAGCAATAAGGCGAGTTCTAACGTTGGCCACCGTTAAAAAGAATTCTAAACGAAAGAATTATCAATACATGCAAGACACCACTCTAGAAATTGTTATTGAAGTTAGATTACTACCTTGTTATTCACCCATGGTTCCCACAACCCTAGCTATGAGGTTTAGTTACCCATGTTCGTAATTACACAATTCATATCGTTAATGGAAGAGTTCATGCACTTACTTTTATGAAAACCAATAATTTCCCAGAATTTAACTTGATTAATCAACGAAATCCACAACAATCAATTCCCGGAAAATATCTTAATTCCCAAAATTGAGAATTTTAATAATATAATTCAAGAACTATAAACTAAAAATTATCCAGAATGTAACCCCAAAAACGAGGTTTTTCCAACTATTTATAAGAAAAACAAAACCTAATCAAATAAGGATTCTATTTACTAAAAATCTGTCCAAACGCGTCTGGGTCGACGGACCACGTGACGGACTGTCATGGACACGACGGACCATCATAGCCTCTGTCGTCCCATACTTCACATCTTCTCATGTTGCTTTCTTCATTCCCCTCGACGGACAGGTATGACGGACCGTTACAAGTACGACGGCCCGTCGAGGGTCTTCGTTCCAAAACACTTGAACTTTGGAATTTTGGGTACTGGGATTACTCTCTGATCATTACGACGAACATGCAGGACGGACCGTCGTAGCTGTGACGGTCCATCATGGACTTCCGTAATCCCACACTTGTCAGACTTCCCCAACTTTCCTTCAGCAACTTTTCACTTCACTACGGTGCCACCTACGGACCGTCACAGCCGCGACGGACCGTCATAGGTTCCGTAGGTGGTCTCTTCTGCAATTCTTTCTCAAAAACTCCCGCGTTCATCCTTGGACAGATTTTCTGCAAACAAAAAGAAACTTATATCAAAATCAACACAAAAAGGCTCTCGACACACACTAAACTTAAGGAAAAAGTATTAGAAATACCGTGAAACCACGGTACATCAACACCCTCAACTTAAATTCGTTGTTTGTCCTCAAGCGAGGCACTATGACTCACTACAAATTCTTTGTACAAAAGTATCCATATTTTAACTTCCGCAATCATTTGGCTATCAATCTCGATTATTCTCATTATGTTCATGCATGGTCTCACTATTAGGCATTGATTTGTGTAGAATCAAACCATAACCCAGATTTACTATGCAATGATGCCTATCCTCTTCAATTTCTCACCGAGATGCTAATATTTCTGGTATTACAACTCCTGTCCTCACTTCAAATAACATCCTCATTTTTCACACAATGATTTTAGTTTGAGTATAAGGATCACGTTTCGACACTCACTCTCAGAACAAATTCACCACTCATTTATACATATTGCCATAGGCTTGCCTTATTTTCACTACTTCAAGTTTATCATACGCACTTAGGATCACAATAGGACTTTTTTTTTTTAGCTTGTAACATAGGCTCAGGGTCAGGTAGGGTGTATTTAGGTATACTTTAGTGACTTGTTGCCCTCCTTGACATATCGGCTAAGCGAACCATCTTTTTATCATCTTATTTCGCCCTATTACTAAATTTTCTTTTCACTTTGCTGTTTTCCCTTTCTTATCCTTATGTGTAAGTGACTTTTCTCTTTTCTTGTGTTTATTTTGCTTTTTATTCATATATATATTTTTTTTGTTAGTCACTTCTGTTTTATTCTTTCTTTCTCTTCATTCTTTCAACCCCACTTTCCGGGGTTTTCCTTATAGCAGCCACCCTCAACTCATGATTTTGCCATGAGTCAAGGTTCACAATACCCATGGTTGGGTCAGGGCCAAAACAAGGTTACTTTCTGCATTAGCCACCCTCAACTTATGCTTTTGGCATAAACTGAGGTGCACATGTCCAAGGAGGGACCAGGGCCAACACATTGTTCCTAGAGAAGATCATTTGGGGTGAGAAAGAAAGATCTATTTTAGGCTCAATTCATTTGGATTAAAAAAGGATTAACTTCATTTGGTTTTCTGTTATTTTTAGGCTCAAGATTGACTCTTTCGAACAAGGGCCTATGATCCTTTCCTAAGTGATTGTTTTGACTCACTTTTAGCAGGACTAACCAGGCAAGTTCTAGCTCAGTATTAATGGTGGACATTCGATTTCACCTCACACTCTCTTGACATTCCTTGCAATCCCAGATTATTCGACACCTAGTTCAAATCTTAGATTCAGGATCATGCAGTAGTTTATCTTAATTTCATGATTCAAACCACACAATTTTCACTTACTATGCCTAGTCATGCATCATTTTGATTATCGAGATATCATATTTACTTTAGCCATCATGCTTCAGATTTATGCTATGTACATCAGATGTGATATGCCGGTTCAACAATAAAAGTAATCAGTCTTTTGGGGAAAAAGAACACAAGTAAGAAAACCCCAAAAGAGGATCGTGAACTTGGGCTACTCAGAATTCACCCAAGTGCTCACTTTCCATTTACCCCACCCCCAACAAAAGATATGCAATTGCCCCAATGCATAGAAAAGTTAAACTACGTAAAAGGGTAAGTGAAGCAAACCTGAGGCGCTAAGCGCCGATGATCAGCAAACTGGTGGGTCCGGTTCACCGGAACCCACTCTCTGCGTAGTCTGGACATCCTCAGTAATGTCCTCAGCATCCACAGCACCATCAGTAGTGCCTCCCACAGAATCTACAATTTTGGAGCTAGACGCCCTGGCAGTTACTTCTACAGCCCTCAACTTACGGGCCTCCTCATCAGCAATCGAGGCTCTCCTCGCAGCCTCCATCTCACGGCGCTCCTTCTTCCTTGCCCTAGCTTTATCCTCCTCTCGACCCCTGCGTCTCTTGACATGCTCTCGTGGGGGAGGGGGTGGAACATCAGAAGTGCCAAACAGGGCAGCCATCACGGTGTCATCAGCAGGCGCTGCAGAAGGGGCCTCAGACTCAGGTACCCTTGCCTCTAAAATCATATCAAGATCCGCCCGCAGACTCTCAACCGCAGCCTGGAGGGTCGACATGTCCACCGGAGGGGCTGGTCGGGCTAGTATTCGTAATTCAAATGCGTCTAAGCGCTGGTGTACCTCGGCGATCTGCCTCTCTGTGTGCTGTACCATCTTGCACTCCATGCGCTTCTCTGCCTCAGCAATAGTCTTCTGCATCGGCTGGATGTGATGCAGAAGAGTAGCCATCTGTGCCTCAAGTTTCTGGACCCGAGCAAGTGGGACCAGAGTGGCAGAAGGAGCCGAGCGAGAGGAGCTCGGAGCAGTGCTACTACCCGGGATAGACTCGACCGGAATAGTGTCAGTGTGTGCAGAAGCAGCACGGGAAGCATCATGAGCATGCTCTACGGTGTCGGCCAGGTTCTCACCAAATGGGGCCACCTCTGGACGGGGCCCTCTGCATGGGGCCAACTCATTGGCCTCATCCCTGATGAGGACGATGTCAACATTTCCTGGCGGGGTCTTGAGCTGGTCAATGTGCCAAATGGGCACACCTGCTGATCTGCACAAAGAGAAAATCATGCAAGGGAAAGGGTAAGTCGTGGTGACCTTGAAGGCTCTCTCGTGCATGACCGCTTGGAGAAGCCAAACGAAATCGACCTCGAACCCTGCCATCATTGCAGCCATCAGCACTGCACGATCCCAGGTGACTATGTTATCCGCAGCAGTGGGGGAGAGACAATGGCGGACGATCAACCAGAGAAACTTGGCCGTAAAGGTCAAGTTGGCCTTCCTGATGGCCCCCTTCGGCTCCATCACCCAATCCGCAGCCTCTCCATCAATAGATAGGTGCAGTGCCATCCACCTCTTGGTGGTCTCTCTCAGTGAAGGCTCGCGTAAGAACCGGCCCTCTTTAACAATTTGCCACCGGTAATCAAACTCGGCGGTGAGAGGTGTGCTGGTGGAGTCAGAATCCGTGCCGTACAGATATTGGCGGATGGCTGGTAGGGAGATGTGAACCTGGATGCCGCATACTCGGACGTGCTCAAGTGGGGCCTGTTTGGCAGGGGCAGACCGCCTATCGATCTGCGAGCGAAGAGTAGCCACATAAGAGGCATAGAACTCGCGGACTAGCTCCTCACTGTAGCGACCCAAAGAACGAGCCGTCCACTCTAGCCGGTGTCTGGTGAAGAGGGTGTGAATATCTGGCATGGTGGGGAGACTTCCCGTGAGGACTCGCCTCTCCAGTGTAAGAGTCCGTGTCATGACGCCTTTGTCATTGAGAACCTTGGCGTCTAAGTATACTTTGTATTGCCCGTCAACACACCACCGGTTGGGCTGATCGGCAACCGGGGCAGGGACTCCTGTTGGTGAGCCAAGGGTGGAGTCAGTGCTGTCAGCCTCATCATCGGAAGCAGACTGTGTAGCTGTGGCAGGGACAGAGGCTTCTGCAGACCCAGAGGCTTCTTCTGACCACGAAACTCCTAAGGAGCCAGATGCTCCTTCGTCTTGGGCAGCTGACCAGAAGGAGTGCCGGTTAGTGTGCGCTCCTCATCAAACTGGGAGGCAGTGACTACGCCGGGCGCCACCTTCTTGGGCGTGACTCACGGTACACATGAAGCTCGTGCTGGAGTAGCAGTGCCTGGGGGCACGTATTCTGGATCATGCTCATCATCAGAGCCTATCACCAATCGGGCAGACGGGGTGACAGATTTAGAACGCCCACGTGCGTAAACGCGATCTTGTTTAGGTGCCATGATAGGTAGTACCTGTAACGAATCATCATTAGTACTTGAAGGATGAAACATGACACAAAAAGAAATAAAAAATTGAGACAATAATACACAGAAACTCAAACTAGTGATAACAGCTCTGAAGTAGCAGTAGGGCACGATGGACCTAGTGACGGCCCGTCGTGCGTATGACGGACCGTCATGCAGTCCGTCATGTAATACTTGGCAATATAAAGTATCAGAGGGAAAGTCTCAGACCGATACGACGGTTATGCAAGACGGACCGTCGTGGGTATGACTGTCCGTCATATGTGTTCGTCAGTGGACACTTAGAAAAAGAGTTGAGACCATTAGGACAGGGGTCTCTGACCGATACGACGGTTATGCAGGACGGACCGTCGTAGGTATGACGGTCTGTCATATGTGTCCGTCCACTGACGGACACATGTGACGGACCGTCATACCCACGACGGTCCGTCCTGCACAACCGTTGTGACGGTCAGAGACCCCTGTCCTAAGGGTCTCAACACTTTTTCTAAGTGTCCACTGACGGACACATGTGACGGACCGTCATACCCACGACGGTCCGTCCTGCAAAACCGTCGTGACGGTCAGAGACCCCTATCCTAAGGGTCTCAACACTTTTTCTAAGTGTCCACTGACGGACACATATGACGGACCATCATACCCACGACGGTCCGTCCTGCATAACCGTCGTATCGGTCAGAGACCCCTGTCCTAAGGGTCTCAACTCTTTTTCTAAGTGTCCACTGACGGACACATATGACGGACCGTCATACCCACGACGGTCCGTCCTGCATAACCGTCGTATCGGTCTGAGACTTTCCCTCTGATACTTTATATTGCCAAGTATTACATGACAGACTGCATGACGGTCCGTCATATGCACGACAGGCCGTCACCAGGTCCGTCATGCCCTACTGCTACTTCAGAGCTGTTATCACTGGTTTGAGTTTCTGTGTATTATTGTCTCAATTTTTTATTTCTTTTTGTGTCATGTTTCATCCTTCAAGTACTAATGATGATTCGTTACAGGTACTACCTATCATGGCACCTAAACAAGATCGCGTTTACGCACGTGGGCGTTCTAAATCTGTCGCCCCGTCTGCCCGATTGGTGATAGGCTCTGATGATGAGCATGATCCAGAATACGTGCCCCCAGGCACTGCTACTCCAGCACGAGCTCCACGTGTACCGCGAGTTACGCCCAAGAAGGTGGCGCCCGGCGTAGTCACTGCCTCCCAGTCTGATGAGGAGCGCACACTGACCGGCACTCCTTCTGGGTCAGCTGCCCAAGATGAAGGAGCATCTGGCTCCTTAGGAGTTTCGTGGTCAGAAGAAGCCTCTGGGTCTGCAGAAGCCTCTGTCCCTGCCACAGCTACACAGTCTGCTTCCGATGATGAGGCTGACAGCACTGACTCCACCCCTGGCTCACCAACAGGAGTCCCTGCCCCGGTTGCCGATCAGCCCAACCGGTGGTGTGTTGACGGGCAATACAAAGTATACTTAGACGCCAAGGTTCTCAATGACAAAGGCGTCATAACACAGACTCTTACACTGGAGAGGCGAGTCCTCACGGAAAGTCTCCCCACCATGCCAGATATTCACACCCTCTTCACCAGACACCGGCTAGAGTGGACGGCTCGTTCTTTGGGTCGCTACAGTGAGGAGCTAGTCCGCGAGTTCTATGCCTCTTATGTGGCTACTCTTGGCTCGCAGATCGATAGGCGGTCTGCCCCCGCCAAACAGGCCTCACTTGAGCACGTCCGAGTACGTGGCATCCAGGTTGAGATCTCCCTACCAGCCATCTGCCGATATCTGTACGGCACGGATTCTGACTCCACCAGCACACCTCTCACCGCCGAGTTTGATTACCGGTGCCAAATTGTTAAAGAGGGCCGGTTCTTACGCGAGCCTTCACTGAGAGAGACCACCAAGAGGTGGATGGCACTGCACCTATCTATTGATGGAGAGGCTGCGGATTGGGTGATGGAGCCGAAGGGGGCCATCAGGAAGGCCAACTTGACCTTTACGGCCAAGTTTCTCTAGTTGATCGTCCGCCATTGTCTCTCCCCCACTGCTGCGGATAACATAGTCACCTGGGATCGTGCAGTGCTGATGGCTGCAATGATGGCAGGGTTCGAGGTCGATTTTGCTTGGCTTCTCCAAGCGGTCATGCACGAGAGAGCCTTCAAGGTCACCACGACTTACCCTTTCCCTTGCATGATTTTCTCTTTGTGCAGATCAGCAGGTGTGCCCATTTGGCACATTGACCAGCTCAAGACCCCGCCAGGAAATGTTGACATTGGCCTCAGGGTTGAGGCCAATGAGTTGGCCCCATGCAGAGGGCCCCGTCCAGAGGTGGCCCCATTTGGTAAGAACCTGGCCGACACCGTAGAGCATGCTCATGATGCTTCCCGTGCTGCTTCTGCACACACTGACACTATTCCGGTCGAGTCTATCCCGGGTAGTAGCACTGCTCCGAGCTCCTCTCGCTCGGCTCCTTCTGCCACTCTGGTCCCACTTGCTCGGGTCCAGAAACTTGAGACACAGATGGCTACTCTTCTGCATCACATCCAGTCGTGGATGCAGAAGACTATTGCTGAGGCAGAGGAGCGCAAGATGGTACAGCACACAGAGAGGCAGATCGCCGAGGTACACCAGCGCTTAGACGCATTTGAATTACGAGTACTAGCCCGACCAGCCCCTCCGGTGGATATGTCGACCCTCCAGGCTGCGGTTGAGAGTCTGCGGACGGATCTTGATATGATTTTAGAGGCAAGGGTGCCTGAGTCTGAGGCCCCTTCTGCAGCGCCTGCTGATGACACCGTGATGGTTGCCTTGTTTGCCACTTCTGATGTTCCACCCCCTCCCCCACGAGAGCATGTCAAGAGACGCAGGGGTCGAGAGGAGGATGAAGCTAGGGCGAGGAAGAAGGAGCGCCGTGAGATGGAGGCTGCGAGGAGAGCCTCGATTGCTGATGAGGAGGCCCGTAAGTTGAGGGCTGTAGAAGTAACTGCCAGGGCGTCTAGCTCCAAAATTGTAGATTCTGTGGGAGGCACTACTGATGGTGCTGTGGATGCTGAGGACATTACTGAGGATGTCCAGACTACGCAGGGAGTGGGTTCCGGTGAACCGGACCCACCAGCTTGCTGATCATCGGTGCTTAGCTCCTCAGGTTTGCTTCACTTACCCTTTTACGTAGTTTAACTTTTCTATGCATTGGGGACAATTGCATATCTTTTGTTGGGGGTGGGGTAAATGGAAAGTGAGCACTTGGGTGAATTCTGAGTAGCCCAAGTTCACGATCCTCTTTTGGGGTTTTCTTGCCTGTGTTCTTTTTCCCCAAAAGACTGATTACTTTTATTGTTGAACCGGCATGTCACATCTGATGTACATAGTATAAATCTGAAGCATGATGGCTAAAGTAAATATGATATCTCGATAATCAAAATGATGCATGACTAGGCATAGTAAGTGAAAATTGTGTGGTTTGAATCATGAAATTAAGATAAACTACTGCATGATCCTGAATCTAAGATTTGAACTAGGTGTCGAATAATCTGGGATTGCAAGGAATGTCAAGAGAGTGTGAGGTGAAATCGAATGTCCACCATTAATACTGAGCTAGAACTTGCCTGGTTAGTCCTGCTAAAAGTGAGTCAAAACAATCACTTAGGAAAGGATCATAGGCCCTTGTTCGAAAGAGTCAATCTTGAGCCTAAAAATAACAGAAAACCAAATGAAGTTAATCCCTTTTTGATCCAAATGAATTGAGCCTAAAATAGATCTTTCTTTTTCACCCCAAATGATCTTCTCTGGGAACAATGTGTTGGCCCTGGTCCCTCCTTGGACATGTGCACCTCAGTTTATGCCAAAAGCATAAGTTGAGGGTGGCTAATGCAGAAAGCAACCTTGTTTTGGCCCTGACCCAACCATGGGTATTGTGAACCTTGACTCATGGCAAAATCATGAGTTGAGGGTGGCTGCTATAAGGAAAACCCCGGAAAGTGGGGTTGAAAGAATGAAGAGAAAGAAAGAATAAAACAGAAGTGACTAAAAAAAAAATATATATATATATATATGAATAAAAAGCAAAATAAACACAAGAAAAGAGAAAAGTCACTTACACATAAGGATAAGAAAGGGAAAACAGCAAAGTGAAAAGAAAATTTAGTAATAGGGCGAAATAAGATGATAAAAAGATGGTTCGCTTAGCCGATATGTCAAGGAGGGCAACAAGTCACTAAAGTATGCCTAAATACACCCTACCTGACCCTGAGCCTATGTTACAAGCTAAAAAAAAAAAGTCCTATTGTGATCCTAAGTGCGTATGATGAACTTGAAGTAGTGAAAATAAGGGCAAGCTTATGGCAATATGTATAAATGAGTGGTGAATTTGTTCTGAGAGTGAGTGTCGAAACGTGATCCTTATACTCAAACTAAAATCATTGTGTGAAAAATGAGGATGTTATTTGAAGTGAGGACAGGAGTTGTAATACCAGAAATATTAGCATCTCGGTGAGAAATTGAAGAGGATAGGCATCATTGCGTAGTAAATCTGGGTTATGGTTTGATTCTACACAAATCAATGCCTAATAGTGAGACCATGCATGAACATAATGAGAATAATCGAGATTGATAGCCAAATGATTGCGGAAGTTAAAATATGGATACTTTGTACAAAGAATTTGTAGTGAGTCATAGTGCGTCGCTTGAGGACAAACAACGAATTTAAGTTGAGGGTGTTGATGTACCGTGGTTTCACGGTATTTCTAATACTTTTTCCTTAAGTTTAGTGTGTGTCGAGAGCCTTTTTGTGTTGATTTTGATATAAGTTTCTTTTTGTTTGCAGAAAATCTATCCAAGGATGAACGCGGGAGTTTTTGAGAAAGAATTGCAGAAGAGACCACCTACGGAACCTATGACGGTCCGTCGCGGCTGTGACGGTCCGTAGGTGGCACCGTAGTGAAGTGAGAAGTTGCTGAAGGAAAGTTGGGGAAGTCTGACAAGTGTGGGATTACGGAAGTCCATGACGGACCGTCACAACTACGACGGTCTGTCCTGCATGTTCGTCGTAATGATCAGAGAGTAATCCCAGTACCCAAAATTCCAAAGTTTAAGTGTTTTGGAACGAAGACCCTCGACGGGCCGTCGTGCTTGTAACGGTCCGTCATACCTGTCCGTCGAGGGGAATGAAGAAAGCAACATGAGAAGATGTGAAGTATGGGACGACGGAGGCTATGACGGTCCGTCGTGTCCATGACGGTCCGTCACGTGGTCCGTCGACCCAGACGCGTTTGGATAGATTTTTAGTAAATACAATCCTTATTTGATTAGGTTTTGTTTTTCTTATAAATAGTTAGAAAAACCTCGTTTTTGGGGTTAGACATTCTGGATAATTTTTAGTTTATAGTTCTTGAATTATATTATTAAAATTCTCGATTTTGGGAATTAAGATATTTTCCGGGAATTGATTGTTGTGGATTTCGTTGATTAATCAAGTTAAATTCTGGGAAATTATTGGTTTTCATAAAAGTAAGTGCATGAACTCTTCCATTAACGATATGAATTGTGTAATACGAACATGGGTAACTAAACCTCATAGCTAGGGTTGTGGGAACCATGGGTGAATAACAAGGTAGTAATCTAACTTCAATAACAATTTCTAGAGTGGTGTCTTGCATGTATTGATAATTCTTTCGTTTAGAATTCTTTTTAACGGTGGCCAACGTTAGAACTCGCCTTATTGCTACTTACCGGACCAAGGAGGTAGATAATAGGAAAAGAATTATCAACATAGATTTAGTGTAGACTATCTAATAGACTAGTATTGGTTGGTACGAGTTAATAGCTTAGTCAAATACCGAATACGATGTTTAATATGAGGTAAAGATAAGGGTTAGTATAGCAACACACGTAGCCGGACCAAGGTACGGAGTGAAATTCTCTAGATGCCGGACCAAGGATTTAGAGATACATAACTTATCACTTTACATGCAAGATATCAGGATAGAACTGTTAAAGTTAGATTTACCAAGTTAGGAACCTGTGGGGAACACTAAAACCCTAGTTACTTTTATAATTTGATTAAACTCTGAAAGTTAAATTTGTTAGTTGTTCATTCTTATTTGGTTAATTATTTTCATTAATTTAGAAATAAAACCCCCATTTTTGTCTTTTGGTTTATTGGAAAACAGTTGGCTAAATAATAGTAATAATAAAATAAAGTTAAGTCTGAACTATTTTCCTTGTGGGATCGATCCCAACCTCATTAGTTGGGTTCTTTACTTGATACGACCGCTTTACTTCTTGTTTGAGAACATTATTAGTGATGGGGGATCCCACTTTTGCAACAAATTGTTCAAGGGATTATTGGAGAAATATGGGGTTCGCCATAATGTGGCCACTCCTTACCATCCTCAAACTAGTGGGCAAGTTGAAGTATCAAATAGGGAAATCAAACAGATTTTGTCGAAAACAGTGAACGCTAGTAGAACAGATTGGTCAAGGAGGCTTGATGATGCTCTTTGGGCTTACCGGACAGCGTATAAGACTCCCATAGGTATGTCACCATACCAACTAGTATATGGGAAAGCATGTCATCTTCCGGTTGAATTAGAGCATAAAGCCATGTGGGCTATGAAGAAGCTAAAAATGGACTGGAACGAAGCTGCAGAACAACTATTAAATGGGTTAAATGAACTCGATGAATTTCGCCTTAAGGCTTATGAAAGCTCAGCCCTCTACAAAGAGAAGATGAAGAAGTACCATGACCTAAAAATCGAGAAAATATATTCTTTTTCAAAAATGCAGTGACACTCTTCCCTTCATTGTTTGCGAGGGCGATAGCTTCCACCCACTTGGATACATAATCCACTGCTACTAAAATATACTTCATTCCATGAGAACTCACAAACGGACCCATAAAATCAATACCCCAAACATCAAATAACTCAATTACAAGAATGGGGTTTAGAGGGAGCTCTTGCTTTCTTGAAATGCCGCCATCTCTGTGACATCTATCACATGCTTTGGCGAACTCATGAGCATCTTGATGAATAGTTGGCCAATAGTAACCACTTTGTAAGATCTTGTGAGCAGTCCGGACACCACTATGATGTCCACCAAAGGGTGAGGAATGGCATGCCTCTAAAATACTCAACATCTCGACTTCTGGCACACAACGCCGAATAAGCCCATCAGCACAACTCCTGTATAAGTATGGTTCATCCCAAAAGAATTTCTTCACATCGTACATAAACTTTTTCCTTTGATGAAAAGACAAGTCCGATGGAACAAGGTCACTAGCTAGGTAGTTCGTAAAATCTGCAAACCACGGAATCAGGTCTTGTGAGGCAGCCAATACATGCTCATCGGGAAACGTGTCATCAATATCAGTCTTATCCCCCAACTCTCTCATAGCTTCATCTTCTAAACGGGACAAGTGATCAGCAACTTGATTTTCGGTCCCTTTTCTATCCCTTACCTCAAAGTCAAATTCTTGCAGTAGTAATACCCAACGAATTAACCTTGGTTTCGCGTCCTTCTTCGCCATCAAATATCTCAGGGCTGAATGGTCAGTATGCACTATGACTCTAGTACCTAGCAAATAGGAGCGAAATTTTTCAAAAGCAAATACTACGGCAAGGAGCTCTTGTTCAGTGACTGTATAGTTCTTCTGAGCTTCATTGAGGGCTTTACTAGCATAGTAAATGGGATGAAGGATTTTGTCCCTTCTTTGTCCCAATACCACACCAAGGGCAACCCCACTCGCATCACATATTACCTCAAATGGACTGTTCCAATCTGGAGAAATAATGATAGGTACAGATACCAGTTTTTCTTTGAGATCGCCGAATGCTTTCAGACAGGATTCATCAAAAGAAAACTTACAATCTTTCTCCAACAGTTTGCACAATGGATATGCAATTTTCGAGAAATCTTTGATGAATCTCCTGTAAAACCCTGCATGCCCAAGAAAGCTTCTCACACCTTTTGCAGAGATAGATGGAGGAAGTTTCTCTATCACCTCGACTTTGGCTCGATCAACTTCTATGCCCTTTTCTGAAATACGATGGCCCAAAACAATACCTTTTTTGACCATGAAGTGGCATTTTTCCCAATTGAGAACTAAATTGCAATCTTCACATCACTTAAGAACCTCAGACAAATGGCTCAAACATTGCTCGAAAGATTCACCAACCACTGAAAAATCATCCATAACGACCTCAATAGTATCTTCCACCATGTCGGAGAATATAGACATCATACATCTCTGAAATGTGGCGGGTGCATTGCACAACCCAAACGGCATTCTCTTGAACGCAAAGGTCCCATATGGACAGGTAAAAGTGGTCTTCTCTTGATCTTCTGGTGCAATAGAGATCTGATTATACCCTGAATAACCATTATAAAAACAGTACCACCCTTTTCCGGCGAGTCTATCCAACATCTGATCCATGAAGGGCATGGGAAAATGGTCATTTTCGGTCCATGCATTTAATTTCCGGTAATCCATACACACCCTCCATCCAGTCACCGGCCTCATTGGAACCAGTTCATTTTTTTCATTGGGGACCACATTCATTCCCCCTTTCTTAGGTACACACTGAACAGGGCATACCCAACTACTATCGGCGATTGGATAAATTACTCCTGCATCCAACCACTTTATGATTTCCTTCTTCACGACCTCTTGCATAGGTGGATTTAAGCGTCTCTGGTGCTCAATACTTGGCTTATGATCGGGCATGAGTTGGATATTTTGAGAACAAATACCAGGAGGGATCCCAATAATGTCCGCAATGGTCCACCCAATAGCTCTTTTGAACCTTTTTAGCACTTTGACCAAACTCTCAACTTGTTGTTCATTTAGATCTGATGCAATGATTACCGGTAATGTGTCACCGTTTCCTAAGAATTCATACCTTAGATGAGGTGGGAGAGCTTTTAGTTCTAGCTTTGGAGCCTCCTCTATGGATGGTTTAGCGGGTGGAGACTCGCGATTCTTCATGTCTAGCTCATATTTCTTTGGTTTAAACTGGACATTACCACGATCAAGGGCAGCGACTAATGACATATATTCTTCAATGCCTTCATTATCAAGATTCATTATCACTGTCGCCAGTGCTTCTACACCTAGCCGTTCTTCTATTTGTGTCTTGGATGATTCACCAACTTTGTAGGATATGGTAGATACCGATTGGAGCTCACCACTCTGCCGCATGGACCTACAAATGTTGAAAGTCACTTCTTCATTGTTCAACCGAAATTTCATCTGCCCTTTTTCCATATCAACTAAAGCTCTACCCGTAGAAAGGAATGGCCTCCCAAGAATAATAGGCACCTCAAAATCGACTTCACAATCAAGAATGACAAAATCTGCTGGAAATATGAACGACTCCACTTTTACTAGCACATCATGGAGTATCCCTATAGGCCTTTTTACTGTTCGATCGGCCATCAGTAGCCGCATCGCAGTGGGCTTTGGGTCACCCAAACCCAACTTCTTGTAAATCGAGAGGGGCATGAGATTTATGCTTGCCCCCAGATCACATAATGCTTTCGCAAAATGTAATAACCCGATTGTACAAGGAATAGTAAATGCACCCGGATCTTCTTTCTTTTGCACTAAAGACCTTGTAGCAATAGCACTACAATGCTGCATTCTGTCATCATCCTCAAAAGTGACCGATCTTTTCTTTGTAACCAAATCTTTCATAAACTTGGCATAACCGGGCATTTGTTCAAGAGCTTCTACCAAAGGAACATTGATAGAAAGTTGCTTCAACATTGTTATAAAACGCCGATATTCGCCATCCTCGGTCTTTTTCACTAATCTTTGAGGAAAGGGAGTGGAGGTCTAGGCATGGGAGTTACCTTTTTAGGCACTTCAGCAACTTTCTCAGTGTTATCTTCTACTTCATTACTAACCTCTACCACTTCATCATTATCTTTCATCACCTTTTCCACAATAGACGGCATAGGTGGGTCAATAGTTTGTTTACCACCACGAGTAGTAATTGCCATACAGTGTCCATCATTTTTCGGATTTTGGACAGTGTTGCTAGGAAGAGTGCCCGGTTGCTGTGTGTTCACAGTTGCAGATAATTGAGCCATTTGCAATTCAAGCTGCTTTATTGATATGGCATGTGTATCAACTTTCTGTCCAATACCTGCTACATCACTCCTTAACTCTTTGGTATGCTCATCACTAGCATCGAACCTCCTCATCATCTTGTGCAACATATCCTCAACTCGCGCCATACTACCTCCACCATCCCTAGGAGCAACTTCACGATTTTGAGGAGGAACATAGGGCCCACTCCTCTCATTTCTGTTACCATAGTTACCCCTGTTGAAGTTGTTGTCGCGGTTGTAATTTCCATCACGAACATAATTACCCTCGCGGTTGTAGTTACCATAGTTCCGACCTTGATTTCCTTGACCTTGGTGCAAATTCTCCTGATTGGAGCCTTGAGCATTTGGTCGGAAACCCCCCGTCTGATCATTTACTGCATAAGAATCTTCCTCATAATAATATTCATCAGTTGGTGGTGGTGGTTTAGACAAGTAGTTCACTGCGTTTATCTGTTCTGCACCCCCAGTGACATGTTTTAACACTAACCCAAGCTCAGTTCTCATCTGTGCCATCTCTTCACGAATCTCATCTGTGGTTGGATTGTGTGTGGATTGCACTGCAAAAGTATTTCTCCCAGTATCTGTCTTCCTAGTACTCCATGCTTTATTATTCCGGGAGATTTTCTCTAATTTTTCGGCAATTTCAGCATAGGGACACTCCCCATAAGAACCACCTGCTATAGTATCCAATACCGCTTTATTATTATCATCCTGTCCCCGGTAGAAGTATTCTTTCAGTGACTCATCATCTATGTGGTGATTGGGGACACTTCGCAGAAATGAAGTGAACCTATCCCAAGAACTACTAACTGACTCTCCTGGTAGTGCCACAAAGTTGTTAACTCTGTCTTTGTGATTTAGTTTCTTGGAGACCGGATAGTAACGTGCTAAGAAAACGTCCCTCAGTTGGTTCCAAGTGAAAATTGAGTTATAAGGGAGCTTAGTGAACCAAATGGCAGCCTCTCCCGTCAGTGAGAGAGGAAATACTCTTAGCCCTATTACATCCAAATTCAAATCAGGCCTCCCTACACAGCTTTTACACACTGCCCTCACCTTAGCTATATGGGCATGTGGGTCCTCAGACGGTAGTCCTGAAAACAAACCTCTAGCCGTGAGCATTTGCATTAGACTACTAGTGACTACAAAGGTGTGACCTTCTGGTAGAGGGGGCAAGACAAATGGCCCATCAGAATCTGCAATATTGTCATACCCTCTGTAGTATTCTTGAGGACATGGAGCGGGATTATGTCCCCTTTATGCACCTTGATCAGGATCATCAGGTAATAATCGACCATGAGCATCAACCGGAGCTGGGATGTTCAGGTTTGGATCATCATCATTTATACCCAAGTTTCGATTCATTTTGCGTAGTGTACGCTCTAACTCGTGATCGTAGGGAAACAAGGGTTCTCTTCCTCTCCGTGTATTTGGCATACAAGGACGTCAAACCTGGCAAAATCAAAAACACCAGAAAAAGTAAGATCAGGAAAATATTGACTAAATTTTAGTAATAAATTTAAGTTAATCTAAAAGCTACTTTCCCCGGCAGCGGCGCCAAAATTTGATACGCTCAAACTTACTTCTCAAATAAGAAGTAAAGCGGTCGTATCAAGTAAAGAACCCAACTAATGAGGTTGGGATCGATCCCACAAGGAAAATAGTTCAGACTTAACTTTATTTTATTATTACTATTATTTAGCCAACTGTTTTCCAATAAACCAAAAGACAAAAAGGGGGGTTTTATTTCTAAATTAATGAAAATAATTAACTAAATAAGAATGAACAACTAACAAATTTAACTTTCAGAGTTTAATCAAATTATAAAAGTAACTAGGGTTTTAGTGTTCCCCACAGGTTCCTAACTTGGTAAATCTAACTTTAACAGTTCTATCCTAATATCTTGCATGTAAAGTGATAAGTTATGTATCTCTAAATCCTTGGTCCGGCATCTAGAGAATTTCACTCCGTACCTTGGTCCGGCTACGTGTGTTGCTATACTAACCTTATCTTTACCTCATATTAAACATCGTATTCGGTATTTGACTAAGCTATTAACTCGTACCAACCAATACTAGTCTATTAGATAGTCTACACTAAATCTATGTTGATAATTCTTTTCCTATTATCTACCTCGTTGGTCCGGCAAGTAGCAATAAGGCGAGTTCTAACGTTGGCCACCGTTAAAAAGAATTCTAAACGAAAGAATTATCAATACATGCAAGACACCACTCTAGAAATTGTTATTGAAGTTAGATTACTACCTTGTTATTCACCCATGGTTCCCACAACCCTAGCTATGAGGTTTAGTTACCCATGTTCGTAATTACACAATTCATATCATTAATGGAAGAGTTCATGCACTTACTTTTATGAAAACCAATAATTTCCCAGAATTTAACTTGATTAATCAACGAAATCCACAACAATCAATTCCCGGAAAATATCTTAATTCCCAAAATCGAGAATTTTAATAATATAATTCAAGAACTATAAACTAAAAATTATCCAAAATGTCTAACCCCAAAAATGAGGTTTTTCCAACTATTTATAAGAAAAACAAAACCTAATCAAATAAGGATTCTATTTACTAAAAATCTGTCCAAACGCGTCTGGGTCGACGGACGGACCATCATGGACACGACGGACCGTCATAGCCTCCGTCGTCCCATACTTCACATCTTCTCATGTTGCTTTCTTCATTCCCCTCGATGGACAGGTATGACGGACCGTTACAAGCACGACGGCCCGTCGAGGGTCTTCGTTCCAAAACACTTGAACTTTGGAATTTTGGGTACTGGGATTACTCTCTGATCATTACGACGAACATGCAGGATGGACCGTCGTAGCTGTGACGGTCCGTCATGGACTTCCGTAATCCCACACTTGTCAGACTTCCCCAACTTTCCTTCAGCAACTTCTCACTTCACTACGGTGCCACCTACGGACCATCACAGCCGCGACGGACCGTCATAGGTTCCGTAGGTGGTCTCTTCTGCAATTCTTTCTTAAAAACTCCCGCGTTCATCCTTGGACAGATTTTCTGCAAACAAAAAGAAACTTATATCAAAATCAACACAAAAAGGCTCTCGACACACACTAAACTTAAGGAAAAAGTATTAGAAATACCGTGAAACCACGGTACATCTATTGGTTTCCGTGATCGAAACTGAAGTTAACAAGCTTATTGAGGCTGGCTTTATCCGTGAAGTTAAGTACCCCACATGGGTTTCAAGTATTGTTCCCGTGAGGAAGAAAAATGGGTAAATTCGAGTTTGTGTTGACTTTAGGGATATCAATAATGCATGTCCAAAAGATGAATTTCCACTTCCTATACATGAGCTTATGATTGATGCCACTACTGGGTATGGGGTGATGTCTTTTATGGATGGTTCATCCGACTACAACCAGATTCGCATGTCACCAAAGGATGAAGAGTTGACCGCATTCTGCACTCCTAAAGGCATTTATTGCTACAAAGTAATGCCTTTTGGTTTGAAGAATGCAGGAGCAACATACCAAAGAGATATGCAGAACATCTTTGATAACATTCTTCACAAAAATGTTGAATGTTATGTTGATGATTTAGTAGTGAAAATCAAGGAAAAAGTGTGACCACTTGCAAGACTTAAGGATGCTGTTTGATCTACTATGAAGGTATCAACTTAGAATGAATCCTTTGAAATGTGCTTTTGGAGTTACCTCTGGAAAATTCCTTGGCTTTATTGTACGACATCGAGGAATCGAAATTGATTAAGCAAAAATATATGCAATTCTGAAGATGGTGTAGCCAAGAAACATCCATGTATTGAAGAGTTTTCAAGGGAAGCTAGCATATCTTAGGAGATTCATCTCGAATCTAGCAGGAAAGTGCCAACCATTCAGTCGTTTTATGAAAAAGGGCACTCTTTTCGAATGGGACCAAGCTTGTAGTAATGCCTTTGAGAGCATTAAGTATTACTTGACCAAACCACCAGTTTTAACAGCTTCTTTTCTTGGAAAACCATTGATACTTTACATATCAGCTCAAGAAAGATCAGTGGGAGCACTCTTAGCCCAAGAGAATGGCGAAGGGAAAGAAAATTCCCTTTACTACCTGAGTAGGATGATGACACCAAATGAGTTGAAGTACTCGTCAATCGGAAAGCTATGTTTGGCCTTGGTCTTTTCAATTCAGAAGATGAAACACTACTTTCAAGCTCACGTCATCCGTCTTGTTTCTAAAGTAAATCCCATCAAATTTGTGATGTCGAAACCCGTCCTCAATGATCGACTAGCAAGATGGTACCTCCAGTTTCAGCAATTTGAAATTGGGTATATTCCTCAAAAGGCTGTGAAAGGACAAGCACTGGCAGACTTCTTAGCAGACCACTCGATACCTGATGATTAGGAACTGACTGATGAATTACCTGATGAAGATGCAATGGTTGTTGAAATCCAACCGCCTTGGAAGATGTATTTTGATGGGGCCTCACATCGTGAAGGAGCCGGCACTGGAGTGATATTCGTCACTTCTCTAGATGAAATCTTGCCATATTCCTTCACCTTCACACTATGTTGCTCCAATAACGTTACAGAATATCAAGCCTTAATACTTGGGCTTGAAATGGCAGTTGATATGAAGCAATTGCAATTACAAGTTTTTGGAGACTCTGAATTAGTGATCAATCAATTGTTGGGTAGCTATAAAGTCAAAAATACAGAATTGCGCCTCTATCATGACTATTCATAAAAAATGATTAGATTGCTTGGAGATGTAACTCTGCAACATGTTCCAAGAAAGGAGAAGAAGAAAGCTGATGCCTTAGCTGCTTTGGCTTAAACATTGACTCAGCCCGACCAAGCTCAAATCACTATCTGCCAAAAATGTATAGTACCACCAGATGCAAATGAAGAAAGCAAGATTGAACATCTTGTAGATGTTTCAGAAGTTGAGATAGTCGACTGGAGACATGCCTTGATTGATTACTTATGCTACAATATACTTCCAGAAGATCCAAAGAGAAAGATTGAAATCCGTCGTCGTGCTCCTTGGGTTCTTTACTATAAAGATACTCTATATCGAAAATCATTCGAGGGGGTTCTCTTGCATTGTTTGGGAGAAGAAGAAGCAAATCAAGCTATGCAAGAAGCACATTCTGGAGTTTGTGGATCGAATCAATCTGGACGAAAGTTGCATTTTCATATAAAAAGAATGGGGTATTATTGGCCAACAATGGTAAAAGATTGCTTGGATTATGCTCGAAGATGTCAAGCATGCCAATCTCATGCAAACTTTATGCACCAACCTCTTGATGTATTACATCCGACTGTGGCTTCTTGGCCATTTGATGCTTGGGGGTTAGACGTAGTTGGACCACTACCAAAATCTTCTGGTGGCCACTTGTACATCCTTGCTGCGACATATTACTTCTCAAAATGGGCTGAGGCGGTAGCTTTCAAAGAAGTAAAGAAGGAAAATATTTCAAAGAAGTAAAGAAGGAAAATGTTGCAAACTTCTGAAGGTGAATATCATCTTTGTTTTGGCATTCCTAGTTATATACTAACGGATAATGGAAAGACATTTGTCAATAAATTGATGGATAAGATCTGTGACCTTTTTGGCTTTAAGCAACGTAATTCTTCAATGTATTATGCTGCTGCAAATGGTCTAGCTGAATCATTTCACAAGACCCTGTGCAACTTGTTAAAGAAGGTCGTCTCCAAATCTAAAGAAGATTGGCATGATAGAATGGAAGAAACTCTTTGGGCATACCGTACGACTCATCGCACGCCAACTCAAGCAACTTCTTATTCTCTTGTTTTTTGAATAGAAGCAGTCCTTCCACTTGAACGACAAATACCGTCATTGAGGCTTGCCATCCAAGAGGGGCTTACTGAAGAAGGTAATGCTTGTCTGCGCCTTGAAGAGTTAGAAGCTCTCGATGAGAAAAGGTTGGAAGCTCTATAAAGTCTTGAATGCTATCAAGCTCGTCTTTCTCGTGCTTTTAATAAAAATATTCGCTAAGGTCCTTCCAAGTTGGTGATCAAGTTCTTGTTGTTAGAAGGCCAATTATCATATCTCACAAATCAAAAAAGCAAGTTCACCTCAAAACGGGATGGACCATACGTCATCCAAGAAGTCTATTCAAGCAGAGCTTACAAACTTATGGATGTAGACGACTTGCGGATTGGTCCCATCAATGGAAAGTTCTTGAAGAAGTACTATCCTTGAAGCGGCGTCATATAAACTGTGTACGGCTTCCAAGAAAAATGTCCGCTAGGTTGAAAATCTCGAAAGAGGCGGCCTAGGCAAAAGTTAGGACACAAAAATTAAAAAAAAAAAAAACTCGCTTTCTGAACTACGTTATGACTTGATCCTCTTCACTGAGGTACGTAGGCAACTTAGAGTATTTTTACTCTAGGTTCAGTCATAAGAAAAAAATATAACGTCGCCAAGTGAACATCATGTTGATTCTTTCAAATAAAAGAGTTAAGCACCCAGATTTTGAGCTGACTTCGAGGACAAATCTGCACTAATTCGTAAATCCTATGAAGGTAATTTTTGTACAGTCTGAAGATCTTTAAGTTATCTTTCCAAATAAAAAAAGAAGCTCATTATTCCAGCTCTCCTACTCCACATTATTAATTTTCTTCCACATATGCGCAAAGCTGAAGAAAGCGAAAGATTCAAGCACACATATTTTGAGCCAACTTTGAACACAAATTTGTACTAACCGTAAATCTCATGTATTTGATTTTTATACAGATTGAATATATCGACGTTATATTTCCAATGAAAAAAATCTCATTATTCCGATACTCCTACTCCGCGTTATGAATTCTCTTTCACATGTGCGCAAAGCTGAAGAAATCTGAAGATTCAAGCACACAGATTTTGACCCAACTTTGAACACAGATCTGTTATTAACCATAAATCTCATGGACGTGAATTTTATACAGATTGAAGATACCTAAGTTATATTTCTAACAAAAAAAGAAGTTCATTATTCCGATGCTCCTACTTCATGCTATAAATTTTCTTCTACATGTGCGCAAAGCTGAATTTTTTTTCCAGTTTTGTTGCAATCCTCATATGAACGCTAGCATATGTAGTCTTTTTTTTTAAGTAAGGGGGCTCGTGAAAATAAACAATCAAAAGTTTGAAATTCAAGAGGAGAAAATTGTTATTGAAATATAAGTCACTATTTTATTGCTTCAAAAATGAAAAAAAGGAACCACTACACCATAATGAGTGAATCAGAAAATTCTACGCAAATAAAAAAAATCCAACTACGGAAAAAGTTTGAAGCTTATGATTTCTTGGAGGCTTTTCTCGATCGCCTCTTCTTGCTTGGCTAATCTCTCAACAACATCATTAGACATCACATTATTTGCCTCCACATCTGCTAGAGTTGCTTGAAGTTTCTCCATGGATCCATCTAACTTTTCATGTGCCAGCTTTGCACCATCGAGACGGCGTTGCTCATCAGAGAGGGCCTCTTCATGTGATTCATTAGTCATTTTTGATGATCTTAAAGTATCATACTCTGCGTACGACTTGAAGAAATTCTCTACATGATCCTCCAAAGAAGAGGCACCAAGGGTGGTTCGTCATCGAAGATGAAACTACAAAAGAAGTGTCAAGTGTGGTTCGTCGTCAAAGTTGCAACTAAACAAAATACTTCATGTGTGGTTGTTCATCAAAATCACAACTCTAAACGAAGATGCGCGATGCCGCAATTGTAGTAGAAGATGTACTAAGTGTGGTTCATCACTAAAGTCGCAATTACAAAAGAAAAGGCACCAAGTGGTTCATCATCAAAGTTGAAGCTACAAAAGAAGAGATATCAAATGTGGTTCTTCGACAAAGCCGCTCATTGCTAAAGTCGCAATTGCAAAAGAAAAGGAACCAAATGTGGTTCATCATCAAAGTTGAAGCTACAAAAGAAGAGATATCAAGTGTGGTTCTTCGTCAAAGCCGCAACTGCAAAAAAAATAATATATATATATATATATATATATGTATATTTCACGTGTGATATGTCATCAAAGACACAACTCTAAAAGAAGATGATCCACATATGATTCGTCATCAAAGCCGCAATTGTAGAATAAGATGTACTAAGAGTGGTTCGTCGCTAAAGCCGCAATTGTAAAAAAAGAGTCACAAAGTGTGGTTCGTCATCAAAGTTGAAACTACAAACGAAGATGCATCAAGTGGTTCCTCGCCAATTATGGACTACACTTCATTTTTTTTGGATATGATATTGAGACCCTTTGCAGTCCATCGTAAACCTAAAAAAGAAGAAGGGAAAAATGATGTATCTCACGGTGACAATTGCACGAAGCTTCAAATCGGCATGGTAAAAATTATGGCATATGCTCTCGCGCTAGTCATGATGAATGATGTGTCTCACGATGCCAATTGCACGATGAATGGAATCGGCGTGGTAAAAATTATGGCATATGTTCTCGAACTCGTCATGATGAATGATGTGTCTCACTGTGCCAGTTGCACGAAACTTCAAATCGGCATGGTGAAAATTATTTCATATGCTCACACGCTCGTCATAATGAATGATGTGTCTCACGGTGCCAATTGCACAAAGCTTCAAATCGGCATGATAAAAATTATGGCATATTCTCCCGCGCTTGTCACGATGAATATGGTTCTATTGGCTTAAGAGTTTATGTTGTCTCTCTATGTAGATGATAAAAAAAATCTCAATCAATATGAAAATCAATGTGCGGCTCTTCGGTAAAGATGTATAAAAGTAAACTCATGAAGACTTAAGAGTCTATTTTCTATAGAATCAAGTCTCTCTCCATTCGAGCTCTCCTACGCCAAGATACAAACGTTTTCGTGAGACTCTACAAATCTGCAAAATAATAACGACAGAATTGAAGACCAGCGTCGAAAATTGATTCTTGTCAATTCATGAAGATTTTACCATGACTTTTAGATATGTTGTAGACTTTGATGTCTAGTTTCTATAAAAACAAGTCGCTTGTCATTCGAAATCTCCTACACCAAGATAGAGACGTTTTGGTGGAACTGCATAGAGCTATACAAAAAAAAAAAGACAGATCTGATAACAAACTTCAAAAATCAATTATCGTCAATTCTAAAGGGTTTTGGTTTTGAATTTCGGATATGTCATAGCCTCTGAGTCTAGTTTCTGGAACATCAAACGGATCATGATTTCAATATTTCTACAACAAGTTATGAACTTTCTACCGCAGGCGTGGTGTGCTGAAAAAAGTGACGAAAATTGAGTTTTGTATGCCTCAAAGTGACAATCAATTCTTGTAAGAGCATGTGTATTTATATAAATCAAAGTACATAAATTGTGTTCCTACAAATAATGGAAAATTATGAAGATGAAAAGTTTATTTTCTACAAATTATGAAAATTATGGTAAATTTTCATAAGAATTAAATTATGAAAATTTTCCATGGGAATCAAATTATGAAAATTCCATAGAAACCTAATTATGGTAAGTTTTCATAAGAATTAAATTATGGAAATTTTCCATGGAAATCAAATTATGGTAATTTCATAGAAACCAAATTATGGTAAGTTTTCATAAGAATTAAATTATGGAAAGTTTCCATGGGAATCAAATTATGGAAATTCTATAGAAACCAAATTATGGTAAAATTTTCTCGGGAGATACATAAAAAAATATGCCCGAATGAGAATAGACTTGCGTCATGAGAATTTGAATTCCTTGCGTTCTATTCAAGTGAAAGTTTAAAATTTGTGTCGAAACCACAAAGTCTCCATCACCAAGTCAAGCTTGTGGACGCAATCCTTGCTCATTGAATTGGTGGTCATTTCATAGTTGATGACCCAAATGAAATTACCACACTATGAAGAAATTTCATGTGATAAGTCTTCATGAGCTTGAAACACTTCAAGTCGAAAATGAGTTGATAAACAACTGAAATTCAAATGATCTCTTACAAATTAGAGAATATTGTCATGAAGACTCTGGTAAATATTTACCTCAACATATCGGCATGGTCATTTATCAGAAGCTTCAAATGTCTCGTGAAAGATCAACTACGACGAAAAAAAATATTTGCTACACAAATATTTCAAGGCTTGTCTTTACAAGTTCGACAAATCGAGCACCCCAACAAGCCTCGAAGCAGGGGGATTTGTAGACAGTGAAGTTTTATTGATAAATCCATATTAAATTTGGATTAAATCTTAAATCACCATAAGTTGACCAAGTCAAATTACTGGTTGATAAAGTCGGATTAATATCTAAGTCAAAATTGTATGACTTAAATCAAGTCCAAATCACTTGGGTCGTTCCATTAAGTTGACAAGATGAGCCCAACTCATGTTCTTTAGGCCCAGGGGTCAAAATTGCTCAGACCAAAATACCCCTAAAGCCCTAACTCAAGCCTATATAAAGAGGTCTTCTTCTGACCAAAACACACACAAATACATACATACAGAAATACATAGTTGCTTTTCAGTGGTGATCTGCAAGTCTTCCGCATACAAATAATTCTTTGCTCTAAGTGTTGAGCCGCAAGCATTCCGTCAAATCAAGAACATCCGTGAAGAGAAAAATCAGAGGATTACATCTTTTATTAAAGATTTCATAATGATTGTCACCTTCACATAAATTCAAATACAAATATCATTGTTTGCTTGCTATTTTTCCTTTCTTGTTTGCTATTTTTTAGGGACGAAATTTTTGACGCATACAATATGTTGACCCAATTTGTATAGAATTTTTTGAAATAATAAGACAATATTAAAATATGTTTATAATGAGTATATAAATCAGAAGAAAGAAAGTACAATTTGAATTTGATAAATATTAATCGACACAAATGACTTTGATTGTTCAATATATACAATATATCAGCGTATGTATTTGCCTATTAATTTTTAATGAATTCTCAGTTTGATACGAGATATATCAAATGATATATTACGGGATAACATATTTAGAAATCAATTATGTAATTGTGAAGTGTAAGCCGTCAGCGACGGACACAGAATTTTCGTCCAGAGGGTTCAAAAAATAAAAGTATGAACGTGTAAATAAGCTAATAAAACAAAGTTTCAAGGAAGTAGTAGTATATAATTTTAGTGGCGGGTGCTTGCATTTTTTTGGGTTTAAAACCACATTTTTAGCATGTTTTATAAAGGAATAAGACAACTAAAAAAAAGTGAAAAAAGGATCTGAAACAAACAAAAAAACTGAAACTAAGAAAGAAAAAATTAAAACGCTAAGAGAGGGATTCAAACCCTCGATGGAGCTTAGTATCATAGGGACCTATTACCCCCCCTAAACTTATTTTTTTTAAAATAATTTTGTACACCATTTTGACTTACGTGACATTCAAATACTCTCACGCGCCTCAATTGCGTAGAGTCAGGGAGTGTGCCACGTAAGACTAAAGGTGTACAAAATTACATAAAAAATAAGTTCAGGTGGGTAATAGGACCTTAGTTTAGTTAAGGTATGTATAAGATTTCAGTCATAACCTAGGGGTACTTGTGTATTTTCCCTAAAAACAATAACAAACTTTATAATCTTCATCTCTGCATCTGATTTGTTGATTATGCTGCAATATTAACAAACAAATATAGGAAATCTAAGTAACTTGAACTTATCAATAGTAAAAGCATATGTAGATTATGTCTCGTCATATTAGTTACTTTTATTACAATTATAAAGCAAATTGCTGACAAAAACACTTCATTGGCCATTCAATTTAGGCGAAATGGTCTGGTAGACCCTTATACTTGTATCAGTTTGTATTGTGGACTCTTCTACTTAACATTTTGTCAACTGAACTCTTATACTCAACGTAACACAACATATCAAACCCCTCTGACCATTGACAATCCTTATGTGACATTAATATAGATGAGTTGGAAAGAGAGTGTAGTCACACGCATGTAAAGGCAAGTGAACATGATATTTAAAATTTTATCTTTTACTTTTAAATTATTAAAAAAATAAAATAATAAATCTCTAAACTCCTCCGTCAACCCTATTTCGGCGTCGACGACGACAATCTCTGCCTATGGCTTTATGATACATTCTAATCCAACGAACCCGAACTCCACCTCGTCGTCCTCCGATTCCTACTCATAATCGCCGGAGTTTATCTCTCGAAAGTCAATCTCCACAAACCATTAGCTGGATTCGAAGCTATATTTCTAGCATTATACACACACAAAACCTCAAATTGAAACTTTCAATCTATTACCGTCAACATCCCAGATCTATCACATTCCAGTATTTACCACGAAACAAACAAAGCAGCTAAAAACTCCGCTACAGAACTCAATCTCACCGTAATTTCCTTTACCTTAGAACCATACAAAACCGTCAGATCAATGAAACGAGGTCGTATCGTCGGGGTAGCATTGAAACTCTATACACCAAAATCCCCCAAATTCCAGTTGAATCGAAACTTGAATTCTGTGAATTTTACAGAGTTTGGTCGTCGGGGAAAGTAGGAGAAGATAATGCAAATTTGAAAAGAAGGATTCATATGCCATGGGAGCTGTTACAACCAATTTTGAGGATTTTAGGGCATTGTTTGATGTGGCATAAAAAAATTATGAAATAATTATGATGTGGCATTAATATATCTTATGTGGATATGACATGTCAATTAAATAAAAGAGAGTGATCTACACACATGGTTGGAGGGGCTTAAAATATCATTTTGGTAGAGTTTAAGGGTCCAGATGACAAATGGGTAAATAGAAGGATTCATAATACAAACTGATACAAGTATAAGGATCCACCAAACCATTCCGCCTTCATTTTATAAACACCAACTTTCCTGTTTTATTATTGAACAAGTAATAAGAAAAGTTTAAATAGTTGAGTATTGTTCCACAAAAAGCTTTAAACTATAAGTTTGGAAAAATGCACAAGTACCCCTAGACTATGACCAAAATCCTAGAGACACACCTTAACTAAACTAAGGTTCTATTACCCCCCTGAACTTATTTTTTTGGAAATTTTATACATCTTTTGTCTTACGTGGCACATTCCGTAACTCCATACAATTGAGGCGCGTGGAAGATATTTGGATGCCACGTAGGCTAAAAAGGTGCACAAAATTACAAAAAAAAATAAGTGTAGGGGGGTAATAGGACCTTAGAATAGTTAAGGTGTATCTCTGGAATTTTGATCATACTCTAGGGGGGTAGTTGTGAATTTTCCTTATAAGTTTTCATTTTTCATACTTTTTTAATAAGAATAGGTATTTACAGCTAGCCAATTAATTTTTAAGGGAATTAGTCAATTCTTGCAAAAGGAGCTGATCACATATCAAAATTGCAGAAAATTGAAGCATCATAAACAACAATATTCAATTTAGTAACTTTTACTATTTGAGGAAGGATTGTGTGAAATGAAAAGGTTATATTTGAAAGTTCATGATTATGTATGTACGTACAATATAAACATGACAATAATTAATTTGATAATTTATTATTCAAAAACTCATACCTCCTCAACTTTGATAAAATTATGTTTGGGACTATGGTGCAAGAAAATTTTACAATAAAAAAGATAATATATAATAAATCAATGGCAAGAAAAACATAAAAATGAATAATACAACTTGATTAAAAAACTTATTTGAAAAGAGAATATAAATTTAAGAGACAATTCACGCTATAGGTAGGGCTGAGGTGTAGAGGTTTTCTTAAATTGATAGTGATTTTTATTTGTTATTATTATTATTATTATTATTATTATTATTATTGTTATAATAATAGTTTGTTGTTGTAAAAATTGCTTATTTACCGGCTCTTCATATTTTTATCACGATACTAAAGAGTTATTATAAGTGGAAATACATAATTACCCCATGGAACTTATACCTTTTTTCAAGTAGACACCTTACGTTTGTGGGGGTCCTATCACCCCACAAAACCATCCAAAAGCACAATAAATATATCATTTTTTCATCATCAGCGCTCTCAATCAAAGCGCGTGTGTCACACCTCCAACCCATTTAGCAAAGGTCGGGTTTTATCCTAACCCGTTCATGTTTTAACCCAAACCCTAAGAAAATTTCAACCCATTTCACTCTCACCTACCATCGTCTCTCTCTTCGACCGATCAAAACCCTAATAATCTTCCATAGGTGAAGCTAGTCGGGACATTGCTGGTGGAAATTTATTGAATAGTGGTGTCAAAACGAAGAACTGAAGGCTCATAGGTTAGTTTATTATCTTACATTGTTTGATGTGTTTTTAGTTTGTCGTCATGTTGTTGTTGTGTATATTACTCATTTGTATTATTGGAAAGTTGGGTTGTTGTTGTCGATGTTATTGTTGTCGAATACTTTTGTTGTTGGGTTGTTGTTATCGATGTTAGGGTTGTCGAATATTGTTGTTGTTGGGTTATTGTTTTCGATGTTAGGGTTGTCAAATATTATTGTTGTTGGGTTTTTGTTTTCGATGTTAGGGTTTTTAAATATTGTTGATATTGGGTTGTTGTTGCTGATGTTATTGTTGTCGAATATTGTTGTTGTTGGGTTGGTGTTGTTGAATATTGTTGTTGTCAAATATTATTGTAACTGTGTTTTCAAAATTTTAATTTCCTACAATATTGGGTTGGTGTTGTTAAATATTGTTGTTATCGAATATCAGTGTTTCTGAGATCTGTTTGTAATCGTGTTTTCAGGATTTTTACAATGTCATTTGTTCTTATAACTTTGAGATGGTATCATAGGGGAAAATAGTGTTTGGTTCCCCATCTGATTATGTTGGTGGGTTTGTGACTGAATTTTTGGAAGTAGACACTGATTGAATGTCTTATTTTGAATTGAAAGGCTACATAAAGGACTTGGGATATACAACAAATTGTTCCTTTTTTATTAGATCTCCAATCGATGACTTTTTGGTTGAAGTTAAAAGTGATAAGGTTATTTGTGACATTTCCTCTATGTTTAAAAATGGGGATAGAATGGATGTTTATGTTTGTCATGAGGTAAATGAGCCAGAAACTGTTCCATTGGCTTTGGATTATGTCACCCATGTGAGGGACAATGGTGTAGGTCGGGTAGGTGGGGTAGGTGGAGAATATTTTACCTCTTTTAATGAAGTTGAGTCTCCTAACCCTAATTTTGGACCTTCTAGTCCTCGTTCTGAACATTTCAACCCTTTATCACAACCTTCTAATCATTATAGTGAACCTTCCAACACTTCATATCAGCCTTCTAATCCTCTTGGTGAACCATCTAACAATTCTTATCAGCCTTCTAATCCTGCTGCTGAACCTTCCAATCTAAGCTTAGAAAGTTCAGATGATGAATCATATGAATTATCAGATTCTGAATTAGACAGTTAATCAGATGAGAGATCTGAAGTGTATAGCAGTGAAGAGAGTTTAGATAGTGATGTCCATGAAGAGTATAGAGAATTCAGGGCTTCAAGAAGGCATTTCAACAGGTCAAACAAGAGAACTAGAGGCACGACTACATAACAAGTTCATACTACTGAAAAGGGCCCAGATATAGGATATGATGAAACAAATGTTGGCAGTAAGGATAATTTACTAGGTAAGTTAGGAGGTGATGAACCTTACTATCCAAGTGATGAAGCCCCTTGCTTTGAATTAAAAGAAGAAACAGGTTGGGGAGATGGTGAAGAGGTTGAACAAATTGTCAGAAAGAAGAAAAAAATAGAGTTCTTTTTTATACAACTTCTGAGAAGATGTTTGGGAATTAGGTCTGGTGTTTGCAAATGTAAGAGAATTTAGGAAAGCTGTAACCAAATATGCAGTTCAAGAAAATATTCAAATTGAGAAATATGTGAATGAGCCTGGAAGAGTTAGAGTTAGGTGCTGCAAAAAGGGTTGTCCTTGGTTATTGGTTGCAAGTTTGGATAGCCAAACTACAGATTTTGTGGTTTAAAGGTACAACCCGATCCATATTTGTGTGTGTTCAACTCATAACTATTTGTGCAATTCAAGGTTTCTAGCTGCTAGATACAAAGATAGAATAAGTGAACAGTGAAACATCAGAATTATCAAGTTGCAAGAGCTTACTAGAAATGAATTGGATATTCAAGTTGGAAAGACAACAGTGAGAAGAGATAGAGCTAGAGTGTTAAAAGAGATTATGGGTGATCATACTGTTGAGTATGGAAGAATTTTTTATCAAAGACATGATATTTTAAGAACAAATCCAGGTGGCACTTGTATTGTTAAAGTTGGAGAAACTGTTGAAACTGGGCATAGAATTTTTGAAGGATTTTATGTGGGCTTTCATGCTTTAAAGATAACTTTATTTGTAGGTACTAGGAGATGCATTGTCCTAGATGGATGTTTCTCAAAGGGGTGTGCAGAGGCCAGGTATTGGTGGCAGTTTGCAAAGATGAAAATAACCAGATGTTGCCCATTGCCTGGGTAGTAGTTGAGGTTGAGAACAAATTTACTTGGGCATGGTTTTTGACTCTACTGAAGGATGAACTTTATCTTTGAGAAGGACAAGAACTTACCTTGATTATTGATATGCAAAAGGTATGTCCTTGGTTATTAATTGAATATTTGGTTCACAGTAATGCTTTTATTCTATATACTTTTTAATTCACATTAATTGTTTTATATATTTATTTTCTGTGTTTAATAGGGACTGGAAATTACAGTGCTGGACTTATTACCACTTGTTGAACACAGGATGTGTGCTAGACATGAACTTGCAAATTGCTGCAAAGATTAGAAGGGAATACAGAGAAGAAATATTTTATTGCAAAATCTACATTTGAAGCTGAATTGAGGGATAACGTAGAGGATATGAGGAAATTGGGAAGGGAGTTCTTGGATGGTCTATGTACTACAATATAGACAGGTGGTGTAAAAAATACTTCAAAGAACATAACAAATGTGACTCAGTTGATAACAATATGACAGAGAGCTTCAATTCATGGATATTGTCTGCAAGATACAAGCCAATCATTACAGTGCTGGAAGAGATTAGGGTAAAGATGATGAAAAGAATTGGCCAATTAAGGGAGTTCTCAAACACATGGGTCACTGATATTTCACCCATGGCTTTCAAGATTTTACAACAAAACATTAATAAGTCAATGTAGTGTAACTGTAAGACCCCCAAAATGAGTTAGGGTGTCTAGATCCTAACATGTTTGTCATAAGGGTATAAGGTCATAAAATGTCTTATAATATGGTATTGAGGCACTATGTAAAGTTTGAGGTGATTTGGAAGTCAAACGTCAAGGGACGACCAAGACGTTCGACGACTAGTCACCTATGTGCCTCATGTGTCTATACGTGATTATACTTATATGTCATGAGATTATGAAGTTTTAAAATGAACTATACTGATGTTTATAGGCAGTATATGGAGTTTCATGAAGTTTGTAGGTCAAACGTCCAAGAACGTCCAAGACGTTCGAAAGATAGACTTGAGACATGCATGTGCGTATTTTGATAGGGCCTAGCATGTTTGGACGTGTTACGTGTAATTGTTTTGGGTGAAACTGATGTGGAAGTTCTTCAACTTGTTAAGGTTCATATTTACGTTAGAAACGCCAGGGTACGACTCAAGGGCCCCACAAAAGGGCCCACAAGAAGGACCCAAGGGCTGTCGAGACACTGCCAATTGACTGAACCAAACGAAGCCTCGTTGGTGAAGTCTCGTCGATGTACACTTAGCATGGGCAAGGCTCAACCAAAGAAAAGCCCAAGGTTCAATCGACGGAAGCCACAGAAGGTCCGTCGATGGACCTACTGGGCGTCGATGGTGGTCCGTCAATGCAGGTTGGTGCCACTGCCTAGCGACTGTTTCATTAAAGGGGTGAATGGGAAATTCACCCACGTCCTAACATGAACCTAATAGGTTTATTTAGTTATTTTTAGGGTATATAAGTGATCAAAAACGTGATCAACCCATTCCCAAACCAATTCGCACAAAATAGACTTTCCGTCCAAAACCAATTTTCCCTAGAAACCTCCATTGTTGGTGAAGCTCAAGAACAACTTGGAGCTTGGATTTCCAAGGATTATTCATCAAGGTTTAAAGGTTTTAAACTAGACAAAGGTATGGTGATTCTTCATCTCTAGTTATCTTACCATCTAGAGAGTTAATCTCAAAGTTTCAAAAGAGATTTCATGATCAAACTTCTTCTTCTTCAATCTGGCCATGGGTTCTTTCTAAAAACATTTTTAATGGTTAAATCATGATGAATTGATGATAATGTATTGGTTTTAACGTTATTTCAATCCAATTGCATTATGAACCCATGTCCCTTCCCAAAATCGATTTAGCCCTTGCATGGGCATTGTGATCATGGCTTGTTATTGGTTAAATTGTGATTCTCTTACGTTGAATTGCTTATACCTACTGTTATTTACGTGAATTGATGATGAATTGATGATGAAGGTTCCATGTGGATCAATGTATGAAGAATTGAACATGCCTAGTTTAGAATTCTAGGAGTTCACTGTAACGTTGCCTTTTTAATGATTTAATGTTGAATTCGATTAGGTGAAGATAGATTATAGCTAATGTTTTAGGTTGATGTTATGAATGAATTATGGGTATAAAACCTTGATGATCAAATCAAAGGAACCTTGATAAGGATTAATCTACATGTTTTAGCCTAAAAGTTGATAATGCTATGAACATAATGTGATCTCAATTTTGGGTAGATGAAGCATGATTTAGCCTTGATCATTATGGCTTTATCTACTGCCCTAGGTTGGTATTATTGGTATATTATGAATTTTAACCATGGTAATCAAAGTAAAGCATATTACTAAGTGATCTATGACTCTCTACTTTCTAGTATATATGTGATGCCTTGTATTATATTATAGTATGATCTAGTAGTAGCTTATACATGAATTCATATATGAAAATGTACATATAGATACTACCCTATATATGAATTGTTGATGAAAAAGGTGTATTGATCAATGATGATCAAAAGATAATGAAGTGGTAAGAATGTCTCTTCTTCTCTGCTTTTTTATATTATGTAGTTGATGAAGCCTTGTATGACATTGTGTGGTATGGTCCACTTATGGTGGTTGTGTTTACTTTATTGTCATTATATATGTGTTGACCATGGCCTTGAAGGCAATTTGATAAATATATGAATGAGTGGTTATGATGATCACCTTATGTGTAACTTGTGCCTAGTCTTCTACTTTAGTTGTGAATCTAGGTTATGTTACTATTTTTATGAGCATGTAAATGGTTATGTAAGATCATGTGTAGGTGCTGCCATTAATGAAGTGTTAAGGATTGATGACCCCTACCCATGTACCCCAATGTAAATGTGTGAATAGCTAATGTTAGGAGTTTTAAAGTATAATAAGAAGTTAGCTTGCCTCCTATGCCAAATTGTGTTGTGTGGTCTATGCTTGAAAGTGTAATATGGTCTTAAGAGGGTGGCTGCCTCAATGTGTTGTTCATGGCCATTATGTGATCATGTTGACCAATGTACACACACTCACACTTCATGCATGCTTAAAAGTAGTAAAGGTTCATGGTTTCACTAGTGTCTACTACTATGCATGTTAAGCTTATGTATATGAAAGTATGATATGTGTTTCCTTAACTAGGATGACTTGATAGGTGTACTAGTATGGGGAAAAATATGGACTTTGTCTATGCATTGCACATATGTACCTTGCTAGGATAGTTCCTAGGTTTGGTTTCTATGTATATGAAAGTGAATGTATGGGAATGTTATGAATATGACCTATATGATATGATGAAGTATGAATGTGCATAGTGTCTTAGTGGGTTTATATGAAAGGATTGTTCATATAGTTATACCTATAGACTCATGCATTGATATATGAACATGTGTGACATTTATTTGTTATGTGAAAGGTTTGCTCACCTATAAGTACATACACATGTATGAAGATCTAGTTAATAGAGGGGCCTTGAATGGTGTGCTCAAGAGTACTCTAAAACTACATAGGTGCTTGAATATGCTATAAGCATATGAGGAAAAAATATCCTAAGCCTATATTTTATGAAAAATGTATGAAAGATTTTTCAGTAAAGGGAACTTAGCTTAGCACCGAGTGAACTTGACAATGAGAGGTGTTGACTTCCCTTAGAGGAAAATTCACCATTTGTTCCTTATAGAGTGTTGACTTCCCTTAGAGGAATACTCACCTATGGATCCACATGAGGTGGTGACTTCCATTTGAGGAAGGTTCACCCATGTTTTCTCATGAGAGGAGGCGCCAATTGCCAAATGACATGTAGAGGGATTATACCTATCTCTTAGTTCCATAAACTATGCTTGCCACATAGGATCTAGAAAAGTGAATTCACTTAAGATGCTAGGATGTATGTTAAGGTTCTACTTTGGCTAAGTGGGACACCTTTCATTAGTGTAAGGCTCTACAACACCAAATTCCATGTTTAGCACCCATGGTCTTAGTGTCGGTTAAGGCTATAGTTTCCCTAAAGTAAAATGGACAATGGAAGTAAATGATTAGGATCCTAACTAGGATGAATTAAGGGAGGTTAATTAGGATAGGTGGAAGTAATGAACCCATCTAGAAATTGCACAAGTAGCTCCTTAGGAAGTTTTAGAGAGGTGACCTAATGTGTATGATTATGCTTATGTCTTTATGCATGACATTGTAGCAGTTTTCTACTTGTTATGAATATGTGCATGGTATGAGTCTATATGATGTGGTCTTATCCTTATATGCACTATGTTGGTCTAACTGATTATATGATGAAGGTCTTGTATTGACACAAATGAAGTTGTCTTCACTTACTTGTGATTTATGAATTGGGTGATAAGGCTTGTGGTCTCATGATAGGTCTACTAAGTATGTGGGAGGTTATGGGGCTTCACATGTATATTGCACTAGTAGATTTAGATTGGGGATTATGAGTAAGGTCACATAAGGTTTTATGTGAAGTAAAATAAGTACATGTGCATAATGACTAAGAGTTTACTGTAAGGTTCTCATGGTCTTGAATTAAATGTGTCTATGATGTATTATACTTCTATGATGGTATGTGTTGAACTATGTAGATTGTACGTATATTTTTCCTTGTGACCTTAAGGTGATGCATTGCACCAAGTATCACTAGAGGGTTACTTGGGAGGTTAAGGAGTTAGAATAAAGGATGTTCACTGTTAAGGTAAAAGAGCTTACTGTAAAGTGACCTCAAATGTGACTTAAATTTTATATGTGATTTTCTATGATGTTTGGCCTTTGAATATGTCTATATGAAGCATGTGAATGATATAAATGCTATTGTATAAAGATTTTATGAAGATTTACTCAAAAAGGCATGAAGTATGATTTCAAGAAAATGTCCCCTTTAAATGCATGTTTTTGCATGGTTGCCATACTTAGTGTATTCTTGTACTAATCCCATTCTTCTCTACTTTTTACTCAAAGTGTAGGTTATGGATGCTCAAAGGATGTCTATATAATTGATGAGCTTGATATGTGATTTCTAAGCTCAAGAAAAGGAATCCTTAAGTCCAAGGATGTCCTAATGTTTAGTTACGGTAAAGTTTCTTATAAATTGTATAAGTTTACTTATGTATTATGTTATAAGGGTTGTGTCCCTAAAGTACTCGTATGATGTTGAGTCTAGGATGACAAAGAGACTTAAGGTCTAAATATGTATTATGACTTATGTTTTATATATATATATGAGGTGAAGTTTCTAGCATATGATGTGCTATGAAAAGTTTTAAATTTTCCGCTAAATTTACTATGACAATGCAATGAATGATAACTATGGGCTTGTATAAGACCTCCGAGAGGTCAAGTACGCCATGTTACTTCTTGGGGGTGCTCCCCGGATGTGACAGTAACATATCATGGAATGGAGAAAGGGGTTTTGAAGTTGTAGACAAAGGCTTTACACATTGTGTAGACATTATTAGGTGCAATTGTAGTTGTAGAGTTTGGCAGCTTAAGGGCATACCTTGTCCTCATGGGGTTGCTGCCTTACACTACAAGCAATTTGAACCAATTAATTATGTGGACAACTGTTATGACAAAGAAACCTACCTAAGCACATATGAATATGTAATCCAGCCAATGAACAATATGAGTATGTGGCCACCATTTGTTAATCCAACAGTTCAACCACTAGAAGTTAAGCAGTTACCTGGAAGGCCAAGTAAAGCTAGAAGGAAAGAGGCAAATGAAACAAAGAGGACTGGTAAGCTTAGCAAATGTGGAGTTGTTATGACTTGTAGCAATTGTCATACAAAGGGCCACAATAAAAAAGGTTGTCCTATTCCTCCATCTGTTCCAACTCAAACTGCAACAACTTCTACTCAACCACAGGTAATTGTATCAATTTTCATTAATATTTAGTCGAATATATACTAATATGTTGTGTTATAATAATCAGGCCAATGAAAATAGTAGAGGGAGAGGGAGAAGAAGGTCCAAGTGAAGGGGGATGTCTCAAGGAAGCCAGGAGAACACACATGCAATGCCTCAAGGAAGCCAACACAACACAAGCCAATGCCTCAAGGAAGCCAGCACAACACACAGGCAATACCTCAAGGAAAAGGCAGAGGAAGGGGCAGAGGAAGGAATGGAAGCAAAATGCCTCACCAAAACCAAGTGAAAGAAGGCACGAATAGAGAAAGAGGCAGAGGAATACGTATGCCTCAAACAAATCATGAGAATGAAAGTAGTAGTGGTGGACAATCTTCAAGACCTTTTAAAAGGCCAAGGATGGTAGGATTTGGAGTATTGGTTGGTGATGATGGTTTTACAACTGTTAATGTAAGTAGTACTGTTTTTTGTTGGTGATGATGATTTTTCATATACTTTTACTAACCTTTATGATTTATTTATGCAGCCTGGAATGCAAGATAGTAGGGTTGTTGACATTGGTACAAGAGTTTCAAGGAGGTCTGATGAAGTTACTGGAGATATTGGATATCAACCACCTTTTGGACTGAAATGGAAGGGAAAATTAGCCATTATGAGTAATAGACTTCAACAAATGAGGGGCGAAAAAAGAATTCAAACAAGGTTTGCACCTGCTGCTAGGAAATAGTTGACTTTGGAGTTGTTCTTTTGTGTTTGGTTATTATTATGTTATGTACACTTTTCTTGATACCAAACTATATTTTGGTGTATTATTGGGTATCAATTGTGTTTTTCCAAGTTTGTTTATGCAACTTTCTTCTATGTGACATTTAATCATGTTGTATTAATTTCAAACTTTCAGTAAGAATGAAATGAAGTTTTCATTTTGTCATTATGATTAGTCTCTTTAAATCAAGTATGAAAGGAAGTTGGCAGAAGAGATTACAGTGTTGTGTATATTGTTAAGAGGTCTTTATTGTTAAATGGTCACAAATATCACACAAAATAGATGCATTACTCAACCAAACATCAACGACAACAACAATGTATTACACAATGAAACATCAATGACAACAACATTACACAACCAAATAAGTTTTCCTTAAACCAGTCAAACTTTCAATGTATTACACAGCCAAACATAAACGAAAATAACAACCAACAACTAAGGCAATTCCAATGGCACACAACTATATGTTCCAACATTCACATTCTTATTAATGCCTAAAATAAAATAAAAAACTGCGACAAACACTATGATAAGCTTCCAATTCAAGATGCTACATTTCATCTTCTTCTTCTTGATTATCTTATCATGACATACTTGATCGCCTTTCTTCTCCAACAATTTCATCTTCTTCTCTTTTGTTTTATAGAATTGTAATGCTTCTTCCAATTCCTTAATTCTATTCGCCAATCTTGGAATAACGGACCTGGATCTCATGTCAATCTCCTCAAGATCCCTCCATCTAAACTACTTGCATGAATTTTCCTAAAATAGGTCATACACAATGAATTTATTGAGACATTGAACAAAAAAAAGTAAAGAAATATGTATCGAACTTACACGAAAGCGTAGATAGGACCAAAATCTTCTAGTTGGGTTGTCCTCAGACCACGAAGTCTGAAATTGCATCAAGTCTCCATGTTTGGATCGCATTGTTAAATGCAACATTGGATCATTCTCATCATTACAAATGCGATTCAAGCTTGCATTTGACATAACTCCCTCAAAACCTAATCACAGGAAATTGATTTTTCACAGATTTTAAAAAAAAAGAGATAAATTGCAATCTCCAACAGCTAACAATGGAGAATTTTGGGAAAGAAGGAGGAAATTTATTTAATGAAGAAAGTAATTCAAATTGGGAATGCTAAATAGCATTTTATAATTGGTTGGATGTTTTTTTTCCTTGTTGACGCGCCCAACCTGCGTGAGAGCACTGATGAGTTTGAAACGGGTCAGAATGATATATTTATTGTGCTTTTGGATGGTTTCATGGGGTGATAGGACCCCCGCAAACTTAAGGTGTCTATTTGAAAAAAAAAAGTATAAGTTCCATAGGGTAATTATGTATTTTCTCTTATTATAATTTGAATCTTGATTGTTGCAAATTGCAATTAAGAGTCTTCTTAAAAAGTTAAGTGTTCTAAATTGCAGATACACATTTCTATTATCATTCACTATGATAATTATAATTTATTATTTCTTAAAGGTAATTAAAATATTATTGTTAATATTTAATTAGATTTTTTGATTATATTTTAATATAGTGTAAGGGTAAAATGGTCATCCAACTTTAGAGTTTGGAGTTTTTTACTTTTAATAATGATAAATAAATAATAATAATATGATGATGATAATTATAATTTATTATTTCTTTAAATTAATTAAAATATTATCATTAATATTCAATTAGATTTTTTAATTATATTTTAATATAGTGTAAGGGTAACATGGAAATCCAACTTTAGAGTTTGGGGGTTTCCATATATATATATATATATATATATATATATATATATATATATATATATATATATATATATATATATATATATATATATATATATATATATATATATATATATATATACACACACACACTCTGTTTAAAAAAGAATGACATTTTTTCCTTTTTAGTATATTTAAAAAAGAATGACCTTTTTTTTTTCTGGTAACATTTTAATTTCAGTTTTCCATGTGACATGTTTAAGGCCACAGGATTAAAGGACAAATTTGTACATTTGGCATAACTTTAATTTAGGACCACAAAATTCAAAAGTTTTTTTTATTTTTTTTAAACTCCGTATCAAATCAAATTAGGTCATTCTTTGTAAAACAGAGGGAGTAATATGATATGGTATGATATAATATGATTATGTATTAGTTGATCTAGTGGTGTTATACCTTTGGTATTCTGCAACTGATTTTAGTGCTTTGTTTATTTGTATAGATTGAGATTGTGTGTATGATATAGTAATAGATATTGAGTTCTTTGAGCCTCGACGATTCACTAATAAAAGATAACAAATTACCATAGCTCATTTACACTAATACTAAGTTCCTAACTTCCTTTATTGTTCTTGCATCTGTGTAAATCTCAATTTCATCATTCGGTGTTAAATGTCTTTGATTCATTTCATACATATTCATAACTATAGTATTAGGTTTAATTTGTTGCAATTTATTTGAGCGATGGACAAATCCATTTTATCTTTCATGTGATTTTAACAGTACTGTGTTTGTGTATAATATATATGAGAGTTGAAATACATTGTTCTGCATCCAACAAATTGTTATTAAAAATGGAAATGCATACCTCCAAGCAAAGTATTGGAGAGTTAGCTAGTGATAGAAACGAGTTAGCTAGCTAGTGATAGAAACGAGTTATCTAGTTAGTTAGTTAATGAGTTAGTTGATTAATTCTAATCTTTCTGTTATAAGTTAGTTACTACAGTAGACCTTAGCACAGTAGATAATTACACCATGTTGGTTAGTTAGTTGTGTATAAATATACTCCATCCATGTATATTGTACCCAATTCAGTTGAATGATATTTTCAGATTCTCTATAAGAAATTGAGCATGGTATCAGAGCAATTGAATCAATAATTGTTTGATTCTACACTGATAATCGATTCTGGAGATTAATTCACTGATCACAATGGAAATGAATGATGTACCAACAGTTTCAACTGCAGTATCAGAAACAATTGAAGTAATTGAATAAAAGAGAAACCATCCCTTGTATTTTCATCCATCAAATACTCCTGGTAGTGCTTTAACCATTGTTCAGCTCATCGGAGCAGAAAACAATTCGCTGTGGAGTAGATCCATGATGATCAATCTCAGGGCAAAAAGTAAGCTAGGTTTTGTGCTTGGCACATGTGGAAGAAACAGTTACGGACCATATCTAGAAGAACAATGGAAGAAGTGTAATGCCTTTGTTTCAGCATGGATGATGAACACAGTTTAAAAGGAATGTTGAGTGGAATTGTTTATGCTTCAGATGCTTCAATGGCGTGGGAAAATATGAAAGAGATATTTGATAAGGTTGATGGATAGAGGATCTACCAACTTCATCGAGATATTTGTACAATTCATCAAGGTAATTCATCAAGTTCAGCTTATTTTACCAAATTGAGATTGATGTGGGATGAATTTTATGCTATCGTACCACCACCATCATGTAATTGTGATAGATCTAAATCTTATGTGGATCATATCCAATACTTGCGTTTATTCTCTTTTCTGATGGGGTTGAATGACATGTATGGACATGCACGAAGCCAAATACTAATGATGAATCCTTTGCCAAGTGTTGGCAAAGCCTATGCTATGATCATGTCATACGAGAGCCAGAGAGTTACTTCAGGGATGCGCACTGGAGGAGATATGATAGAGCCACGACATTATATGCAGGAAGGGGAAATTATTCTAGAAACACAAGAGCTGAGTATGATCCTAGAAGCAATGATACAGGCAGAGCTGAGTATAATCCTAGAAGCAATGATACATGCAGTACTGGGAGAGGAAAGAAGAAGGTGAACTGATATATATTTTGTGATCACTGCAAAATGTATGGTCACACAGGGATATCCTGATGATTGAAAGTTCAAGAAGAAAGTATCAGGACAGGGTGGAGAGCAAGGGTACAATAATCAGTTTAGAAGAGTGAATTCAAGCAAAGGAAAAGATGTTAATAATGTACAATTGGATAAGATTTCTGAAGAATCAAAAGATGATGCATTTGGGGCAGTCAATGCAAGACAAACAGGTGCACAAGGAAATGCTTATGATTTCAATTCTGTTCGTGCTAACTTGCAGGCCTTTGTTGCACGATCTGACTATAGTCCTAACCAATACCAAAAGATAATGAAATTGCTCAATGAAGAGGACAAAACTGAAGAAATGGTGAACATGGCAGGTAACTTCAATACTATGGAAGTATGCTCTTTATCTGCTAAGAATGAAGATTGTGTGACTGTCATGAATGCTAGGAATGATGTTTTTAAAAGAAGGCATAACTGGATAATTGATTCAGGGGCAACATGTCATATGAGTTCGACATTTGACAATTTAAACAATGTGAATGATCTTAATAAAAATGTAGGCAGGAGAGTTCACTTACCTAATAGTCAAACTAGTCTAGTAACACATTCATGAAGCTATGGAGTACTAGACAATGTTTTGGTGCTGCCAGAATTCAAATATGATATACTATCAGTGTCTCAGTTGACTAGACAGTTGCAATGTTCTTTGTGTTTCTATCCTGAATTCTGCATTTTTCAAGACCTCTCCAATGGAGAGGTGAAGGGGATTGGTAAGGAGATAGGAGGTTTTATTATCTTCCAAATGCATTTTCTTCTGGACAGTCAGCTAGTAGGGATAATAAGGTACTAATGACAAAGACAGAAGACACAGATTGCATGCTTTGGCACAACATTACTGATGACAAATACAGGAGACACAGATTGCATGCTTTGGCACAACAGGATGGGTCATTTTTCTATCAAGGTGTTGAAGCAATTGTCATTAGTAAATAAAGATTTTGATGTAACAGAATGTGGTAGTTGTTCAGTATGTCCTTTGGCAAAACAGACTAGACTTTCTTTTCCAGTTAGTGTGTCCAAGTCAAGTGAAGTGTTTGATCTTATTCATCTTGATGTCTGGGGACCATATAGAATTGTTACACATGATAATTTTAGATTCTTTTTGACAATTGTAGATGATAAGTCAAGGATGACTGAAATTCAAGAGTGATGTTTTTGTTGTAATGAAGTCTTTTCTGGAACTAGTTGCTACTCAATTTAAAAGACAACCAAAGAGAGTAAGGTCTGACAATGGAGCTGAGTTTTTAAACAAAGACTGCAACACATTGTTTTCATCCTTAGGGATTATTCATGAAAGTAGTTGCCCACACACTCCACGACAAAATGGAGTAGTTGAAAGAAAGCATAGACATATACTAAAGGTTGCAAGAGCACTCAGGTTTCAAGGGTCCATTCCTATAAGATTTTGGGGGAAATATGTTATAGTTGTTGTGTACTTGATTAACAAAATGCCTACTGATGTTTTAAAAGGTCAGTCTCCTTATCAAGTTTTTCACAAGACTAGACCCAAGCTTGATCATTTGAGAACACTAGGTTTTTTGTGTTATGCCACTACACTGATCAAGGATGATAAGTTTGCCCCTATAGCTGATGCTTGTGTGATGATCGGATATTCACCTACTCAGAAAGGGTATGTGTTGTACAATTTGAGTCTCAAGAAGTTTGTGGTGAGCAGGGATGTGACTTTCAAGGAACATATATTTCCTTTTGGTAATATACAGGACATGCTTGTCCCAATTTTTTGCAGACAAGACAGACTGGTTGATAATGAAGATACACTTTCATAATTCTCCTATTTCTGACAATAATGTAGCATCTGCAGAGCAGCAACAAAATTTTGAACCTGTTTCATTAGTGGATACAGAGAACACAAGTGGCGATGTTTCAAATATGGACCATGATGCACAAAATATTCAGACTATTACCACAAACAGAACTTCTACCAGAATGTCTCGTCCACTTATTTGGATGAAGGATTATGTTGCTCATATGACTTATTCTACACATCCTTATTACCTAGAAAACTACATGACTTATGATAAGTTGTCTTCCACATATCAAGCTTACTTAAGTGATTTATCTGCTGATACAAAACCTAGAAACTATGAAGAGGTTGTTAAAGATCCCAGATGGGTTAAGGTCATGCAACAAGAAATTGCTGCATTGGAGGATAATGGGACTTGGACTGTCATGCAGCTGCCACAATGTAAAAGGGCTATAGGTTGTAGGTGGATATTCAAGATCAAGTACAAAGCAAATGGACAGGTTGATACATTCAAGGCTAGGCTTGTGGCTAAAGGCTATAGCCAAACTGAAGGTATTGACTATCAGGAGAGAAACTCTCCTGTAGTCAAAATGGTAAATGTATGATCTATTATTGCTATTGCAGCAGCTGAAAATTGGATAGTATATCAGATGGATGTTTTTAATACTTTCTTGCAAGGAGACTTAATTGGAGAAGTGTACATAGAGTTGCCCAAAGGTTTTACTAGACAGGGGGATCATCAAGTTTGCAAACCTATTAAGTCCCTATATGGACTTAAGCAGGCTTCCAGGCAATGGAATGCCAAGCTTACTGATGCACTAACCAACTCAGACTACTTACAGAGTCCACTGGATCATTCTTTATTCACTAAAAGAAGAGAATCAACACTTGTTATTGTGTTAGTTTATGTGGATGATCTATTGATCACAGGGAATGACTATAAACTGATACAGGAGACTAAACAAGTTTTACATCACCATTTCAAGATTAAAGATTGGGTGAGCTGAAGTATTTCCTAGGCATAGAGTTTTGCAGATCAGCCAAGGGAATTATTATGAATTAGAGGAAATATGCATTAGAGTTAATTAGTGATGCAGGCCTAGCTGGAGCTAAACCTTCTTCAACACCATTAGAGTGTAATATGAAACTTACAAGTGCAGAGTTTGAGGCCACTAATGATGAATTATTTGTAGACATTGGCAAATACCAAAGAATGATTGGGAAGCTACTATATCTTACCAACACTAGACCTAATATCTCCTTCTCAGTTCAATGCTTAAGTCAGTTTATGCAGAAACCCAAAGTGTCTCACTGGAATGCATCCTTGAGAGTGGTTTGATATATCAAGGTTGAGCCAGGGTTAGGATTGCTTATGAGTTCTAAAAAACACTCACAACTTACTGGATTTTGTGATGCAGATTGGGCTGCTTGTCCTAGTACTAAAGATTTGTTACTGGTTACTTGTTGAAGTATGGAAAGTCACTAATTTCCTGGAAATCCAAGAAGCAAAACACTGTTTCCAGAAGCTCTGCAGAGGCAGAGTATAGGAGTTTGGCCACACTAACTGCTGAGGTCATTTGGGTAACTAATTTGTTCAAGGAACTGGGGTTCAAAGTGGATGGTCCTGTCAACATTCACTGTGATAGCAAAGCTACAAATATCTGCAAATCCTGTATTCATGAACGTACAAAACACACAGAGATCGACTGTCATTTTATCCGAGAAAGAATACAACAAGGCTTAATTAGAACAATGTATGTCAATACTAAAGATCAACAAGCTGACTTGCTGACGAAGGCTTGGGGAAGGTCACAACATGATTTTTTGCTTGCCAAGCTAGGTGTCTTGAATGTGTTCAATACATCTAGCTTGAGGGGGAGTATTGGAGAGTTAGCTAGTGATAGAAACGAGTTAGCTAGTGTTAATGAGTTAGTTGATTAATTTTAATTTTTCTGTTATAAGTTAGTTACTACAGTAGAGTAGATAATTACACCATGTTGGTTAGTTAGCTGTGTATAAATATACTTCATCCTTGTATATTGCAGCCAATTCAGTTGAATGATATTTTCAGATACTCTCTAAGAAATTGTTCACAAAGTGTGTGTTATAATGATCGAGAACACATGAGTATGATGTCTATATCTATCTATACTACCTTAAAAGTGAGAAGCCCGTAATTTAATTGATACATTAGAATTATAAGATATCACTCCAGACAGAAAAAAATATTAAACACAAAAACATGTAAGACAAGACCTTGCTTCCAGAATTGACTCTTATGGTTTGTTCCCTAAAACAAACCATAAGAAGGGAGAAATTAAACTGTCAACAACTCGATTCAGAAATTTGAAAACCTTAATATAGGAAATCCACACTAGCTTCCATTGCACAATTACTTTGTGAAATCCCGGGCCTCCATCCAATTGAGTTGGCGTTTGAGGGTCAAAGTATGATTGTGCTACTTATGGACAAAGAGGTTGAAATTAGAATTTTGCATTTCTTCAACTTGTGTTTCGTGGATATCCTTGGCTGATTTAACAAGTAATTCTTTGCATGCCATCACCTCAATTGATTTTAGAGTCATCATGTCTTAAAAGCAAGAAGGGATCTGCTCAAGATGTGGCAATCTTGTTAACACCAAGTGCTCAAGGCATGGAAAAGCATCACTTGAAACATTCCATTAAAAAAAAAAAAGATCTTGCAGTTTCAAGAATTTGAGGTGAGGGAAATGCTGATCGGTCACTTTCCATTCTTTGGACTTAATGGAAACATGTAGCAGTTTGAGTACCACAAGTTTGGGGAGGGTTGAGAACTCATCAAGACTAGATATGCAACCAATGGATAGTGTTAATTTCTTGAGACTTGATGGCAAGTTAAGCTCGGTGGCCCCTGCACGAGCCCAAGAAAACTTGAGCATTTCAAGCTCAGTAAGATTGTTAAATGCAGGGGAATTGGAATTACATGACAAAACTTCACATCTCAGTTTTTGAAGATTTGGAATCTTTGCGATGACCCTGTTTGTGTCCTCCACACAAGAAAACCATTCTGACGAAAGAGTTCTCAAGCCATCCATTTCTCGGAGTGCATTGTTCATATTGAAAACAGCTCGGTTGTATATGTGTAAATGGCGCAACTTGACCATCTTCCAAAGGGTGTCTGGTAAAGTTACTCGCCCTCCAAGTCCTTTAACTATTAAAGTTTCAAGGTTCCAAAGATTGTCTGAGAATGATAATGAAGAATCTTCAGCAACCTTAACAGCAACATATCTCAAGCTGGTTAACGCTTTTGGGAAAGAATCAATTACAGTGAATTCTAAATCTAGCACCCACAAAAACTTGAAACTGTTAAAAATGTCTGATGCAGAAGATAATCCAATTTGTCTTCCCTTCATCAAGTGGAAAGATTGTACATCTGAACAAATCGAACTCCATTCTGTAAGATTATCACCTTGAAGGTGAAGACAAAATCGTCGTGGAATGTTATGCTTCTGATAGGAAATAGAAGAAGGATTCATATCATTGTCCCTGTTGATAGAAAAATTTGTATGATCAGATCAATATGTTTAAAAAGATTAAAAAATTGATTCAACGAATTAAAATATATATTACCCTTTTATGCATTGTAGAAAGTTCTCCACCTCGGCTTTCTTTTTACAAAACTCAAGCAACAAGTCATGAATGCGACACGTCTTGGTCTTACCATCACAACTCTTCTTGGAAACCATCACAAGGTTTCTTCCAATAAGGTTCTTTAAGTAATATTCTGCTATATCCTCGGAAAGCTTCTCTTTATGAGATTTTACCGAACCTTCTGCTGTCCATAACCATGTTAACTTTGAAACTTGTATCTCTTCATCCTCCAAAAATATTCCAAAGTACAAAAAGCAAGGTTTTAAATGGAAGGGTAAATTTTGGTAACTAAGATTTATCATATCCTCTGACTTAGCCTGGATGTGTGGACCTAAATTTATTGCAACTTGTTCCCAACAATGTTTTTCCTTCTCCATTGTTTCGAGAATACCTGCTACCAGGACAACTGAAAGAGGTAGCCCTCACACTTTTGTGCTATCTTTTGGCCAACATCTTCTAAGCCAATGGGGCAACTTTTTGTTTTGAACACCTTATTCTTCAATAGCATCCAACTTTTTTTGGAGTAAACATTCAAAGAAAATAAGGATCACTCACGGTTTTAGCATCGTAGGCAACATCACCAAGCCGAGTTGTCAGGATAATTCTACTTCCATTATTGACATCACAGAAACAAGGATATAAATCATCCCGTGCAGCAGTTTCCCAGACATCATCAATGAGGATAAGGTACCTCTGAACCATTAGAAGTCTGCGTAACTTATCTGCTAATTCATTCTCTGGTAGTTTATCACTTATAACTGTATCCTTCTTAACAACACCACGAAGAATGGTTAGTAACAAGTCCTTCCGTGTATAAACTTGAGATACACAACATTGTGCACGGACATCAAAATGAGAAACGACTAACTGATCAAAATATAGTTTGTTAGCTAGGGTTGTCTTACCCAAACCGGGCATGCCCACGATTGAGATGACATCCAACTTTGATGATCCACTTCTTAGCTGCTGGCTTAGTTTTTTCACCACCTCATCAAAACCCACCATTTCTGAAGTACGAGCACTTGCAACATGATCAGTAGTATTATGCAATACCAAGTCAAAAGCTTTGTTTTCATGAATTTCCGGTACCTCCTTCATGAGTAGTGTAATCTCCTCTATAGTGTCCCCGAACCAGAGAAAAAGGCACCACTCGGGAATGTCTTTGTTTATACAAGCAACAACCAAATGATCCACCACATATGCTTTAGCAATCACCTGCATTGCCAAAGATCCAAATCCATCATGCTGCTCCTGAAAGTTCTCCAGTTGCTGCTGAATTTTCTGAATTTGGCTCCTTATAGAAGAAAGTGACTCTGTGTAGAAGCTTAGAAACTCCTTCAGGTGGTCTATAATGATATCAATAGATCCCAGTCCATCAATCTTAGGTAAATTGTAGTGAAATGACTTCCGAGTGAGGAAGTAGATCAGCGCTTGTATACTCTGAATATCACCCAAGAAATCTGTCACTTGGTTTGACTCCGCAACTGCATCCACATTGTCATACATTGAGTAAACTAGAAGCCCTACATTAATGATTGCGGTATCAAAATCTTCAAGGGCCTCTCTTGGTAGATTGATGAGATTTGTTCTCAAGAAGTTGAGCATTGTAATTCGATCCTTGAAATCAACTCTCTCTAGCTTGTGCTTATCAGTAATAGGGCATAGCAGTTCCATGTGGTGTACAAGAGTTTCCAGAAATCCAGCTTTATAATCAGCATCATGCTCATTTGGATGAGATCCTGATTTTAGAGCTTGCAGGACATCAATATAGATCTTGCGGATACATGGTTGAATGGGCTGAATCCTGTCTTGAAGATCAGAAAATGAATTATTCATTTCAGGTGAAACGAATTGGCCCTTCACAACTTTTCGGACACTAAACCAGGAAATCATTGCTGCATGACCAGCCACAACCAAAACATGATTAAAGAAAGTTGTTGGCTTTGAGGATCTGTGCATGATCTGTCTGATATAAAATAGATAATTTCTCAATAACTTCAACTCCTTTACAACCTCTTCTGTTTGTTGCGAAGGAACTAATCCATACCAAGGATAAGAAAAATATATGCTTGGTAAGTCAGTGAGATTCATTACAACAGTATCAATGAATCTCTTTACAAATTCAGGACCGAGAGTAGCAATTTTGGATGTAAGTGCTTTGGGAAACGAGTATTTAGCTTTGATTTCCATTTTGGTCTCCCATATCTGTTCTTCCAACTTATTGAACACGAGTACTACATCTTCTGGACAGTTGATTCTTTCGATTTCAGCTGCATCCCAAAGATGTTGGACTTTCTCTCTATCTTCCGAGCATTCACTTGTGAAACTCTGCAAGCTGAGAAACATATCAAGAAATTGAAAATCCATATAAAGGTCATCCATTGTATGCTTCATCTCGACGCCTAATTTCCATTCATGGACTATCTTTTCCAAACGACAAATGTCAAAATATCTCCCTTCACACAAATTCTCATATGTGGAAGACATCGCTCTTTTCTTTTTTGTTTACAAGTTTGTCATAACAACTAGAAATTGAATGTAATTAGGGAATTAATAGTATCACAAAGTCAACTCATTACTAATTAGGAAAAACGGCACATTTAGTCCCTGTGATAAGGCTATATTCTTATTTTTATCCTTGTGTTATCTAACTTAGCACTATTAACCTTCAATTATATCAGGTAAGTGATTTTAATCCCTCAACTAACAGATCCAAAAAAAATTAACAGAGACTTCACTACTAATGGGGTAATTCGGGTATTTAAAAGTTATTGCTTGAGAAATAGAAAACTTTTAAAATTATTCGTTGCATAACCTAGCTCTGTTAGACAATTGGCATTTTTTCAGCTTATTATTATTTTTACTGTTTTTACTTATTTCAGTTAGTGCATCCTATTTTCTAGCTAGCCTTAGTCAACTTTAGTTGCTCAACTTTCTGAAGTTAGTGGTCCCATTATGGCTGTTAGTGGCCTCTTTTATGGTAGTTAGTGGCACATGTTCTTATTTTAGTTTTAATGTTTATGTTTTTTCTTTGTATAAATTCAGACTTTCTGCAGATTAATATACACAAAGAATTTCATAAGTTCACTCTATTTTTATTTTTTCAAATCAGTTTCTTGAGTATTTTTGTTCTAACAAGCTCAACCCTAGTTCTGCACAACGAAGAAGTCTCAATCTATTTGGTGTGGATGTGCAATGGAATTGCATTCTAAAAGTGGATTGCAATCCACTCCATCATGTGAGTATTATTTTAAGTTGAATAGTTCAAAATTTCATGTTATAGACAAGAAAAATATCTCCACAAGTATACCCAGAATACTTTGAATTGTTTTTCCCATAATGTTATACAAATAATTATTATGATTCCAAAATATACTAGTTGTAAACTTCAAGCCACTAGAAGAACTCAATATCAAACCCTCAAAGTTCAGTATGGTAACACATCGTATTCTTTTTTTTTTTTGCACCTGCTTCAACTTCAATGCAAGTTACTTATTACATATTTTTACTTTTGGTCTTTTACAATTCACCGGTGTGTGAGAGGAGATCAAAATGGGGGTGCATATTTAAAGGACTGTTGTGAAGTCTTTTCTTGTTTTCCTGGAGACAATAGAGTACACTTTGCTAGAGGCAAAACTGAATAGGCCACTAATTAGGACTCATAGGGGGTAGTGTAAGACGTTTGATATTCAGCAAGGTTGTTGGTATTTCAGTCTCTGTAAACCACAAAGTTTGCTACTTCATGCAGGCCCGCCTCCTTGTAGCATTCAACTATCCTTTCTGCGCAATCATCCCATGAACCGTCAATGCTTTCTAGATCCAACAAGAAAGTAGCTTCATCCAATGCAACCTGAGCAGGTTGCTTCCCTTTCTTTAGATCGGCTTCCCTACCCTCCTCAGTTACTTTCTCTTTGATATACTCAATTTGTTCATCTTCCCATTCAGCCATATTAGCAACTTCATGTACTCGCAACCCAAAGTCCACCATGGTGATTTTAAAGCCCCCTAGCAGCATCTTTAGCTTCTATATTGCGCCCAACCGTCATCAAATCTTCAGCATTCACTTTTGATTAGAAATAAAAACACATTATTAGCATCATCAGAAGCACCACATAAATTCAATGCTCTCAATTATATCTTAGAATATACACATTTTTTATTTATTTCAAAAGAATTCCATTCAATTGTTGTTAGTTTCAACAACGACGACAATCTGAATTGAATATATTATAAAACCAACTCTTCCAACTTATTACAAGTAAAATTAAAGCTTAAGGAAACTTATAAGTATGGTAACATGCAAAGGTTATCAAGTTGATCATACTCGAGACAGACTTGCCAAGTGGGGAATGAATGTGGATCATACATGCCCTTTGTGTGGTGCCGCTGGAGAGAGTCATTCATTTGTTTTTCTCCTGCTTTATGTCTTCTCAAATATGGCTCAAGGTACTACAATGGCAAGAGGTAATCAGAACACCTAGAAACTGGGAGTTTGAATTAGCATGGGCTAGTACACATGCAAAGGGTAGGAGTGCTAGAGATGAGATGTACAAACTATCCTTAAGTGCAACACTGTAATGTGTTTACATTATAATTTACTTTATCGCAATGAAACTAATATGTTCTCATTTCTCAAATCTGCGTTTGATTTGTATAATGAAACCAATATGTTTTTTAAAATCTCTTTACAGATGCAGGTGAAGATGTTGATATGTATTCAATTAAATTGCATTTTATGGGTTCGTGGATATTTGAGCCTGAGATGAATTACGTTGGGGGACGAATAGATTATTATGACTACTGTAAGGGCGAGGAAAACTCTATTATTCAGATGAGATTATGTGTGAAGAAGTTGAATGTTGATGATAGAAAAGTAAAATTTTGGTTTAAGTTTGGACCTTATTTCGAGACAAGTATAAGATTGTAAACAAATGATTCATATATATATATAAGCTTGTCTACGAAATGCCTGTGAATAGAGAAATCGAGATATTTATTGAGCACACAAATGAGGACCAATGGAGTTATGATGTGACAGATTTATAGATCCAACTTCAAAGTGAAGAAGGCTTTATAGATGTGAATGTAGTAGATGAGGGTGATGATAGTGATGCTAGAAGTGAAGATTGTGAGTCATTTCATGACTCTGACTATCCTGCAGAAGCAGATGTCATTAATTTAGATCAAATCAGTAAAGCTATTACAGAGTCAGCTAGTATCAAAGGAAAAAATAAAAAGAATCAGATTTGTGAAACTAGGAAGAACATTGAGTTTGGGTTTGTCTCAAATATGCTACCAAAGATTCCTAGTCAGACTCAAGAAAAAGATTGTGTTGTATCAGATGATGAATTGATAAGTTTGCATGGAGATTCAGATGATGATAATCCTAAAAGATCTATTAGTTTCAATCCAAGCAAAGACTTGGAGGATCCAACATTTAAATTTTTGATCAATATGATTTTCAGTAATAGTAAAGAGTTTAAGTGGGATGTTGAAGTACATGCTGTGATGAAGAAGAAAGACATCAATTTTTTGAAGAATGAAACTCAGAGGTCAAGAGCAATTTGCAAAGTGTCAAACTGCAAATGGTTCATATTTGCATCAAAGGCCAATTAGGATGAACCTTTCCGGATCAAAACAATAGGCCTTGATCATGAATGTGGCAACCAAAGAGACAATAAGACTATTGACTCTGGATTTTTAGCTAAGAAGTATGCAGAAGATTTCAGAATTAATCCTACCTGGGGTGTGAAGGAATTTCAAGCTCATGTAAGGAGAACTCACAAGTGCACACTTAGTAGATACCAATCTTACAGGGCAAGAAAAAGGCAATGAAGTTGATTACAGGAACTAAAGAAGAACAATTTAACATGTTGTGGGACTATTGCGCTGAGTTACGGAGGAGTAATCCTGGTACTACATGCATTTTGAAGATGGATGATAACCCAAACACAATGGTCAGAGGCAAAAGAAGATTTTTAAGGCTTTATATTTGTTATGCGGCTACTAAGCAAGGATTTTTAGCGGGATGTAGACCAATCATAGGGGTTGATGGATGTCACTTGAAAGGACATCAAAAGGGCGGTCAATTATTGACTTCTGCCCCTACATATGTGCATTCACATTAATTAATCACAGTTGACTTTTAGGATACTCATCTTCTACCATTTTCTTCCCCATCAATGGCTCCAATGCAGATACAGAATATAAATTATTTCTTCTACATTCTTTTCATATTCTCAAATTAAATTGAATAATTAATGGGTAACACTAAACCCTAAAATATTTTTATTTTTTTAATGACTTTAGAAATATAGTATCCCTTTTTAATTGCTTTGAAATGTTCAATTGCTTTTTGACACCTCAGAAGAAAGTCATCTGGTTTATTATATGTGCAACTTATCAATACCTTAATACAAGTAGGCTTTTCTTAGCTCACCTTTGTTTAATGTTTATTTGGCTCTTCAAAGGTTCAGTAGACAGGCACATTTATATAGTACAGGTAAATGCTCTGAGTTGGAGTTTAATTATTTATCAGCTACTAGTACGAAAGTGCAAGTCTGTCAATTTTAGTTATACCCATACTAGGAAACTTATCCTCGCTTGCGCGGTAAAATCTTTCTATGAACTTATGATTTAATTTTCATCTAATAGCTTAATATTATAAACAATTTAAATTATAGTTTTGATTACTTTTTTTTCTCAAAAGATTATTCAAGTATAAGTTTATAATTTCAACTCATATGTTATTGCAAAACTTAACTTGAAATTAAACCCAACCTATAGTTACATTTTACAAAAAAGTAATTACAACAACACAACGAGAAGGAAGTTGAAAACAAAAGTTCTAAATAACTCATTTGGGTTATTTTATACAGGGAGAAGTGTCACATCCCGCCATTTGCCAAACAAATTTTGTGTTAGTATAGGGGCGGAAGAGCCTAGAGTTGTGGAGGGGTTTATAGAAAACTCTAGAAACCCTTAGACATTTCAAGAAGACTATAGAATTCATTAGACTTTTTCTTAGAATTCTCTAGAATAACTTAGAAGATGTCTTGGAAAGCCTTCGAATTCTGTAGGCTAGTAGAGAATTCCAGAACATGAATTAAAGTGTAATTATTAGAGGGACTTGTGAAGTAATTTTTATTTACACTTTAGCCCCCTAGAAAATAGTATAAATAGAGGGGCTCTCATTCGTAAATCATTCAACCAAGTTGTAAAGCTTTCTTCCAGTAATATAAGCCTTCTTCCAAACTTTCCCAAATCTTTCTTAGTTTTTCTTTGCATTCTCTTAGCGATCTTAGTCTTAAAGGCTTACTTGAGCTTACGAGATCGTAAAGATTTGTGAGTAAGTTGTCAAGTGTCGCACGGAGCTTTAGTAAAACTCTAAGTCCGTGACAACATGGTATCAGAGCAAATGTTTGCACTAAGGGAATGACTAACATAGGAGACGAAAACGCCGCTAGTACTACCAACGTAAGGCTGATGGTGGAAAGAAGAACTACAATGGAAAGAAGCACTAAAAGAGTAATGAGGAAATGTTGCTAGACCCCACACCAAGCGAGGCGCTAACATCTCATCCACCTTCGACCATCGAAGCAAGTGACGATGAACTTGGCGAAGAGGCCATCGACATCATCGTCAGAGAGGAGTGGATGCCGAGTTCGAGATGAAGGAGGCTATCACTTCCTTGAGTGTCGGCTCATAGAGGCGTTGAGCACGATTGAGACCATAAAGACCAAGATAAAAACACTCAAGGATGGCGTGGAAGTTGCAGGATCATCATCGCTTGACCGAGATAGGTAGGCCAAGGTCGAGGCATCCAAGCCTATGTTCAAAGGCGTCTGTGACGCGCAAGAGGTGGAGAATTTCCTGTTGAATTTGGAGATTACTTCAAGTGCAACAGAGTGAATAGTGATGAGAGTAAGATAAACATCGCTGTGTTGTATTTCTCAAAGATGACCATGTTGTGGTGGAGGCATAAAGGGTCGGAAATAGGGAAGGAAGTTTGTACCATCAACACTTGGGAACAATCTGAGTGGAATTCAAGAAAGCTTTCTTCTCGGACAATGTTATCTACGAGGCAAAGCGCAAGTTTAGGGAGTTGAAGCAGACATGCAGCATTTGGGCGTACGTGAAGAAGTTCACCACCCTCACGCTTCAAATTCCCAACCTTTACGGATGAAGATATGTTGTTCCACTTCATGGATGGGCTACAAAATTGAGCCAGGATAGAGTTGGGACGCCGACAGGTCAGGACTATCGATGAAGCCATCACGCAGGCCAAAATTTTGATAGACTTCACGCACGAAAATCCCAACAGAGCCAGAGAAGAGGAGACAAGAGGTAGTCATGACCATGATGGGGGAGATCGTGGCAAAGTCGAACAGCAGCAGCCACATCCCAAGAATCATGATACATATAAGTCCATGGAAAGAAGTTTGGACGGCATGGGTACGCTGGGAGAAAGACTGAACCTACAAAGAGGAAGGGTTGCTACATATGCGGTGGGCCGCACGGCTACATGAGGTGCCCTGAACTGAGGAGTCTTGGTGCTATCCTACGAGAGATAGAAAGGAGAAGGATGTACAAGAGCAAGGACAACGCGTAGAGATCATGCAGTTGGGCTTGATACGACTACGCGGAGCCATCACGAAGCAACTAGGGAAGCCGAAAGAGTACGGTGCGTTGTATGTCGACATCACGATAAATGAAAGACCTACTTGTGTTATGGTCGACACGGGTAGAGAGGCCAATATCATGACCAAGATGGTAGCGACAAGGTTGGGGTCGAGTTACTATCCAAGTAACACCCAACTTAGGATGTTCAATGCACCACCGACTCCCGTTTGTGGAGTTGCGCAAGGAGTAAGTATCACGTTAGGCGAGTGGCAAGGTAAGACAACCTTCAATATCGCTCATTTAGATCTCTTTGACATAATTCTTAGGCAATAGTTCTTCCAACAGTGCCATGCAGTGATCGATCCTTACCTACCTCCAACAACTCTTGGTCATAGAGCAAGGAGTATCATGCATGGTGCCCTTGGTTAAGGTACCAACGATGGAACAGAGAGTTTGCCTAACGGCCATGCAACTCGAGAAAATCCCTATGAAGAAGGAACCGACGTTTAGAACCACCATTGCAAGTTCAAAAGAAGAAAATGGTGCAAAAGGGTCCTTGCCGCCACGCACGAAGAAGGTTCTAAAAGAGTTTAAGGTTGTGATTCCAAAGAAGCTGCCAAGGCACTTGCCTCCTAAGAAGGAGGTAGATCATAAGACCGAGCTGAAAGAGATCATGAAGCAACTGAAGAAGTTACACAAAGGCGTTGTTCGATTTAATGGACTATTCGTCGCACATGCACAAGACTCGGATGCCTATGCAGAGGCAATGCGACGCGACCGTCGCATCAATAAGTGGGGGAGAGTGTCACGTCCCGCCACTTGCCAAAAATTTTTTGCATTCGGATAGGGGCGGAAGAGCCTAGAATTGTGAAGAGGTTTATAGAAAACTCTAGAAGCCCTTAGACATTTCAAGAATGCTATAGAATTCTTTTGATCTTTCCTTAGAATTCTCTAGAATAACTTAGAAGATGTCTTGGAAAGCCTTAAATTCTCTACGCTAGTAGAGAATTCTAGAACATGAATCAAAGTGTAATTATTAGATTCACTTGTGTAGTAATTTGTATTTACACTTTAGCCCCCTAGGAAGTAGTATAAATAGAGAGGCTCTCATTTGTAAATCATCCAACCAAGTTGTAAAGCTTTCTTCCAAGTAATATAAGCTTTCTTCCAAACTTTCTCAAATCTTTCTAAGTCTTTCTTTGCATTTTCTTAGCGATCTTAGTCTTAAAGACTTACTTGAGCTTACGAGATCGTAAAAGATTTGTGAGTAAGTTTTCAAGTGCCGCATGGAGCTTTAGTAAGTCTCTAAGCCGTGACAGAAGGGCCTAAAATGTCCCTCAACTATTTAAATTGGTACAAAACTACCCTCCATCCATTATTGGACCCTGTAATACCCATGACTCAATATTTTGACTCAAAAATACCCTTATATCTAACCGATCATATTCATAAGGTGGATGGAAGGCAATATTGTACCAAATCCCATAGTTTAAGGGCATTTTAAGCCCCTTCCTTTATAATAGTTTGAAATTACTTAATATATAAGCTCACGTGATTGACTTGATTTTGAATTTCACGGTAAATTAAAAATAAAAGAAAAAGTTAGATCTCTACTCTATATATTCCCCCACCCACCACTGTCCCTTCATTTTCTATCTCTTTCATTTTTTTTGGCATGTGTTGCACTGCTGTCCCAGTTTACATAGATTTATTTTTTTGAAATAATAAGACAATATTAAAACATGTGTATAATGAGTTTATAAATCATAAGAAAGAATGTGCAAGTTGAATTTGATAAATACTTAGTTTACACAAATGACCTGATTGTTCAAGTTCCATTGCTGATCAATACATAATATATATTAGGGATTGTACTCTAAACTACAAAGTTGAACAATTAAATTTGGAGATAACAAATATATGGTAATAGGGAAAAACTTACTCGCATCGGGTGTATACACTCACTCAATAAATAAATGACACGTGTCATTTTTTTTAAGTACAAATATATATTGTTAACTAGAGTTAACTAATATTATATTTATACATATCATAATTAATAAAGTAATATTTAAATAGTTTAACTGTCTTTTTAATAGTAACGTGGAATACAATTGTTATTGTCGTACCCAAAAATTCTTTTTACATCAACCTAAATTGTATCTCTTTGATGGATGCTCACAGAATACATTAACAGGTCAACTTGTGCACCTGGTAAACCACATGCTTTCGCAAATACAGAAGATATTTTATTTTCACTTTTTGTGTGGTCCTATTACATATACTACTCAAGTTACACGTACTAAGGCAAACTTAGTTACTAATTTTAAATTTCGAATCCACCTCTGTCTAGCACTATGATAAAAAGAGATAAAAAGGGTGTTTGGATTGATTTAATTTTAGTGTTTCTCTTTTTATATTTTTAAAGTAGCTTCTATAAAGAAAAATCTTAGTAAAAAATATATCGCATGCACACGAACATCAACCTAATGCACTTAATTTCTATGCATAAAACAACACAAACTATGCATATTTATGGACCTCAATATGCATGATAACTACACAAAATATACAGTACCTTTCTATGCATGAAAACTACAAATTATGCACATTTATCCAGCTCAATATGCATAAGAACTATACAAAATCTGCATCATTATGCACCTCAAGCTAATTTTGTATCTTTCTCCATAAAAGTTCTTTTGTTAAAAAAAAACTGTAACGGCAAAAAATGAATGATTTTTAAATGCCTCTAATTTCAATTTTAAAGGAAAAAAATGAAGTTGAACTATTTTTTTTTTTTATAAAAACAGTAATGGTTATTAAGGAGAAAAAATGAAAGATCTTTAAATGCTTCAAATTTCAATTTTTAAGGTTAAAAAATGAAAACTGAAAATTGAATTATTTTATAAAAAAAAACTGTAATGTTTATTTATATTTATCACACTTTCAGTGATTTTAGGGAATGCTCCAACAAAATGGAATGTAGAAATATTTATTTAAATAGGAGAAGAAAAAGAGCACCATAAAAAACTATAATTATTATTTAAAAAATTAGTTAAAAAACTTTAAAAAATAATAATTATCATTAAAAAGCTTATTTTAAAAAATAGTAAAAACAATCCATTAGTAGTTAGTTGTAGAAATAGGGTACTTTTTTTTCATCCATTTTTAAAATTTATCTCAATATATCTAAAAAATAGAACATTTTCAAAAAATGTAAATAGAAAACAATATTTTTTAAAAAAAACATATTACAACCTAACGTTTAAATATGTTTAAAGCATATTTTTTTAATAATAAATAAATAAATAATATGATATGGCATCCTAATAGGAGAGAGATAATGTATTTTTTATGTCAAATATAATTTGAGGAAAATAGGTAAAGTTGAGCGATATTGTAGTCCTAAAACAAACATAAGTGATATTTCTAGATAATTATTAAAACATGGGTGACTATCTAGGAAGATTACTCAAAAAAATTTACAAATCTTTATTATTCTTAAGTGAACCCAAATGAGATGGGGCATTCTGAGCTATTTGCCACTGACACAATCTATGTCTAGTGATTGGCATCACTTCTCTAATGGCAACAACCATTGCTCGAGCTTGGTCAGTTATAAAAGTTCCGGGCATAATACCTCCCATTGACTTTAAGAATGTTGATAATAACCATTTGAAAGATTCTGCCGACTCATCGGATAAAAAAGCACAACCAAAAATCATAATTCTCCCAATGATGTTTTATTCCAATAAATGGTGCACAAATCATACGATACTTGTTTGTTCGATATGTGGTATCAAAAGACACGATATCACAAAAAAACTCATAGTCAATTCTAGATCGACCATCTCTTCAAAAAAAGTTTGTCATACGCCCTTCAAAATCTAGTTGAACATCCCAATAAAAAAGCGTGTCACTCACTTGGCTATTATTAAATTCGTTAACAACACTTTGTGCATCTTCAGCTTCCAACTTTGATTTCATCAACTGATGCATAAAATTAAAACAATCTTTTTTCGAACAACCTAACACATCAGCCCCTCCAGCTTCTTCTGTCAAGTAAGAATAAGTTGTTGTCGGTTTTATACCAGCGTTAACCATATTTTCAATCACCAACCCTTTGGTTTTCGGTATCAAACGAGCAGATCTTAACAAATGTCTTTTAAGTCATTTCATAGTTATACTTTGTAACAAATCTGTCTATCATGAAAGGACTACTCGGCAGCTGTCGCTTAAAACTTATCATTGCAGGACACTTTAATCGCGTGTCTATGTGAGTACATGATGTATTACTAGATTTCCTATGCCTTTTATCTTTTTCGCCGTGCCCGTAACACACAAAGCGTTTTTCTCTAACCACCAAATCACATGTAAAATAATATTGTTTATCTTTTCTTACGCTGAAACCTTTTGAGTGTGCATATTGACAATATATTTTGTAAACTTCTTTCTCGTTCTTAACAATCTGAGTTTTCATTTTCTCTTCAAAATCGGTTATGAAACTTTCCGTACTTTTCTCCTCTTCATCAATTTTAGTATCTCCTACTAAATCTTGATGACTTTCAACATTATTCGTGATCTTCTCAAAAGTTGATTCTGTTTTATTAAAAAAGAAGAAGAAATCAAGTATTTGTAATCCCTTTGTAACATGTTTAACCACACACAAAAAGAGAAAAATATATAAATATATGATCAAATTCACCCAGGTTCATGTAATTAGATATTAAAAGATCAAACTAATAATTAAGAAAATTTAGAGAGCATAGACTCTATATAACTAAATACTACACGTTTTATTCAATATGCACAAGCAAAAAGATAAGTGTTTTGTTTTCAACTTGACAAGTATTGTTCTCAATTATTCTTCCACTATACATATGTGCTTAGATAGATAGGAAATTGACTAACCTGAATATGTAAAATTACAACACGCATATAATATAATTTCTATTGTACAAATAAAAAATTATTATACACGATAAGACTTCACATTTTATGGTTTGAGTGTATGGTTGATAATGATTCTTGCTTGGTGACCACAAATGTAAGGTGCATAGCTTTTTAAGTACTTTTTATGATTCACTGTTTTATTTTTTGAACTTTATAATAAAAATTAGAATTAACGTGCAACACATGGATACTAGTATCATATTTTATCAAACACTATAATCATTTATCCACTATAATTATTTAGCTAATGTTATTCTGTTTTACAAAACTATTTGTTGAAATTGAAACGAGCAGTTAATGGTACATATTTCAAGACATATCAAGGGTCTTATATTTACCAAAAAAAACAAGGGTATTTTACTGACCGTTTGGTTAGAATCACAATGACTGGTTATTGAAAAGATCAGTAATTTATTTATTATCCTCGCTTAAGGATTATTTAAATTAATAATGAGGAGTATTTTATTTCATCCGTTAGAATCTGCCAATAACCAACTCATATAAATGATTTACAAATTAGGAATATGTGTCACCTTCAAAACAAATGGCAGAGAAGTAGCAAAGTCAAACTATATTGTGTAAAATTTGCACCTTTATTTTAGCTGAATCATGGCATATCACACTTACAATAAATTTGAGTGTACTTCACCATGTTAATCCCTAACTTAACTATATATTAATTTAATCTTTTTGTATGATGAAATTTTATATAATCTCTATTTATAAGTGTTACGCTTCGGGTCTATACCCTGGATGTAGCCGGCACTAGAGAATTATTTTTGGTCCCCGAGTAAACCTCGTTTAATGTCTACTTAGCTCAAGATTTACTCAACCAATAATAAGCTTAGAAATAGAATTTAGACATTCAAATTCAATAATATATATATATATATATATATGAAAGTAAAAATTTGCGATATTATATTTGTAGTCACTATTCATACATTATTACGGCAGAACATTATCTCAAAACAGGATAACAAACATGTCATCTGATTCACTAATAATTGACAGTTTTATGAAAGGAAAGAAATTTTCTATTATATAGAAGAGTGAAGTGGAGGACGATTAAGGGCAAAAATGTAATTTTATGCTAACAAAAATCTATTAAGAAAAATAATAAATAATTCTAGAAACATCTTTTTATATGCTCATTCAGTGATGATCAAGGGCAAAAATATAATTTCACACTAACAAAAATCTACCAGGAATGATAACAAGAAAATTAAATAGTTTTAGAAACATTTTAAGTTATTGTTATTACGACTAACTTATTTTGTTATTACTTCACTTTCTTTTCTTTTGTGAGTTATTGTGATATCTATTTTATTATTACTTTATTTAATATTACTTTAAATGAATTCTTAATATTTTTTCAATTCATTATGCTTATAAAAATGTTTACTTTTTATATGAAAATTTATCATGAATTAATTATTTTCATCTTTATTCTGGTTCTAATTATATACTTGAAAATAAATAAGTGTGATAAAATTAAGAGATAAGTGTCAAAAACACATCTAAACTATACCTTTTTTTTTTAGTTTCATACCTAAACTATTGAAAGTTTGAGTTTCATACCTAAACTATCACTTTTTAGTTTGAGAAACACACCTCTCTCTTTTATACCACTCTCATCATGGTATGTGTAATACACTCTCTCTCTTTTATTTTTAAGAATTTTCACATCACACTCCATATGGACAAAATATCCAACCTTGACAAAAAATAAATAAATTATTAGTATTAGCTAAAATTAAAAAATAAAAAACTATTATAAACAAATAATATTTTCTTTATAAAATAAAATGTAAAATATTTTTCTTACCCCACACCATTTTTAAAGTTTTTTATTTTGCTTAAATTTCTTTTATAAAAGTATTTCATTTTTTACTTCATCTCCTCCCCTTCATCAAATACTAATTTAGATATTATTTTATTTTCACCCATTCCACTTAACCCTCTGCTTTCAAATTTTTTTTCCAGTGTTTAGATATGCATATCGAAAATATTTTTTATTTGCCGCCACAAGACTTTTTATATTTTTTAGTTGTTTATGTTATATTCGGTACACTAGTAGAATTTTTTTTCTAAAAATATATGTAGGTGCATATCTAACAGAAAATAAGAAAAACGTAAAAAAATAAAAATTAGAAGCGGAAAATTAAATAGGATGGGATAGATTTTTTAAATAAATTAATATCAATTTCGATCGAAGGAGAGGGGTGGGAGGGGGAGGAGGAGGGGGAGGGGGGGAGGATGAAATATGATTTTTTTACAAATATTTTATAAATGATTTTTTTTTAAAAGGATGACATTGTCGCGGGGAAGGGGATACATGGAGGAGGTGGTGAAGTGAGATAAGAAAAATAATTTAATTTTCATATGGATAATAATCTTTAATTTTTAATTAATATTAATTTTTTATTATTTAATTTTTATCTAGATAAAATATTTTATCTATGTAGAATGCTATGTGTCAAAGTCTTTTCATATAAAAGAGAGAGTGCACTACACACACCACTGAGATGTGTTTCTCAAACTAAAAGTGATAGTTTAGGTATGAAACCCACACTTTCAATAGTTTAAGCATGAAACTAAAAAAAATGAATATTTTGGGTGTGTTTTTGACACTTATCTAAAGTATTAGATTGAATTAAAGAAAAAAAAGAAGTCAAAAAGTAACTTTACAAATAAAAATGAATAGGATGATATATTTGTATTAAAGATGACCAGGAATAAAAATGTAATTTCATTCTAACAAAAATCTATCAAGAATAAATAATTCTAGAAATATCTTTCTATATATAAAGTGAATGATGATCAAAGGTAAAAATGTATTTTCATGCAAACAAAATCTACCAAGAATGATAATACGAATATTAAATAGTTCTAGAAACATCTTTAATTATTCTTATTAGTATTACCTCATTTCTGTTATTTTATGATTACACTTAGATCTTAATAATTATATCTCAAGTATAATATTAGGTTAATCAATTAAAATTAAAACTAAAATTTATATGTATATTCAAATTTTGTGTATTGAAATATATTTTTTAATTTTGCGATCTTAAATATACTATATAAAAAAATTAAAATTTAGAAGTTATTTTCTTTTTTAAATGAAATTAAAAAATAAGTTCATATAAATCGAAAAGGAGGGAGTCATATATTAAAAATGAAATATAATGACTTGATAACTGTATACTTCATTTTAAAAACATAGTTAAAAACATAATAAAATTTGGTTGACTCCCTTATTTTTATTGAAACAAAAAGAGTTGCATATATTATTTGAAAATAACATAAGAATTATAAATCACAGTAAAATGACAACTAAAAATATGTGAGAAGCATATAAGAAATTTCATTGATTTTTCTAAAATCACTTGTATCACATAAAATAAAACAAATAGATTAACATATATATTATTCGAAAATGACATAAAAGGTACATAAATTAATAATCAAAAACTTTTTTAAAAAACACATATAAAAAATTTAGTTCGCTTTTTCAAATTTCATTTTTATCACATAAATCGGAAGAAAAAAACTAACATATGTTAGGCCTGCACTGGCGCAGACACGTGATATCTAGTGTTTTCTAAAAAAAACTGTGATAATCAACCCATTTTGGGCTTTATCTCAATTCCTTCAACAATAAGCCCTGCCTTTAGAGATGCACACTCTTTCAGCTCTTTCAAGTTCATTTCTATGCGATCATCTTCGTTTTCAGTATAAAATTCACCCAATTCTATCTCAAACCAGCCATCATCTCTAAGTTTAGGACGTCGCATAATAAGTTGCAAGCGATTACAAACATTCTCCGGCAAAAGCTGCAATGGCAAATGTTGCAACGCCAAACAAATATCATCATTCTCTACATCAGAGGGCAGATTAGAACGTACTGCCTCTTCATACACTTTCTTGAGCCTATCCTCTAGATCAGGGGGCAGGTTATAAATTGACTCCTCATCTTCTGGCACCAGAATTGAAAATCGTTTGTCCAATTCAACACCAGAAACTCCAACTGAAATCTCTGAAGGTCGATAACAAAATCCAAATTCATCTCCAAACATGTAAACAAGGTATGCTACGTAGGATGTCCGTGGTGATAGAACCCCAGCTCTTATTGTGCCCACAATATCAAGCGACCAGACACGTTTGAGCGCAGCCACCTTTGGAAACCTGATTTCACAATATAGTCATCTAAATTATTTCACATATATTTGGACTGAGGTAATAATATATTTGAACTACGAATCAGTCAGTACATATAATGATTCAGAAGATCTCAATAAAAAAAAGTCGCGCAAACCTGGACTCTGGCAGTGAAGTCCATTTCCAATATGATAGTCTATCAACCAATGGAATATCAAGATCTCTTGCACCTAAAAAGTAACATTTCTTTCTGGTCCGTTTTTCCAGTGAGAAACTCTGTTCAATAATAGTATAAGAAACGCACAATTAATTACTCGTTTACTTTTACTTGAATAGATTACTATTTTCCCTCTTTGTTCATTTATTATTATTAATACCTTGCGACCTGCATCAATTAAGAGGGGATGGTGACACAGATAAACATAGAGATCCTTCTTTGAAGCAAAATCAGGGACGGGAGTCAGTGATGCGGAAATAATAGACTGATAATCAGAGGGCAGATATCTTTCCCAAACAGAGTCGGAGTCAGCAGCAGATTTAAGTGATTTAGAAACTAGAGAAATACGGCAAACATCGAGAGGGCTTGTTAAGGCCAAGATCTCCTCAATACAATTGTCCGATAGCATCGACAGAGGAGATGCACTTCTCTTATATTTACCATTCCGATTCAAATTCTCCATTGAATTTTATCACTAATGCTTTTGATGGGTTTGTTGTCTAATCTGTATTAAGTTCTGCAATTTGGAAATTCATTGTTGAAAAATGAGAGAAAATCCTTTGTTTATAAACACCAAAGAGTAGTGTAAATAGGTGTTTATTGTGTCTTATCGGAAATGTCACAATCCTTCTCAAAAAAAAAATCACAACCTTTCCGAAAAGTCATAATCTTGTAAAAAAATTGCAACTCTTCAAAAAAGTCGCAAACTCTTCATAAAAGTTACGACTTCTCCGAAAAGTCACAATCTTGCAGAAAAGTCACAACTTCTGATTTGTAGGAAGAAAATAGAGAACCTTAGTGACCAACTATTGTTTTAAGTGTAACTAAGTATGCATTCTTATTATGAATCTTAACTGAAATTAAATGTTTGAGCTTATGTGTCTTATTTATTTGACTGATGAAGTTTAATGTATCAGGAAAATTTTAATTCTTTGATCTTAAATTTATTTCCATTATATTATTAAGTTGATGCCTGATTCCACCCAATTTAGGAACACTACTACTATAACACATCAAAAGCAATACGGTAAAGTAGTAAAATTCAACGGAGAATTTGAATTGGAATGGTAAAAGTAAGATCGAGAAGCGCACCTTGTTTGTCTGCTTCCCGAAGATTGTACTGCGAAGATCCTGGTCTTAACAAGCCCTCTCGATGTTTGCGCATTTATGTAGTCTCTAAATCACTTCAATCCACAGCTGAGTCCAATTCCGTTTGGGGGAAAGTTCTGCCCTTGGATTATTAGTCCATCATTGCCACTTCACTGACTCTTGTCCCTGAAAGAAAATCTGTATGTTTATTTGTGTCGTCAGCCCCTCTTAATTGATGCAGATCGAAAGGTAACAAATGAAATAAAAACGATTAATTTATTTTTAGAATGTCAGACAAGTAAAAGTGAACGAGTAATATATTGTGCATTTGTTACTTTATTTATGCTATTGTTAAACAAAGTTTCACACTGGAAAAATCAACCGGAAAGAAATGTTACTTTGTAGGTTCAAGGGGTCTTTATATTCCAATGGTTGATATACCACAATATTGAGAATGAACTTCACTACCAGAATCCAGGTAGAATTGGATGAGTTGTATACTGAAAACGAAGATGATCCCATAGAAATGAATTTGGAACCCACAACATGAGTTTTGGAATATCAAGCCTGTAAAATTCAACATCATCCATTACTTGATGGATTTTCTGTAGATGAAGAAAATCAATAAGGTTTCGCGTTCTATGACCATCAAAGCGAGGAATTGCTGCTTGAACAAAATTATTGTCCGATGCCATGGTACAGAAAAGAGAAGAGAGGTTTAATTTAGCTGCTGCTATGTTTGTAGAGCAAACATGTCATCTAATTCACTAATAATTGACAGTTTTATGAAATGGAAGAAATATTTTCTAAAAAAAAAAAGGTGATAATCAACCAATTCTGGGCCTCATCTCAATTCCTTCAACAATAAGCCCGCGATTATCTTCGTTTTCAGTATAAAATTCGCCCAATTCTATCTCAAACCAGCCATCATCTCTAAGTTTAGGACGTCGCATAATAAGTTGCAGACGATTTGAAACAATCTCCGGCAAAAGCTGCAACGGCAAATGTTGCAATGCCAAACAAATAACATCAGGTAGCCCCGGATCACCGTCCTCTGCATCAGAGGGCAGATTAGACAGTACTGCCTCTTCATACACTTTCTTGAGCTCATCCTGTAGATCATACGGCAGGCTATAAATTGACTCATCGCCCTATGGCACCAGAGTTGCAAACTGTTTGTCCAATATAACACCAAAAACTCCAACTGAAACATCTGAGGGTCGATAATTAAATCCAAATTCATCTTCAAACTTGTAAACAAGGTAAGCTGCGTAGGATGTCCGTGGTGACAGAACCCCAGCTCTTATTGTACCCCCAATATCAAGACCATATACATTTGAGCTTAGCCACCTCCAGAAACCTCATATTTACAATATGGGAAAACACAGTTGTCATCTAAATGATACAGTTAATGAAAGAGTTGGTTTTGGTTCTTGTGGAATCAAACTAAATGGAAGATGAATTAATATGAATATTTGGTAGGAAGATAATTAGTACAAAATACAAGTCAAAGATTGTATCTTAGTAGGTGAAAGTTAGGCAAACCATAAAATGGTTTGCTATCTTAACCTTGACAATTTTGACACATAGTGATGTCATGGATGACATCAATAGGATGAATTTATTCCTATAAATACGTAGCTCTTAATTCATTTTCAAATCATCCTCTCACTTGCCTTTTCACCTTCTAAGGCATTTGTGTTCTCTCTCTTGTAGTATTTCACTTGTATCTTTGTAGAGTGAAATAAATATTGGTGCAGTTGTTCTTTGGTGGACGTAGGATCATTTTGATCCGAACCACGTTAAATATTGTTGTTCTTCCTTGTTCTTTAGTTTCACGTTTCCGCTAACAATTGGTATCAGAGCCAAGGTTCTGTCTAAGTATGCTCTGTGGTTGCAGCACAGTCTGAACTTCCACATCAGAAAAGGATTACTTTGGTTTTCTGTAGTTCCAAATACATTATAGTAGAAAAGGAAGAACAAGTAAAAGAATGAGTTCCATGAAGTTTGAAATTGATAGATTTAGTGGGCGCAACAACTTCAATATCTGGAAAATCCAGATGATAGCGTTACTGCGGAGGGAAGGTTCAATCCATGCTATTGACGGAAAGTACCCCGATAAGATATCGGATTCCGACAAGGAAAAGATTGAAGGAGATGCATTGAGTGCAATTCAACTGTCCCTTGCACCTAACGTACTTTGTGAAGTGAGTACAAGTACCGAAGAGACGGCCAAAGAGTTATGGGAAAAGCTGGAAGGGCTTTACCAGGACCAGTCAGTGACAACAAGGATGTTGTTACAACGGCGTCTTCATACATTTAAGATGGATTCAGGTACTTTGTTGCAAGATCATCTAGATGCGTTCAATAAACTTGTGATGGACTTACAAACTGCTGGAATTAAAAAGGACGAGGAGACGCTTGCATGTTCTTTGCTATTTTCATTGACTTCAAAATATCGTGATATTGAGAATTAAATGATGTATAGCAAACAACCTATTAAACTTGAGCAAGTGCGACAAGCACTAAACTCTTGTGATGTGCGGATGCATTTTGAAGGAGACAAAAGTGACGAAGCTAGTGGACTCTTTGTAAGAGGTCGTACTAGCCAACAGGGAAGGAGAAAATCGAAGTACAGATCAAAGTCTCGTGTGAACAAAAAGAATGCGGAGTGTTGGGGCTGTCACAAGAAGGGGCACTTTGAACGAGATTGCCCTATGTCGAAGTCCAAAGAAAAGGTGAGTGCATCCATTGTTGAGCAAGTACATGATAATGATGATGATTATGTACTAACAACATCATGCAATAGTGGAGTCTATGACAACAAATGGATCTTAGACTCTGGTTGTACTCTGCATATGACATTCCGAAAAGATTGGTTCAGCAGCTATGAAACAAGCAGAGGAACTGTATTAATGGGCAATAATGCAACTTGTAAAATAGTTGGCATTGGTTCAGTTCATGTTCGCTGCCATGATGGAATCGTGAGGACTATTATAGAAGTCCGTCATGTTCCTGATCTAAAGAAGAATTTGATATCCCTGGGTACTTTAGATAAACAAGGCTATAAGTACATGAGTGAAGGAGGAACTATGAAAGTGACTAAAGGGTCTTTAGTCATGTTGAAGGCCAAGCTGGAGGATGGCCTCTACACACTTGCGGGAAGCACCATTATTGGCTCTGTAAATGCATCTATAGTGCAGTTATCTAATGATGACAAGGCAAAATTATGGCACATGAGACTAGGCCATATGAGCGCACGAGGATTGGAGATGTTGAGCAACCGCAACCTTTTGAATGGTGAGAAGATCAGAACACTTGAATTTTGTGAGCACTGCATCTTAGGGAAGCAGAAAAAGGTCAGCTTCAGCACTGGCAAGCACAAGACGGGAGAGGTGCTAGACTACATCCATTCAGATTTATGGGGTCCCTCTAAGCTTCCATCGAAGGGAGGAAAGAGGTATCTTCTCACATTCATTGATGATTTTTCACGAAAGGTTTGGGTGCGTTTCCTGAAGACAAAAGGTGATGCTTTTGAAGCATTTAAAGAGTGGAAGATTTTGGTTGAAAATCAAATGGAGAGGAAAATCAAGTATCTTCGCACGGACAATGGCTTGGAGTTTTGCAGTGAAGAGTTCAATGATTTCTGCAAGGTTCATGGGATCGCAAGGCATAAGACGGTCAGGCACACACCACAGCAGAATGGAGTTGCCGAGAGAATGAACAGAACTCTTCTTGAGAAGGCTCGTTGTATGCTCTTACAAGCTAAGATGTCCAAAGTATTTTGGGCTGAAGCAGTTCATACTGCTTCTCATATTGTCAATCGGTCTCCAGCATCAGCGATTGACTTTAAGACTCCGAATGAGGTCTGGTCAGGTGAACCCTCTAACTATTCATACTTGCGAATATTTGGTTGTCCAGCTTATTATCATGTTAATGAAGGAAAGCTTGAACCAAGGGCTAAAAAGGCCATATTCGTAGGGTATGTAGATGGAGTAAAAGGGTACAAACTATGGTGTTTGTCTTTACTCAAATTTGTAGTTAGTAGAGATGTTACCTTTGATGAATCCTCTATACTTGATCCTCATAAAGTTTTTGTGGAGTTATCTAGAAACGAGAATAACGAGCAAGTGGAGCTATCGGTGGAGCTTACCAAGAAACGGGATCAAGAGACTCAAATTGATGAGTCAAAAGATACAGATCTTAAAGAACTTGCTTCCAATGAACCATACACAATTGCGAAGGGAAGGGACAAAAGGCAGATACGGAAACCGGAACGTCTTATAGAGCAAGAAAATCTGATTGCACATGCGTTCGTAGCTGCAGAAGAAGAGATTAAGGATCTCGAGCCCTCTTCGTATGTTGAAGCAACTTCTTGCAAAGATGTTGCACAATGGCAGTTAGCCATGATGGAAGAGATGGAGTCTCTTCACAAAAATGAGACATGGGTCTTAGTTAAAAGGCCAAAGGGGATGAGGACAGTTGGATGCAAATGGGTCTACAGAAAGAAAGAAGGTATTCCAGAAGTGGAAGATGCTAGGTTCAAGGCGAGATTGGTTGCAAAGGGTTTCAGTCAGAAGGAGGGAATTGACTACAATGAGATCTTTTCTCCAGTCGTGAAACATAGCTCAATTCGCGTGCTACTAGCATTGGTTGCACAATTTGATTTAGAGCTTTAACAGCTTGATGTCAAAACTGCTTTCTTACATGGTGATCTAGAAGAGACAATCTATATGGATCAGCCTGAAGGTTTCCTAGCTGAAGAAAAAGAAGACAATGTATGCCAACTGAAGAAGTCTTTGTATGGTTTGAAGCAATCCCCTAGACAGTGGTACAAGAGGTTTGATGCATTCATGACTACACATGGATTTTCGAGGAGTGCATTTGATAGTTGTGTGTATCACAAGAAGATGTCTGGTAACTCTATGATTTATCTATTGTTGTATGTTGATGATATGCTTATTGCGGCTAACAACATCACAGAGATAAATATTTTGAAGAAACTGTTGAGCAAGGAATTTGACATGAAGGATCTAGGAGTTGCAAAGAAAATCCTTGGAATGGAAATTTCAAGAGAAAATGGTGTTGCACATCTTTCTCAGAAGAGGTACATCGGAAAAGTTCTTGAAAGATTCAATATGCATATGAGCAAGCCTGTAAGTACACCGTTAGCTTCTCATTTCAAGCTTTCAGAGTTACAAATGCCTCAATCTATGGATGAGGTGGATCATATGTCAAAGGTTCCTTATGCGAGTGCAGTTGGTAGCATTATGTATGCCATGATATGCACACGTCCAGATATTGCCCAATCTGTAAGTGTGGTAAGCAAGTACATGGCAAATCCAGGAAAAAGGCACTGGGAAGCTGTCAAGTGGATATTGAGATATCTCAAAGGAGCTCCTGATGTTGGCCTAACCTTCCGGAAAAGTGAAGGTATTTCAATTCTTGGTTATGTAGATTCTGACTATGCAGGGGATCTTGATCGAAGGAGGTCCACAACTGGATACATCTTTACTCTCGTTGGCAGTGCCGTTAGTTGGAAATCGACTTTACAGTCTATTGTCGCTTTGTCTACAACAGAGGCAGAATATATGGCAGCAACGGAGGCAGTGAAAGAAGCTATCTGGTTGAAAGGTTTGGTGGCAGAATTGAGTTCGGTTCAGGTAGAATCAATTCTAAATGCGATAGTCAAAGTGCTATTCATTAGATTAAAAATCAAAGATTTCATGAGCGCACCAAACACATTGATGTCAGATTTCATTTTATTCGAGATGTCGTAGAAAAGGGAGCTATCAAGGTTGAGAAGGTTATCACAGACGATAACGCTGCAGACATGTTGACCAAAATAGTCCCGCTTGCCAAGTTTGCACACTGCAAGGACTTGGCGGGAGTATGCATCAATTGATGCAACTCTAAGAGAACAACTGCTAGGTGGAGCTGGTATGTTCAACAAAGGTTTGATTCTTCTTGTTTCTTACAATGGGATTGCCCAGTAAGCTTAGAAGTTTTGGTCGGAGTTGTTTATACGCATGCTTGGAACACAAACCAAGGTGGAGATTGAAAGAGTTGGTTTTGGTTCTTGTGGAATCAAACTAAATGGAAGATGAATTAATATGAATATTTGGTAGGAAGATAATTAGTACAAAATACAAGTCAAAGATTGTATCTTGGTTGGTGAAAGTTAGGCAAACCATAAAATGGTTTGCTATCTTAACCTTGACAATTTTGACACATAGTGATGTCATGGATGACATCAATAGGATGAATTTATTCCTATAAATACGTAGCTCTTAATTCATTTTCAAATCATCCTCTCACTTGCCTTTTCACCTTCTAAGGCATTTGTGTTCTCTCTCTTGTAGTATTTCACTTGTATCTTTGTAGAGTGAAATAAATATTGGTGCAGTTGTTCTTTGGTGGACGTAGGATCATTTTGATCCGAACCACGTTAAATATTGTTGTTCTTCCTTGTTCTTTAGTTTCACGTTTCCGCTAACAGTTAATGATACAGAATAGAGTAAAAAGAGTAGTCATTTTATTGTTTCGACTCTATATAACCCGTTCACATAAAAGATATCCATTGGAAAGAAAGGAAAACCTGGACTCTGGTAGTGAAGTCCATTCCCAATATTGTGGTATATCCTTGCGTGGACTCTTCACTTCTGATGCCGCACCCGTCTCGGATTCTTCAAAAATACACTACTTTTGGCGAATCCAACACGCATCCATTGGCATTTTTGAAGAGTCCGAGCAACATATATCAACCAATGCAATATCAAGATCCCTTGCACCTAGAAAGTAACATTTCTTTCCGGTCCATTTTTCCGACGAGAAACTCTGTTCAACAATAACATAAATAAAGTAAGAAACTCTGTTCAATCATTCTATAAATAAATTATTGATTTTCCTCTTTGTTCATTTATTATTTACCTTGCGGCCTGCATCAATTAAGAGGGGATGACGACACAGATAAACATAGAGCGTCTGAACTCTGAATGTTGACCAAAAATAACTATTGATCTAAATTCACTTTTAACTTCCAAGTCAAGAGCTCAAGTCCACATAAAGACTTTGAAACTGGAAACGACAACACTCCTAGACCAAATTCCGCATTTCGAAGCTTTCATTCCAAAACTTGTAGCTTTGGGTGTTGATAAAATTCACGTTTAACAACTTAAAGCCTCCAGAACTCTAAAAACTTTCAAAAACCACTACTTCTCAATCCAATTTCAAAACGAATCTCAGTAGTACTTAGGCTATAATCAATTTCTTCAATAACTACATGGGTTCCCCGCAAACTCAATGCATAGAACTTCCCATTAAAGCCAATGGCATTTACAAACTAAAAGTGTTTACCTGAGCCAAAAGGATCAGTGACGTTACAGTCTTGTTTTATTCACACACATTCTTTTCCGACTCCCATCTTACAGAACACAAAAGCTGGGATGAAGCTCCTGTTAGCACCATAATTACTGCTCCTCCAATCACACTTACAGCAAAGAAACCCAGTTTTTCGACAAGATCAGCTTGTTCAAAATGCCATCTTAGCATCTGTAGAACCTACACTTGCATCTACTGTTGCAACAGACACATCGACACACAAAACTTGGGAATCCCTGCACACTGCCTTCGTCAACAAATCACATACAAGTATTATCAGTCTCCAAGATCAACTAGCTCGTTTACCAAAGTTTCTTGGCCTGTCACTGACTATCTAAATGACATACATTCAATTGCTGATGAACTTGCAATCGGTGGAGCACCAAACATAGATGTGCAAATTACTGTGAGAATCCTCCAAGACCCTGGTCCCGACTATAATGCTATTGCTGCATCCATATAGTCCTGTGAAACAATGATGAAGAACTCTATGAGAAAGTTGTTGATCATGAGATCTTTCTTACGCATGAAGACGCCAAACGGACACCACTGATTACTTCTGCAATTGCTCAACGAAACAACCAAGCACCTTCAAGAAACAATAGTAACCGAAAGCAGGGAGGTAATACCTCACAAGGTAGACAACAATGGTGTTCCCAGACAGCCGGAGACTCGTCAAATACCCAACGGTGGTGCTCTCATCGAAATCATCAGCCTGAAAACACCATTAATTTCCTTCACTATCAACTTTGTGATCACTCCGCCAAAGTGTATAGATCCCAGTCTCACAACCACTTTCAAGCTCGTGCATTAATATTGTTTGCCTTATACTCCCTCGTTATGTCATCCCTTTTTATAAAATTTATGTATAAATTACCATATTTCATCTATTATGCCCTTGATAGAATGATTAATTAATCTTGTCATTTATTAATAAAGTTGATTTAAGAAAATATTAAATAAGGATAAAAGCATAAAGTTATATCATTTCTTAATGCAAGTGTAAAGTAAAAGTGTGACATATAAAATGAAACGAAGTAGTATCGTTCGATATTATAGGCCTCATCCTCCCCAATCAATATTAGAGAATTCAGTCACTACACATACCAAGTGCTTATTAGTTGTTTTGTTATTTTTACAAAATATGTAATTATGTATTCATAAAATCAGTTTCACCAACAAAAAAAAATGTTTTTAGACACATGGTGCTTGTCACCTAGATCATATAGAATTTTATTTTCTAAGAATCCTAACTTTTTGGAAAATGATCAACGGTCTAGCCACATTAACCGAAAAATACTATTTTATTTGTTTTGATTTATGTATTTTAGTTTCTTTTATGTCTATTTTAAAAGTAATGCTCTATCATTTTTAAATTCAGTAACTCTTTAATTTTAATATCTGCATTCATTAAAGAAGTAGTTACTTGAAAATAAAGGCTAAATAAATAGTCATCTTATCAACTATGAAAGTAAAATTTTGTGATACTATGTTTGCAATTACTACTCACACATTAGTATTAACCTAGGGTGTGTTTGGTACGAAGGAAAATATTTTCCGGAAAATATTTTTTAATTTTCTCATGTTTGGTTGGGTCAAATGTTTTGGTAATTTTTTTCCAAATCAACTCATTTTCCTCAAATTTAAGGAAAATGACTTCCCTTTAAAACTTAAGGAAAATGTTTTCCAAAATTCTCTTCCAACCTCCCCCTACCAGACCCCTCACCCACCAACCCACCCTACTAGCCCCCCCACCCACCAACCTACCAGCCTCCAACCCACCCCCCTACCAGCCCCCCAACCCCTAAAAAATTTAAGTTTAATTTTTAAAAAATATTTTAAACTTCAAAATTTCATTTCACCCCTACCCCTCGACCCCACCCCACTCCACTACTACCCCCCTCCCAACCCCCCCCCCCCTCCCCAAGAAAAAATTATATTGTTTTTAAAGAAAAATTCAATTTCAAATTTTAATTTTTTTTCACCCCTACCCTCGAACACCCCGCCCCACCCACCCCTTCCCCCCCCCCAAAAAAATTTAAGTTTGTTTTTAAAAATATTTTAAACTTCAAAATTTCATTTTTTCACCCCTACCCTCGACCCTCCCCCCCCCCCCCCCCCCAAAAAAAATATATTTAAAAAAAAAATCAACTTCAAATTTAAAATTTTTGACCCCCACCACGAGAAATTTTTTAAGTTTGTTTTTTTTAAAAAAAAAAAATCAACTTCAAAAATTATTTCCTACTCTAGTAAAAAATAAAAGGTATTTCTCAAAAACATTTTTCATTCAAAAACTAAACACTAAAATATTTTTCCTGAGAATATTTTATACTCACCTACCAAACATGAAAAAATAAGTCAAATATCTACTTGTTTTCCAAAATACCAAACACACCCTTTATGTATTTTGAATAATGACAGGAAATCAAGGAAAGCAAAATCTACAGATATCTACAAAAGAAGGCAATAAGATAAACCAACAGAGTGATTCAAGCAGAAGATATGGATATCATACAACATTCATCAAAGGAGGATAAATGGATACTACATAAATCAGATATCCATTTATCAGATGTTAAAAAGGAAATGACAATCACGATGACAAGGAAAATCAGTATAAGTCAATCAGATTATCAATCACCAGAAGCCAAAAAGGGAAAAATGAAATAGGCAGCAACTCAATATGGCAAGGAACATCAACAAAGGATCAACTCTGAAGATCATTGGGATTCGAAGGAGCATTACACAAATCACCAACCAATTTCTGATTCAAGGCAGAACTAAAATTGGTATATCAAATCAAGATCTCAATCAAGGAATATTACAAATCCTTGATTGAAGGAAACTCCCTTGGATTTTCCTATTAGAGCAAAAGACACCTCAACACTCAGCATATAGATGAGACGACAAAGGCACGCAACTTCACTTGAGCTTATAGAACAATCTTCTTTTATCTTTCATAAAGTTTTGTAATAACGTGAATGAAACAATTAAAAAGAAAAGAAAAAGAAGGATTCCGAGTGTAGGTTTACAAGTAGAGGAAGTGTCAAGATAGAACTTCTGATTTGCATATAAGACAGGATCAAACCAAGGAAACTCTGTCATCTCAAGTTCACTTCAAAACTCTATAGAAAACCCTTGAAATTCAAGGAAACTGTACTAGGCACCACATCGGTAATCCGAACCAATATAAAAAGTTACTATTATATATCTATTTTATTAACGTGCAGGTGAGTTGACTGGTCAATACATGAAGTCGACTAAGAGAAATTTTAATTCATCCCCCTCTTGAATTTCCATTGGTATCAAAGTCAGGTTTCACCATTTCAATGTTTAACCACACGTGACCAAAGATCCAAAATGACACACTATCAGATCCTTGAAGCCTTACTTTAAGATGGAAACTCGTCACAATGATTACCATACTTCAGTGAACAACATTACTCTCACTGGAAATATAGATTTAGAATCTCTGTCTCCTCAACTGATTATCAAGCATGGATAGTGATCAAGAAGGGTCTAAAGCCCATTCCTGGACTAACTGACAAAGATGGCACTGAAAAGTCATTCGATCCTGAATCATTTCGCATCACTAAAAAACAAAAAGAGGTAATCCTAACTAATGCTAGAGCTATAAGTTTGTTATATTGTGCAGTGAGTGGAGCAAGATACGATAAAATATCAACTTGTGAAACTGCAAAAGAAATGTAAGACAAACTAGAAGTTACGTATGAAGGAACCACCAAAGTAAGGAAGCTCGGATCAGTTCACTTGTTAATGAGTATGAGTTGTTCAAAATGGCCAAAGATGAAAACGTTAAATCTATGTTTTCAATATTCAGCAAAATTGTATGTGAACTAAGAACTCTTGGAATGGTGTATTCAAATGCATTACAAGTCAAGAAACTTGTTAGAAGTATTCCCAAAGGCTTGGGAAACCAAAGTTGTCATTCTTGAAGATAGAGATCTACAAAAAATGACATACAATGAGCTTCGCCGCAACTTGATGGCCTATGAATAAAATCAAATTAACAGGTACAACAAGGATGATAAAAAGAGGATGATGGAATTCACAACCGAGGCATCTGACATTGGAGAAGAGGTCGATGAAAATCATGATGAGAGAATGGCTTTGATAAATTGAGGAGTGAGACAAATGCTTAGACAAAGAAGACAAAGACCGCAATAGAACAACGACTTCAAAAGAAATGATGATCGATGTTAGTATTGTGAAAAATCAGGACACATAAAACAAAACTGCGATGAACAAAGAAGAAGAAATAATCAAAGAAACAAATATCCTAATGAGATCAAGGAGAAACAACTGATGATGATCATAATGAAATGACCAACCTATGTTTCATAGCACTAGGTGAAATAAGTGAGGTAAGACCATTGAATTGTTTTAATTGTAATGACTTACAGAACTCTTTGGACATGGTTACTGATGAATTATAAAAGGTTATTTACGAACACAATAAGCTTGCCAAGAAAATAAAAACTGATAGATTCTTCTTGAAGCAATTCAAATTGAAGTCGACTTACTTACAGAAGAACTAGAGAAAATAAAAATCTAGTTGAACAACATCAGAAAATTGCCTAGTCACAGTTCTATTCGATCTAACTGAACTACTTTACATAGGAGAAACTCTCCTAATCATAGTTCCTACAAATCAAATAAATCTAGTTCTAATTCTTATTCACCTGAAACCTCCGTTAAAATTACCCGCTACACTTGTGGTGATCTTGGTCACAAATCTTTTAATTATAGAAAATATTCTTCTAGAAAATGGAATTGGAGACCAAAAACTTCTAACCATCAAGGACCCAAAAATACTTGGTACCTAAAAGAAACTAATTTTAGTGTTTTGCAGGAGCAGTCCAACAAAACCTACAAAAAAGGAATGTGGGTACTTAATAGTGGATGCTCCAAGCATATCTACGGAAAGAAAGAAAACTTTAAAACTGTAAAAAAGATCGATGGAGGATTTGTAAGATTTGGGGACAATGTTAAAGGAGAAGTAACAGGAGTAAGAACCATTACTCTAAGATCGTCATGCAATCTTATTGCAAGCTGCATTATCAATCATCTTGAGAAAAAGATTACTCTTATTGGAGATTGAGTAAATAACACATATGTTTTAAATAATGTTAATTTTTCTTCTTTTACCTGTCTAACTGCCGTCACAAGTGATCCTTGGATATGACATCGAAAACTTGGACACGCAAGTATGCATCATCTTGAGAAACTATCTAGACTTTAATTAGTCATCGGCTTACCAAGACTAAAATTCAAAAAAGATCAAATTTGCGATGAATGCCAAGTGGGTAAGAAGACTCGTTCATCTTTTAAGGTAAAAGACATTGTAGGTATTTTTAAACCTCTTCAAAATCCTTCATATAAATTTGTTTGGTCGTACCCGAACTGCTCGTATTGGAGGTAAAAGAAATGCTTTTGTAATTATCGATGATTTTTCAAGGTTTACATAGGTAATATTTCTCTCTCACAAAAATAAAGCTTTAACAAATTTTGAAGCATTTTGTAGAACAATGAGAAGCAGGTTATTTCATCACTACTATCCACGGTGATCATGGTAGTGAATTTGAGAATAAGGCATTTGAAGAATTCTGCGCTTAAAATGGGTTCACTCAAAACTCCTCTTCACCAAGATCGCCTCAGCAAAACGGAGTAGTGGAAACGACGAATCATTATTTACGTGATACGGCAAAAACCATGCTATTCGATCAAAATCTCTCAGACCATTTTTGGGCAAAAGCTGTAAGTACTGCATGTCACATTCTTAACGGGTATCTCATCAGACCTAAACTAAAGAAGACGCCTTATGAACTATGGAGAGGAAAATAACCAAACATCAGCTACTTTCATCCTTTTGGTTGTAAGTGTTTCATCCACAATAACGGTAAGAGTAATCTTGGTAAATTTGATCCAAGGAGTGATAACAATATTTTCCTAGGTTATGCACTATCTAGCAGGACTTTTCGAGTTTTTAATAAAAGAACCTTAAGTGTTGAAGAATTTGTACATGTGGTATTTGATGAGGAAATAGAAATCGGTAATGATGAAACTGCCTCATTCAATCAATCTGAAATTATTTCAAAGGTCATTGCTGAAACTAATACTGAAGAGCTAGCTACTGCAAAGGTGGAGTCGACTACTCTAGTCGACAAAACTAATATTCCAGGGAATGGAGACATAATGCAAGCTATCCTGAAAACTTCATTCTAGGAAAACCAGATGATAAAACCCAGACAAAATCTTCCCTTCGAAAGAAAGCCTCCCTGGCTATTGTATCTCAAATAGAACCAAAACGAATAAATGAAGTTATGAAAGATGAATCATGGATACAAGCAATGAAAGAAGAGCTTGATCAACTTGAACGAAATCAACTCTAGACTCTTATTGAAAGAATTTGGTCAGTTATCAGAATAAAATGGATATTTCGAAACAAGATGAATAAAGATGGAAAAGTTTTCTGAAATAAAGCAAGGCTTGTTGCTCAAGGATACTCACAAAAACAAGGTATTGACTATGATGAGACTTTTGCTCCCGTAGCGAAGTTAGAATCAATTTGAATTCTTTAGCATATGCCTTTTACAAGCGGTTTAAACTTTTTCAAATGGATATTAGAAGCGCCTTTTTATAATTTTATGAAAGAAGAAATCTTATTTGTTATTATTACGAATCCTAATTGTTTGCTCTATTTATGGCCAACTTTGATATCCGTTCCTTTTTAAAATTTCTGGACTTTTCTTTTTCTGCAACCCTTCTTCTTCTGTCCAGTCTTTCTTTTCCAATTCAAACGTATCCTCATCTTCCCTTCTCCTTTCCATCTTCATCCTTCTTCTCCCCACTCTATATCTTTCGTCTCTTCCCCTTTTTTATTCATTATTTTTTTCTCTCAATATGACTCGCACCAAATCAATGGAATCTCAGAAAAATATTTCTGCCTCTTCTTCTAGTTCATTTGAAATCAACTCTCTTCTAATTCTGAAGAATTTGAGTCTATCGGTCTTTCTTCCTTGACTAAAAAGCGTCCATCTGCTGCGAAGAAGAAAGTCTCCAAGAAAGCACGACTTACTCTCCCTGACTCCTTCACTGATGAGAACTCTCTGCGATTTTTAGGGCTAGAGCATAAAATCCGTTTTGTGACATTCTCCAGGCGTCCTATTATACCATGAAGGGGTGGTCAATCTGGAGATGTTGGAGCATCTCATTGCGCTGTAAGTATGCTTTTTCGTGCTTCGAAACTATCTCTGTTACTTTGTCTTTGTGGCCTTGAGTTCTTTGAAGAACTTGTTCGTCTGTTTTATGCTAACCTTCAGGTATCTGCTGATAGTGGTGAATGGGAGACTCTTGTGTTGGGTAATCACATTTTTTAAATGATTCTTTGTTTAAGGATGTGTCTGGATCTGATTTTTCTGGCGATATCCCTTCATGCATGGCAATCTGTGGTCGGAAAACTTTGAAATCTCTTTGAAAATGCAGAATTATTTATGTCTGAAACTGGTGCTGATATTACTAACTTTGGACCCTTATCTCTTGGTGTTGAGAACCGTATTCTGGCTCATATAGGCGCTACTACTCTAATTCCGCTGAAGGGATCTCTTAGCAACATTTCCAACTGAGATGTGTATGTTTTTTATTCTCTGTTGAAAAAACATTGTATCAACTGGGTTTTATGGTTTCGTGAGTACATGGTGGAGAACCTTGAGGATCCTGATTCATCCTCCCATCTACCTTATGGGTTGTCGATATCCCGCATCATAGTTGACTCACTGGTGAATCTATTTTCTTTTCGACCTTCTCTTACTGATGCTACTTATGATACACACACGTTTGCCAGCATGGGATATGCTTTGATAAATGCTAAGTGGTATAAGAAGGAGTTCGTTTAACAACACGCTGATGCACATAAGGTCACTCGCATCTCATCCGACTCAGCTGCTCTGTTTCTCAAAGAGGCAGCTGTCACAACAGGAAAGTAAATTTAAAAGCTTACTAATAAAGTCGTCATTATTTAAAAAAGGGAGATTGTTAACTTAATGTATTTTTAATAATGTCAGGAAATAAAAGAAAGAAAAATTTTCGGATGTCTACAAAAGAAGGCAATAAGATAAACCAACAAAGTGATTCAAACAGAAAATCTGGAGATCATACCGCCTTCATCAAAGGAGTATAAATGGATACTACATAAATCAGATATCATTTATCAGATGCCAAAAAGAAAATGACAATCAAAGTGACAAGACAAATCAATTTAAGTCAATCAATACCAATCACCAGAAGCCAAATAGGGGGAAAACAAAATAGACAACAACTCAAGATGGCAAGAAACATCAACAAAGGATCAACTCACCAATTACTAAAGTTCATTGGGATACGAAGGAGCATTGCACAAATCACCAACCAATTTCTGATTCAAGGCAGAACTAAAATTGGTATATCAAATCAAGGTCTCAATTAAAGAATCATTACAAATTCTTGATTGAAGGAAACTCCCTTGGGTTTTCCTATTAGAGCAAAAGACACCTCAACACTCAGCATATAAATGAAGAAATGGTCAAACGACAAAGGCACACAATTTCACTTGAGCTTATAGAGCAATCTTTTTTTATCTTTAACAAAGCTTTGTAATCACGTGAGTGAAATAATTGAAAAGAAAAGACAAAGAAAGATTCTGAGTGTAGGTTTACAAGTAGATGAAGTGTCAAGATAGAACTTCTGATTTGCATATCAGACAGGATCAAACCAAGGAAACTCTGTACATCTCAACTTCACTTCAAAGCTCTAAAGGAAACCCTTGAAATCCAAGGGGACTGGACTGGGCACCACATCAGTGATTCAAACCAGTAGAAAAGCATTCTGTGCTATTTACTTACTATAAGTTATTATTATATATCTATTTTACTAACGTGCAAGTGAGTCGACTGGTCAATACAGGAAGTCGATCAAGAGAAATTTTAATTCACCCCCCTTTTGAATTTTAATTAGTGCTGTAAAACGTTATCTTAGAACTTGAAATTGTCAACGCCATCATAAGTCATTGAATCTATGATGGTTACTCTGTAGTATTTGACGAATCTAAATGTTACTTGTCATTAAATAGAAGATATAGAAACAAAAGGTGTCAACTGCAACGATTTCAAGATTGGTTTGCTTATAATGTTCTGACACTTGAGCTCAATTATGTATCCCTAATATGAATTGATGAATTTCTATTTTTCGTATGAATGTGCATATTATTGTTTAGGAATATTATAAGATAAGCCTCAATTAGACATGATTATGGACCATAGTTTTAAATATTTTATAGATTATGAACCTGGTATAATAAGTTGTTATGTAATGTATGAAAGGAAATATGTAGTCCAAAATTATGTATAACCGTCATAATTCACATTAATGTTTTGTCATATCATGGTATTTATGATGGATATAATATAAGAGTTGTGTTTTATCCGCAATTAATGAATATGTCAGTTGATATTAGTGTTATGTGGTCTTTGAGCCAAGTGGAAGAATGTTGGATTTTTTGGGGGGAAATTTTTCAAAACAACAATATTTTAACATTTAATAGGATCCATTAGCAATACTTTCAATATTTATTAAAAATGGAAATATTTTAGTTTGCTATGGGTTGATTTATATTTATTTTTTCTTTATTTAACTTAACATAATATAATTAAGTAATGACAAACTAGGGGAAATCAATGAGGGAAATATTTCAAATTAGATTAAGTTGCTAAAATTTTCATTACTTTCCTAACAAAAGATTATGAGACCTAAAATAGGTGATTTCGTCCTTCTTCAGAGGCCATTATTTGTCCTTATCTTTCAAAACTAGTTATTATTATGAAACTTGTCTTTGTCTTTCGAAACTAGTTATTATTATGAAACTTTATGATAATACCTAGGGAAAATGCACAAGTACCCCCAACCTTTGCCCAAAATTTCAGAAACACACTTTTACTATACTAAGGTCTTATTACCCCCCTGAACTTATTTTATAAATAATTGTGTATCCTTTTTTGGCCTATGTGGCACTATCTTGTGGGCCCAGCGCATGTTGACATTTTTTCAAGTTTAGAAAATTAAAATAAGTTCAGGGGGTTAATAGGACCTTAGTATAGTATAAGTGTGTCTTGGGATTTCGGGCATAGGTGTTGGGAGGGGGGACTTATGCATTTTCCTAATACCTTAGAGTTTTACCTATTAAATTTGATTTTTAAAAATTTACAAATTTGAACACCTATAATTTTATATGTTATTTGATATACTTTTTTCACAATGTATTTATTTTATTTACCAGAATTTTGTATCCTTTCTTAAATCATATTCATTCCAATATGTATGTCATTTGTATTTGTATTCATTCTAGTTTTCATGTTGTATTTTGTATAATGAAACTTGTATTTCTTTATTAGTTTGTATTCATTCCAATAGGTGTATTCATTCCAATAGGTTTTTAAATGAATTTTTAGTTATTTAAGAAATATATTTATATTCATGTATTTTTTTTGTGGTTTATTTATTTTTCTCTTCAAAATTTTGTTTCCTTTCTTAAATCGTATTTATTTCAATAGGTATATTATTTGTATTTGTATTCATTCTAGTTTTTATATTATATTTTGTATAATGATGAAAATAAAACTGAAAAGCAATAAATAAATATTTGTTGTGATCATTCTTAAATAAAATACATAACTAATTGGTATACCTTTGGAATGAATATAAATTAAGAATAAATACAAGATTCATAACCTATGTTGAGATTTATAATAAATACTAATAACATACATACTGGTTTGAAAACGAACTGAGAAATGATACAAAATTCCTAAGAAAAAAAAATAAAAACAAAACAAACTAATAGAAAGTTGTTCTTCCTATAAATAAAATACATAACTAGTTAGCATAACTTTATGATGAATACCATTAAGAACAAATACAAGATTCATGGACTATGCAACATGAGATTTTGAATAAATAACAAATATTAAAAGCATACATAATGGTATGAATACAATTAGAGAAATAATACAAAATTCTAAAAGAAATTATAAATATAAAACAAACTAATAGGAAATTGTTCTTCACCTTGGTCTTGATCATGTTTTTCGAAAGAAATTATTTAAAAGACTAAAAATCTGAAATACATAAATATTTGATGATTATCTAACCAAACTCACATTCTACTAAATCTGAAATATTAAAACAAAATCACAAGAAAATTGAAAAGAATTTATTTAAAAGACTAAAAATCTGAAACACATAAATATTTGATGATTATCTAACCAAATTCACATAAGAATAAAAAAAATTGACGAAAAATTCAAAACATATAAAATCCAAAATACAAGATAATCAGTATTTTTAAAAGCAAAATCAACATAAATATCACTAAATAATCGAAATTACCTTTAACAATTGAGATATTTCTTGAGTTAAGTTAGAGATTTATCGATAAAAATAGGAGAACCATTCATAATTTGTATTTCTTGACCTGCCAAGAAATTTGAAGAAAGAGAAAATATAAAACTTGAATGATGGGGGAATAAGATAAATTGGTATTTTTTTCCCTTTTTTATTTGTTATTGAATTAGAATTTGGTTTAATTATGGACTGTATTGGGGTAAAAAAAGTGTAAAATAAATAATAATATTTGAATACAATTATTTTGTAAAATATTAAAATTTTGACATTTTAAATAATTTTTTTAGTGTTGTTGTTTTGACTAATTATGTTAGATATGTTAACTAAATTGCTAATTTTCCCTTTTTTATTATTTTATGTTTGACTGAATTAATGTAAAGCCCATAACAAGGGTTAGAGTTGATCCTCCCTCCATCTTTAAGGTTAGAGCTGTCAAAGTGGGTTTGACTCGTTAAGTCGGTCCAACCCAACCATTAAATTAAGTGGGATTGGGCCTAGTTTCTTTGGTCCGTTTAGGAATGATGCTTTTTAGCCGGCTTCATTTGGCCCGCTAGCCTCGTAGGCTCAACCCGCGAGCCTTAGAGGCCAACCCATGGACTATGAATGTTAAAAATATTTATTATATATATATTTGTACTGTTTTATTTGAAACATATTATCAATAAATATTTTTAAAATATAAAATGAAGTCTAACTCCTTTGCTTACATTTTAGGGTCATTAGCCCACAAAAATCAAGTTTACTTTTTTTTTATGCCTAACTTTCAATATTTCTTTGTTGTCTTGTTTATGAAAAAAGTGATTATGTAATATTTTTTGCTCGAATGAATCTTACGATGTTGTATCTTGTCTGTTATGTATTTTTGTAAGTATTCACTTAAGTGCGTAATTCATAAATGAATTTTGTATGTATTGATGTCGTGTTAATCAGATATCAACGCTTGGAACTCTTAGATACCCTTTCTAAGACACCAATGTTATTCATTTTTTGATTGAAGGGACAACCCGTTCCAACCTGTGGCCTGCTTAGGGCTGTGTTGGACTGCTATTTTATAGACCCTTTAATTAAAAGGTTCAGCCTGTCCTAACCCATTTAACTCTCTAGCTTGTTAGGATTGGATCGAGTTGGGTTGGGCCAACCCATTTTGACAACTCTAAGTTTAGGGTTATCACATATAATTATTTGCACAATTTTATCACTAGCAGCGCCACTAGTAGTGTAAGGTTAGGGTACTGAGGTAAATTTCACTTTTCAGTCAAAACTTTCACTTATCTATGTATGATAATTCTTATGCTTCAGGTATATTCTTTGCAACAATTTCTAATAAGATTTTCATTTAAGATCTTGATATATATTAAATTTATATGATAGAGTGAACACATGTGCTTAAATCGGGCACGAAGGTAGATATCAATTTCCAATTAAGGCTTCTATTTTTGTATGCTAATGTGTACGCTTCAAGCAGGGGCGGATTTACGTTGATTGAAGGGGGTTCATCCGAACCCCCTTCTCTGAAAATTACACTATATATATATGATTAAATTTTTGATTTACGTGTATATATACACTATTGAACCCCCTGAGCACACATCAAAGGCGTAGCTCATTGGCATTGGGCGTTCAGAAATTCGCCCTTGCAGCCGCGAGGTCGTGTGTTCGAATCCCGACAAAGGCATTTACTACTTATCAGCTTATATTTATTTTTATTTTATTTTAAAAATAATAATGCAATCAAAAAACTATGTTTAGTTCCAAAAAAATTAAAATGCCGATTGAGAATTTAGGATTTATTAGTTTAATTTCTAATTATAAAGTCAAATATTAAAAAATCCCTTTCTTCTTATTCGACGGTTTAATCCGACCCGTTTATTTTTGGATATTATTTATTTGATTATTTTTTTTGAACCCCCTGAATAAAAATTCTCCCTCCGCCACTGGCTTCAGGTATGTTTTCTGCAACGTGTTCTAGTTTAATTATCATGTTTAAAATCATGATATGCATTAAGTTTATGTCATAGTATGAACATTTATGCTTAAACTTATATTGACATCAACATCTTGAGTTCTTTGAGTGTCACATCTATAATAAGCCCCAACTCGTTTTACTATTATAAAAAGCTTATTTTTCTACTTGATCACCTTATTTGTTATGCTGAGGATTGATTGATCTAGACCAAGTACTTGATTATATCTAGGGAAAAGAATATTCTCATATCCTGATTATGATTTGTGGGGTGATACCAAATGTCACATACATAATTTGAACAGACAATTTCAAATAATATTCATATGCAGTATATTATATATAAAAGTCAGGCGAGAAATTAGGTAATTAAGTATTGAATTAATTTGTCAATCAGAGTTAAAATAGAGTGGTAAGTATTCTTTTATCCTTAGTCAAGAGGTCACGAATTTGAGTCCCTTTGGATAGGGAATCGCCTTTATTAGGAAGCGCTTATCCCCAATGTGAAACTTTCAGGGATGAATCCAAATTTAATCAGACTCCAATATAATTACCGAACCAAATGAAAAACCAAAAAACATATTTAATCAATTTGTTAAAGTAAGTATTAATATTCAATATTTTAATTTTGTTTGATAAATTTGGATTATATATGAAGTATAATTTTACTAACATTTGATGGGAGGGTAAAGTTGGATTAAATATGATGCATGTATAGTTGGATTATGTCACGACCGGAATCTAGACCCCAGACGAGACCGGCGTCGTTGACCTCTCAGAGGTCGCAGACAAGCCTACATACATCATTCTTACTTCATCTAGGTTAATTTTAGAGGAAAATTTGAAACTTTTTGTTTCTTAACATACTTATTAAACATTCTCATTATTACATAATTGTTCACCATCAACCATCTAATATTAAGATCATCAAATGAAAGAAATAGTATAATATAGTAATAAAGATGTACTTGCCAAAATGGCACCAATACAATGTCTGAATAAAACAGGAAAGAAACGCTAGTGGAACATACTCCACTAGCTCAACTCTAAAACTAAGCTAGAATATAAATGGCAGCATCCTCGAAAGCATGAGGGTCTACCAAGTCCGAATGAATGCTCGACGTCCGGATGGCTTCAGCGTCAACCTGTAGCTCTAGCGTCCACCTGTGCCTGCACCTAAAATTGTAGAGTTGTATAGGGTTAGTACACACTTGTACTAAGTATGGGTATATGCAAGCACACACCAAGGACATGCATGAGAAAAGATAGCTCTTTCCTAACAACATGATTATGGAAAGTCAAGTCAGTGGACTTGCCAAATTGAGATTAGGTAAGTTAGTGAACCTTCCAAATTTGGATTAGGAAAGTCAGTGAGCTTTCCAAATTTGGATTAGGCAAGTCAATGAGATTTCCAAATTTGGATTAGGAAAGTCATGCCATGAGAGTAACATGCATCATCATAGTTATCATATTGCACACAACACATAACATTATCCACATAGCACATATCATATAACATACAACACATAACATCTTTTATAACAATCATTCATATGCCATGAGACCTTGGAATCATGGACTTGACATTAAGACTTTCCAAAATGAGGGCTCAACATATGGGACCTCAACTAGGGAGTCTTCATTAGCAAACACAGAGTCTACTTCATTCATTCATACGTACTTTATTTCATTTCGTTCATAGGCAAGTGTAAACACCAGCTATACCTAGGGTGTAGTTTAAGACTTTCATCGGGTTTGCTGTGCAATGATCAAGAATAACCTAGTGTCATTACCTGAGTCTAGCTCACCTCTTGATTATCCTATCCTAACACCTTTGGTATCATTCATTTCATTATGTGCTTCATTTGAGGCTGGCCTCATTCATTCGTTGGGAACTTTAACTTTAATCGACATAGATCATGTGAGCATCATGAAATCCAGTGTCTCCTCCACACCGAAAAGAAGTGGAATCACCGGCCAAGGAGACCCAAAACATGCTAGCGTACATGGGAATTTAACCCCGCCAGATCCCTATATTGGTAGTATAGGATCGAAGACCAGGAGATATAAGGGGACCCATACCTGGCAAGCCGGACAGTCTCATCTCATGAGAGTTACGTGAACCTCCGTCCTTCCCGAAAGAAGGCATCACCGCTCATAGCTAGTCTATCGGTGCTCAGTATAAAGTTCCATTACATTCAACTCATACGTCATGGAAACTGGCTTCTAGTATGAGGACATCATAGCTCAATAGATGATTTCTGATCTCATCATTAGTATTAAGTGTGTTAATCTCAATACTTTCATTAGAGTATTCATAGAGACTGGTCTCTTCATTAACTTACACTCTCATAAGTGAGTACGTTTTGGTAACATTTACTTAGGCTCATTTGAGATTGTTCTCATCTTTTACATTAGCCTCATATCATGTTGTCACCACATTCATTAACATTAGCACATTTGCTCTTCATAATTACTTATCCCTTTTTACGTGAATGTTCATTTCATCATATGCCAATGCACTTGGCCATTTGTGTGTTTCAAACCCTTATTTAACCCTTCTAGGGTTTCATCATTTCATTACTTAGGTTCACTTCTTTTAAATGTATGCTAGACTTATGAGTCTATACACACAAGCCATGAGGCTTCATTCATAGTTCGTTAAGTGACTCATACATTCCTAAGATTATGTAGTACAAGACTTATGTATCTTGTATATATGCCAAGATCTTGATTTTGATCTAAGTAGGTGGCATTATTCTTGGATATTTTGTTCACGTATGACTTATGTATCAATACGGAGGTTTGGGCAAGGAAACCCAAGTTCGAATCACTTGGATAACATTTACATTTTTCATTGATTTTATTTTTAATCTCCATGACATTGGGACTCTAAATTGAACCCCAACATTAACATTGTATCGTTAGTCTTCTACTTGGATTTCCTCTTAATTTGGCCGAAGGGTTGTGGGTTCGAACCCCCACAACCCCTTTTTATTTTTCATTAAAATACTATAGTCCCATTTCGCCTAAATCAAGAGGTTGTGGGATCAAACCCCCACAGCCTCTTTTATTTTATTCATCATATACGCTGGGAATAGGGAGGTTGTGGGTTCGAACTCCCACAGCCTCCTTATTTAAGTTTTATATTCGCTAAGGTTGTGAGGTTGTGGGTTCGAACCCCCACAACCTCCTATTTTTATTTTAATTAAAACTCCCTAGGCTAGGCGTTTGGCAGTAAGGTTGTGGGATCGAGCCCCTACAACCTCACTTTGTTTTCTTCATTAATTTCGCCCTTCTCCCTTCTATCCCTGAGGTCGTGGGTTCGATTCCCACGGCTCACATTTTCTTTTTCTTTAATTTCTCTTCTCTCATTCGCAGCCTGGAGGTCGTGGGTTCGATTTCCACACCTCCCATTTATTTACTTAAATTATTTCCCTCTCCTTTCCCAACCAGTAGCCCGAGTTCGATTCCCCCCAGCCCCATTTTTCATCTCTTTTTTTTTCCGTGAATTACAGTAGCCACACGGGTGAGGTCACAGGTTCGAATCCTGGTGGCCTCACCCCTTTAAAATTTATTAAATTTCCAGATACCTTTATTAAACTTTAGTCTAAATTAACATTGCATTGTTGCTGGAAATTTTGGTCATTTTTCAATTCTTCTTTATCAACGTTTTCACTTGAACTCCTAAGAAAATTCGTAGACCATTTTAACACATTTTTAGGCGCATCTTTCATAGGTTTGTTTGTCTAAAAGATTGTTATTCAATCAGCCACAATTCATTACAATGAACATCACGTTGTGTATAACTTTTGCACATAAAATACAAGGATTAAACATGCCATTTCACACCTCCAACAGTGACTAAGTTCACTGCCACACGTTGCAAACACACATCACTTTTTCACATGATTTTGGACAACATATTCAATATTCACATAATTCCGAACATGCATACTTAAACATAAACATCACGAAAACACATTTCATCCCTACTTTGTACCAGCAAACATACCCAACCTATAATTCAATGGGAGCTAGTGATAGGGACATGCAACGGGGAACAATCCTAGTTTTCGGAATGAATATCTTGAACCTTTAGGGGTCTCTTGGGAAAGGGACCAAGAGAGAAGAAACCCATACCTTATTTGATTGTTCAAACGTTGAAGTTGCTGCCCAAATCTTTCTCCAAAACCACGTCCAACTCACCTAAAGTTTCACCATTAACTCGATGGAATCTCCCCTTGCCTTAACGTTTTTGATTAGCTTGCTTTCTTAGATTTTTTCGTGAGTTCTTCAAGTGTGAAGAACTTTTGTTATAGTTTCTGTTCTTCACGTTAATTGGCAGAGAGAAATAGTGTAGTTTGAACGTGTGAGTGAGAGATAAGCGTGATAGGAGAGTGTTACCATAGGTTTAGGAGTCTAATTCAAGACTTAGTCAAATAGGGTTTAATTAATTAATAAAATCTGATTTAATTAGTTTAGTGAACTGACCATAATGCCCTTACAAAAAATCAGATTTTACAATAATTAAATCACCAATTTGTTGCTTCCATTAGGGCTCGAACTCGGGTGGAGTGACCACTACGAAACGGGCTGTTTCGGGTCGACCCAACCCTAACCGGTTCTATAATTAAATTAATTAATTCCTTAGGGTAATTACAATATTACCCTTGGCCTGGAAAAGACCATTTTACCCCTAGACCCTCAAAACTTAAGATTTCTTCTTTTTAAGTCCGATAAAGACTCCTTCGATTAAATCTTCATTTTTGAGAGCCCTACATGGTTGGTTCCAACCTTTCCAAGCTCAACTAACTCCCCAAGTTAGTTGGCTTGGCCATAGTAAGGGTTCTGATGTCTGGTTCTACGCGTATCAATCCGTGTGAGCCTTGGTCTAATCGCAAGCATTCTTGACACATTAAGCATTTCTTAACTTATTCATTTTTAGGGTTGTTACATTATCCCCCCTTTAGGAACATTCGTCCCCGAATGACACTACCACTACATATCGTAATGCAGTTAGATCATAACATAATCATTATGCACAGTCAAGCAATAGCAACAAAATACGGAGAGATAAGGAAACATAGACTTAAGAGTAGGAAGTCTAACCTCAAGAGCTGAAAAGATGAGGGTAGCGGGATCTCATGTCGGCCTCAGCCTCCCACGTAACACCCTCAACAAGATGATTTCTCCACAATACCTTCACTATGGCAATCTCCTTGTTCCTCAGCCGCTTGACCTGTTTGTCTAAGATCTTAACAGGTACCTCCTCATAAGACAAGTCTTCATCAACCCCCAAACCTTCAACAGGTAGAATCGATGCTGGATCACCTAGGCACTTCTTCAACATGGAGACATGAAAGACTGGATGAACAAAAGCTAGCTCTGCAGGCAATGCTAACTCATAGGCCACCTCACCCACACACTGTAGGATTTCATATGGCCCAACATACCTCGGACTCAGCTTCCGTTTTCTACCAAATCTCATCACCCCTTTCATAGGTGATATCTTCAAGTAAACCTGGTCACCAACATCAAATTCTAAGGGCCGCTTTCTGTTGTCTGCATATGACTTCTATCGGCTGTAAGCAGTAGCCAACCTGTCCCTAATCGCTCTGACCTTCTCTAAGGCCTCATGAATGATCTCTGGACCCAAAATGGATGACTCTCCAACCTCGAACCACCCAACTGGAGATCTACACATCCTACCATATAGTGCCTCAAACGGTGCCATTCCAATGCTGGAGTGATAGCTATTATTATACGAGAACTCTATCAACGGCAGATGGTCATCCCAGCTACCTCTGAAGTCAATCACACACGCTCCAACATGTCCTCTAATGTCTGAATGGTGCGCTCTGCCTGCCCATCTGTCTGAGGATGAAAGGCGGTACTAAGCTTTACCTGCGTGCCCAAATTCTTCTGGAAAGATCTCCAGAAATGTGAATTAAACTGAGATCCTCTATCTGAAATGATAGACAAAGGAATCCCGTGCTATCTCACAATCTCATCAATATAGAATCTCGCATAATCCTCGGCTCTGTAAGTAGACTTCACAGGGATAAAGTGGGCAGACTTAGTCAATCTGTCCACAATAACCCATATGGAGTCATGCTGCCTCCTATTCCTCGAAAGACCAACCACGAAGTCCATATTAATGGCCTCCCACTTCCAAGTTGGAACCTCAATAATCTGAGTCAGACCGCCAGGCTTAAGATGCTCTGCCTTAACCTGCTGACAATTAGGACACTTGGCCACATATTCTGCAATGTTCTTCTTCATGCCATCCCACCAATAAATCTGCTTAAGATCATGATACATCTTAGTGGAACCTGGATGTATGGAATATCTGGAACCATGGGCCTCTGCAATAATCCTGGTCCGCAAATCATCCACATCTGGTACACACAGCTTGTCCTGATACCTAAGTATGCCATCACCTCCCAAAGCGAAAGACTCATTCATCTTTATCAAGACTGAGTCCTTCAGCTCCATCAACACAGGATCTAGATGCTGACCCTGCTTGACTTCAACTACCAAGGATGATTCAGAACTAGGAGGAACTGAAACACCCCCACTAGTAGAGTCAACCAATCACACACCCAGTCTGGCCAGTCTGTGTACATCTTTCACCAACTCCTTCTCATCCTCAACGTGGGCTGTATTTCCCATGCTTATCCTGCTCAAAACATCAGCTACAACATTAGCCTTACCTGGATGGTAGTGAACATTCATGTCATAATCCTTCAACAGCTTCAACCATCTCCGCTGACGTAGATTCAACTCCCTCTGTGTGAACACGTACTGGAGACTCTTGTGGTCTGTGAACACATCCACATGCACTCCATACAAGTAGTGCCTCCACAGCTTCAATGCAAACACCACAGCTGCCAACTCCAGGTCATGAGTGGGATAATTCTTCTCATGAACCTTGAGCTGTCTGGACGCATAAGTTATCACCTTACCAACCTGCATAAGAACACAACCCAAACTAACCCTAGATGCATCACAATAAACAGTGTAATTCTCACCACACTTAGGCAAAGTAAGCACCGGGGCTGAAGTGAGTTTGTCCTTGAGCTCCTGTAAACTCTTCTCACAAGTCTCCGTCCATTCAAACTTGGCTTTCTTCTTAGTCAAAGCTGTCAATGGGGCAGCAATGGAAGAAAAGCCCTCTATAAACCTGCAGTAGTAACCAGCCAATCCCAGTAAGCTACGGATGTCAGTGGGAGTAAGAGCCTTTGGCCAGTTCTTCACAGCCTCAGTCTTCCTCGGATCCACCTCCACGCCCTGATCGGACACAACATAACCCAGGAAGGTCATTGATCTAAGCCAAAATTCACACTTGCTGAATTTGGCATACAGCTGATGTTGTCTAAGTACCTGCAAGGTTAGTCTCAAATGTTGTTCATGCTCTTCCTTGGTCCTAGAGTAGATGAGGATGTCGTCAATGAATACTATGATGAAAGAATCAAGGTATTCACGGAAGACTCGGTTCATGAGGTCCATAAATGCAGTAGGTGCATTCGTAAGACCAAATGACAAGACTAAGAACTCATAATGACCATAACGGGTACGAAAGGCTGTCTTTGGGATATCTCTATCCCTAACCTTAAGCTGATGATACCCTGAACGAAGATCAATCTTAGAGAAGAAACTAGACCCTTGAAGCTGATCGAACAAATCATCTATTCTGGAAGTGGATACTTATTCTTTATAGTGACTTTGTTGAGCTGCCGATAATCGATACACATTCTAAGGGTTCCATCTTTCTTTTTCACAAACAACACTGGAGTGCCCTAAGGGATATGCTCGGCTGAATGAAACCCTTGTCAGTGAGATCTTTTAACTGCAGTTTCAACTCTTTGAGTTCAGCTGGAGCCATTCTGTAAGGAGGAATTGAAATTAGCTTAGTACCGGGTTCTAAGTCGATACCAAAATCAATCTCTCGAGGGGGAGGGACTCCAGGCAAATCATCAGGAAATACATCTAGGAACTCATTCACTACAGGCACTGAGTCTATGGAAGGAATGTCATGATCTAAATCATTAACACTCACAAGATGACACAATAACCCCTTGGACATCATTTTATTGGCCTTAAGGTTCGAAATCAAGAGGTTAGAACGACTCGAGTTGTACCCCTCCCAGACTAGCTCCTCTTCATTAGGGAAACAAAATCTCACCACTCTACTACGACAGTCCAAGCAAGCATAAGAACTGTAAAGCCAGTCCATGCCAAGAATAACATCAAAATCATGCATGGGTAACTCAACCAAGTCTGCACACATAGTCTTACCACTTATCACTATTGGGCAATCCTTGTATACTCTATCAGTTCTTACATTTTCTCCTAAAGGTGTACTAACCACTATAGGATCATGCAGAACTTCAGGCAATATCTCGAAAGTGTGAGCAAAAAAAGGAGTTACAAAGGAAAGCGTAGAACCTGGATCAAGTAAAGCATAAACAGAAGTTGAGAATACTTGCAGCATACATGTGACCACATCAGCGGACTTCTCCTGCTCCTCTCTGCCCTTCAGTGCATAAAACATGTTCCTCTTAGGAGGCTCGGCTGCTGTTGCACCCTGTGGATTAGGCCTAGGCTGAGCATTACCTCCAGCCTGACCTCTGTTCTGTGGGCAGTCTCTAACCATTTGCCCACTCTTACCGCAACCGAAGCAGGCATTAGTACCTTGTTTGCACTCTCCACTGTGAGCTTGGCCACACTTAGCACAGTTCTTCTTAGGACGCTGCATCTCACCTCCATTGCCCCTCTTGGGCTCAGGTCTGCCTCCTCTAGGTGTTGTACTCCTCTGAGAGTTAGAGTTCCCAGAACTCTGTTGCCCCTTCTTGAACCTGGGCTGCTCACGGACGCCAAAATTATTTTAGTGGCCTCCATGGCTGGGACCTGCCTCATCTTGAGGCTTAGGCCTCCTAGCATCACGAATACCCCTATTTTTGCGGCTGTCCTCTACCTGCTGGACATGCACCATCAACCTGGAGAGGTCCATATTATCATGGAGCATCGCAGACCGACACTCCTCCTCCAAATCTCCATTGATTCCTGTAAGGAACCTGCTCATCTCATCCCTGCTGTTAGACACAAGGGAAGTAGCATACCTGGATAATTTAACAAACTTCAGTACTCATCTCATCCTTGCTGTTAGATACTAAGGAAAGTAGCATACCTGGATAGTTTAACAAACTTCAGGGAATACTCCCTGACTGTCATGGATCCCTGCTTAAGGTTGATGAACTCTTCAACCTTGGCTTCCCTCATCTCTCTGGGAAAGAATCTCTCCAGAAAGGTTGTCTTAAACAGCTCCCAAGTGACTGGAACTCCGCCCAAAGCTCGGCTATCCTGCCACATCTTGCACCAAGTCTGTGCAACATCATTGAGCTGATAGGAAGCCAGCTCAGCCTTCTTAGTATCTGTGGCCCCATAGCCACCAGAATCTTATGCACCTCGTCCACAAACTCCTGGGGGTCCTCTGAAGTTCTAGACCCTGTGAAAATAGGAGGATTCATCCTCGTGAAGTCTCTCAGCCTGTCAGCCATGCTACGAACCGGTGGATTCTCCCTCTGAACATCCTGCCGGTTGACCTGGGCAGTCATAGCCTGGGCCTGCATAGTAATAGCCTGTGCCATCTGGGCCAGAGATGTCCTCACCTCAGCATCATTCAACCCAGCTGGGTTAACTGGTATAACCACTCCTTCAGCTGGAGCTTGGGGTGGAACCTGATTGTTCCCAGCAGCTGCTCCTCTCCTCTGACCAACGGTTCTCCTAGTATTCATTCTCTGAAAACAATAAGAATTGATGTTAGACACGCTCATAACACCAAGAAATCAGACATTAGGAAAAGCACGATAAGATCAGAAGAAAGGAAATTTTCCTACGCATCATGCAGTCTCTAATCCAGGATAGTGGTGCACTTCACTACCATGACTTAGAAACTACTCAATGTGGTTGATGTGAACTTATTATCTTCGGATTTTTAACCTAGTGCTCTGATACCAACTTTGTCACGACCAGAATCTAGACCCCAGACGAGACCGGCGTCATTGACCTCTTAGAGGTCGCAGACAAGCCTACATACGTCATTCTTACTTCATCTAGGTTAATTTTAGAGGAAAATTTGAAACTTTTTATTTCTTAACATACTTATTAAACATTCTCATTATTACATAATTGTTCACCATCAACCATCTAATATTAAGATCATCAAATGAAAGAAATAGTATAATATAGTAATAAAGATGTACTTGCCAAAATGGCACCAATACAATGTCTGATAAAACAGGAAAGAAACGCTAGTAGAACATACTCCACTAGTTCAACTCTAAAACTAAGCTAGAATATAAATGGCAGCATCCTCGAAAGCATGAGGGCCTACCAAGTCCGGATGAATGCTCGACGTCCGGATAGCTTCAGCGCCAACCTGTAGCTCTAGCGTCCACCTGTGCCTGCACCTAAAATTGTAGAGTTGTATAGGGTTAGTACACACTTGTACTAAGTATGGGTATATGCAAGCACACACCAAGGACATGCATGAGAAAAGATAGCTCTTTCCTAACAACATGATTATGAAAAGTCAAGTCAGTGGACTTGCCAAATTGAGATTAGGAAAGTTAGTGAACCTTCTAAATTTGGATTAAGAAAGTCAGTAAGCTTTCCAAATTTGGATTAGGAAAGTCATGCCATGAGAGTAACATGCATCATCATAGTTATCATATTGCACACAACACATAACATTATCCACATAGCACATATCATATAGCATACAACACATAACATCTTTTATAACATTCATTCATATGCCATGAGACCTTGGAATCATGGACTTGACATTAAGACTTTCTAAAATGAGGGCTCAACATATGGGACCTCAACTAGGGAGTCTTCATTAGCAAACACAGAGTCTACTTCATTCATTCATACGTACTTTATTTCATTTCGTTCATAGGCAAGTGTAAACACCAGCTATACATAGGGTGTAGTTTAAGACTTTCATCGGGTTTGCTGTGCAATGATCAAGAATAACCTAGTGTCATTACCTGACTCTAGCTCACCTCTTGATTATCCTATCCTAACACCTTTGGTATCATTCATTTCATTATGTGCTTCATTTGAGGCTGGCCTCATTCATTCGTTGGGAACTTTAACTTTAATCGACATAGATCATGTGAGCATCATGAAATCCAGTGTCTCCCCCACACCGAAAAGAGGTGGAATCACCGGCCAAGGTGACCCAAAACATGCTAGCGTACATGGGAATTTAACCCCGCCAGATCCCTATATTGGTAGTATAGGATCGAAGACCAGGAGATATAAGGGGACCCATACCCGGCAAGCCGGACAGTCTCATCTCATGAGAGTTACGTGAACCTCCGCCCTTCCCGAAAGAAGGCATCACCGCTCATAGCTAGTCTATCGGTGCTTAGTATAAAGTTCCATTACATTCAACTCATACGTCATGGAAGCTGGTTTCTAGTATGAGGACATCATAGCTCAATAGATGATTTCTCATCTCATCATTAGTATTAAGTGTGTTAATCTCAATACTTTCATTAGAGTGTTCATAGAGACTGGTCTCTTCATTAACTTACACTCTCATAGGTGAGTACGTTTTGGTAACATTTACTTAGGCTCATTTGAGATTGTTCTCATCTTTTACATTAGCCTCATATCATGTTGTCACCACATTCATTAACATTAGTACATTTGCTCTTCATAATTACTCACCCCTTTTTACGTGAATGTTCATTTCATCATATGCCAATGCACTTGGCATTTGTGTGTTTCACACCCTTACTTAATCCTTCTAGGGTTTCATCATTTCATTACATACATCTTAGGTTCACTTCTTTTAAATGTATGCGAGACTTATGAGTCTATACACACAAGCCATGAGGCTTCATTCATAGTTCGTTAAGTGACTCATACATTCCTAAGATTATGTAGTACAAGACTTATGTATCTTGTATATATGCCAAGATCTTGATTTCGATCTAAGTAGGTGACATTATTCTTGGATATTTTGTTCACGTATGACTTATGTATCAATACGAAAGTTTGGGCAAGGAAACCCAAGTTCGAATCACTTGGATAACATTTACATTTTTCATTGATTTTATTTTTAATCTCCATGACATTGGGACTCTAAATTGAACCCCAACATTAACATTGTATCGTTAGTCTTCTACTTGGATTTCCTCTTAATTTGGCCGAAGGGTTGTGGGTTCGAACCCCCACAACCCCTTTTTATTTTTCATTAAAATACTATAGTCCCATTTCGCCTAAATCAAGAGGTTGTGGGATCAAACCCCCACAGCCTCTTTTATTTTATTCATCATATACGCTGGGAATAGGGAGGTTGTGGGTTCGAACTCCCACAGCCTCCTTATTTAAGTTTTATATTCGCTAAGGTTGTGAGGTTGTGGGTTCGAACCCCCACAACCTCCTATTTTTATTTTAATTAAAACTCCCTAGGCTAGGCGTTTGGCAGTAAGGTTGTGGGATCGAGCCCCTACAACCTCACTTTGTTTTCTTCATTAATTTCGCCCTTCTCCCTTCTATCCCTGAGGTCGTGGGTTCGATTCCCACGGCTCACATTTTCTTTTTCTTTAATTTCTCTTCTCTCATTCGCAGCCTGGAGGTCGTGGGTTCGATTTCCACACCTCCCATTTATTTACTTAAATTATTTCCCTCTCCTTTCCCAACCAGTAGCCCGAGTTCGATTCCCCCCAGCCCCATTTTTCATCTCTTTTTTTTTCCGTGAATTACAGTAGCCACACGGGTGAGGTTACAGGTTCGAATCCTGGTGGCCTCACCCCTTTAAAATTTATTAAATTTCCAGATACCTTTATTAAACTTTAGTCTAAATTAACATTGCATTGTTGCTGGAAATTTTGGTCATTTTTCAATTCTTCTTTATCAACGTTTTCACTTGAACTCCTAAGAAAATTCGTAGACCATTTTAACACATTTTTAGGCGCATCTTTCATAGGTTTGTTTGTCTAAAAGATTGTTATTCAATCAGCCACAATTCATTACAATGAACATCACGTTGTGTACAACTTTTGCACATAAAATACAAGGATTAAACATGCCATTTCACACCTCCAACAGTGACTAAGTTCACTGCCACACGTTGCAAACACACATCACTTTTTCACATGATTTTGGACAACATATTCAATATTCACATAATTCCGAACATGCATACTTAAACATAAACATCACGAAAACACATTTCATCCCTACTTTGTACCAGCAAACATACCCAACCTATAATTCAATGGGAGCTAGTGATAGGGACATGCAACGGGGAACAATCCTAGTTTTCGGAATGAATATCTTGAACCTTTAGGGGTCTCTTGGGAAAGGGACCAAGAGAGAAGAAACCCATACCTTATTTGATTGTTCAAACGTTGAAGTTGCTGCCCAAATCTTTCTCCAAAACCACGTCCAACTCACCTAAAGTTTCACCATTAACTCGATGGAATCTCCCCTTGCCTTAACGTTTTTGATTAGCTTGCTTTCTTAGATTTTTTCGTGAGTTCTTCAAGTGTGAAGAACTTTTGTTATAGTTTCTGTTCTTCACGTTAATTGGCAGAGAGAAATAGTGTAGTTTGAACGTGTGAGTGAGAGATAAGCGTGATAGGAGAGTGTTACCATAGGTTTAGGAGTCTAATTCAAGACTTAGTCAAATAGGGTTTAATTAATTAATAAAATCTGATTTAATTAGTTTAGTGAACTGACCATAATGCCCTTACAAAAAATCAGATTTTACAATAATTAAATCACCAATTTGTTGCTTCCATTAGGGCTCGAACTCGGGTGGAGTGACCACCACGAAACGGGTTGTTTCGGGTCGACCCAACCCTAACCGGTTCTTTAATTAAATTAATTAATTCCTTAGGGTAATTACAATATTACCCTTGGCCTGGAAAAGACCATTTTACCCCTGGACCCTCAAAACTTAAGATTTCTTCTTTTTAAGTCCGATAAAGACTCATTCGATTAAATCTTTGTTTTCGAGAGCCCTACATGGTTGGTTCCAACCTTTCCAAGCTCAACTAACTCCCCAAGTTAGTTGGTTTGGCAGTAGTAAGGGTTCTGAGGTCTAGTTCTACGCGTATCAATCCGTGTGAACCTTGGTGTAATTGCAAGCATTCTTGACACATTAAGCATTTCTTAACTTATTCATTTTTAGGGTTGTTACAGATTAAATCTTAAGTATACTATTGTCTGTCTGCCTCTTTTTCAATTCAAAATTGTATACTGTACTCACTACAAGAAAAATGGTTTTTAACGAAGGGAAATATGGTCGTTATAAGTCCAAATTCGGTCGCTAAAAGCAATTAACGACCGGCATAAATCCAGTCGTCGTCAGTCGTTAAAAGTCCTGACGTTAAAAGTTAACGACCGAATTCAAAATCGGTCGTTAAAATGTTTTTTAACGACAACGTAAATTCTGGTCGTTATATGGCAGTTTTAACGACCGGATTTTCCTTTTGTAAAAGCACTTCTAATGACCAAAAAGATTTTCGTTAATTATATTCCACTTGCAATACGAATACTATTAACGACCACATTTCCTGTCGCTAATTGTAGTTTATTCAAATAATTTTAAGAAGCCAATTATAAGAGAGTGTAAAGGAACCAATTTCATTCGTTATTATACAAAATTCTATAAAGTAAATACAAAAACACTCAAAATAAACTAAATAATTGAATTCATTATAGAAAGTCTCCTGCTTAATACAAAAAAACTAATTAAAGAAAGATATATCATATTCAAGTAGCATAACATATCTTTATCAACTCCTAAAAAAGAGAAAAATTGCAAAAAATAAACGATATGACATTGTCTTTAATTTAAACCACCCCTAACTAAAGTGAAAGCCATCTTGAACTTCTACTTGCTCTGTACGTTGTTGAACGGTATATTCTTCATATTGACATTCAAGATCTGTAAGATAAAAACTTATGTCAATTTAAAACAAGGAATAAAAAAGTATGTACTAAACATACTTTAAAAGATGCAAAATAGAATACTTGTGAATATGCACTTGAGGCAGCAACAGTAACAGCAGTAGAAAATGTAACATTCATAGTATTTAGAGCTTAAATGACACGATGAACATTTAAACATTTCAAATGGAAACATATGTGTATATCAAGTGAAAAAATATAACTCCTCAAACAATGAGGTAAGGAATCTCTCAATAAGAATATGTAATAGCTAAATACTTAGTAGATGATATGAAATGAAATGGTACATGAACATGGGAACTAATAATGCACATAGGCAGTTTTAAATCAAGACAAGTGTATTCCAACTAACAACATATGAATAGTATAATGTTTGAAAAAAAAGAAGGCATGTCAACAATAACTTGTAGTCTGTTCCCAACATCTATTAAGTATTTAACAATTTTCTGCAATGATCAACGATGGTTTTGTAAAGCCAACAAAACAGACCATCGACCAAAATTTGGGAAGCAGACTACCAATTCAATAAAGAAATCACACAAGAAAAAGTATGACAACCATCAGACCAAAATAGAGAGAACATCCAAAGGCACCAACTTAGTTTTTTTCTAAGAGGGAGGCATAGTATATTTTCTGCTTGTTACAGTAAAATCTCTAATATAAATGAAGCAGAACATGAAAACATTCCAGAGTTGCCAATATGAAGAGTTGGTAGAATCAGATTCACTAGGCCTAACAAGGATGATCAATAAGGATTGAAAAATACTATGGGAATACACAAAAAATAGGGGAGATACATATACTTCAAGGAACAACACATGAATTATAGTACATAGATACAGAGAATTAAATCAACTAGAAGACACAATGGCAAATGAAGCATTCATGCAGCAGGAAGGGATTCAGTGGAATAATTTTAATCAACTAACAATTGACTATAAGAGAATAATTAACATGGATAAAATAGGCATGCCAACATTGAGAATTAAGACAATAAGGGTCAGTGTGCAGAGACAGTGATCCACGCCAAGATAATTCAATCCCTGCAATGGGACCAACATCATACCGAAGATACAAGGCGTGTGAAAGGAAAGACACAAGCAGCTCAAGTTTTCAAAATGGTCCACACAGAATTTGTACACTGTCTGTGCATGAGAAATATGAGATTTTCTGAAAAAATAAGTAGAGATTCAAATGCCACTGCAAAAGAGAGTGTTCGAGGCCCACCCATCATTATTGGTCTCATATATAGTGTGAAAGAGAGTGTTCGAGGCCCACCCAGGAATCAATTGTACATGGTAAATAGAAATCAGGTTATAACAAGAAGCTAAGGAAAAAATTGAGCATTCGAAGTCCTTTCCTGTATCTTGAGTACATCACAAAGAGAAAGAAAATCGATTTACTAACCTGTTTAATCGTACTATCTATTGATCACTTGAAGACGCAGGTGTTGAAGGCTGACCAAGTAGTACTCTCGCAAGTTGTTCATATTTACTCTCCAACACATCCATGCGTTCACATTTGTTCTCTAACTCATCCATGCGTCGTTTTAGTGATTCATTTTCTTTTTCACGTGCATTCAATCTATCTAATAATGCAGCCTTTGAAGAGTTCCCACCTTTCAACTCTTTAGCCATTATCCCTCCACCAAATCCAATTACATGACTCTTACATTGAGGTCCAAAACACTTTTCTACAACCTCAATATTTGTAAGAGAAGAATCAGATTGAACCAATTTTTGGATTTCAGCCTGTAGAATACAAGAAAACTTAAAATAATACAACACGTAAAGTTATATGATTTAAAATAAAATTTATCACTAAACATACATATTTTGCATTAGTTTCAGGTTCGACAAGCTTGTTATCTTTCTTACGAGTCTCGAAGAAGATCGTATCCATTTTTGGTGGTTTACCATCTTTACCTCCTTTAACATATAAATAAACAAGTCAAGGAAATCATCTTAAATCATTTTAGCAAACAAGAGACTAATAGGCTTACCAATTCATAAATAATTTCTCTAATAGGCTTACTCCCTGTACGATGAGGCATACTCAACTTGGACCTGTTGACAATGTTTCTTTCACTTGTTTCCTTTATTCACAACATACCATAAAAGTTATAGTTAGTAACTTCAAATAGCATGGTAATAAATAAATACTTTGGATTTATACCATAAACTTGTGACTTCAGAAATGCTCCTTAACCAGCCATTCACAATCACTCTTGTCTACCCCTCTTAGCACATCTCTTAGAGCATCACCAAATGGCTTAGACTTCATAATCTTGTGAAGTGATCCTCTCCAGTTATTCCACAACCTTCTCATGTGTTGAAGGACATGTTCTTTCATGGCATTCATGTCGTCACAGCTAAATTTATCCTGCAATATTTCACAGGTACCATTAAACATAAACTCAATTAGCTAATAGCTCTCTAAATACTTACCTTAATAGTCCCACATGTTTTGCATAATTATAGCGCATTGATCTTACTTTTTTGGTATGAGAAGTCAGATATAAAGTTAATAAAACTCCACAAATACTTACAGTTACAGCATCCCACATGTGCTCTAGCTGATCTTCTTTAATGTCTGTCCATGAGTGCACCCGTAATGGGCACATATTACGATCACGAATTAAAATACCCAAGTGTCTCACAAATGAGGCATAATTTTTTCCAACAACTCGATTTTGGTAAAAATTGATATTTAACTTTTCTCCAGGTTTGAGTCATGCAACATTTTTACAAATGTTTGTTCCTCTAACTTTTTTTTGCATTTTTGGACTCACATGCACCTGCGAATTAATTCAGATCGGACATAAAGAAGAGTTTCATCACACCAAAAACAACAAAAAAAACCAGCTTGAGAGAGTAAATACTTATTTCATTTGTTTGAGCATCTTGCATTAGTTCGACTTCTGGAGATCAGGGAATATTAACTTCAGCTAGATAAAAACCAGGAGGTACATGATCAATATTCTGTACTGGATCATTTCGATAAGATGTTGATGGATTGATGTTTAGACTTTTGCTTATTGGATTCTTTCTTCAGCCCTTACTCTTACAGATCCCAAAGATTGTACGCTTTTCCCTCGTCCCCTAATTGCTAAAGCACCAGGTGGAAGGTATGCAAGTTTATTAGGCTTGACAGTTGATTTCATTCCAGAGTTTAGAATTTTTTATGGATCCATGTAAACCTAGTAGAAAAATCACTTCTTTTTTAGTTCATTCAATAAGAGAAAAGTCATTGAACAAGTTTTCAATACTACATCCCTTTCTATAGGTACAACTACCAAGATAAAACAATATTAACTAGAATAAGAATAGCTTTCTGGAATGAAAAAATGACATGAAATTGACATTTTGAAAGTGGTTAATTTCCACATATCTACAACCTAAATAATCTACATCTCAAAATGGTGACCTAGGGATGTGGTCAGCCGGGAATAGAATATCAGTTTCAGAAGATGGATATTATTAAAGAAGCTTTGAAAAAGAAAAATAATTAATTACAAGTCACTTAGAATCTACGCATAAAATCCCAGCAAGCTTGAATGTTTTTAAGCGCAATTTACATGTAAATAAATAATATTATGTTACTACTAATAAATAGTCCATATATAAGAACAGCCAGAGAATCACGAAGAAAATAATTGAAAAAAGAAACTAAAATATCAAGGGTATTTTTAGGATCAAATTCAACACCATAGTATAATAAAATGAGAACTCAGAAATAAAACATGAATTCAAAGTCACAACTGCCTCCTAGATTCCTTGAAGCTATGATGAATCGTCATCCTCTTTATCACCAACATCAAAAGAATCACGAGCTTGAACCTTTTGTACAATATGCCATCCATTATTTGCAAGATCATCAGCATAAAACACTTGTGATGCTTGATTGGCTAAAATAAAAGGCTCATTTATTTTCAAAAATCGCTTGCAGTTGACACTTACAAAGTCATATTCATCTACTTTAATTCCCCTTTGTTGATCATATACGTCAAACCACACACATCGAAATAAAACCACTCTTCTCCCACCAGTAAATTGTAATTCAAGAATCTCGGTTAACTCTCCGTAATAATCAATATTTTTATTCTCTTCATCTGTCTCACCAACTACAACCACCACACAATTTTGAGTTCTCAAACCTTTATCGTGATCTCGCACATGAAACCTATATCCATTAGTAACATAGCTTTTAAAACATGTCACATATGGAAGAGGACCACGTGATAATGAGAGCAAATCTTTTATTTTCTTACTCTTATCGTGCTTGTGCAATTCTGAAACCTATAAAATTTAGGTAGATTGTTTAGAAAATATTATTCATAAATTGATTTAATGTATACAAAGGCTTAACTTCTCACCTTTAATTTTAACCAACTAACGAATCGTCTATTCCATTAAATCTCTGAATGATTGTTGGATGTATCAATTGAAATTTGTGAAAATTCTCTGCAAATAATTTGCAGTATAACATGTCATTTTATATAAGACTATGAAAATATAAAAGTAACTTATTAGAATGAGCCATTACTTACTCGAGAAATGGTTGAATTTCATCACAGTTCTTCAAAATATAAAAATGTGCAAGCTCAAATTCACTTGAATCAAGATTGACTGGTTTGTCACCCCTCAAACTTTTTCTAGGTTGAGAAAAAATTTCTAAACCTCCATCATATTTAATAGAACCACCATCATAATTCCTTTCATGGCGATTAAATTTTGTATCCATCGTATGCAAATACCTTGAACATAAGGTCATACATTCAAATGCTATATATCCTTGTGCAATACAACCTTCTGGGCGAGCCATGTTACGAATAAATGATTTTAGAAAGTATAGCCATCTCTCCACCGGATACATCCATCGATATTGGATAGGTCCAGCAATCTTAGCTTCATTAGCTAAATGAATTGGCAAGTGGACCATGATATCAAAAAATGCAGGAATGAAAACCTTTTCTAACTTGCACAAAGTGATTGGAATTTGGGCTTCTATTTGCTCTAGCTCATCTACTCTTAAACATTTTGCTCCGAGTATCTTAAAAAATATTGACAACTCAATAAGTGGTTCAAGTACAGATTTGCAGAGCATACCACGTAAAGCAAATGGAAGTAAATATTGTAGAATAACATGGCAATCATGGCTTTTCAATCTTGAAAGTTTCCGATCTTTAAGGTTGACACACTGAGAAATATTTGATGAAAACCCATCCGGGACCTTTAAATTCTTTAAGAAAGTGAAGAATTTGTTCTTCTCTGTAGGAGATAATGTGTAACTTGCAGTAGGTAACTCATATTTATCTCCTTTCTCTATCGGATGCAATTCCTTCTTTATGTTCATTGCTTGTAAATCCAATCGAGAATTCAAGGTGTCTTTGGTTTTTCCGTTGTCATTTAAGATTGTCCCCAAAATATTATCACAAATATTCTTCTCGATGTGCATCACATCTAAGTTATGTCGCAACAATAGAGTATTCCAATATGGAAGATCAAAGAAAATACTCTTCTTGTTCCAATTATCACCCCAATTCTTGTGTGATATTTTAATCTTCTTCCTTGGATCATTTGATTGTGTTACACCTTCTAAATCACCTACTTGATCAAGTATATCATTACCAGATAACATTTTTGGTGGTAATCTTTGCTTATGTGTGCCATCAAAGGAATCTTTATCTTTCCTCCATTTGTGATTAGGAGGAAGAAAGCGTCTATGATACATATAACACTCCTTTTGACCTTTTACCAACCTAGTTGAAAGAGTTTCATTGTTGCAACACGGGCAAGCCAATTTTCCTTTGGTACTCCATCCTGACAAATTTCCATATGCTGGAAAATCATTAATGGTCCATAACAAAGCTGCATGTAGCATAAAATTTTGTTTAGCTGACGCATCAAAGGTCTCAACTCCAGTTTCCCATAATTCCTTTAATTCATCTATCAAAGGTTGGAGATAAACATCAATTGCATCCCCGGGACAATCAGGACCAGGAATAAGCATCGATAAAATAAAATTTTCTTGCTTCATGCATAACCAAGGTGGCAAATTATAAGGAATAAGTATGACACGCCAAATGCTATATGGAGTTTTCGAATTTTTAAATGGTTGAAAACCATCACTAGCAAGTCCAAGTCGAACATTACGAGGCTCAGTACCAAAAGATGGATGAAGTTCATTAAGTCTCTTCCATGCAACTGAATCAGCTGGGTGCCTCATTATTCCATCATCAACTCTTTCATCATGATGCCATCTTATCAAAAAAGATGTTTTTGAGGACATAAACAATCTCTGAAGTCTTGGCATTAGAGGAAAATAACGTAAAGTCTTGCATGGTATGTTTTTACCACGTTTAGATTGTGTTTCCCCATTGCGTTTATTCTCCTTCCATCTAGATGAACCACACACTTTGCAAATTTGAGAATCTTATCATCCTTCCAGTATAACATGCAATTGTTCTTACACGCATCTATATTCTCATAAGAAAGTCCAAGATTCCGAATTACCTTCTTTGCCTCGTAATATGAATCTGGCAAGTTTGATCCATTTGGCAATAAATCTTCCTTTAGCATCTTCAACAACATTGTGAATGAAGCATTACTCCATTGGCCAATAGTTTTAATATGAAGTAACTTAATCAAAGTTGAAAGTTTTCTTGCTTTTGAACCTTCATATAATGATTGTTCATAATCATTTAATAGGCCGTAGAATCGTTTCGCTTCAGGATTTGGTTCCGCCTCAACAAAATCACCACTGTTAGTATTCATATTCTCTTTAGTGAAATCAGGGTGTAAATCCCTTAAGAGCTCTTGCATTTCATCCTCATTGTCATCATTTTCAATGATATTTTCCTCTACGAATTCAAAATCCGCCTCTTCCTCACCTAACCTCTCCCCGTGATGATACCAAAAAGTATAACCCTGAACTATTCCATACACTAATAAATTTGACCTAACCATCTCACGAGTTTTGGAATATGCATTACAACATCTGATGCAGGGACAACGTATTTCTTGTTTTTCTCCCAATTTTGTAAAAGCATAATCCAAAATTTCTCCACCCCAATGATGTAAGCATTATCAAGTCTATCTTGAACAAGTTGCATCCATTCCTTATTAGGTGCCATAATCTTCATTCACCAAAAGATATTATAAATACACCAACATAAGTAAGAACTAACCATTTATTGTTCAAAAGTTGAAGCAGACCTTTTGAAAGATTCTAGGTAAGTTTCAGAAAACAAAATTATGTGATTTTTAATTAATTATTTGTATAGTGCTTGCTCCGATTATAAATATGTACTTTGTTCATGTATATTTACAGAATTAGATAATTATTATGTCTTATTGAGACTATGTGTCATATCTTCCTAACCTCCCCCATAGCTACTAAGCAATGAAGGTTGTTTGCTAATTTTACAGGGATTCACATAGTGGGGCTACAACTTTCACAAGTCTGCAATAAATGGTGCACATAATATTGTTGTTCAAAATAAAAGCCCCACTATTGAGAGTTGTCCCAGCCATTGTGATATGGAAGTTGTTGAAAGGAGAAATAGGTTGAATCATGGAAATAGTTCTTCTTACAACAGTCTAGTTTTTAAAGTAAATTCAGATTTATGGAGACATGGGAGGACCACCTATTCTGGACTATATATTCCTACAACTTGGTCTAATATCAGATTTTCTGGAAAAGCATACTTCAAGGATTCATTATATCGTAGTCAGCTGAAAACCTCTAAAGATAGGTCTTGTGAAATGCAACAGATGGATCATCAAGGGGAATTCCCGAAAGAAGCACTTATGGTTTCTCTTTAAGATATTGTTCAAGAGACTTACTCCATGCTCAAGGTGAAGAGATTCATAAAAGTACAAACTTAGAGGCAAAAGTTATAGCTATAAGGGAGGAAATCACTCATCGCCTACTGTTGGGATGAATCAAGTATGTTATTATGATCCTTATTAAAGTTTAGGAGATTCCATGGGATGCATAGCAATTATGTTGGATTCAACTTAAAGAAACTTACAGAGAAGGAAATATGTGGGCAGATTATTTAGCCAACATGGCTTTTGACACTACTGACAGGTTTGAGATTTATAATTTTTCAGATCTTCCAAATCAAGCGAGGAGAATTCTTAATTTAGACAAATAATGAGTTACTAATCTTTGCATTAGGACCAAAAATATCAATCCTTATATTATGTGTGGGGAAGAAGGACTGTTTATTTCATGATTAACAGGTTACATATTTACAAGTTCTGCACATAATTAACGAATTTGAAAGAGGCTCAAAAACTCAATCCTCTATCAACACATGAGGACAGAATTACAGATTCACCAATTAGAAAAAGAGGAGTTATATCTCAATGTATACTTGTACTTTTAGATACAGAATACTCATAAAGTAATAAAGCAACACAGATAGAACAAAACCAATAAGACTAGGCCCCAATTCCCAACATTAGACTTAGATGTGACAAAGCTAATATTTTGTAAGTTACTCTACTAAAGTTAAGACAGATTAGCAAAAAGATGATATAAGTATTCCTCCTTGCTACATTGTTTTGCAAAGATTCTAAAGTGTCCTATATACATAAACGGTCATGTCGTTGGCCAATATTGCGGTTATTCAAAAGTTAGTATTTTGAATCCATATTCGTGCTACAACTACTGTGGACCAGAATAACAACAAAAAAAATAAAGAAACCAGGAAAAAGGAAATCGAATCTCTACATTTACACAAAAAATTATATCACATTATAAGGTAGAATTACACTTGTGAAGGATAATGAAAATTTTGTCCTACAAATTATCAGATTGAAAAGTTTATTCAATAATTATCATTATTGTGATTTCTTTTATTGTCAATCGAGGCTACTGCAGAAAGTACACACAAACATATGCTTACAATGACTAGTATATATAATTACATATACACCAAAAACATACTGAAAAAACTAAATTATTTATAAAGAGTAAACATAAAATTGGGCAAAATAACAATTTCCACCTAACAATTCATATTAAAAACAAAAAGAACATACTTCAAAAAGAAGGGAACTCCAAGAAGATGTGAAATTATTATCACACACACTAAAAAGAACAACAAAAATAAGGTGAAATTTAAAGTAAGAAATGAAACTTGACTTCTGCAATACGAAAAGAATAGGCATTAATTTCCATTATAAGATCTTGAACAGATACCTGGAGCTAACGGTATCACAATAATCGTGGCCTGTTTTACAAACGTTTCTCCAACAAATCAGTTCTCTGATAATTTGAGTTAGTCACTCCATTAGTTCTCTGTCTGATAAGTGTTGAGCAGTAACGATGAAAGGTTGTATTTCTTCTTTTAACACGTGCCACTGTTAAATAAATTCTCAACTTTTAAGAAATTTCCTATTATATATATAATAATAAACAAAAGAAGATACTGTACATATCATATTATTATACTGTTGCAGCTAAAATCTATAAGCAGTAACTAAAGTAGCAGGTTAGCAGGTAAGCAACAACTTAGCAGGTAAAGTAAAAGCTTAGCAAATAAAGCAGCAACTTAGCATGTAAAGTAGCATGTTAGCTAAACAGTTAACAAGAGCTTCTAACAACAACTAAGTCGGCAACTCTCCAGGTGAAACAATACTTTTTACATATGCAAAAACAGGCCAACAACATGTTGTATACTTTATTTTTAAGGAAACACATAGCAGTTTGTAGTCACTAAGAAAACATATCAAGTTGCGACAATAATACAAGTTTCAATAGTCCATCGGCTAAGACACAAAGAAACACAGAGGATATAATTGCTGTCTTAGGGAAGCCTTAAAATCAATTGATCACTTAGTACAATTATCATTTCTAAGAAAAGACACAAAACAGTGGAGCAGGAATATAAAGTCTGAACTGTTAGTGATTTCGTAAAGACAAGGAACTAAAAGTTCAGGCTATAATTTTTCCATTTTGCTTCTCTTGCCAAGAGTTGAAAACTTATGCTCAAAGCCTAAAAATGATTTTTTTTATAATTTTCGTTGGTAACAATTTACTGTTCGAGTTACTCAGCCTCTTTTATGAACATCAACTTTCCTTCCTAAACAACTTACATCCACTAATAATTGAAATTTAAGGTACATAAGTTATTGATATTTTTCATGCTCCTACTCACTCTTTGGTTCAAGTTCTACATGAAAATAAGTGGATCCTCCATCAACCATTTAACTCGACAAAAGTATGTAAAGTGGAGCAATCACAAACAAAACATGTAAGTTCAAGAACACCCCAAAAAATGAAAAAACCCAGATGAAACCCCTAAATGGAAAAAACCCTAAACTTGAGAAAAAACTAAAATCGCACAAAATGAAGCATTCCACAAAGAAATTCATAGTTATAATAGCTAAATCATACCTTGAAAAGATGGAAACACCAAGTTAGGGTTTGAAAATGTCAATTGAAACAAAGCAAAACAAGTTGCAAGAACAAAAAGACGTTTTCTTTGTTCTACAATCAAACAAGAGACATGCATATCATCTTTTTATAATGTGTAACAGAGAAACGTGTGTTCCTGTATATCCTGATTTTCCTCTAACAAACCTTGGATAGACGCAACTGATTGCATTTGTGTTTAGCTGATTTTATTCAAACAGAACATGGGAGAGAAGATGCTGCGAGATATCCTCCAACACTTCCTGATTTTTCTCTAACCATCGCTTCCCGCTCACTGTAGATGTGGAGAATTTGAGCTCTCTGTTCAGTTCTAAGAGAAAAAGATGGGAATGGGAAAAGTATTAGTTTTTATGAAATGGGAATGAAGAATATACGTAAGTTGTTTCTTTTTGGAAAAGTGGAAGAGTGGTGACACGTGTGTGGATTAAAAATAATGAAATAAAAATTTCTATAATTTTTTGTGTATATAAATAATTAATAAGTTTATACAAATTCTTTTAAATTCTGTATATTAAATATTTAGGTACGTAAATAATTAATAATTTGATGTATATTCTTTTAACGTCTAGATAGTATACTAACTCCAATTATATTAAATTAAAAATAGGACCTTTAACGACTAGAAAAAAATTGTGTCGCTAAAAATACACTTTTAACGACCAAATTCATATCCCTTCGTTAAGAATTGGTCGTTAAAAGTACAGTTTCTTGTAGTGACTACTAGTATTACAAAATTAAAGACTTTCTGTAGACATTGAAATTTTGTGGGACTCAAGAAGATGCGTTCAATTCGAGTTGGAACTCTACAAATCGTGTTCAATTTAAATTAGGATTGTTGGAGGCTACTCAATCCTAAACCCTATTTTATGCCTATATAAAGGATACTAAATTCCCTTAACAGGCATCTCGGAAAAATTCCATAAAGAGATCTTCGAATACTCCGTAAATTAATGGATTATTCAGAAAAAGAGGTCAAATCTAAATCATCCTAGTTCGAGAAATACGCCACTAACGGCCCTCGAATCATGGATAAATCTTAGGAGAATAAATCTTAGGAGAGTAGAATCAAGGGAGAAACAGATTTGTACCCACACTATCTTGATGAATAAATTTATGTTTCTTCAGATTTTATTTGTGTAGATTATTTATTTTTCATATGTTTAAAATCTGTTGCAAACAAATTGGCACGCCCAGTGGGACCAAATTTGCCCTTCATCTCTTCTCTTTTAAATCAAATCTGAATATTTGAAGCTGCAAAGGTGGAAGAATGAGTACTTCAAGCCTCGTCTTTGAGTTTCATCAAGTCTACACTCTGTCAAGCCTTGCAGCAGGAGGCATTTGTAGACATTGAAATTTTGTGGGACTCAAGAAGATGCGTTCAATTCGAGTTGGGACTCTACAAATCGTGTTCAATTTAAATTAGGATTGTTGGAGGTTACTCAACCCTAAACCCTAGTTTATGCCTATATAAAGGATACTAAATTTCCTTAACAGGCATCTCGAAAAAAATACATAAAGAGATCTTCGAATACTCCATAAATTAATGGATTATTCAAAAAAAGAGGTCAAATCTAAATCATCCTAGTTCGAGAAATACGCCACTAACGGCCCTCGAATCATGGATAAATCTTAGGAGAATAAATCTTAGGAGAGTAGAATCAAGGGAGGAACAGATTTGTACCCACACTATCTTGTTGAATAAATTTATGTTTCTTCAGATTTTATTTGTGTGGTTTATTTATTTTTCATGTGATTGCAATTTATTTTCTGTCACTTTAAAATTTGTTGCAAACAAAATTGACACGCCCAGTGAGACCAAATTTGCCATTCATCTCTTCTCTCCTAAATCAAACATGAAAATCTGAAGCTGCAAAGGTAGAAGAATGAGTATTTCAAGTCTCGTCTTTGAGTTTCATCAAGTCTACACTCCGACAAGCCTTGAAACAGGGGGCATTTGTAGACATTAAAATTTTGTGGGACTCTACAAGATACGTTTGATTCGAGTTGGAACTCTATAAATTGTGTTCAACTCAAATTAGGATTTTGAAGGCTACTCAATCCTAAACCCTAGTTTATGCCTATATAAAGGGTAGTAAATTCTCTTAAAAGGCATCTCGGAAATTTCATAAAGAGATCAAGATCTCGAATACTCCGCAAATTGATGGATTATTCATATAGAGAGGTCAAATCTAAATCATCCTAGTTCGAGAAATACGCCATTAACGATCTCGAATCATAGATAAATCTCTAAATCTTAGGAGAGTAGAATTAAGGGATCAACAGAATTGTACTCGCAATCTATCTTGATTAATAAAATCATGTTTCTTCATATTTTATTTGTATGGTTTATTTATTTTCCATATGTTTAAAATTTGTTGCAAACAAATTGGCACGCCCAGTGGGACCAAATCTGCCCTTCATCTCTTCTCTCTTAAATCAAATCTGAAAATCTGAAGCTGCAAAGGTGGAAGAATGAGTACTTCAAGCCTCGTCTTTGAGTTTCACAAGTCTACACTCCGTCAAGCCTTGAAGCAGGGGGCATTTGTAGACATTGAAATTTTGTGGGACTCTACAAGATGCATTCAATTCGAGTTGGACTCAACAAACTGTGTTCAACTCAGAAAAGAATTCTTAGAGGCTACTCAACCCTAAACCCTAGTTTATGCCTATATAAAAGGTATTAAAATCCCTTAAAAGGCATCTCGGAAATTTCATAAAGAGATCAAGATCTCGAATACTCCGCAAATTGATGGATTATTCATATAGAGAGGTCAAATCTAAATCATCCTAGTTCGAGAAATACGTCATTAACGGCCTCAAATCATGGATAAATCTCTAAATCTTAGGAAAGTAGAATCAAGGGATCAACAGAATTGTACTCGCAATCTATCTTGATTAATAAAATCATGTTTCTTCATATTTTATTTGTATGGTTTATTTATTTTTCATATGTTTAAAATTTGTTGCAAACACTTGCTATTAACACACTCCTTCGTTTCCCTTTTATTCGTCATTTATTTTTAAAATAATTTTTTCTTGTCACTTTTGATATTTTAAGAAAAAATAATTAGTATTTTCTTCCACGTTTCAGTATTAAATATTTATCTTTCAAATCAAATTTCAAGACCTAAATAAACATCCTTTAATAGGGAGAGTGTTAAATACCTATATGAATACATAATTGTTTTCTTAATGTGTGTGTCAAGTTAAACAATAACAAGTAAAAATGAATGAAGGGAGTAGTAAATTCATAACTGTTTGTCTTTACCCAATGCTCCCCTGTCCTTTTTTACTTGTCCAGTATTTCCTAATTCGATGTCCCTTTATACTTTTGCCATTTTTGACAAATTACGGAAGAATAATTTTCTTTTTCATGTTATATCCTCGATTTATTAAAATTATGTTAAGTTTTTGAAGAGTGTAATGAATAAATATATTTGAGATTCTATCAATTAATAGAGTTAAAATGATAAATTTACTACGTTAATCATTATTTTCTTAATAGATATGTAAAAATTTGACAAATAAAAAAATGAAAAAATATTTATATCAAATTATTCACTCTAGTTACTTTTACGTGTTCATAAACTATCCCCCCTCCCCCCAAGTTTTTACTTGAAATGCTAACTTGCTAATAATATATATTAAAGTGAAATAGACTCATCATTTATTATGCCCTCGGCTAGAAGCAAACGTACTAATGAAGACGTGTTTGTTTCGACACTTTTCTATATAGTATAATAAAATAAAAAAATTACTAATAGTTTACATGATAGTTAAAAGTTGGATGACTCTAAATTTTTATATAATTTAGGGATATTTTGAGTTAGTTAATTATGATAATTTATAATAACATTTTAAGTTTAATGAATGATAAAATTTGTTTAATTAATTGAAGGACATTTTTGGTCATTTTTCAGTAATACGTACATCTGCCATAATGAGGAGTACATACAAATTTCTGCAAAAGCAACTGCTCCTTTCTGTGAAAGTCTCTGTCAGTCTGCTTCTTCACCGTTGATCAAACACACACCCCTTTTGTGTTAATTGTTCTCTCTATTTGGTTCATCATTTTTCTCTCCATTTCTCTTCACAAGTTGGACTAAAGAGGTTATCAACTTCAGGTATTATGCTCTAATTTGCACCTTTCTATGGAAGAAATGGAGTTGCATATCATCTCTCTCTTTTGTTTTTTCTCGTTTCTTCAAGTCATCGCTGTATTTTTTCACTGATTTTATTATGCATATTTCATTTTTTTTGGTTTGTGAACTGGGTTTCTGTTGTATATTATGTTGCGTGGTTGATACATATGAACGGATTTTTTTGGAATAAAGGAAAAAAAATGCTGATAGTTAGGGCTTTGGGGTTTAATGACTTGATTTTATGTTTTTTGAAAGATACATAACATTATAGTTTATTGCAGTTGAAATGTTTGTGTGGTACTTCTGAAATTAAATGTTGGATTTTCGGCTATTCTGGAGAATGAAGCTGTAGAGATAACAAAGTAAAACTTGTCTTTTGCGATTTTCTGAACTACACATTATCTGTTGTTGTGTCCACCTACTGTTATTAGGTCTGTGTGTCAGTTCTTAATTCTGGTATTATTTGATTTTGTTAGTTTCTTCTTCTTCTTTTCGTTTTTTTTGTGTCTTCAATGTATCATGAAAAATTGTACTATGAGTAAGAGAAATCCTTTTGACACATGAGGATGAACTGTTATCCGCTAATATGTTATTTTTTGTTCTACCTCTGCATTGTCTTTTTCGAACGGACTTGTTATGTGTTACTTGAGCCTCTCTATCTCCATGAGATAGGGGTAAGGTCTTGGGACACTCTACCCTCCCGAACTCCATCTGTGGGAATACACTAGGTATGTCGTTGTTGTTGATAAATAGCGTATGTGACTGTTTAATAATGTGTTATTATTTGAACAAAAACAGTAAGCTTCCAAGCCTTTACTCCATGGATGAGGCTTGAAGCTTTTACCAAAGAAGAAGAAGAAGAAGAATGAAAAGTAAAATTGTTGTATTGAATTTCATACTCTACACGTGATCTGTATTGCTTATATAGCAATCAGATGATGCAAAACAAAATACAAACTAACTAACTAATTCTACACATTAATCGATGTAACAACCTACTAACTTGAAATTACAATAATAGGCCTAACTAACTACTAACTAACTTCAACTTCTAAATAACTTTTGAATAGTTAGTTGCTGCCATTAACTAACTAATCTTCACTTCTTTTAACACACCCCCTCAAGCTGATGAGTGCATAATATTGATCACTCCAAGCTTGCCTAGAAGATGCACATGTTGAACTTGGCTCAGCCCTTTTGTCAATATGTCTGCGAGTTGTTGATGTGTATGAACATAGGCAGTATCAACTTCTCCTGATTTGATCTTATCTCGGATAAAATGGCAATCTATCTCAATGTGTTTTGTCCTTTCGTGTAACACTGGATTAGCTGCTAGTTGTATAGCTGATTTGCTGTCACTGAAGATTGTAATAGGCAGTTGAACATTCACTCCTAATTCCTTGAACAATCCTAGAAGCCAAGTAATTTCTGAGACTGCTGATGCCATACTTCTGTACTCAGCTTCAGCTGAGCTTCTTGAAACAGTTTGTTGTTTCTTTGATTTCCAAGAAACTAAGGACTCTCCAAACTTAATGACATATCCTGTGATGGATCTTCTTGTGTTAGGACAGGCTGCCCAATCAGAATCACACCAGCAAGTAATTATGTTGGTAGGTTCAGAGTGTAACCACACACCTTGACCAACTGAACCTTTCAAATATCTGATCACTCTAGTAGCTGCTTCCATATGTGATTTCTTGGGAGATTGCATGAACTGGCTTAAGGTTTGCACTGCATAACTTATGTCTGGCCTGGTGATAGTAGCATATAGCAATTTACCAACCAACCTTTGATATGAAGTAATGTCATGCAGCACATCATCATTAACATAGCCATTTGCTTGATCATGTTCTACAGAAGTTAATCTCAAATTGGACTCCATTGGTGTAGCTGCAGGTTTAGCTCCTGTTAATCCAGCTTCAGCAATAAGCTCCAATATATACTTCCTTTGATTCAAAATAATTCCTCCAGAGGATCTTAACACTTCAATGCCTAGGAAAAATTTAAGTTCACCTAGATCCTTCAGCTTGAACTGTTTGTGTAGACATGCCTTAACCTCAGCAATCAGTTGTGTGTTACTTCCTGTGATCAATAGATCATCTACATAAACTAGGACAATGACAATATCTTCCTCCTTCTTTAGTGTGAACAGTGAGTAGTCATGAGCACTCTGACTAAAACCTGTGGCTTGTAACACCTTTGTAAGCTTCAGGTTCCACTGTCTTGAGGCTTGTTTAAGTCCATATAAAGACTTTAACAACTTGCAGACTTTGTTTACACCTGGCTTTGCAAAACCTTCAGGCATTTTCATATAGACTTCTTCATCTAAATCACCCTGTAAGAAAGCATTATAGACATCCATCTGGTACAATGTCCAGCCCTTTGATACTGCCAATGCAATGACACATCTAACTGTTACCATCTTGGCTACTGGAGAAAAAGTGTCATGATAATCCAATCCTTCTTGTTGACTGTATCCCTTTGCCACAAGTCTTGCTTTAAACCTTTCTATCTCACCATTTGCCTTATACTTAACTTTATATATCCACTTGGAACCAACAACATGCATACCTTCTGGTAGTTCAACTACTTGCCATGTATTATTATCTTCAAGAGCTTTGATTTCCTGCTTCATAGCATGTATCCACCTTTCATCTTGTGAAGCTTGTTTGAAATTCTTAGGTTCTGTATACTCTGAAAGTTTACTCAGAAAACTTCTACACTCAGGTTTTAACTTCTCATAATTCAGATAGCTAGCCATAGGATGTTTAGTGCTACTATGGCTTTTAGTAATAGCATAATCTTTCATCCACATTGGCTCCTTGATGCTTCTTGAAGATCTTCGAATATAAGAGTCAATATGTAATGGCACAACATGAGTATTTTCAGCAACTTCCTCTGTTGTACTTGGTCTAAACATTTGATCTTCTGAAGAATTCTCAGCCTCATTACTCTGACTGTCTTCATGAACTATACCAGTGTCTGCAGGTTCACTATTATCAATCTCAGCTTCAATAGTTTGATTTTCTGCTTTCTCTAAGGGTGAACCATGTACATCAACCAATGGATCAAGCTGAGGCCTCACTTCAGCAAAAGGAAATGTTTCTTCATGAAATACCACATCTCTATTCACATGCACTTTAGTAGAGTGAATATCCAACAACACATATCCTTTCTGTAATTCTGAGTACCCCAATAGAATAGCTGCACTAGCTCTGGCTGAAAATTTATCTCCTTTAGGCACTTTTGTAGCATAACAAAGACAACCTATAACCTTTAGATGAGATAGACTAGGTTGTTTACAATAAAGTAACTCATAGGCACTTTTGTTGGAATTAACTGATGATGGCAACCTATTCATCAAATAAACTGCAGCCTTAATGCAATAACCCCAAAATCTGATAGGTAGATGAGCTTGAAATCTGATTGCTCTTGCAATATTAAGGATGTGTCTGTGCTTCCTTTCAACCACACCATTTTGTTGTGGTGTGTGAGGACAACTACTCTGATGTAATATTCCAAGATGATTGAATAAATCTCTACACTGTGAATTAAGGAACTCTGTGCCATTATCTGATCTCATAACTTTGACATGAGAATTGAACTGAGTTTTGATCATTGAAAGAAAATTTTTGATAGCTACAATGGTTTCTGATTTCAACTGCAACAAATGAACCCATACAAATCTACTATAGTCATCTACTATAGTCAAGAAGTAATGCTTTCTATCTAGAGTAGGAGTCTTATAAGGTCCCCATAGATCCATATGAACAACATCAAACATCATGGATGCTCTAGTAGTACTAATAGGAAAAGCAAGTCTAGTTTGTTTAGCTAAAGGACAAATAGGACAATGAGCTGTTATTCCATCACCTTTACTGCTTGTATCTATCTTGAGAAGACTTAATATCTGTTGAGATGGATGTCCTAACCTTCTGTGCCATATTTTTGTGTCTTGTATTACAGCTCCTGCAGCTACTATTTCTTGAGCACACTTTATTTCTTCCTTTTGTTTAGATGAAAAAGTAGCCTTAAAACTGTATAATCCTCCTTCTTCTCTACCAATCCCCTTCACCCTGCCATTGCATAGGTCCTGAAACACACAAAAGTTAGGGTAAAAAGATACAAAACAATTTAGTTCTCTTGTAATCTTTGACACTGACAATAGACTGAACTTGAAATCTGGCACATGTAAGACACTTCTGGCCACTTCATTATCAAATATAGGTGTTTCACCAATATGACTGACTGTAACCTTGTCACCTGTTGGAAGATGAACTTGATTCATTTGTGACTTTGTTAATTCATGTTTCCTAGTTAGTAGCTGCTTATTTGCAATGATATGATGAGTTGCACCTGAATCAACAATCCAATCCTGAATAGCAGGATTTGTTATTAAACAAGTTGTAATACCTGCCATATTAACTTGTTTTGTTTCTTGTACATCTTTGTTCAGCATTTCCATTATTTGGTTATACTCCTTCTCAGTAAATGTTTGTCCCTTTGGCACCTTCTGCATGTTATTGTTTTCCACCTGATTATTTGATACAGCATTAGGATGATCACAGTGATCATTAGAGATGCTGTTTGCAGCTTGATATCCTCTTCCATATCCACCATTATTTCCTGAACTTTGTCCTCCATATCCATTAAATTGACTTGTGCCTGTACCATTTCTCATGTTTCCATTCCCATTTACAAAACCTGGTTTCTTCCTTTGTTTCCAGTCACTTGGATAACCAATCAACTTGTAGCAATTATCCTTTGTGTGACCTGAGAAATGGCAGTAATCACATTTCTTTCCCTTGTAATGTTCCTTTCCAGCTCCTTGATTCCTGTTAACACTCATCACCATAGAACTTGGTTTCTCAACTACATTATCCATATAACTTGAGTGCTGAATCTCATCTTCTATAATCATAGCATAAGCTTGATTCATAGATGGTGTAGTTCCTTTGAGTAGTATTTGTCTCCTAGCCTGATCATATGATTCATTTAGGCCACTTAAGAATTGAATCAATCTCATCTGTTCCAAATGATTATTATACTCCTTCGACTGAGAACAAGAACTACATGGATTTGGAACTATAGCATCATACTCATTCCATAGTGTTTTCAACTTTGAGAAGTAATGAGATACAGAATCTGTACCTTGTGAGAGAGTGGTGATATCTCTATGTAGTTGATAGATCCTTACTCTATTCACCTTGTCGAATCTTTCCTTTAGATCATTCCATACTGCGAAAGAATTTGTGGCATACACAATGCCACTCAGTAGCTCTTCACTGACTGTGTTCATCAGCCAAGATAGCACAATAGCATTGCAAGTCTCCCATTGCTCATGCAATTCATCTTTGTACAGGGCTTTTGTGCAAGCACCAGTTACAAAACCATACTTCCTCTTCCCTAATAATGCAATTCTCATTGCTCTACTCCAGATTCCATAATTTTCAGATCCAACCAGTTTGATTGGAACTAACACAGCACTAGAACTATCAGAATTTCCAATGAACAATGGATCATTCTGATCGATCTTCACTCCTACCATATCTGTAGATCTTAAGCTACAGATTATCACCAATTGACAGAGATTTATACTCCACTAATGATGCAGATTACACTGCTCTGATACCATGAACAAAAACAGTAAGCTTCCAAGCCTTTACTCCATGGATGAGGCTTGAAGCTTTTACCAAAGAAGAAGAAGAAGAAGAATGAAAAGTAAAATTGTTGTATTGAATTTCATACTCTACACGTGATCTGTATTGCTTATATAGCAATCAGATGATGCAAAACAAAATACAAACTAACTAACTAATTCTACACATTAATCGATGTAACAACCTACTAACTTGAAATTACAATAATAGGCCTAACTAACTACTAACTAACTTCAACTTCTAACTAACTTTTGAATAGTTAGTTGCTGCCATTAACTAACTAATCTTCACTTCTTTTAACATTATTGATGTAAGTTTTTGTTAACTATGACAAATAGGTAGACACTTCAAAATTATTGTTCATGGCATCATCGGACGAAGAGGGTGAAATTGTTCCCAACTGCATAACCAATTACCATTTTGTTGATAGCAATGGAGGAGTTGCTTCATTTTCCATTTTGCCTCTTCAGTGGGGTGAGGATGACAAACTTGGGGCACTGAACTCAGAGATATTTTTGCGTGGAACTGCAGATGATGGTCTTCAGCCCATCTATAAGAAGGTTCTAGCATGGAGATTTGAACTTTCTTATGCCCTGCCAGAAATTCATGTGCTCTCCAAAGATAAAATCTGGATCAAACTTCTTAAACCCCGAAATGGTTATGTAGATACTATCAGATCAGTACTCGTCACTGTTCATTTCCTCCACTTTGTGAAGAAGAACCCAGACACGGATGGAGGGATTGTGTGGAATTACATTGGGAAAAGTTTAAGGTGCTGAAAGTCACACCTAAATCCTTTAAATGTTCTGTTGCCAAATTTGGTTATAATGGAATCTACTAAATCAGTTCTTTTAGTGCATATGAGGTACTACCTTCTAAAGATGATCTACTAGAGCACATGCCAACAATCAAAGAAGCTGCAAGGAGGGATAAAGATTTATCTAATTCCAAGGTTGTGATGCTTTAGTTATTGGTATAAAATGTTTGTTGTCGTGTTGACTTTCTGCATAGCTATTTAATTCTTTTGGTGTGTAGGTAGCTGAATGTAGTTTCAAAATATGTCTCTTTTCTGTAAGACCAGTGAGAGTTTTGCACCTAAGGGTGTATCCTAGTGGGTCAATGAAGTGGCTTGTAAATCATGAGGTCTCACGTTCAAATCTGTAATACTTGATGATTTCTTCTCATTTGTCGAAGCCTTGATGGCTTTAGAGTCATGAGGCTTAAGTTATGTTTCAGTGTATTAAGCATGAGTATCACTATCTGATCCTTATTTGAGTGTCAGTTACTGGTCTATCATTTACTTGCTTTTGAACTAGTTCTTCTTCTAGTTGCTAATGTCCTACCTTGATGTGCTATCACCTGCTTCTGCTTTTTCACCGCATATACATTATCATTTCCGGCATTATTCTGTACTGAAATTTATATTTTAAAACAGAGTTTTGATGCATTTATTTTGGAGACATCACGAAAGAGGATACACAGTAATGAGGTTAGATGCAATTTATATGTTATCTCATTTTATGTTTAATCAAGAATTATCAGTTCTTACTTGTGGCTTGTCTAGCAGTGCAATCAAGCAAAAAAGAGACCCCGGTTTATTATTGAGACCGATAATGATGCTGATAGTGGTGGCGATGATGATGCAATTGAAGATGAACAATTTGATCATGTTTGTGCTCTTTGTGATGATGGGGGAGAACTTCTATGGTAACTCAACATTTCCAATATGAGCTCTCTATATCTTATCTAGGTGTAAACATTAAACATGGGCAAATAAAAGAAAAATTTGGTAAAAGTAATTAGAACATAGGAGGGCTAAAATTAGACATAACTCAGAAAGTGTTACCCACGACTCTAGGAAGAACTTGCGTACATCATATGATCATTTGCTTTTTTTTCCTTTCTCTTTATTAGTTAATGGTTTTATTAATATTAAAGGGGGAAATCCCTTGTCCTAGCTACTAGGTATATATACAAAATTAAAAAAATCTCAAACAGAGGTATATTTCTCTGATAGGAGCATCAACCATCTATACTGATTGTAATCTCATGAGTGCGCCCAAAATTTGCAAGAAGACGAAAAAGCAACTTTTTAATGTAATTAAATCACTTCAATGCCCATTGATTTCTTTCTTTAGAGATAATTTATAAGGGTGGCAACGGGGCATATCTCATACTTTATTTCTTCCTTCTTATCATTCTGATTTCCAGCTATGGAGCATGTACTGTACCCTCGTTACCCATTCAATTTTGAACTGGTTCGAAGCGACACCCCTTAATCAATATGCTAGCAAATAATAGCTGGCATCTCTTGATCCCCCCACCCCCACCCCAACGTGTATTAACATTAACGTTAAACCTTCTTTCTACTTCTCGTGTAATTTCTCTGTTGTGAAGATGGTTTCTCATGCTGCTAAGTGCAAACCATTCAAAGCAGTGGTGCTTTAGGATTCCAGACTAAAAAGTGAGGGTAAACCACACCCTCCTTAGCAGGCTATATCGTATAATGATTTCGTTGGGTTAGACTTATTTCTCTATCCTTCCAATTCCATGAAAGTCTACTCGTGATTGATATTTGTTGCTTATAGAATAGCTCAAGATTTGGAGCTTCACAGAATTTGATCTTACAAATCTCTACTAAATTTTAGGTCCTTCGGAATTTCCCCTTCCTCCTTGATACTAGTTTATCTGTCTAATGTTAGTGAATTGTTGGTAGGATATGTTGGAATTTGTGACCTAGTGGTTAAGTCCACTCTACATCACATAGGACTGGATTCATTCCACCAAACATCTAACCTTTCCCCAATGTTCACAGATCCACCCTCCAAAAGAATTTAAAGGGGAAGTTATTAGTCCCAATTGAATGCTATGGAACATAACTCCAAATAATAATTCTTCAAGTCTATGATCCCTAGCCTCCACTATACTTCCCTTCCCCTCCACCCAAGAAATATGAAGAGAAATTGATATTTGTCCTGTATTCCTGTTAGTTCATTCTCAGAGCTAAGTAGCATGAACTCTTCACTTTTGGTGCCGCATCCTGTTGACAAGACATGGGTGTGGGATCTGTAACGGATGTGATCAATTGATTTTGGGTACTTTGAACAAAATCGATTGAGAAATATGCAACTATTTCTGAAATCAAAACAAAAGCTAGGTGAATTCATAATTTAGACGTATGTTTTTTAATTGTTAAAAGATATTTCAATTTAAAGGTCTGCATCAGAAAGTGCTTTAAAAATATTTACATGTCAATATCATTGTTGAATGTGCAATGAACTTAAGAAGCCCATCATAACCTCTACATCAATTGCAGTAGCCATGTTACACCAAAAAACATGCAAGGAGATGCATTTGTACTCAATAATAATTATATATTCAAACTTGCTGTCAGAAATTCATGTATTCCTTCCAAATAGTCCACCATAATTTAGGCATATTTTTATAACTCTACATTTAAAATATTTGAAATACTTTTATCCAAATGTCCACACCCATATCCATACCTGGGTACCCCCAAATTTAAAAATTTAGATCATGAAGGACTCGACCTCTAGATCTACACCCATGCAGGACACCTGCACCCGAGTCCGAGCAACTTAGTCTTTCAGAAGTAAGCTGGGCTGATCTAATTAACTGAGATCATAACATAAGTAACTAAAACTTATATTGGACTAAATCATCTGACTCCTGTCTAAAGCTTAAAGATGTTAGAGAAAATAGAGGCTAATAGAAGAGATCAGCATTGAACTCTTTTTAAAGGAATCATCTTTTTTCTTGCTGCCTTTGGATTGTATAAATCGTTCTTTGTATAGCATTTTTCCATGGATTTACCTTCATTCATTAGTGTGATTTTAATCCTAAGATGTTTGGGAAAAACTATGGTATATGTCCTTCAACGTTTGCAGAGTGTTGTACTGCTTTAATGTTGTCTGTCTGAATGCTGTTTGTCAGTTGTGAAGGCCGCTGCATACGATCTTTCCATCCGACCGTGGAATCTGGAGCTGAATCTTCTTGTGAATCTCTTTCTTACAGAAATCACCAAGTAGGAGTCTGAAATTTTTGTTCCTTGTCCTGGTTTCTAAAAATTTTGCTGCTTCTCTTTATATTTGTCATCATTTGAGGGGTTTATCCAACTGCTGAAGGAAGTGCTTCAAGCTTGGTTGTTTGTAAAGTTTCAGCATGTGACTTCCCTTTAACAATAAAATAGAAGTTTTAACATATGGCTGTTTCACAGGCAATCCAGACCTTCTTGTGCAAAAATTGCCAATATCAACGACACCAATGTTTTGCTTGTGGCTTGTTGGGGTCTTCTGACAAATTAACTGGTGCAGAGGTTTGAATTTCTTGTCCTTTATACACATGAAAATCTTAAGGGTAGAATCAACAAAATGCCAAATTTTCTAATTTTCTTCTTCGACTTGGAAGACAAAATTCCGCAAATCTATGTTGTAAGCTATGTCCCTTTTTTTTCTCTTATTTCGAGAAGGTAACACTTTGTACTATAAACCCTACTGAAACCCCCTTTATAAAAAGTAAGCAGTTAAAACAGAAAATTCCTCAATTCTAGCAAGATTCTAAAACTTCTAGGATAGCTTTTGCATCTGGGGTGGGGGGTGGGGGTACTCGTTGTACACTAAAAACATAATAACAAAATACAGTCGGTTTTAATCTTCTGTAATGCTCTACTTCTGTCTTCAAAACACCTGGCATTCCTCTTCTTCCAAATAGTCTGCCAAATACAAGCTGGAATGGTTCTCCAGTAGCTCATGTTCTTTGCACCAATCCCAGCTTCCTCCCAACTAGAGAGAGTGTCAACAAGCTTGCTAGGTATTGTCCAATGTATGCCTCTGAGATTGATGAGACTCTTCCATAGTAGGTCGGCAATTCTGCAGTACAAAAACAAATGCCAACTGTCTCTCCAGATAAACAGCAGTTGTGAGTTGTGACTAAGACGATATTTCTCTTTCTCAAGTTTTCATGGGTCAGTACAATCTTCTTTGCTTGCAGCCATGAGAAGCATGCCACCTTCAGAGGTGTTCTGGCTTTCCAGACTTGTTTCCATGGCCACTTTGTGGTTTGTGGAAAGGTCATGTCAAGAGTCTTGTACCCTGAACTCAATTTGTAAACCCCTTTTCTGTGTCCATTTCACCATAGTCCGTCCATCCCATCCTTTAGCCCTTAGAAGGTTTCAAGTGTTTTAAGAGTTCAAGCAGTCTTTGGATATCCCAGTCATTCAAGCTTTTTCTGAAAATTAAATCCCAAACTCGAGGAGATAACATGTCAGCCACAGTTCTGTCATGTTATTGAGCTAAACCAAACATGCCTGGAAGTATCTCTAAAAAACTTCTGTTGCGTAACCATATGTCCTCTCAGAAGGCAGATTTGTTGCCATCATGCACTTTTATGACAGTATGGTTCTTTAAAGTAGTCCACCTTTCTTATGGATCTACAGACAGTTACACCATAAGGATTGTTTGCCACCTTGGTAACCCAAGCATCCATCTCCCCATGCTTCATTCTGATCACAGCACTCCACAAAGATTGTGATTCTTGAGCATATTTCCACAGTCACTTCAGTTTTAGGGCCTTTGATTCTTCAAGTTTTTAATGACAATGCCTACTTGCTTAAGTTCTGTCCTTATTGTTGAGAAAACTGATTTTAACAAATAAACTGATTTCATCAATGAGACATGGGATCTTTTGTTTCTGTTTTTTTATTTTATTTCACTTCATTTAGTTAATGTCTTTTGGGTTTGAAAGTTTTATTTCATGACTCAATCTTGTTTTATATCACTCATCCCCTATCCCCTATCAATTTACGAGGAAGATAAATATTTCGTTATAGTAAACAACATGTTTTTCACATGCTTAAGTCTATCAAATGATTCAAATCATTGTCAGAGCTTTTACATATGCACATGTTTGAAAAATCTTTAAACATTAAAGAAAACGCTAGATCTAGACAAAAGGCAAGGTATTGGAGAGTGGACAGAAGGGGTAGCTTCTCTCTCCTATCCTGTACTCTTTTTACCGTACTGATTGTTTCATTTTTCCAAGTGTCTCTGGACCATCCCTACACAGTGTTTGAGAAGTTTTAATATCTGGTTTTGCATTATGCTTCTACATTTCTAGTTAAGCACTTCCAAAGTGGTCTTTTCAAATTTTTTTCCTTTGTAGTCCTTAGCGAGGATATTGTAGTTTTCTCTGTGTTAGAATGTCAACATAATGCACTGGATTATTTATGTAAATAACGGCATGCCTAGACGTGTGATATGAAATCATGATTTGAAGTTGAAGTTTTGTTTAGACATACAACTTGGTTTTTTTAAGTTGTATTTTTTTTCATAAACATGAAAACCCCACAAGTTGTGAAAACTATCAAAATTTCTCCAACTCTTACGCATCTTATCAAATGAGCAAACCATAGTTCATAAACAAGATATTGGAATATCCTAATGCATCGGATTAATAAATCACATATCTCCACATTCCCTTTATAAATAAATGTTTGGTGATTACAAACTTCCAAATACACATAATTTTATATAGATCCACTAGTCAACAATAAGTAACTAGTTACGCTTTAATATAATCCTCAATTAAGTCCTCTCACAAGGTACAATCAGTCTCTTCACGCCGAACATGAGTCTTCTTCTTTCTTTTTTTAAAAAACTAACTTATGCGTCAAGTTTTACATTTAAAAAAAATTGAAATCATGATTTGGAATCCAAATCATGTTTTTTTTAGGAGAAATTGGGATTTGAAATCATGATCCCAAATCGCATGTCCAGCTGTTTTGAAATCACGACTTCATATCACATGTCCAAATACAAGCTAAGACAAGAGTTTTCTCTTGTGGTATCTGTGGAATAACTATTTTCTGAATCCACACATGACTCAAATCTCGTATAACTTGAGCTGACTCTATATCTTTCTTGCAACAGTGTCATATGTCATTTTTCTTCATTCTTGTGTCCAGAGGCTGATTTTGGAGTATTGGTGAGATGGAGGGGAGCTTGTGGGAAGCTTATTAAGTAGAACTGTAGAAGGAGAGAATATCAAATAGGCTGGAGGGATGATTGAACGGAAGAATTGATCAGGTTTAAGGAAAAATGGTTCTCTAATGAGGAGAGATAGAAACCAGATCTGACTGGGGTTAAAGAAATGCAGGACATCACTTTGTTTTAAAAATGCAGAAAATCAAGAGAGAAATCGGATGGGAAATGTGGGTGGGAGTATGCTAGGATTAAAGCAGGTAGTCACCTCAGAGTACGTCTGTCTTCTATTTCTCATCACTGGATAGTGCTAGCATGAAAATGGTAGTACATGCTACCTTCTGGAACAATGAAAATGATTTTTTTCATATAATAGAATATGGTTATTCTTCTACCTATCTGATCTGTGTTTTGCTCAAATGAAGAGAACTGGAAGATGGTTGGAGTTTCTGCAGTTTAACCAGAGCCATTTCTGATTCCCAGAATATGGACGAATTGGGAATTGGATAATACTGGAGATACTGATATATGTTTCTTCTACATATTTCCCAATTCTTCATATCACTGTTATTCTAGTTTGATATCCAAATTGCTCACCTACGTTTAATTTGCACAATTTCCCAAAGGTCTTCCCTTGCATTTCGGCAACTTGTGGACACTTCTTTCATCCTAAATGCGTCTCAGAGTTACTTTATCCGGGTGATAAATGTCGAGCCTTAGAGCTGCAGAAGGAAATCGTAGCTGGAGAATCATTTACTTGCCCTGCTCATAAATGTTCCGTCTGCAAGCAAGGGGAGGATAAGAAGGAATATGAGTTGCAATTTGCAATTTGTAGACGCTGTCCAAGGGCATATCACCGCAGATGCTTACCAAGGTTTCCTTGATCTTATTGTCTTGATTTTGAGTGCTTTGATTAAATAATACATTAATACTTGAGGACAGAAGTATTGGGCATCTCATGTTTTGTGTTTTCTTGTTGACTTTTCTAAGATGCATTTCTTTTGAGGCCTCCCATTATGACAAAAACATCCAGAAAAGGGCTTGGAATGATCTTTTGCCCAGACGTATCTTGATATACTGTATGTAAGTTTCATCTGCAACTTCAGGAATCCTGAACCATTCATGTTCTTAATATCTGTTAAAAGAATTACCAAAACCTACCTCTGCCCAGGGACCACAAGATCATTCCTAAAATTGGGACTCCAAAAAGGGACCATATCGTGTTTCCACATATTGATGGGAAAGCAAACTCACAATCCTCAGGGCTTCCATCAGGACCTGTGAGGATGCTCTCACGAAGGAGTAAGGTTCTTGGTGCTCTCACTGAAACAAGCTTCCTGCACATGAAAAGGCCTTTTGAGGCGAGGCACAATGCTACTGAAGTTGGTGATTCTTATGGAAAAGGTGCTACATGGCTTATACAAGCTCTTGTTCTGTAATTGGTCAAAGCTATTAAGTCTATTAAAGATATTAAAGATTTACATCTATGTCAGGAAAACAATTGAAGCCTCCAACACAGGAAAGAGGCAAATCGAAGGTGCCACTAAAGTTGGTCTGTGCCTCACAAAGTACTTTTAGTGGCAAGATGGTGAATGTCCGTCCAGTTATGCCTGTGATGAAGAAGACCAGCATTACACAGCAATTGGCTGATAATGAAATGAAAAAGAGGTACTCAATGGACTTCATCATGTTCTTAAATTTGAATCGTCCTTCCGTTTCCATCCAAGATATAACTTTTAATGGATGTTAAATGCATTTGGTTAACCTAATTACTTTGCATTTGATACTTGGTTTGCAGAATGATGACTTTGATAAAAAACTCCACCTCTTCGTTTAATGTGGAGGAATTTGTGAATGAGCAGTATCGGAAATGTATAGATAGTAACTCTCAAAAGAATTTCACAGACAAGGCCATTACCTTGGGAAAAGTTCAGTGTTCTGTAAAGGTATATCTACTGGTTCAGTATTGAAGAGAATGTAATCAATTTTTCTTCTTATTTCTTCTGCAGTTTTCTTTTATATAAAACATTCCTCTTTATATTCTGGACCAGGCTATTCAAGTAGCGTTGAAGAAACTAGACGAAGGATGCAGCATTGAAGACGCCAAAGCTGTCTGCGAGCCAGAAATTCTTAGTCAGATTTTCAGATGGAAGGTTGCTCCACAGGGCCTAAAATGTTCTCACCTATAAACACAGGCTTTATATAGCTACATTCTTGCTCCTGACTTGATGTGTTATTTTGTGATTAATTTTTGACGAGTTTCATGCTCCACAGATTTACGCTATGTTGTGCAGTAAGTTCCCTGGTTGGGTGATACATAGGGAGTGCATGTCATGTCCAACAATTCTGAAAAAAGAGGAGTGTCGAACATAGGAAGTGCATGTCATGTCCAACAATTCTGAAAGAAAGAGGAGTGTCGATATGACAACAACATACCCAGTGTAGTCTCACAGCGTGGGGTCTGGGGAGGGTAGGGTGTACACAGGCTTTACCTCTACCTCAGAGGTGAGGTAGAGAGGCTGTTTCTAATGGCCCTCGACTCAAGACAAAAACAATGTAGAAAAGACGTCATGAAAGTCTATGTTGCTCGGACTCTTCAAAAATGCCAACGGGTGCGTGTCGGATTCGCCAAAAGTAGTGTATTTTTGAAGAATCCGAGACGGGTGCGGCAATAAAAGTGAAGAATCCGCGCAACTAAGATGAAAGTACAAGACAATTGAAAATAACAAAAACAAGAGATAGTAGTAGAACAAGACTACAACAATAATCCTACAATCGAACTACAAGAAACAACAGATAGTAACATAAGTGGAAGAACACGAAACTACAAGAATAGTACTAAAACAGGAGTGTCGATATGACATATCATATATACTTGGATCAGAAAGAAAGGATAGAGGAAGAACTTTTAGGGTTTAAATCAGCCCTGGAAAAGCTTAAAGAGGCCTAGTTCTCTTTGGAAATGTAAGCCCATGAAAATACTTGACAAAACACCATCTTCAAGAAAGAGAGTTGGTTCATATTAGTGACATGTTTTGTTGGAGCTAAGTGAACTATATCAATAGAAATGTAGTACCTCTGTTACTTCTTTTTAACCAACAGCTGAGATTTGTATCTTGCTTAGATGGTGGTGATCTAGTTGTAGGAGTATATTAGATTATTGAACTTACTACTTGCACCAACAGAATTCTAATGCACTTCTACAAGTTTCCACATGTGATTAGCAAGATGCTGTCGTAGCTACGGGTTAACGGTCTCCATGATAACATAAATTATTTTGTGCAAGAATATAGTAACTCCCTTTGATGGTCTAGCTGTTACCTAGTCCAAAAATTAAACCAAAAATCTGCCTCAGCTGCTGGAAGTTCCTGCATCAGTGCATTCTTGGAGCCCGATTCCTTCATTAGCTCGTGGAATAGAATTACTAGCTCTTCTTTCTTATGCACTTTTTAGATTTTGTCTAGATCGTTTCTTGCTAAGTCTAGGAAAATAATTCATGCACTTGAAGGTAGTCTCTAAACTTGCATGCATTGCATCACAAGTTGTATATCACAACAATTAAGTTTTTTAGTTCCACCAAATTTTGTTAATTATTTTCAAGAGTTCAATCTTATTGGTGTGAGAAGAAGAAGCTATTGTATGTCAGTATTTGGAGAATCGGCACCATAAGCTTTGTATTAGTATGTCGCGTCATCTTACATAATACAATATGCTAGATATATATCTCAGTGTTAATAACCTATTCCTACACAAAGATATGGTTATCCTTTCTGTACTGGAGACTGTTATTTCTACCTTGAATAGCTGGTAAATACAGCTAAAAAATCTTCTTTGGCAGTGTTGACTGATTGCAAAAAGATTTTTTTACTGGAGAGTGTAATTGGTGATTCCTTTTGCATCTATTGCTTTACCTATCGAATATGACCATGCTATGAAAATCTAGACACATACCTTCTCAATTATGGATACTGGAAGTTCCTGCAGTTTATGGATCTTCGTTCTCTACTCAACATTTCATTCTCTGTCAAATGACTTGCCAATCATTTCTATTATTAAGCTGTATTTGAGCCTTCAATGGTTGTTTTTGATTGACTATCTGATGAATGAGTTGCAAATATTCATTTCTCTCTTGTATGTTACAGAAGAAGCTTGGATCTTATCTTGCCCCTTTTCTTAATGGGATGCGCTATACGTCTTTTGGTCGCCACTTCACGAAGGTGGACAAACTGAAGGAGGTATGTCCTGTTTTTGCATTTTATTATTAGATGTTGTATCTTGATGGATATGTTGTTGTATCTTGTATCTCAATGGGAGTGATAATATAGCTGCATCTCACTAGTAAACACTGTCTTACATCTTCAGAGTTTTTCTAACCGATGCAACTTTAAAACAAACTCAACAAAGCCGGTATACAAGTCAACCCTGTCTTCCATCGTCATAGCTTTTATATTCGATGCAATGCTAAAATGTACCCCAGAAACATTACATGAGGAAACAGATTAATACCCTGGAATTTTGTATGCATGTTTTCAGTTTTCTAACAAGGTTCACCCAAAAAAAAAAAAAAAAGGTTTACCAAAAGTGCTCCTGAATGTAAATAGAGATGTATAGTTTCCGAATATGATGTAGAAGTTGCAATAACAAATTTCAAACTCTCTCATTTGGCTAAAGCTTAAATAAAAGTTAAGATAATCATTCAGAATATTGTAATAGAATTATTGATGATTATGTCTTTGTTGGAAGTCAAGAGAGCTATTAAGCTAGTGTTTGGACATAGATTCCCAAATATTTTTGGCCAGTCATTTTTGGGTGAAGTTTCACCATGTGGGGAAAATATTTGACTTAAAGAAATATGATTTATATCATAAATTTTAAAAACTATTAAAAATACTCTTTAAGTTTGTATTATCATTTTATGATGAACATGTTCTGTGATAAAAATTAAACTCATAAATTATAAGCTCCAATCTGCTTATAAAAATATTTCCAATTTTTATATTTGCATTGCTTTTAACAAGTTCTATGGAACAATACCATTACATGCTTGAGAGTCAGATAGCAACAAACACATCGTAAACATTAATACAATACATAAGTTGAGCGAGTGCCTTCATGGCGTTTCTCAAGCTTGCCAAGTTGGGATTAATAAATTTTGGGGTGTTATTATAAAATATAAAAGTTTGAGGTAAATTTTAATTTTTTAAAAGTTCCAAAAAAATAGAATTTGGCCCGAAAAGTAGTGTTTTTTTTTTAAAAAAAAATATGACATGTTATACGACCAAACTCTTTTTGCCAAGTTTTATTTCCAAAAACTACTTCTACTCTTTATGGACTAATGGATGCTAAGTATGGCTTTGAATCTTTGAGTTGAAGTTGAAATGTAGGATTTGAAGTTGGAAAATGGTCCGTGGAAGTCACATTTGGACATGAACTTGGATGGCAAGTTGAAGATTTGAAAAGTTTCGTTTGAAATGCTCGTTCAGACTGCTATTTCAATATTTCATTTGAAGTTCAAATATATTTTGCTTGAATTTCAAATAATTTTTCACTAGAAACCAATATTTCATGGCCAATCAGTATTTGCAAATATTTTTCTATACGTAAACTGTTGACATAATTATTTGATGGACAAGCAAGCCATTAAGAATGTTGTGTGGAATATCTAATGATTATGTCATGATAATTAGGAATCTTTTTGTATGCAAGGGCTTGTATTAGTTATGCTTAGATTATTTCTTATGCAGTGTTTGGTTTGGTTTATTAAAAATAACATGCATTGTATAATTTCTAAAATATTTATTTACAAAAGTACCCTCCTCAAATATGGGGAAAGAATGGGGAAAAGGTTGAGGGGCATTTGTGTTTTTAATCATGGCATGCATTAAAACCCTTTGCATTACTAATTAAATGGATTTCCATATTAGTTATACATACCTTAATATCAATTAGAGTGCATTACTAATGCATACATAGGTGAAAAAGTGTACCAAACAAGGTATTAGTAATACACAAAGCTATTGCATGCATTATTTTTTCTAATGCACTCTACCAAATGACCTATAAAGAAAAGAGAATGAAGAGATATTGGGGAATGAATAGCTTAATTATTCCCTTGAGCAAGTTGGGAATTTTGTAATGGTTACAAGTTATCCAAAAATGGATATGAGAATAATTCCTATTCCTAATTACACTGTTACAAGGATTGTAAATCATTTCCAATACAAGGAATGATCACTTAGCTTGTTTACTTGTTCCAAATATAAACTTTCTTAACTCCCTCTCAAGTTGGAAATATAAAACGGTGTTGTCAAAAGCACGCTTAAGCACAGAAGTAAGGCTCAATTTACTCAAAACATGCTGAGCGCTTTGCCTCACCTCACTAAGGATGTTGTTCAGTGTCGACTTTAAGGTTTTAAGACAAATTTCCCTTGCAAACGAGCGTCTCCTGAAGAGGCTACCCTAAGCAATTGTTATTTCACTTTATCGAAATTTTTTTAAAAAATTTCTTTGTCCATATATTTGTTATTCATTGCTTATACTTATTAGTCTTGGACTAAACATATACTCCATAAATTTGTGTGTATTTTTCTTTCTATTTTTGCCTTTTCTCATTAAAGCCCACATTTTATTTGCTCTTTGCACTTAAAGTCCTAACAGGCCTTAGAGCTTTTATGTACTTCTGATAACATTAGTATAAAATGTATATTAACATTTTTAGTACTCCCTCTCTAGTAGGGATGTATAAAATGTATGCTCCTAACTTGATTCACATTTGCTTAATACTACGGCTGCAAATCGGTTTTGTAAGAATATACGCCACAAACTGATCATTCAAGTTGATGAAACATGTCATAATGCAAATACTTGTTTGACCATCAGTATTTGAATATCTGAATTTTGCTCCTCAAATTACTGGTATGGTATTTAAATACTAGTTCAAGGAGTAGTTAAAGTGAAATAATGGTTTCCATCTACAAATATTCGACTTTCACATACTTTGTGAGATAAAGTTCATTTCCAAACACAACTGCAACTTCCAAATACTCCTTTTCAACTTCAACCAAATTTTCCCAAATGCCTACGTTATATTTTAATGTATAACCTACTTGTATTTTGCACTTGCAGCACATGACATTATATTCTATCCCACTATTTTTTTGTTGCCCGTAGTTATAAATGGTATCAAACTTATTATGTGTTTTTATGCAAATTAGAGGCTGAATCCTTGTGCAGGTGGTTGACAGACTAAGATGGTATGTGCAAGATGGTGACACGGTAAAAATTCCTTATGAGTTTGCTTCTTTATTTCCTTGTAGTTGTCTCTCTTCTTGTATCAACATCATAACCTGCCTATCTTTTCTTTTTTTCTTTTGCTTCTTTATTTCCTTGTACTTGTCTCTCTTCTTGTATTAACATCAATACCTGCCTATTTTTTGTTTTTTACTTTTGATGTGGAGGATGTAAATTGTATTTGTTGACTTAAAAGGTGATTTCTGAATTTCCAAAAAATTTCAGTCTGCCTAATTTTTGTAAAATTCAGATTACCAATTTAGTTATACAGATTCTTTTACTCCTTCAATTTTGTCATCGATAAATTTGTTCTCGAACCTTTGATATTTTCAGTTGAACATCTCTTGTCATGCACTTGTTTTCTTTGTTCTTTTTTTGTTTCTTCTTCTTCCTTCTCTTCCAAGGGTCTATCAGAAAAAACCTCTCTACCCCCACAAAGGTAGGGGTAAGGTTTGTTTATACCGCACCTTCTCCACACCCCACTTGTGGGACTATACTGGGTATGGGTATGTTGTGTTGTTCTTCCTTCTCTAATCTTGTTCAAAGGATTGCAGCTTTACATACTTCCTTGAATGCTGAGGTGTTTCCTATTCAGATAGTCGATTTCTGCTGTGGATCCAATGATTTTAGCTGCTTGATGAAAGAAGAACTAGACAGAATGGGGAAAACATGCCAATTCAGAAATTTTGATCTTGTACAAACAAAGGTAAATTGTTTCATAACAATCATATCAGCTACCTTCATTTTGATTATCTGAATTACAGGTGAACCAGATTCCTGCTGGGAATTCTGTGTTTTTTCTTGGGTAAAACACAGTAAATTAGAGTTTTTCCTAATATTTCCTCTTTCATCAACTCTTCTTGTGTGATTGTTGTTGGATCAGTCAGAGTAGGGGCCCTTCATGTTACAACTAGCTAGTCTTTTACTCTTTTTTGCTCCAGTCGTACAATACCTTAAGATTTGTTCATTAACCAAATGTTACAATGTAGCACTCCATAACCAGCATGTGGTATATTATTACACAAATAAAACGTGATGGGTTGTAACTAGAATGATGACAGAGAATGAAAATATGTGGTGTGGTCTTTTCTTAATCATTGGTAATTGAGGGATGAGTTATTCTTTTAGGGCATGGTGAAGTTTCTACGTGTGTGAATACTATTTAGCTTCAGTTTGTGTTGTCAGACACAAAATAGGTTGAGCAGAGAGATACTCCAATTTCACTTGGAAAATGCCTCGTAGATACGAGAGGTCACCAATATAGTAAACTATTTCTACTTCTGGACCACAGACCATCCTTGACAATTAGGTTTATCGCCACTTATAATGCTCCATCAAGTGAGAAGATTTGCTTGTTAAGAACATTGCTTTAAAATCTGACTGAAATTACCACATCTAACCTAGTCAACTCGAGTTTTTAAAATAATTTGACTCATGAAAAAGACTATGATTAGTCATGATTAAAGCTCAATCTTCTCACCAGAATATAGGGAGTATTTAGTTTGTCAAGCCAACTCAAGAGCACATTACTATCTAATACAAGTTATTCACGACATCTGAGGTGCTGGAGAGTCAATAGTTTCATATAGTTATGAAAGTATTACCATTCATATTCCTTTTATGAAAGCATTATGAGCAAGGTTTTAATTTTTAACTTATCAGATCTTCAAATCTTTAGGTTTATGTCTTTAGACTGTTGTTTAACTAAATAATCTGTGTGCTTTGATGCTTCACAATAGCATGCATCTATTGGTTTCTGGAGATTGATATAGATATTACTCTTTTTTATTTTATGTTATCTTATGCTGATTTTGCAACTATTGCTTGAACTATTAGGGCATTATGAACCATTATTCTATAAATTACAGAAAAAACAGGTTGTCTTGGACATTTTTTGATAGATTGAACGGTAGAGGGAAGGGAGGGGATAGAGTTAATGCATTTGTACACCTATGTTAAGTCTCCTCTTGTGTACTTCTCACACAAACTACGAATATGAAACTTTCATCCCACTTTTGCTCTGTTTCCTTCAAGTCCACATTGCCCCTGTGAGATTGTTTGCTTTGTATTCATTAACTTAGTGTCTTGTCTATTTTGTCTTATAAGTTAATGAATTACCTCTTGAAATTTCACAACTTTCCAGAATGATTTCAACTTTGAGAAGAGGGATTGGATGACTGTTGGTTTAAGAGACTTGCCAGAAGGATCCAAATTGGTATGTTGGAAACCCTCGACTTTGAATAACTTGACATTGTTTTGAATAACCCATCTTATCTTGTGCCTTGAGTAGATCATGGGGTTTAATCCCCCTTTCTCCACGGCAAATGAATTTATAAGCAAAGCTCTCACATTCAGACCGAAGCTTCTAATTATTACTGTTCCAAAAGAAACAAAAAGGTGAAGATTTATATTATGAAAGTAGCATGTTCAGTTATTTTCTGCTTACCACTTGATTTATCAATCTTCTGCCATTGCAGACTTGATAAAAGAAAGAATCCTTATGATTTGATTTGGGAAGATGACGTTATCTTGGCTGGCAAGGTGCAAAAGATTGAAAACCTAAGATTTTTATTGCCTCATTTTTCTCTTACAAATGATATGACAGTTTTTTTTGTTATGCCAGTCCTTTTACCTGCCAGGATCAATTAATGTTTATAACCAGCAGATGGACCAATGGAACATCGTGTCCCCTCCATTGTATCTGTGGAGTCGCCCAGATTGGACTGCCAAGCACAAAGCAGTAGCTATGCAGCAGGGGCATATTAGAAAGTCCGAAGCAGAAGGAAATATAGTAAATACAGGGATCACAAATTACTTGATGCAAGAAACACATGATTGCTATGGTGACTTTTCCGACATCCTGACCAGCTGTGGTGACATTAGTAGCTTGCTGGATGATATTCCTGAGATTTCTATTGATGCTGAATGTAATCAAAATCAACATTTTGGAGTTCCTGAACAGGATATGTGCTACGAAGGTAAGGATGAAAATGAAACGTCACCAGCTGAGGATATGTGCATTGACATGGATCTGTCAACTCCAACGAATTCCCCACTTCACTGAAAGATCAAGTCTCTCTTCTCAATGCTAGGCCTTCGTCTTCACTTTTGTATTTACAACTCATGCTGCGTGCTAATATCCTCAAGCATGTTTTAACTTTTGCTACTGTAGCTTGAAATTTCATTTTCAGTGACAAGGTTACTATATAGTAGAATATCCACAGATAATATTACAAGTAGATTTGGTTTTCTTACTTGTTCTGCAGACTTCCAAAAACTGAGACCATTGAATATATGTTGTTGCAGAATGAAGGTTACCTGCATGGTTAATTCTTATGAGGTAGTGGATGGTTGAGCCTAAATATGAGAGTTGAGTAATTTTTTGTTGTATGAAGGTGTCATTTTTAGGACTGAATAAAAAAAGTGTTTCACACAGTTTGATTACGAAGAAGTACTAATTTTTCCCTCAAGTTTCTTTCAAATATTAAAAGTATCAATTAAATATTAGGGTTTATCTATTTATTTTTAAATTTTTCAAATTATTACATTGAAATTCAAATTGTGGTTAAAAAAGTTAAATAATATGTGTTAAAAATATTGAATTAAAGCGGGTCATGACCTAACCTAATTTTGAGTCCAAAGTAAATTTGGGCGGGTCAAGATTCAATTCAAATTCTATTTTAACTTATTTTAATATCTCAAATTTCAATTCAATCTGCCCAAAAAGGCTGATTTATAAAATAAATCAAACAGTAAGGAGTTTATTTATCACATATTTGATCAAACTTTTAAAATCTGTTTAGTTTATAAGGGTATTGTGATTTCAAAAGTGTGTCTCAAAATTTGTGCTTTTAATGAAAAGTCGTTTGTGTTGGACTAGTTAATCTGAAACTTACTTTTAAACAACAATTAGTGTTTGACCAAATTCTTAGAAAATCTTTCTAATGATATTTTCTCAAAAGTACTTTTAGCTTTTGAAAAATAACTTGATATGCTACTTTAAACATTTAACTTATTTTTCCCCAGAATCTTGGCAAAACATTTCACTTTCATAAAGAAAAATATATATAAAAAGAAATTAGCCTCTCAAAAATTTGACTAAACAAACCATTATTCCGCTTCAAACAATTTTCAACTCTAAAAAACAAAAAAAACTGGAACAGTAAAATTATATATATATATATATATATATATTGAACTTTAAGTCTACAATAAAGATAAAGAGTCACAAACCTAAAAAGGCTATGCAGGTTAGTTTCCTACTTTAATTTTGATACTACTTTGATTTTTACAAATATGATATAGTTATATAATTCAAACGAGAAAAAAGTATAGTCTAGTGGTTAAGATGTTGTGAAAAATCTTTGAGGTCATGTGTTTCTAAGTTTTTTTTAGTTACAATCATTGACACTTAAGTCTTACTAGCCTCATAATTATATTTTTTATTATAACCATTAACATTCTTTAATGACAAATCTGAATCCGCTGTATGACATTTTTTTTTAATTACAATCATTGACACTCTTGTGTGACAAATCTAAATCCGCTATAAAAAAAAAGTTAAAGATATATCAATTCTGTTTTCCTTTTTTTAAAGCCGCCCCTGCAAGTATTTCAACGTCAACCCTCCCCTTGTATTTTTGTTCTTAATTCGTTATGTAACAAATTCCATAAAGCTGAAAATGAAGATGTGACATGAATTAAATAGAGTTTGTTTGAATTGAATCTAGTCATAGTCTTTTGTCAAGGATGCCTAAATGTCAAACTTTTTTTTTGGTTTATGATTACCAGTAAATCAAATTAGATAATTATTTAATTTTTTAAATAAACATTAATATTAATCTAATAAAATTATAACTTACAGTATTCTATGGTATAATATATATCAGCAACTAGTTGGGGTCTTAGCCAAATAAATTTGACTGTTTATTTTCACATGTTTATTTATATTTAAAATTTATGAATTTGCAATTAAATACTTAATAATTTTCAAAATATGCATAAAATAAAAATTATTAATCTGCCAGTGTCTATTTCAATCATTTAGTCTTATTGTCCATAGTCAACAAAAGTGGACAGATGGCTCAAATTTTATACCTTTTACATCTTTTTGAATGATGATTAGCTCACAATATTTTTTATATACTAAAACATTTACCAAACCCAACTCATACAATCTTGTTTTAGATATTTAATAAAGTAATTTACCAACTCAATTTGCAAATGATTCATCTTTAATAAATTATAATAATAATACACATATAGACAAGGGGGGCACATGTCAATATTAAAGTAACATCTCAATGATTCATTTGTTTGTTTAAGCTAAAGCAGAGTTTTGAAGCATCAGGTTCTAAAAAATGGAACAAAAGGGCTTAGAAATAGAGAGTAAAGAGACTGAAAAGGAAAAAATAGGGAATAAATGGTGTGTTGAAGCAAAAAAGGTGTGGCATATAGCAGGACCAGCTATCTTGAATGCAGTTTCATTGTTTTCTCTTGAGTTTGTGACAGCTGCCTTTGCTGGAAGATTGGGAGATTTAGAACTTGCTGCTGTCTCTGAAGTTCATAATGTTATAGCAGGATTTGTCTATGGAGTCATGGTATTCTATTGTATATTCTCTGCTTTTATTGATTTTGTACCTTTACAAGTAAGCACGATCAGAGGCGGAGTCAGAATTTGAAGCTTATAAGTTTTGTTTCTAAATTAGTCCACTTTCCAACTATTTATTATCTGAACCCCTATCTTTAGCGGTTCTAAATTCCTTATCTTTATCGTTCACTCAATAAATGATAAATGTCTTAACTATGGTTTGTGGGGTGTTTTCTAAGATGTAAATGTTATAAGGATGGTGATAACTCACCAATGTGCCTTGTCATGAATTATGCTAACCTCAATGTATGAATTGTAATGAAAGGAAAGTATCCAAATGATGAATAAGTATGGACTCATTCCCTCACAAAAAAAGGGGATCAACTCCCCCGTTGTGTATTGGTACTTCTCGAGTATAGAATAAGATTAATAACATAGTTTGAATCAAAGTTACTGAGTTGAGCTGATACTTTAGCTCCGTGTTTGGGTATAATCCTTTAGTGAGTTTAGAATGAGTATGATTTTATTATACGTACACATTTTAGATGATCTAAGTATAACATGATTGGGATCTTAAAGATCATTTTTTTTTGTTTACCTTGTTAATTGTTGGGTATTAGTTAGGGATGGCAAGTGCTTTGGCAACACTTTGTGGTCAAGCAGTGGGAGCTGGACAGTTCAATATGCTTGGAGTTTACTTGCAAAGATCATGGATCATTACTGGAGTTACATCTTTGTTGCTCACACCAGTTTTTGTCTTCACATCGCCGATACTAAGGCTCCTACGTCAAGATAAAGACATCTCTCATCTAGCAGGGAAATACGCGATTTGGATAATTCCTCAAATGTTTGCATATGCCCTCAACTTTCCTATGCAGAAGTTTCTTCAATCTCAGAGCAAAGTTTGGGTTATGGCCATCATATCCATGGGCGGATTGGCTATTCATGTATTGCTAAATTGGATTTTTGTGGTAAAGGGAGGGCATGGCCTTTTTGGTGCTGCCATTGCTGGAAATATCTCTTGGTGGCTTTTGGACATTGCTCAGCTTATTTACATAATTTCGGGCTATTTTCCAGAGGCGTGGACTGGTTTTTCATGTCTGGCTTTCAAATCATTGACTAACTTTGTTAAGCTATCACTTGCCTCCGCGGTAATGGTATGGTAAGTAGAGACTGGAAGCTTGGTAATTAGTACTTACTGTCTCTTGAAATGTTTCAACTTGTGCCATTCTCGTGATGATACTAATTGACTGGTGGCAGTTTAGAGCTTTGGTACTTCACAGCAGTGATTCTAATGGTAGGAGGCTTGAAAAATGCTACAGTTTCTGTTGATGCCATATCGATCTGGTTAGTATCATGTTGCTCCATCGCAACTACTTTCTTGGATTTAACTTATATACATCGTCCATGTAATGAAAATTTGATATGACCACCCTTTTGTTGTCTCACAGACCTGATTTTTGCTCTTCTCCTTTTTGAGTTCTTTCACAATAAACTTTCTTTTGAATTCTTTCACTACAAATCCTTACATGTTAACCAACTGGTCTGGATATGACAGCCTCGGATTGCAACTGTGGACATTGACGGTTGCCTTTGGTTTCACTTCATCAACCAGGTTAGCTGTTTCCGAGCAAGATTACATCGAATGAGAACTCGTAGGAGTTATAGTTAACAAACTTAGATGATAACAATTTTATGTTTCTGATCAAGTGTAAATCTGCCCTCCCTGAGATTTTTGTGGCGTTGCAGTGTGAGAGTTTCAAATGAATTAGGAGCTGGAAATCCAAAAGCAGCAAAATTCTCCATTTCAGTAAATGTTTTGACATCAGCTGTGATTGGCCTTATATTCTCAGCTACAATATTAGCTACCAGAAAAGAGTTTCCAAGACTATTCACAAATGAACAGCATGTCATAAAGGAGACATCAGAGCTGGGCTATATTCTTGCAGCTATCATCTTCCTTAATGGCATCCAACCTGTTCTGCTTGGTATTTCTATCTGAATTCTACTCATTGACATACTTTCGAGGTACATAAATACACAATTTTCTCACGAATCCAGGCTGAACATAGCCGCAATTCAGAAATAAAGTGAAGTTCAGGACAATATAGATGGCAAAAAGGTCATTCAAACGAAGTTACAGCAACCTTTTCCTGTTACCAGACGGCCTAACATTCGATTACTATACAAAGCCTATGGACACAGCTAATTGAAACATATCATGAAATGATGAAACCTATGATCAAATGAGTTCTTGCAAGTTTGCATAAGCTTATGATTAGCGCGCTATAAACTATTTTTGATCAAATTGCAAAAATGCAGGAGTGGCAGTTGGTGCAGGATGGCAGCTTCAAGTGGCCTTAATTAGCATTGGATGTTATTATGGTTTTGGACTGCCATTGGGTGCATTGCTTGGTTACAAGTTCAAATTTGGAGTTGAAGGCATACTTTCAGCTATGCTTGCTGGCAGCGTGCTTCAGACACTCTTCCAGTTTCTTATCATTGTGCGAACCAGTTGGCAAAAACAGGTAATTCTAACCTGTCAATTTGTGAGCACCTCGACAATTCCACTAGGTATCTCTTCCAACCAAGGATTAGACATATGGTATAAATCACAACATGTTAGCTATAACACTTGTCAAATGATAAGGCAAAAACAACAAAGGTCAAGAGATTGAAGAATTAGGCATAAATTCACTAGACATTGTTAGATTTAACCTCACTTCCCGATACCACAAAGATTATGATATTGATGTATTAGATTCCGATAGAGTAAGACTTCACGGAAATCACGAGATTGAAGAATTAGGCATAAATTCACTATACACATATTATACATGAACTACACATATCATTTCGCGTGTTATTATTAGTTTCTCGAACTATTGCAGGCTCTTCAAGCAGAGGAGAGAGTGAGAACTTGGGGTGGTGAAGTGGAGAACCAATCAACCTCCTAATATAAGCAACTCCAATTCAAACCATTCTTAATTCAATTCAATGAGGAAATCAAACAAGCAAAAGTTCATCCTATTTTTGAAACAAGGCTCAGTGTACATACACTATTGAAGAAGACATGGTGTCTTTGGGAAAGCTCACTCCAATCATTTGTAGCTCCTAATATACTACCATCAAGTAGCTCACCCCGAATATATATAGTGACAATCTACTTCAATATGTTTGGTCTGTTCATGAAAGACCGGATTTTGAGCAATATACTATGTCTCTTGACTGTCACCATAAACACTGATCGAAAACTCACGTTTCATGCTCAAACTGTGCAACATACCTTTCAACCATTTCAATACAAAGACATTCATTTCCATCGATTAGTCCAAGGCATATCTTCGTTGACATAGAAAATTTTCAGTGGACCCTTGTAACATCACCCTCCAAATAATACTTCAAAACACTTAAAACTTTCTTGTATAAACACTTGAGAAAAATAGTCTTTGAACCGTGTAATGGTACCATGCTCATTTCCAGAAAAATCAAGTCATCCACATAGACAAGAACATTAATTTGCACATTTGTCCCTTCCAAGGTAAAAGGATAATAATTTGAGTATGATTATTTAAATTCATACATCTTCAGAGCCGTTAGCAATTCAGAAAATCAACGATGTGGAGTCTGTTTCAACCAATACAAAGATTTACGGAGTTAAAACACCTTCTGTCACGCCCAAAAGGTTGGTAGTTCAAAATGGAAAATATGATGGCTTAACTTGATCAAGTGGACAACTCTACATGAAAAAGATACCATGACATAATCATGAAAAATAGAGAAATCTTGAGACCTGAGGCGGAGTCAAATTTTTTGATAAGGGGTTCAAAATCGAAAGAAATGGACTCATGAAATAGCCGAAGGGGTTCAACATCTACTATATATACCTAAAAAAATTATTTTAACCATATAAAAATAAAAATAAAATTCGTCGAAGAGGGTTCGGATGAACCCCTTGTTGGGGTTTTAGCAAAGTGTGAATGGGAAAAGAAAAGAGAAAAATGGAAAAGTGAGGGAAGCAATGTGGAGAGAAAATGAAAAGTCATTTGCAAAGTGCAAATGAAAAGTCATTTCTCCCATATCGGTAAAAGAAAGAAAATTGTTGTCCTTATATTAGGGTACAGTGAGGGAATTAAATTTCTTAAGGAGATACAGTAATTTCTATGGACTCGAATTATTTTTCTATCTATTTCATCTTCTTTTTGTTTCTGTATTTTTTGACTAACCTTAATACAGGTCATAACAATCTTAAGAAATTTAATAAGTTTCTTATTTGAGGTTTATAGAGATTAAAACCTTTATGGTTTTCTACTCTGTTTGAATTTTTAAAATTCATTCGATTAACGATTAAAAGAACATAAAAACTTTATCGTTAAATCAGAAATAGTCTGAATTTTTAAAATTCATTCGATTAACGATTAAAAGAACATAAAAACTTTATCGTTAAATCAGAAATAGTCTGTGTAAAGATTTATTCTTTACTGTTACTATTTCACATACTAAAATTATGTGCCATTTGTGAAAGAAAAAAATTGACTAATTCAAGTTAAGTAAATACTGGAACAGTGAGTGCTACAACAGTAAATGTTGCAACAACATCGGTTGCATACAATCGTTCAACTACTGCCTTAGCGCCGGCTGAGAAACCTGCAAAGTATTTTGGAGTCGACTTCAAGAGATGGCAGCAAAAGATGTTCTTCTATCTCACTACGCTGAGTCTGCAGAGGTTCATTAATGAGAATGTTCCTGTTATGTCAGATGAAACTCCGCCTGAAGAATGATTCTTGGTAACAGAAGCATGAACACACTCAGATTTTTTGTGTAAAAATTATTGAGTGGACTGCAAGATGATTTATACAATGTGTATAGCATGTCAAAACCTCAAAAGAACTCTGAGATGCTTTAGAAAAGAAGTACAAAACAGAGGATGTCGAAATGAAGAAGTTCATTGTGGCAAAGTTTTTGAACTATAAGATGATAGACAGTAAGACCGTTGTCACCCAAGTTCAAGAACTGCAGGTCATAATTCATGATCTCCTTATTGAAGGTATAAATTTATTTAATGCCTATGTTAGAAATATTAAGTTTTTTCTTAATACTCACATAATCTTTAATGTAGGATTGATTGTGAATGATGTCTTTCAGTGGTTGCCATTATTGAGAAGAACCAAAAGAGAATGAAACCAATAAAGAGAGTCCAAGGCGCAGTAAACGTCAAAGGACAACTACTTCATTTGGATCTGATTTTGTAGCATTCCTTCTTGAAAGTGAGCCTCAAACATTCAAGGAAGCAATGTTGTCTAGCGACTCAACCTTTTGGAAGAAGGCTGTCAATAGTGAGATTGAATCAATCCTAAGCAATCATACTTGGGAGTTGGTTGATCTTCCTCCAGGGAACAAACCTTTAGGTTCAAAATGAATCTTTAATTGCCCTAGCTGCAGTATACGGTCTTGAAATCCATCAAATGGATGTGAAACCCGTCTTCTTAAATGGAGAGCTGGAAGAAGAAATTTACATAGAACAGCCTGAGGATTTTGTAGTTCCTGGTAAAGAAAAGAAAGTGTGCAAACTTATTAAGTCACTTTATGGACTAAAATAAGCACCAAAATAATGACATGCAAAGTTTGATCAAACCATGTTATCAAATGGATTTAAGATCAATGAATGCGATAAATGTGTTTACGTTAAAGATACTCTAAATTGGGAAGTCATTGTATGCCTATATGTGGATGACATGCTGATAATGAGCAAGAACATTGCCAATGTAAAAGCTACTAAGTGTATGCTCGCTAGTAAGTTTGATATGAAAGATCTAGGAGTTGCTGATGTGATATTGGGAATTAAGATTCTCAAAACTCCTAACGGTCTAGCATTTTCTCAAACTCATTATTCAAAAGGTACTTGAAAAATTTAAGTATTTGAATTTCAAAAGGGCAAAGACCCCAATTGATGTGAACCTTCATCTTGCAAAGAATATAGGTGAAAGTCAATCTCAATTGGACTATGCCAGAGTGTTGAGAAGTTTGATGTATGTCATGAAGTGTACACGACCAGACATAGCTTGCGTTATAAATAAATTGAGTCGATAAACAAGTAATCTCAATCAAAATTATTGGTTGGCAATGAAGAGAGTTTTGGGATACTTAGATGACACTCAAAACTATGATTTGTATTACAACAAATATCCAGCAGTTCTTGAAGGATATAGTGATTCAAAGTGGATTACTGGGTCAACTGAAATAAAATCCACAAGTGGATACGTTTTTACTATTGGTGGAGAAGCAATATCTTGGAAATCATCCAAACAAACATGTATAGCTCACTCTACAATGGAGTTTGAATTCATCGCCTTAGATAAGGCAGGTGAAGAAGTTGAATGGCTCCGTAATCTCTTAAAAGGTATTCCATTTAGGCTCAAACCAATGGACCCTATATGCATATAATATGATAGTCAAGCTGCAATAGAAAGGGCTGGAAGCGTTATGTATAACGGCAAGTCTTGTCACATAAGACGAAGACATAACTCTGTTAGAAAACTACTCTCTAGTGGAATTATCACAATTGACTGTGTAAAGTCAAAGGATAATGTGTCGGATTCACATACAAAAGGCCTAACTAGAGAGGGAGTTGAGAAATCATCGACGAAAATGGAACTATGGCCGAGAACAGGTCATCGTGGCGGTAACTCTACCGAGAAGACTAGAGATCCCAAGATCTATGTTCAAGGAGAGAAAATAAAATCATTGATGACGGTTCAACATTGTCAAAAAATTATTTTATGGTCCATTCTCATGATGAGACAATGTTCAGTAACCAGGATAAAGGTATAATGACTTTTTAATGGTTTCTAAGTTTGATACAGGGTATATCAAATAGTGCATCTACGGGATAACACATTTAGAAACCACCTATGTGAGTGTGAAGTGTAAGCCACTTCAAGATGAATCCGGTAAGGCCAGTTCTCTAAGCATTTACTAACTGAGATGTGTTCATGGCTGAAACGAACAAAACAATGAGAACTAAGAACTGTTCAAGGGTTGATTCTGTGATTTATGTTGTCTAGGTATACACCAAAGCTCGACGGTTCAAAGATATCAAATCTACCGATTGACCGAGTATATCCGATATATGTTCACTATGGAAAGTTTAAAGGAAAACCTACTTATCCAGATGTGGTTAACCCTTAATTACAAGACACACAAATTTTTCATGCATATGTTTTAACAATAGTCATTCCCCATTCATGTGGGGGATTGTTAGGTTTAGCAAAGTGTGAATGGGAAAAGAGAAGAGAAAAATGGAAAAGTGAGGGAACCAATTTGGAGGAAAATGAAAAGTAAAGTGGAAATGAAAAGTCATTTCTCCCATATCGGTAAAAGAAAGGAAATTGTTGTCCTTATATTAGGAAACACTTCATTTACTTCTTAAAGAGCTAAGAAGAAGGTGCCACCTCGGGCCGTCGTCGCTCGCTCGCTTGGCCTCAGCTTCGGATTTGGATTTGGCAAATGATGTGATTGATTGATAATATTTTTGGACAAAATTTATTTCGTCAATCTCATTGATTAAATTATTTATCCTAATTTCCTTTCTGTTATAAATTAATTCAGAATGTTAGTTAATTATTTAATTAACAAAATTAATTTAATGTAACAGGATTTTCAATTCGCGTGTCACGGTAACATTCCGAGAATTCGTTTCTCTTTCTGAAAAGTAGTTACTCTTCCCAAAATACGCAATAGTCTGGAAAAAATGGGTCTGAACATATTTGTTTCGAATAGACGCGTCCCTTGCTGAAAATGGCTATAAATAAGAGGTTTTTTCCATTTTTCAAATACTGAAAATTTTTTCCTTCTCTCTGCATACATTTTCTCTCATAAACAAAATTGTTGATCGACTGAGTCAGTGTGTGGCTTGTTACTGTTCTTACGTTCGCTGAAGTTATTGAAGTTTGAGGTACCGCTACTTCTTTAACAGGTTAATTAGTTTTATCTTGGGAGAAATTAATCCGTAACCTCGGGTACAGTGAGGGGATTAAATTTCTTAAGGAGACACAATAATTTCTGTGGACTCGGATTATTTTTCTGTCTATTTCATTCTTCTTTCTGTTTTTGTATTTTTTGACTAACCTTAATACAAGTCATAACACCCCTAAATACATAGTGGCTCCACCACCGGACCTAAGGCATAGCTTCATAAAGGAGCTATATTTCCAAAATATAGGATTAAACATAGGCCAAACCCTTCGCTGGCCCCCTAAAGTTGGCAACAAGTTTCACTTGGACACCTCAACTAAGCGATGTTCATTTTAGACACCTCATGTAAGGTTCCGTCATATTATTTTGACACTTTTCTGACAAAAAACTAAAGGAGAGTGTAATACACTCGTTGATGACATGTCAAACAATCAATTAAATAATTATATGTGTTATTTTCAGTTAAAAATAATTATAAAATCTATTTAGTAAATAAATTTAAAATATTATTCTAAGAAAATCTCTTATTTCATTACACTCAAAAACTATTTTGTGCTTTTTCAAAAAAAATATTCTTTTCTTTTACTATTTTTCATATTTATTCTTCTTCTTTCTTTTTAGTATTATTTTTTGGAAAGAAAAGAGGGAGAGGAAGAAAGAAGGAGAGAATAAATATGAAATATGAGTGTTGGTATTCATTTTTCCGGCAAAAAATGGAGGGAGGTGATGGTAGATTTAAATAAGTAATACGATGAAGAAGAAGAAAATGACATAAAACGAATCTGAGTAAAAAATTTGACCTCCATTGAAAGAGTTTAAGCTTGAAAAAAAGATAAGGGGTGGTGGCTTGAAAAATGGAGAAGAAGAAGAGAAAATAAAATTAAAAATGGTTAATTAAGCCTTTCACGCGTTATTGTTGAGTGTATCACACTCACTTTGAAATGTCAGCAAAAAAGTATCAAAATGACACAACAGAATCTTACATGAGGTGTCTAAAATGAATATCGCCTAATTGAGGTATCTAAGTGAAAATTGGTGCCAAATTTAGGGGGTCATCGATGAATTTGGTCTTAAACATAAGTAGTTATAAGAAGTGAGCCATAATATACCTACATAAACACATTCATAGACATTGGCACAAGTCTATGACGTCTTTAAGAGATCCTATCATCATCATTAATAGAAGTGTCTGGATAGGGCACTAACATACACAAAAGCACCTATATACATCACAAGATCACCTAAACATCACCCCTGATAAATTTACTTTTGGTTCTGAATGCAATTCTTGAGTACTAATTTTTTTAGGCATGTCTTTCTGCTTTATTTGCATTTATAGTCACTCAACTTTCAGTTGTTCTCTTAAAAAGTCACTCAATTTAGCATAGTTTACTTGGAAAGTCACTCAACTTTATTTTATAACAAAAGGTCACTCAATTATAAGTATTTCATTAAGAAAGTCACTCAACTATTGATAGTTTAAGTAAAATATCAATAGCTGAGTAACTTTTGAGTTATAAAACAAAGTTGAGTGACTTTCTAAGTGAACAAACCTAAGTTGAGTGACTTTCTATGTGAAGTATTCAAAGTTAAGTGACCATATGAGATATTACCTCACTCCTCCATTGCTTCAATTCTTTTAGAAACATTGAAAGCTCCTTTAAACCTTTCACCTACTTTTGAGCCAATGTCGCCAAGGCGAAATAATAGTGGAAAATACTTTCATAAACCTTCTATAGTAATCGGTCAAATTCAAGAAATCCCGTATATCTGACACGGATAAAGGTCTAGGTCAATTCTTAATTGACTTGATTTTCTTAGGATCAACACAAAAACCTTCACCGGAAACAATATGACCAAGAAAAACAACGGACCTCAGCCAAAACTCACATTTGCTAAACTTAGCATACAATTCACAATCCTTGAAAATTTGCAACACAAACCTCAAATGCTCAACATGTTCATCCTCACTTCGTGAATAAACCAAAATATCAATAAACACAATCATGAACAAATCAAAATATATATTGCTTTAAGACCCTATTCATCAAATCCATAAACGTCATCGAGACTGTTGGAATGTATGTGTCCACTTACTTAGATGGGACCAGGTCCTCACAACAATAATAAACAATAAATAGAGAACAATTGCAGAAAGTAAAGATGATAATCACTTTACGTCGAAACCTCCTTGCTCAAGGGTGGAAAACCACGACCTGTTCTCAACAAGACTTTTCAAAACCACTTTCACTAATCTTTAACAAGCAAAAGTAAAAGTCGATTACAAAATAAGAGATTAACCAACTAATCTCCACACTAAGTAATACTCCCTATCACTTAGCTGAGTATGAGCAGATACAACACTGCTCTCTATACTAGTTCTACCTTATTAATATAGACTTGAAGTAAAAGCCTAAGTTACCCGTAACCCAGCTCTTACAATGATTCACCCAAATTTAAAACGTTTCTATCACAGTCGAAACAAATTCTACAATTTAAGAACGATTACAAGCAAACAAATACAGCAAATACAGAAAGCAATAAATACACTTCGACCAGTTCCCTTGTTGTTCATGAAGCTTAAAGAATCTCTCTTTTTGAATGAATGTATAAATGAGTTGTTTGTTTGATTTATACCATGAATAGTTATTACCCATCAAACAAACAAGCTCGTCCTTCCTGATTGGTGAAGTACTTTGTTGCTTCACCAACTTTCTGACACGGGCAACTTTTACAGATGTCCAACACTTTTGACAATTGGACGAGTTTCATACTCTGCAGTGGATCAGGTCGTCCCTGCACTTGTAAGGAGATCATCAAAATATCTTGAAGCATAAGCTCATATCAGAGACATTAATCAAATTAAAAGGCATTATCAAAAACTCATAATGACCATACCATGTTCGAAAATTTGTCTTCAGAATGTCATTTTTCTTCACCTCAATTGGTGATACCTGTCTGAAGGTAAATATTAAAGTATTTGGCATCTTAGACTCGGGACAACTACCGAAAAGGGTAACATGATAATTTTCTAGAAAGAAAAAAAAAAGTAAACCTTTAGGGTCATTACAAAAACAAAATAAGATTTGAAATACTAGATTGTTTATCCATGGAGTGGTACTGGTTATCTAGCTTTAACAGTTACTATGAACCTCTGTAATGGTTCATTGGGGGAAAAATCATGATAATATCAGTTAGTTCATTCTTCCAATAATCTGATAAGGAACTATACAAAATGTCTAATTCTTCCAATTTTTAACATAGATATAACAATAATATATCTCATTTATTTTTATCCAAAACAGATTAAGAAAATAAGGTACAAGGTCATATGAGTTTATTTTGATATTTTTGAACTCCTTAAATAATCTCTTCCCTTCCCTTTCACAAGTTTTTTTAATCTTTATTCAAATTTTGTAGCGTCCTCGAGTCATTTCTTATCAATTTAGGCTCAAAATCTAAATCATTTTTTATTTTGATCCTTTGACGATACACTATTCTATAATTTATTTTTGCTCTCCTTTTAGTATTATTCTCACTCAGAGCAATTTGGCATGTTCCCGTTCAATCAATCTGAAATAAGAACAAAAATAAGAAATATGGTTAATACATTTTAATGAGATAACGTATGTCACTAATTTCTTGTAAAAGGAAAAAATCTCAATTCATACTTGAAAACACTTTTTTAAAAATATATCAAAATCATATTGTGATATGATCATTGATGAGTAGGGAAGTCATACTGCATAAACATTGATGGCATAACTAGATACCATATTGCTTAAACATTGATGGCATACTCGATTGCATACTAATCATGTTTTAGAAACTCTTTCTCAAAACTCAAACTCAGTTTAAAACTCAAGTGTTGGCTTTAAAAAGCTTCTTAAGATTTATAACTCAATTCATAAGATTCATGCAGAATTATCGACATGAACGACTTAACTCAGGGATCTTATAGCAATATGAAAACTCAGAACTCAGAACTCAGAACTCAACGATACTACTCATCTAAAAAATACTCAATTCATAAGGTTCATGCTGAAATATAGGCATGAATTAATCAACTCAAAATCTTAATGGATAATATATAACAATTCAATAATTAGGAGTAGAATTTAAAAAAAGAAACAAGAACTCAAGAGCTCAAAATCAACTTATCTCAAGAATACTCAAATCTAGGGGTAGATCCTAGATTTTTTTTTACTGATTTGAAAGTAGATGTAGGGCGTGAAGACAAACTAGTCCAACACTATGATAGCCTTACATACCTGGAAGAACAATCTTCTTGAAGTAACTTGAAGAAAAATATTGGAAGATGAACCCTAGTCTTAGCGTTTCTTGAATTTCTGGAGCGTAAAATTTTAGGAGTGCATGAGAGGGTTTGATTTATGAAAACTGATTTCTCTACACGTTTAGGGTGATTTAGATGACCTCCTAAGAATTTTTAGGACTAAAATACCCTTAAAGAAATAAATAAAATGATCTAGGAGTCGAGATAATTTTTCAACAGATAGTGAAGTATGTATTACGGAGCCATCGCGGATTGCTGCCAGGTTTGAGTGTCGCTGGTAAATCAGTCATAACTTTTTACTCAGAGCTCGATTTTCAACAAAATTGATGGTGTTGGAAATAGGACTCGGAGATTTTTAATTTGATTGGTCACGGGCCACCTAACTCTTTATGTGCTAAAAGATAAGATCATTTCAAGTTAACCCAAAACTTAAGAAAATGATGGGTGACTTGAAAGAACTTCTCTTTAATTCTTTTTTTTTTTTTTTAACTAGAGGTGCTACATCTAGTGACCTTAACACCTAAGAAAATTTAAAATCACTCAACATAATTCCGTTCACAATGAAGACGGGTTCGAGTCATAGCCAAAAAATATTTAGGGTGTTACAAAAAATTACATCATATAAAGGTTAAATTATCTTATATGTGTTGTGTATAGTAAATGTTAATTTTTTAAATTTATTCGTGTGTTGATTATTTTTTATATTTTGAATCCACTTATCAAAAATTGGATAATAATTTGTCAGTTCAACAAGAAAGGTGTTGAGATTTGGCCAAAAGTTTGGCAATGTAATATATTTGGAAAAACATGAAATAAAGGTTAGGCTAGAAATTGGCCTCCCAGCTTACCAGAAAACTAATTCCTCGTGTGTATATATATATGGTTATAATAACTTGAAAGACGACCAAAGATATTTCCAATTACAAAACAACATAAAACGTCAGTCATGAGGATGACTTTTTAGGCCAAGGCAGCCGTAACGTAATGAATGATTCATTCATGCCTCTTCCACTCTACTATAGAATATAGCATGGGTAGCAAATCTAACTTTAGTGCTTCCGATTAAAAGCATAATACATAAACGTGTATTTTAACTGAGTCTCAGCTGATTTATGTTCTTAAATTTTGAATGTACACAAGTATTTGAACTTATATAATTGAACAAATAGAGCGTTCTATATGAAAATTTGTATAATGTCATGTAAGACACATAAGTCTATTTTGTTCAATTATATACAAATGTAAGTGTTTATTTGAGCACATCCAGAATTAGAGATCATAGATGTGGTTGAAGCCAAGTTGAAAGACGTATTCATGTATAATACCAAATAAAAAATTAAGTAAAAAGTAAAATTATATGAGTATACATTTATAAATGTTTTTTTAAAAAAAATAATCACGTGTGATTTAGAACTCAAAATATTAAAATTCAGAATCCGCTAATTAATACTCCTTCTATTCCATATCAACTGAATTTGTAAGGTGTATAACATATTAAGAAAAACATTCAAGGCAATAATTAATATTATATTTTTCACTATTGTCGACGTTTATAAAATCATAACTATAACTTTGTAAGTAGTGTAATTTTTCTCTTAGAAAATATGAAACATTAAATAAATGAATATACTTTGAACAATTCAATTATTATGACCAATTAAAAACCTCCAAAATTGAGTTAATATGAAATATAGGAGTAAATAATTCTTGAGTACAGCCTACCTTCTCAAATCTCTAACATATAAATTAATAGCCCCATGCTTCTCCATCTCCTACTATATATATTCACTAATACTAATTAATCAACCATCGTTTCAAGTGCTCTTCCTTGTACGTCTCTCATGCAAAAAATTGACACAATTTGGTAAGCCCTTTCATCTGATTTTGGTTTTATCAAATTAAGTTTCAACAAAGTAGAACATGTTTTTTTTTTAAAAAAAATATTAGTACTTGAGGCAATTCAATTTTCTTAATTAGTAATTTCTTCCTACCATTCCTTGCAAGATTTTCCAATTAATTTTAATTTTCTCTATATCCAGCATACAACAACAATTAAGTTTGGTGCATTCGATTAATTCACCAGGTATATGATATCTTCTATCACCACGACTATTAGGTTCTATATACCAAGATTTAGAAAGATTTAAAAAAACTATGATTTTAGATCTCTTGTTGAAATTTGAACACTGATTTCCTATAATTTTTCCTACCGCAACGACGGGCGGTATATATGTTTTGGTGAATAATTTGAATTATGTAATGTATATGCAGATGATGAAATCCGTCCGAGCGTACTTGAATAGTCCAATGGGTCCTAAAACAACTCACTTTTGGGGTCCTATGGCCAATTGGGGATTTGTAATCTCTGTATGTACCCTTTCCTATACATATATATATCATCATTTTATATCACATATATATCTATCGATTTAATATATCGATGATCGATCTTACTATAAAAGTTGAACAAAAATTTCTGAAATTAATTTTGACAAATGATTGTGTTAGGGAATGATGGATACAAAAAAGCCCCCAGACGCAATATCTGGCAACATGACTGCAGGTGAGTTAGCAATAACATATACTCTCTCCGTTTCATTTTATATGGTATTTTTTGACTTAATTTGATTGTTAAGAGTAAGATATTTTAAAAAATTTGAGTTAATACAATTACTCTTTCCGTTTTAATTTATGTGATTTACTTTTTTTTTTTAGCAAGTCTAAAAAGAAATGACACATTTCTATATTAAGTGACAATTTAATAATAAAATATCTATTTTATTTTTTATGAAATGATTTACAGTAACACAAAATTCTATTATTCATTTTGGATCACAACTTTTAAAAGTCTTCCTTTTTTCTTGAACTTTGTGTCGAGTCAAACTATCTCACATAAAATGAAACGAAGAGAGTATTTGATAATTGTGTGATAGTAAATCATTTTATTAAGAAATAAAGAAAAATTTTAGAATTAAATTGTTTCTTATCATAATAAGATGACATTCTATTTAGAAGAAACTAAAAAAAAAGTATCTCATAATTTATGAGTCGAAGGGTCACACAATGCAAAATTCTATTGGGCGGGGTTGGAGCTAGGTAGGGCTAGAGGAATTAGGTAAACCTCCTGCAATGAAAAGGTACTTTTATTTATATATGATTAAAAATATATTGTTACATATTTTTGTATTTACTTCTTTATATATTAAATTCCCTAAGGGCAAATTCAGATTTCACCCTTAAATAGAAAATGTTAAAATTCAAATTTTGAGCGTATCTTTTTAAATATAGTAAATTCAATTGTGACATGTATATGTGAATGAAACGGATATACAGTATTATAATATGTATAGAATATTGTTGATCTATATATAAATAAATATTATTGTGTGTTTGGTTGCAGTGTTGTGTATATATTCGATGTTATGTATGAGATTTGCATGGATGGTGAGGCCTAGAAATCATATGCTGCTAGCTTGCCATGCTGCTAATGAATCTGTACAACTCTACCAACTTTCTCGTTGGCTACGCTATAGGTTTCATTACTCACTTTTACATTTTTATATTTCTGATTACTCGTTCATTTTTTCTTTTTTACTTATTCCTAGTTATTTGTTAATTTTGACAAATTAAGAAATAATAATTTTATTTTACATATTATACTCTCAATTAATTACTTTGAAAAAGATAGGAAATCTTAAATTTTTAAGTCATTAACTATATAATTAATAAAGATAAAATAATAAACTCGTTATATTAATAATTTTTCTTAATAGATGTATCATTTTAAAAGTGAACAAATAATAAAAAATGAGTCAGTACCATTTTGATAATAATGAAAAGATAATAATTTTTTGTTTCGTTATCATTTTTAGGAACCTCCAACCAAAGGAAAAGGCAGCGGCTTCTGATTAGTGGGGAAGGATAGTCTGGATTATATATATATATATATATATATATATATATATATAGTTTTTTGTTATTATTGATATGACATAAATAGAATTTGAAGAACGATAACTTTTTAATATAATTTTTAAATATTTTAAGTTGTTAATTATTATAATTTATAATACTTTACGTAATTTAAATAATACTCTCTCTATTTGGCACTGATAGAATTCAAGAGTCAACTTAGTTTTTATATGTCCGTATGATTTATAAATATTTTTTATATTATTTTTAAATAATATATATTATTTATTTTATTTTAATTTATGTGATAGTGATGAAATTTTGAGAGGCAATCAATTTTTTAAATTTTTTTAAAAATATTTTAAATTGTTAATTATTGTGATACCTTTTATATAATTTTAGAATAATGTATGTTACTCCCTTTATTCAAATATATGTTGCCCCTATAAATTTCGAGAATCATTTTAAAAAGTTATGTCTTTTCAACTTTTAAGATGTTTGTTATTAGAGTTTATATCTTAAAAGGTAACTCAACTTTGAAAATATATGTAATAAAGTTATTTATCTTTGTTTTGTATCAATAAAATCATTCAACTTAAACATATGTATCAATAAAATCACTCAACTTAAACTTCTCTATCAATAAAATTACTCAATTAAATTTATTATTTAAAAAAATCTAACATGACAAATATTTTTATATCATGTAAACAAGGACCCACAAATAAATATATTTTTTTTCAACAAAAAAAAATTAAGGAATTATTTTTACGAACAAATTTAATCAGTGAAACAAATAATATGACATCACTGTATTGTTGATACCCGGGTATCATAATGAATTTTTTCCTGTCACATAATTTATGATATTTTTTATATTGTAAAATACGTAAACAATTAAATAGTTAGTTTACAGACCTAGCACATTCAAATTGATTAAACATACAGGACATTATGTTATTAAAAAAAGACATTCAAATTGATTAAACATACAGGACATTATATTACTAAAAAACTCTTTTTTAAATTATAATATCATTAAAAATCATTTTAATCGATCGATATACAGAACATTCAAAATTTCTTCGTCTTCTTTTTAATCATAATATCATATCAAACAAATCATTCAAATTGATCGATAAACTGGACAATCTCGTAATATATCGTAACTTCTAGATATATAGTATTATCATAATATTTATTTTAGTAATTAAGTTTGCTCGTAAATTTTTTAATGAGTTTTCTTTAATTTTATTTATTTATAAGGTTCATGTTTATGTGACACAAAAAGATTTATTTTGTCATGTCAATTTTTTTAATAATAATTTAGATGAGTGATTTATTGATACAAATATCAAAATTGAGTGATTTTGTTAATATAAAACAAAATTTAATGATTTGATACATATATTTTAAAAATTGAGTGACCTCTTAAGATATTAACTCTTTGTTATTATGATCTACACTATTGGGATTTGATTTCAAAAGTGAATCAATTTCCTTTGTCTTTTAAATATTTTAAGTTTCTAATCATTATAAATTACAATAGTCTTTACTTAATAATATATCCAATAAAAAATCTAATTTCCTAATTTTTCAAGACAATTGTTAGAAGACCATGTAGTTGTCAAAGGGGGAAAAAGGTGAAAGAAGGAAGTAACACAAAAGTTATGTGAGATACGATGGACAATTTAGTCATAATGACTTCAAAAAAAAGTAGTAAAGGATAGCTAGTGATGTACGGATTCAATAATTTATTTATTTTCATAAAATTGGACATTTTATTTATCTTTCAAACAAAAAGTACAAAAGGAATTTAGATATCTTTACAAGTTTCCTTACTTGCTTTGCTGATAGACAAGACTATCTAAGACATCTTGAAAGATGATGTAAATGCAATAACGAAGAACACCAATCCTCCAAAAAAAGGCCTAGACTAATCTGCACAACTAAGGGGGGCCATAGGTGATTTCTGCTTTCTTTTTGTTGGTTGTACGAAGATTGGGAAGCCCAATCTTTCTAATCTCAAGAGTCCTTTCACTTTCAATGGCAATTCATCATAAGGCTGAAACATTTGATTTTGCGAGAAGCCATGACTTCGATTAACAAGCTTGTCTGCGACCTTGTTTGCTTCTCTAAAACAGTGCACCATATTAAAACCTGCAAGCTCCTTAAATCTAATAATTTCATTAACATCATCCATAATTCTCCAAGGAGTTGAGTGACAATTGTTGATATTATTCACAAGGACTTTGGTGTCCTTTCCGCAGTAAAAGAGAGGAAATCATTCTCTAAGCACCATTTTATTCCAAAACCAAGCGCCACAGCTTCTGCCCACGTGCTAGTCCCCTTTCCCAACTTGAGAGAGTGCCCAAAAATAAACTTACCATCATTGTCCCTAATGATTCCGCCTCCACCACGCTGCTCCTCAAAACAACTTCCATCAGAATTTATCTTGACACGTAGAAGCTCAGGTTTGTTCCACTTAACCCATATACTCTTTTTTACAAAAAACTTGCAATCTAGAATGTTTATAATGTCCTTCCATTCATGCCCCATTTTAAGTTGTTTATACTCGGACACAAGCGTCTGGCTCATATTAAAGGCTATCAAGGATATAGATCTTTTCAACGATACTTTCTCTGTTCCATACTTGATAGCACACTTTGATCGCCATATTCCCATGACACAAAAATAGGGAGACATTTATAGATGAGAGATTTTATGGGATTAAAGTCTTTAAACTTCCATATGTTGATCAAGGTTTGTCTATATGAGAAATTGGCGCTACTAAGCCCTAACGGGCCGCATATAAGTCTCCAATGATCACTGGTCATCTCCCCTCTATAAAATAGATGTTCTACTCCTTCCATATTAGCAGATTTGCAACACACACATTTTGAAGGAATAGCTATCCCCATTCTACTAATCCTTAGATCGGTAAGAATTTTATCCCTTAAAGCTCTCCAAACAAAAAAAAGACATTTTAAAGGGAATGACTTTATTCCAGGTCATAGTATCAATCCATGAACTTTGGTGTACTTCGTAGTAACTTCCAAGCAGAAGATACTTTGAAGACACATTTACTATCGACAGTCCATATAGGCTTATCTAATTCATTCGGCTTGAATTTCATCTTTAGATTGCAAATATTATAGAAAATTTCTTCAGAGAGAAGTCTATCCCACCCTATTAAATTACATTGTCCATCCACAAACATGTCTTGACTTTGTGATAGCCAGGTTTTGCTCCTTCAGGCAGGAAGTCAATAAGAGATCCAAAAGAACTCAAATTGTCATACCAGAAAGTAACATTACCTTTTCCAATTTTCCAGAGGATATGATGATCTACTTTTTTTTTTTAATTTTGCACATATCTTTCCAAGAATGAGAGTTACCTGAGTACCATTGTTGGACCAAAGGGTGCACTCTTTGGCAGTATTTAGCCATAAGGAATTTCTTCCATAATGACTGACTCGTTCTAAGATTCCACCATTGCTTTGTTGTGAAAGCATCACATACGTCTTGAAGTTTTCTAAATTGGGAACTACCTTCGTCATAAGGTCTGCACAAATCATCCCAAGAGGCCCAATGGAACTTTTTGTTTTCATCATTACCACTCCAGAAAAATCTAGCTACAACTCTTTCTAAGTGTTTTAAAACACCTTTTGGAGGATGAATCGCTGCTAAGAGATGAATAGGGAGTGCAAGGAGGACATGTTTGATTAGAACAACTCTCACACCAATTGAGAGAAGTTTGGATTGCCATCCAGTAATTCTGCTAATAACCTTTTCAACCATCTCAATGAAAATAACAATCTTTTTACTTTCCGCATAAAGAGGGCACCCGAGGTATTTAATAGGCATGTTCTTGTGGCTCATACCAGTGATTCCCTCAATTCTTGCAATATCTTCTTCTCTGGCCTTCGGAGCAAGAATAATACAAGATTTGTGTTTGTTAATCATTTGTCAGGAGATCTTCTCGTACTCGATCAGCGTGCCCATAAAAAGCTTGAGAGATGTCCTGCAACCACTGGAAAATAACATGATATCGTCAGCAAATGCAAGGTGATTAATAAGAGGGTCTTTCTTGCTCATATGAATTCCAATAAAGTCTTTCCTAAGAGAGATTTTATTAAGTTTCTGAGACAAAAACTCAGCACTAAGTATAAATAATGAAGGGGAAATAGGGTCTCCTTGCCTGAGACCCCTCTCTGATTTAAAAAAACCCATATCTAGAGCCATTCACTAAAAGAGAGTACCAATTACTCGAAATATGTCTATAAATTAAGTCAATTCAAATTTCACAAAAACTAAACTTCCTCATCAAAATGCATAAATACGGCCATGAAACTCTATCATATGCTTTTGCCATATCTAACTTGATTGACACATTACCTTCAGTATTGGGGTAGGCAATGTCATGAATAATTTCTTGTGCTAACAAAATATTTTCAGTAATTGCCCTTCCTTTAACAAAGCCACTCTGATTACCACTAATAAGATTAGGAAGACACTTGTCTTACATAACCTTGAATTAAGAAGCTTTGGCAAATATTTTGCTAATCACATTACAAAGACTAATAGGTCTAATGTCTGAATTTTTTTTTATTTTAAAAAAATAAATTTCATAATTTTATTGGCTCAAACTATAGCATAAAAGTTATAACGTTGAAAAGAAAAGCATTTCATAATTTTTCATATCATGTCAATTAGCATGAGTTGAAACTTTTCGTTTAAACTTATATGTATTGACAATATAATTCTTATATAATGTCCATTGTTTCTCATAATTTTTTACAAAATTTGTACCTCAAAGATTATTGTAGTTTTTATAAGTTGTAATCTCACAACATATAAGTAGTTTTTTAGACCAATGCCTTACGCTGAGGTATTCTATCAAACAATGGCATACATTGAATTCTAAGGTATCAATGAGTCCAATGAACATTGAAATAAATTCAACTTCAGCTTACAAAGTTCCAATTTACCAACTCTAATGATAAATATTAAGAAATTCAAAAAGATCATTCTTATTTTTATTTTGAAGATATTAGTAATACTTTACCAACATACCAAACTTTATATTGGATACCAACTGACACTTAGGACACATTTGGTAGATAGATAAAAAAAAGTTTAAGCTCCCACTCCTTTTGCTCCCTTGTTAACTCGAACTCACAACCTTCGGGTTGAAAATGAGGGGTGCTTACCATCCGAACAATTCCCTCTCGTCGTATGATAGATAAATGATTATAATCTTGAGACAAGTTTTTTGTATTTCGTAATTCCTTGTTTAATTACAAAATTTGCGATAACTTCTCTCAAGATTAACAATTAATGGTGAGATTTGTTATTCCTTACCTCTGATGAAATGATAATTATGAAAAAATTTATCATGTATCACTTTTTGTATTATTTACACTTATAAAACGTATTTTCGTAAACAAACAACTTAGTCAGAGTAGTTGCACAATTCTGAATCTAGAAGTCAATATTAATTATTTTTGTTATAGATAATATTGAATCTAGAAGTCAATTGTTGTAAAGAAAGATCAGAATGTAATATAATAATAATAATAAGAAGACAAGAAGTATAAGATGGAGGAGAGAACTTTTCTTATTCAAGTGTGTCTTCCAAATGTTGAGTGACATATCTATTTATAGTGTTGAGATATCACTCCCAAAAGTCATCTAATTAATAGATACATAGTTATCTTGGAAGTTCTTATCACATTGGAAGTACCTATACATGAATCCAATTAATACTTGGATAAATCTAATGGATAATCCACATATACTATACAATGGATTTATAACACTCCCCCTTGGATATCCATAGATTATGTGCCTCGTTAAGACCTTACTAGGAAAAACCAGTGGGAAAAAGCCTAGTGAAGAAAAAAGAGTACACACATCTCATAATACGCTTTGAATGTTGCCTCATTAAAAACCTTACTATGAAAAGCCAACTTGGGACAAAACCATAGTAAAGGAAAAGAGTACAACGCGTATTTCACTCCCCCTGATGAAAACTTTACTTAATATCTCGGAGACGGCGCATTCCAATCTTGTATCTCAACTTCTCAAACGTTGATGTTGACAATGTTCTAGTGAATAAATCAACAAGATTATCACTTGAACGGATTTGTTGAACTTCTATCTCACCATTTTGTTGAAGATCATGCGTGAAAAAGAACTTTAGTGAAATATGCTTTGTTCGGTCTCCTTTGATGTATCCTCCTTTCAATTGAGCTATACATGCAGCATTATCTTCGTACATTGTGGTTGATATATTCTTTTTCAAAGAAAAACCACACATTTCCTGAATATGGTGGGTCATTGATCTCAACCAGACGCACTCTCGACTTGCTTCATGGATGACTATTATTTCTGCATGATTTGAATAAGTGGCTAAAAACGTTTGCTTCATTGATCGCCAAGATATTGTCGTGTCTCCACATGTAAACAAATAGCCTATTTGTGACCGATCTTTATGTGGATCAGATAAATACCCTGCATTTGTGTAACCAATCAGTTCTGACTTGGATTCATTGAGATAGAATAAACTCATGTCCATGGTCCCCCGAAGATATCGAAGTATGTGTTTAACACCATTCCAATGTCTTTTTGTTGGGGAGGAACTGAATCTTGCCAGTAGACTTACTGCAAAACATATATCTGGTCGAGTATTGTTAGCAAGTTACATTAGTGCCCCGACTGCACTAAGGTAAGGAGTTTCATCACCAAGAAGTTTTTCATCCTTCTCTTGAGGTCGAAATGGATTTGTATTGATGTCAAGTGATCTTACCACCATTGGGGTACTCAATGGATGTGAGTTATCCATGTAGAATCGCTTTAATATCTTTTCTATGTATGTTGATTGATGAACAAGTATTCCATTTGATAAATTCTCAATCTGCAGGCCAGGATAAAATTTTGTCTTGCCTAGATCTTTCATTTCAAATTCTGTTTTCAGACACTCAACAACTTCTAAAAGCTCTTTACGAGTGCCAATGATGTTCAAATCATCAACATACACAGCTATTATAACAAATTCAGACTCTGACCGTTTAATGAAAATGCAGGGACAAATCGGGTCATTTTTGTACCCTTTTTTTAACAAATATTCACTCAAACGATTGTACCACATCCTCCCTGACTGTTTCAATCCATACAACGATTTCTGGAGCTTTATTGAACAAGTCTCTCTTGAATTTTTGTATGCTTCAGGCATTTTGAATGCTTCAGGAATTTTCATGAAAATATCGTGGTCCAATGAGCCATATAGATAGGCTGCGACAACGTTCATTAGACGAATTTCAAGCTTTTCATGAACTTCCAGATTTATGAGATATCTGAAGGTGATTGCATCTACCACAGAAGAATATGTCTCGATGTAATCAATGCCAGGTCTTTGAGAAAAACCTTGAGCAACAAGTCGGGCTTTACTTCACCTTTCTCATTTCTTTTTCGTACAAAAACCCATTTGTACCCAACTGGTTTGATACCTTCATGTGTTCGGATTATTGGTCCGAAAACTTCACGTTTTTCTAGTGAAGTCAATTCTGCTTGAATTGCATCCTTTCATTTTGGCCAATCATTTCTCTGTCTACATTCATGAACAAATTTTGGCTCAAAATTTTCATCTTGTTGCATTATGTCAATAGCAACATTATAGGCAAATATGTTGTCAATCACAACATTATTTCGATTTCACATCTTTCTCGTCGAGACATAATTCATTGAAATTTCATTGTTTTCAGAAGTTTGAACCTCCTCGGATATTTCATCATGTGCTATGACTTGGGTCTCATTTTGAGAAACTTCTTTCAACCCATGATCATCTTGATCACTTATTCCTTTTCTCTTTCGAGGATTTTTATCCTTGGAACTAATCGGTCTACCACGTTTCAAATATGGTCGCGACTCATTTGCCTTAATAATTTGTCCCATCGGGACATCAACTCGAACTGGAGCATTAGCAGCTGAAATATGCGATTTAGCAATTTTTGGAAGATAAGTAAAAGCATCTGGCAGCTGATTCACAATATTCTGTAAATAAATTATTCTTTGAACTTTTTTCCCACATTGATTTATTCGAGGATCCAAATGAGATAGAGATGATAAATTCCAATCTATCTCTTTTCTTAACTGCTTATGTTCTCCCCCTTGGGTATACTGATTCATCAAAATGACAATCAGCAAATCTTGTCTTAAATAAATCTCCAATCATAGGCTCCAAATATTTTATGATTAAAGGAGATTCATACCCAACATATATCACCAACCTCCTTTGGGGCCCATCGTTGTGCTTTGTGGAGGAGCAATTGGGATATACACCGCACATCCAAAAATTCTAAGATGGGAAATGTTTGGCTCTTGATCAAAAGCCAATTGCAATGGGGAGAATTCATGATAATTTGTCGGCCTTATGCGCACAAGTGTTGCTGCATGCAAAATAGCATGCTCCCACATAGACACAGACAACTTTGTCCTCATTAGCAATGGCCTAGCTATCAATTGCAGACGTTTAATCAATGATTCACCGTTCTGAGTATGAGCATGCGCAACTGGATGTTCAACTGTTATACTAGTAGATATACAATTATCATTAAATGCCTGAGATGTAAACTCACCAGCATTATCTAGACGGATTATCTTTATTGTATAGTCTGGAAATTGTGCTTTCAATCTTATTATTTGAGCCAACAATCTCGCAAAAGCCATGTTGAGAGTTGATAATAAGCACACATGTGACCATCTTGTAGAAACATCTATCAAGACCATATAATATTTAAAGGGTCCACATGCAGGTTGAATTGATCCACATATATCACCCTGTATACGTTCCAGAAATGCAAGGGATTCAATTCCAACCTTAATTGTTGATGGTTTAATGATCAACTTTCCTTGAGAACAAGCAACACAAGAGAATTTCTTTGATTGAAGGATATTTGGGCTCTTTAAGGTGTGCCCATGTGAATTCTCAATTATTTTGCGCATTATATTGAATCTGGGATGGCCCAACCGGTCATGTCAAATGATAAAATCATTAAAATTAGTAAATATTTTGTTTACTACGGCATGTGATTCAATTGTACTTATACTTGTATAGTACAATCCAGAAGAAAGTGCATGTAGTTTTTCATGCACAATTTTCTTCTCTACATTAATTGTAGTAATGTAAAGGTATTCAACCTTTCCTTCATTAGCTGTCTCAACATGATAGCCATTTTGGCGAATAACTTTGAAACTTAACAAGTTTCTTTGAGACTTACTACAATATAATGCATTATCAATGATCAATATTGTCTCTCCAGGTAGTAACAAGGTCGCTCTTCCAGAGCCCTCAATTAATTTTGTACTACCTGATATTGTGTTGACATATGCCATGTTCATAATCAAATTAGAAAAGTATTTCTTTTCTTTTAATATTGTATGCGTTGTAGCACTATCAAGAAGGCATACATCTCCATTACTCATCTTGAATCCAATTGACAACTAGGAAATTCTATTAATTTTCATTAAAATAAAAATACGAAACAAAACTAACAACGGAAATTTAAATACTTCAAGATGAAGAACATGATAACTAAAAACACATAAGTAAAACATTAACAGACTTCATTTCCCATATAAAAAAGATCAAACATTAGTTTCGATCTCCAAAGAAGTCATCAACTTCCATATGAGTAATGTCACCTAAGCCATCAAAAATATCATCTTTTAAAGCCAAAGTTCCTTCAACATCCTTATCATATTTCTAAGATGTTCTCGGCTTATCATCATCTTTAAGATTCATATGTGACTCAACTCGAGCATTGGAAGAGGAAGCACCACTTTTATTTCCTTTCCTTTTAAAGGAATTTTGGTAGAGCCATACAAAATGTTCATGTGTGCGACATTCATTCTTCCATTGGCTTTTCATGCCACAACAACGACAATTAGTTTTTGAGGGGTTATTTTGAGAACTCATGTTGTTCTCCCTTTTATTATGACTACCACCTCGACGATTGGTGTATCGTCTCTTATCTTTGTCACGTCCCCGTGCATTATTATAGCCCCGATGATCATCTCTTTTTACTTCAGATTGATCACGTGCTTCCACCACATTTGCTTTCGGTAATGAAGCAGCTCTAGTGGGACGAACTTCATAATTTTTCATTAAAAGAGCATTATGTTGCTCAGCCACCAAAAGACAGGAGATCAATTCAGAATATTTCTGAAAACTTTTTTCACGATATTGCTGCTGCAATATCACATTTTAGGCATGGAAGTACTAAGTGTCTTTTCCAACATGTCCTCATCTTTTATAGTCTCTCCACATAATTTCAACTGGGAGATTATCCTGAATACAACAGAGTTGTATTTAATGACGGTCTTAAAATCTTGAAACCGTAAATGCATCCACTCATAACGAGCTCTTGGCAACACTGTTGCCTTTAGGTGGTCATATCTCCCCTTTAAATCAGTCCACAATTTAAGTGGACTTTTAGCATCAGATATTCAATCTTCAGGGCCTCATCAAGATGATGACGAAGGAAAATCATAACCTTCGCCTTATCTTGACTCAATGCTTCATTTTCGTGAGTAATGGTGGCATCAAGACCTTTAGCAGCTAAGTGAATCTCAGCATCGAGTACCCATGAAAGATAATTCTTTTCAGAAATATCTAATACCACAAACTCAAGTTTGAATAAATTCGACATAATGAGATTATGAGAGAATATGTGAATTAAATAAAAATATTTATATAATACCTTTGCAAGTAGCAACTTCGTGTTGATAACGTGTTGTAACGAAAGCTCAGAATGTAATATAATAATAATAATAAGAAGAAGACAAGAAGTATAAGATGTAGGAGAGAAATTTTCTTATTCAAGTGTGACTTCCAAATGGTGATTGATATCTCTATTTATAGTGTTGAGATATCACTCTCAAAAGTCATCTAATTAATAGATACATAGTTATCCTAAAAGTTCTTTATCACATTGAAAGTACTTATATATGAATCCAATTAATACTTGAATAAATCTAATGGATAATCCACATATAATATACAATAGATTTATAACAAATATTTTATTTAATTTTTTATAGATAATACTGAAAAATTTGTTTCGAAAAAGTTGGTATATATGATATAGACTATGTGGTCAGAATGTGGTGACTGGGAACATCCACTCCACATGGACTATACCCGCCAACTCCTTATACACACAACTCCAACACAACCGATTTCATACAAAATCAACAATGGAGCTGCGTTGCTTGCAGAAACTCAATATACCTACAACTGGTTTAGCAGAGAAGCCATTTTTGTGTGGACACCCAATTACATTGATTCACACTAGCACTAAAAGAGGCCCAAATTCCAAGAACCTTAAGCCCCTTCGTTTCAGAGCTCAAATTTCAGGTAAATGCATTTTTGATTATGTGGGGTTGACTGTTACTGTGAAATTGGTCACACCCTTTTGGATTCCTTTTCACATTTTGAAGAAAGAAATGAAAATGATAAAGAAAAGAGTGAAGGATGTATGGTTTTATACCTGTTATTTAAGTGGAGAAGGGTTCTGGGACGAACACATTATCAGGTTTAATATTGAAATAATTTTGGAGGTTTTCAGTGACTTTGAACCTTGCTTATCATAAAAAAAAAAAGGGTTTTTTTGGTGGAGTGAAGTAATTTTTTTTTTCAGTTTTGAGGGATGGGGTTTGTATAAGGTTTAGCATGCTCTTAGTGAAGTACTAGTTGAATGCTTAAAAACATTTGGAGTTAATTCTTTTTCACTCTTTACATGTTCCAATTTGAAGAGTGAGTGGAGGATCATATTCAGTTAGCTGTATTATAACTTTCTGATTGTCTATCATGGACCAAGGGTCTATCGTAAATAACATCTATGCCTCAACGGGGTTCGGAGGTTATGTTATTTTTTGCATACCTTCTTCCCGCCTTAGAGCCCACTTGTGGGATTTCACTGGGTATGTTTTTGTTGTTGTTGTAGTTGTTGCTTGTTGGTAATCTCTCATGGTTATGAAGAGTCCTTCAATGTAAAACCTTCATATTGATGTATTATTGAGATGTATTATTATGCCCTTTCGGATGATCTTCTATTAGCTTTAATGTGTTGTCTTGTTGTACATCCATATTGATTGTCATAGTTTTGCTCTTATAGTGTTTTGTCCATCAATTTTTGTTACTATTTGTTGTAGTACTGTTCTTTTGTTTTCAGTACTTCCGTTACATTTTTTCTGGACAGTTTTTCCTTGAGCCAAGAGTGTATCAAAACAGTCACTCTGCCTCTGAGGTAGGACTAGGAAGGTCTGTGTACACTCTACCCTCCCCACACACTTTGTGGAACTATATGTAGTTGTTGCTTCTATTAGCTTTTACAAGCATGATTTGGAGAGCTTTTGTAGGATGATGTTATATGGTTATTATGGCTGAGCCTGTGAAACCATCTCTACAAGGAAAAGAATTTATTCATTTCTCTCTTGTGGTCTAAAGGTGCTTGATAAATAAGCAATCTTCAAGGAAGTGTTATAATTATATGGATATATCATATATGAATATTGTGCAGCAAAAATTAGCTCATTGGAACCTCAAGGAACTGCAAAAGATGTCAAATCAAAAGATGGAAATCTTGTTTTTGTTGCTGGTGCAACCGGTAGGGTTGGTTCTCGGACTGTAAGGTTGTATTTTGTTTTCAACCTTGACTTTAGTTTGTAAATCCACTAAGCCTGCTACTAAGTATATATTGCTGAAAGACCAGAATGTTTTCAGGGAGCTTTTGAAATTAGGCTTTAAAGTTCGAGCTGGAGTTCGAAGTGCTCAAAGAGCTCAACCTCTTGTCAAAGTAAAAATTCTGACTAGTGGAAACATATGATTTTACTGGATAACGTGCTTCTAGATCCTTTATGACTCATAAATTGTTCCTTGTTACAGAGTGTTGAGAAGATAAAACTTGAGAATGCTACGGATGGAGGAGCAAAAGGTAAGATTGATGCAGAAAGGACTTCTCATGTCTGACTATGGTATTAGCAGTTTAGAGTTAATGTGCTTCTTTGGAACATCACATGTTACATTTGGTCTTTAGCCCAGCTATAGAGAAGCTTGAAATTGTGGAATGCGATTTGGAGAAAAGTGATCAGATTAGGTCTGCACTGGGCGATGCATCAATTGTTATATGTTGCATTGGTGCCAGTGAAAAGGAGATCTTTGATGTTACTGGACCATATCGAATTGATTACCTGGCTACTAAGAACCTTATTGATGCAGGTATAAGGAATTCTGATTTAAATTGTAGATGTTACTCAAATCTTTTTTCGTCATATTGTCTACAATTCGTTCCTTCAGAAGCAATTGGTATTGATTAAAATCAGATGCAGTGCCATTAAAATACTCACACTCACATAAAATGACTGATAGAAAGTTGATTGTTTCCTCCGTGCAGCAACCGTCGCAAAAGTTGACCACTTTATCTTGCTCACATCTTTGGGAACAAACAAGGTCGGTTTTCCTGCAGCAATTCTCAAGTAAGTCTAGGAGTATTCTGATTCACATTAGAGTCCTTGGAAGATATATTTGGCTTTAATATGAAAACGTTTTCTTAAGTTCATTGACTCGCCATTTTGTTATGGTATGTAAGTTTGTTTTGGGGAGTCCTCCTTTGGAAAAGGAGAGCAGAAGAGGCACTGCTTGCCAGTGGGCTTCCTTATACTGTGAGTTCTTCTCTGTATTATGTGTTGGAAATACAAAAGTTAGGTGATATGTGTCTTAACTGCAATATGGTGCTCATATTTCACTCTGCTATTCAGATTGTGAGACCTGGAGGAATGGAACGTCCCACTGATTCTTTCAAAGAAACTCACAATATTACTCTTTCGGAGGAAGATACTTTATTTGGTGGTCTCGTGTCAAACCTTCAGGTTCCTAACAAAGTTTTATTTGCAATTAAAATTTCTTGACCTCGTTAGGGTAACTTGGTACGTTATCTACACTAATAAATTTTTTTTTAACATGATATGAAAATACATTCCAGCATGTAATTCAATGGGCTTGTGATGTGGTTAACTGTTCAGAGATAAATAATACTTTCCTTGAGTAGTTTTCATGCTGAAAATCAAAGTGAAAGGTTCTTTTTTATTTTTCTAGTTCTCTGTCTCAACTAAAAGTTTGCATTGATTTCTTAAAGTTAAAAGGTTCCTTTGTGGCTCAAATTTCATGAGAGCAATAGTCCGACATCACATAATGAATACTCCCACTGGTGCACAGAAATACTTGTTACATACAGGACCCAAAATCTCTAAATGGGCGATGAACAATTATGAGTTGCAACCATTATGCATTTTGTTATCTCTGATGTCAACCGATAGCATTTTATCTGGGCTGTCAGGGGTTACTCTTCTTGGACATTTTACAAAGTCACGTGAGACCTATTGGCATAAAGAAAAATGGTTGAAGTATTTGCTAAGTCTCATAAATTTTGTTCATATCAAGAGCTAGCAATTTACAGTCAGCAGCTAAGACAACTCTGATTGATCAGGTGGCAGAACTAATGGCGGTTATGGCCAAAAACCGGAGCCTTTCATACTGTAAAGTGGTTGAAGTAGTTGCAGAAACAACAGCACCGTTGACCCTCATGGAGGACCTTCTTGCAAAAATTCCCCCCCAACGTGTTGAGGTTTCCCCACCCAAGGTAATTTCATTTAGTTCTTCATGGAAAACAGAGATTACATTGCCCAAAATGGCTTTTATACAGAATTAGGATAAATGAGGCATTCATGCCACTGTCTTTAAAACAGAGAACCTTCCAATGCTGTCTTTATAAGGGACTTATGTACTCTGATACTCCTAATAAATTCATGCAGAGGACCTTAGAATCACTTCATTTTAAGTCTTATTAACCCAGTTGTTTCTAGGAAACTGGTGATTTACAGAAATCTGCAACTCCAACCAGTATTACGTCTGAGATCCCTGATGCCTCGCTCGAGAAAAAACCTTCTGAAACAAAGTTGAAAGCAGCAGCACCTCTCTCTCCATATACTGTGTAAGCTTGATTATTTATTTTCTGTTAGGTGCATGTTTCTTCTTCAAATGAACTTATGCTTCTTTTCTGTTTTACTTTTCCGGAAGCTATGAAGAACTAAAGCCACTAATATCTCCTACTCCAACCCCTAGCATAGGCACAAGTTCAACCAAAGAAGGCAAAGCAGGCTCACCACACCTTCTTCCTGTCAGTTTTGCTGAATGCCTCTCAAAGTGAGAATCTTTCCATTATATAGAGAGAATAAATATTACAAATCCCTAAAGATCCGTTATTCCTATCCCTAAAGATCAGCTATTCTATCTCTACCAATCTGCTATTCAATCCCTCCAAATCCGCTATTCTATCACAATATTTATTCCTTTGATTCTACAACAAATCTATATGATCATGCTAATTTATATCACTATCTAATTACATTAATATATACAATTATTTAGATTTCCATCATGCTAACATCCCCCCTCAAACTGATGCCGGTGGATCAAGAAGCATCAATTTGCCTACTAGAAACTGATGGCGTTGTCGTGCCATAGATTTTGTAAACGCATTAGCTATTTGAAGATCACTGGACACATGTGGAAGAGTAATGACTCCTTTATCTACAGCTTCTCGTATATAATGACAATCTACTTCGATGTGTTTGGTCCTCTCATGAAAAACTGGATTAGTAGCAATCTGAATAGCACTTGTATTATCAGCATGGAGAGGAGTAGGATGAGATTGAGGAAATCCAATCTCAGCAAGTAATCCACGAAGCCATACAACCTCGGAGCAAGCAGTAGACATGGATCGATATTCAGCCTCTGTTGAAGATTTTGACACACAATCTTGCTTTTTACTCTTCCACGATATCAATGACTCTCCAAGAAACATGCACCAACCAGTGACTGAACGACGAGTATCAGGACATCCCGCCCAGTCAGAATCACTAAAAGCATTAAGACGAATAGGAGAACCACTTGGAAAGAACAATCCACGAGTAGATGTTCCTAGAAGATACCGAATGATGCGACGAACAGCCACCAAGTGGAGATGACGGGGAGCTTGCATAAATTGGCTAACTTGTTGCACTGCAAAAGAGATATCAGGCCGAGTAATAGTAAGGTAATTTAGACTCCCAACTTATTGTCGAAACATAGTTGGATCAGGAAGAAGATCGCCTTCCTCATGACGATACTTCACATTCAATTCCAATGGAGTATCTACGGAGGAGGAATCCTGAAGACCAGCCAAAGAAATCAGATCCTGAGTATATTTGTGTTGGTTTAGAAACACACCTGAAGCAACATTATGAACTTTCAAACCCAAAAAATATGTAAGAGTACCAAGATCTTTCATATGAAAAGAATCTTTAAGCTGCTGTTGGAGGCTAGTAATTAGTGAAGAATCAGTTCCTGTGATGATAATGTCATCTACATACACCAAAAGAAGAACACAACCTGTAGATGTTTTTCGAAGAAACAAAGACGAGTCATATTTGCTCTGCTCAAAAGAAAATTGTAGCAAAGTAGACCGGAACTTATCAAACCAAGCTCTTGGAGCTTGTTTTAATCCATACAAAGACCGCTTCAACTTGCACACATCTGATGTAGGTGATGAGAACAAACCAGGTAGAGGTTTCATATAAATCTCTTCTTTGAGATCACCATGGAGAAAAGCATTTTTGACATCCATTTGATAAAGAGACCAGTTTTGTGAAGCAGCAATGGCAATAATAGTTCGCACCGTAGTCATTTTTGCTACTGGTGCAAAAGTCTCCTCATAGTCCACCCCATACTCTTGTCTGTTACCAAGAACAACCAATCGAGCTTTGTACCGATCAAGAGTTCCATCAGAATGAAGTTTAATTGAATAAACCCATTTACATCCAATAGGGCGGACATTTGAAGGACATGAAACAATGTCCCATGTGTCATTTTCTTTAAGAGCCAAAAGTTCCTCCTCCATTGCTTTTTGCCAACATTCAAGCTTGGAGGCTTGTGAGTAACCTGTTGGAATAGAGATGGTGGATAAAGTAGAAGAAAAACCATACCGTTTAGGAGTTTGAGACACTCTAGTAGATCGCCGAGGAGGCTCAAGAGGAGCAGGCCTTGGAAAAATCTCAGATTCTGGTTGTAGAGCAGTCTCAGGTGGCGGATCTGTTTCAGGATGGGGTAAAGTTGGCCGACGTCGTTCATACACAAATCCTGGTTTGAACCGCTTAGAAAACAATGACAAATCCTCAAAAGTAGGAAGAAGAGGGGAACAGAAGAAGACTCAATATGAGTATGAAAGAAATACTGATTCTCAAAGAAAATAACATTCCTAGAAACACGAAATTTGTTAGAATTTGGATCATAACAAATAAATCCTTTCTGCGAAGTACTATAGCCCATAAAAGCACATCTAATAGACTGAACAGAGAGTTTGTTGCGTTGAGAAGGAGGAAGGTGCACAAAACAAACACAACCAAATGTATGAAAACTATGATAGCTAGGATGCTTGTGAAAAAGACGATAATATGGAGATTCAAGGTTTAACACTTTAGATGGAAGTCTATTAATCAAATAGACAGCAGTAGACACAACTTCAACCCAATATTTAGATGGAACAGAGGACTCAATCAATAAAGTACGAGTGACATCCAAAAGATGACTGTTTTTACGCTCAGCAACCCCATTTTGTTGTGGCGTGTATGGGCAAGAGCGTTGTGATACAATTCCTTTCTCAAGCAACAAATTATTGAATTCATGAGACATATATTCTCCACCAGAATCAGATCTTAATATTTTGATGCATGTGGAAAATTGAGTCTCAACGTAAGCCAAAAACTTCTTGAATATGGAAAACACTTCAGATTTAGATCGAAGAAAATACACCCATGTAAACCGACTATGGTCATCTATAAATGTCACAAAATCCTTGAAATGAGCATGAGAGATTACTGGTGAAATTCCCCAAATATCACTATGAATGACATCAAAACACTTTGCAGCACGACTACCAAAATTAGGAAAAGGAAGAGTTTTACTTTTGCCTAATTTACAAGTAGAACAATCAAAGGAAGCAACTGAAAATTGATTTTTATTTCCCAATAAACCAGAATTGGACAAATGAGACAACACAATAGAATTTGGATGTCCTAGACGTTTATGCCAAACCTCATTCTTAGTAGTGGTGGAAGCAAAAGCCAGAACACGAGGAATAGAAAAGTGTATAGGAAACAATCTTCCAACTTTAGGCCCCTTCGCGATTATCGTCCCCGACACCTGATCCTGCACAAGGCGCACATTACGAGAAAAGTTCACATTACAATTGTTATCTACCAATTGGCCAACCGAAATAAGACTAGTGGAGAGCTTTGGTGATACAAAAACATTCTTGAAAGTTTCAGTAATATCCCCAACCTTGGTAATGGGTAAATTAATACCATTGGCCAACCTGAATTTGTGTTGGACCATTATACTCACGGATGTTTTTGAGTATATCAGTTGAGTTGGTCATATGATTGGAAGCGCCAGAATCAACAAGCCAAAATTTAGATATTACCTCATTACTTTGTAGTCCCAAAGTTGAAAATGCTGACAAGATCATTTGTTGTACCATTTGAGGAGTAATAACTTGTCCTACCGAAGATGAGCTATCTGTAGTGGAATCATTTATCCCAACTTGGAAAGCCTTTGTCCTACGGTTTTGAGGACGTGTGGGACACTCTTTGATAATGTGTCCTTGTTGTTTACAATAATTACAGAACTTCTTGCCACAATTGCGAGCAATATGACCATATTTCTTGCAATTGTAGCATTGAATTCTAGCCATATCCACGCCCTTTCCTTTCCCTTGAGTTGCAAATGCAACAGTGACAACATTTCCTTGATGAAAAACATTTTGTGTGACGAGACGCTGCTCCTCACGAAGTAATTCCCTAAAACAGACATCCAACGAGGGAGATGGATCACGACTCATCAAGTTGGAGCGAACACTTTCAAAGTCAGATCGTAATTTCATCAAAAATTGATCTCGCTTGCTTTGTTCATGAACTCCTTGAATGATGGAGAGAGATTCAGAAGGTATTTTAGCATAAACGATATCGGTAAATTCAGCCCATAAGTTCTGAAATCTAGAGAAATAATCTTGAATAGAGAGACCTCCTTGTGAATACATAGCAATTTCATGCTCTAACTGAAAGCGCCTTGCGCTATGGTCTTGGTTGTAAACCTTTCGTAAATAATCCCACATGGCCTTTGCTGTCTTGTATGGCCTGAGATTAAGAACAATAAGAGGGTCAATTGACCCTAAAATCCATGTCATCACCCGAGCATCTTTAACCTTCCATTGACCGAGCTTTTTAGGATCGGTAGGAGTAGGATCGCTTCCATCTATATGTCCCCGTAATTCTTTTCCGGTGACAAATAGTTTGAATTGAAATTCCCAGGCGGAGTAATTTTTTCCCGTGAAACGAACATGGAAAGACTCAAACTGATATGACGACATGTTTTTGACAAGCTAAGGAAGATAGAAATGCAATGATGCAAAATAACCAGAATGAAAAGAGACTAAGATTCCAAGATTCCTTAACTTCCAAGATACTTAGGACTAACTGTTGACTAACAGTAAGCAGAACCAAAACTTCCAAAAAATTATTTTGGAAGGAACCACAGATGAAGGACACTAATAATCAAAGCACTGAAAAAGGCTCTGATACCATGTCAGTTTTGCTGAATGCCTCTCAAATGAGAATCTTTCCATTATATAGAGAGAATAAATATTACAAATCCCTAAAGATCCGTTATTCCTATCCCTAAAGATCAGCTATTCTATCTCTACAAATCTGCTATTCAATCCCTCCAAATCCGCTATTCTATCACAATATTTATTCCTTTGATTCTACAACAAATCTATATGATCATGCTAATTTATATCACTATCTAATTACATTAATATATACAATTATTTAGATTTCCATCATGTTAACACTTCGGAAATTAGTTCTTCAGAAAACTCAATCCCTGAAACTGATAGAAATACTCAAAAGACGGACAAAAATAAAACAGCTCCTTCCTCACCTTATCCACTGTAACCTCATCTGCGTCCTCTCCACTTTAATTTTCACTGTTGTTGACTGTATACAAAGTGTGAAGATTAGACATCCCAGAATATGTCAAATAGAATCATCATGGTCCACAATATTCTGAAATTTCCGATTCACGATGACAGAATCTGATATGCACTCAGTAAACACATTAAGTGTATATGAATTTGTTAATCTTTGTTAATGCAAAGAATATGCTTTGTATTTTCAGTGTGTGCTTGTCTCGTGGAACCTGATCTAATGATGTTTATTAGGGAATACATCTAAGCAAAATAAGAGAAATACGAACTCCTGTTTTTCATTTAAAGTATCATATTTGAAACTTTACATACAGACTTCACTGGAATCTTGCATATAATTACTTTTATTACCACAGTTATGCAGATCTTAAACCGCCTACATCTCCTAGTCCAATTCCTCCTGGTGGTCATCAAGCAGGTACAAGTGGAGCAGAAGATAGCAAACCCACTAAAGAAGCCTCTTCTGTTGTTGATTATGCTTTTGACAAAGCAGAATTGCTGACTACAAGGCCTTCGTCTCCATATGCTGCGTTAAGTAATTCCTGAGTTAGTCCAACTACTTACAAGCAAGTATAGTGTATTTTATTTGCTGACTGATTCAATCTTGGCAGTTATGAAGATTTAAAGCCACCTACATCTCCTAGTCCAAATCCTCCCGGAGGTCGTCAAGAAGGTTCAAGTGGAGCAGAAGATAGTGAACCCACTAAGGCAGCCTCTTCTGTTGTTGATTCTACTTTTGACAAAGCAGAATTGCTGACTATAAGGCCTTTGTCTCCGTACACTGCGTTAAGTCATTCCTGAATTAGTCCAACTACTTACACACAAGCATAGTGTATCTTATTTGCTGACTGATTTAATCTTGGCAGTTATGAAGATTTAAAGCCACCTACATCTCCTAGTCCAATTCCTCCCGGTGGTCGTCAAGAAGGTGCAAGTGGAGCAGAAGATAGCGAACCCACTAAGGCAGCCTCTTCTGTTGTTGATTCTACTTTTGACAAAGCAGAATTGCTGACTACAAGGCCTTTGTCTCCGTACACTGCGTTAAGTCATTCCTGAGTTAGTCCAACTACTTACACGCAAGCATAGTGTATCTTATTTGCTGACTGATTTAATCTTGGCAGTTATGAAGATTTAAAGCCACCTACATCTCCTATTCCAATTCCTCCCGGTGGTCGTCAAGAAGGTGCAAGTGGAGCAGAAGATGGCGAACACACTAAGGCAGCCTCTTCTGTTGTTGATTCTACTTTTGACAAAGCAGAATTGCTGACTACAAGGTGTTTGTCTCTGTCAGTTTTGCTGAATAAATATTACAAATCCCTAAAGATCCGTCATTCCTATCCCTAAAGATCAGCTATTCTATCTCTACAAATCTGCTATTCAATCTCTCCAAATCCGCTATTCTATCACAATATTTATTCCTTTGATTCTACAACAAATCTATATGATCATGCTAATTTATATCACTATCTAATTACATTAATATATACAATTATTTAGATTTTCATCATGCTAACATCCCCCCTCAAATTGATGCCGGTGGATCAAGAAGCATCAATTTGCCTACTAGAAACTGATGGCGTTGTCGTGCCATAGATTTTGTAAACGCATCAGCTATTTGAAGATCACTGGACACATGTGGAAGAGTAATGACTCCTTTATCTACAGCTTCTCGTATATAATGACAATCTACTTCGATGTGTTTGGTCCTCTCATGAAAAACTGGATTAGTAGCAATCTGAATAGCACTTGTATTATCAGCATGGAGAGGAGTAGGATGAGATTGAGGAAATCCAATCTCAGCAAGTAATCCACGAAGCCATACAACCTCGGAGCAAGCAGTAGACATGGATCGATATTCAGCCTCTGTTGAAGATTTTGACACACAATCTTGCTTTTTACTCTTCCACGATATCAATGACTCTCCAAGAAACATGCACCAACCAGTGACTGAACGACGAGTATCAGGACATCCCGCCCAATCAAAATCACTAAAAGCATTAAGATGAATATGAGAACCACTTGGAAAGAACAATCCACGAGTAGATGTTCCTAGAAGATACTGAATGATGCGACGAACAGCCACCAAGTGGAGATGACGGGGAGCTTGCATAAATTGGCTAACTTGTTGCACTGCAAAAGAGATATCAGGCCGAGTAATAGTAAGGTAATTTAGACTCCCAACTAATTGTCGAAACATAGTTGGATCAGAAAGAAGATCGCCTTCCTCACGACGATACTTCACATTCAATTCCAATGGAGTATCTACAGAGGAGGAATCTTGAAGACCAGCCAAAGAAATCAGATCCTGAGTATATTTGTGTTGGTTTAGAAACACACCTGAAGCAACATTATGAACTTCCAAACCCAAAAAATATGTAAGAGTACCAAGATCTTTCATATGAAAAGAATCTTTAAGCTGCTGTTGGAGGCTAGTAATTAGTGAAGAATCAGTTCCTGTGATGATAATGTCATCTACATACACCAAAAGAAGAACACAACCTGTAGATGTTTTCCGAAGAAACAAAGACGAGTCATATTTGCTCTGCTCAAAAGAAAATTGTAGCAAAGTAGATCGGAACTTATCAAACCAAGCTCTTGGAGCTTGTTTTAATCCATACAAAGACCGCTTCAACTTGCACACATCTGATGTAGGTGATGAGAACAAACCAGGTGGAGGTTTCATATAAATCTCTTCTTTGAGATCACCATGGAGAAAAGCATTTTTGACATCCATTTGATAAAGAGACCAGTTTTGTGAAGCAGCAATGGCAATAATAGTTCGCACCGTAGTCATTTTTGCTACTGGTGCAAAAGTCTCCTCATAGTCCACCCCATACTCTTGTCTGTTACCAAGAACAACCAATCGAGCTTTGTACCGATCAAGAGTTCCATCAGAATGAAGTTTAATTGAATAAACCCATTTACATCCAATAGGGCGGACATTTGAAGGACATGAAACAATGTCCCATGTGTCATTTTCTTTAAGAGCCAAAAGTTCCTCCTCCATTGCTTTTTGCCAACATTCAAGCTTGGAGGCTTGTGAGTAACCTGTTGGAATAGAGATGGTGGATAAAGTAGAAGAAAAACCATACCGTTTAGGAGTTTGAGACACTCTAGTAGATCGCCGAGGAGGCTCAAGAGGAGCAGGCCTTGGAAAAATCTCAGATTCTGGTTGTAGAGCAGTCTCAGGTGGCGGATCTGTTTCAGGATAGGGTAAAGTTGTCCGACGTCACTCATACACAAATCCTGGTTTGAACCGCTTAGAAGACAATGACAAATCCTCAAAAGTAGGAAGAAGAGGAGAAATAGAAGATGACTCAATATGAGTAGGAAAGAAATACTGATTCTCAAAGAAAATAACATTCCTAGAAACACGAAATTTGTTAGAACTTGGATCATAACAAATAAATCCTTTCATCTATATGTCCCCATAATTCTTTTCCGGTGACAAATAGTTGGAATTGAAATTCCCAGGCGGAGTAATTTTTTCCCGTGAAACGAACATGGAAAGACTCAAACTGATATGACGACATGTTTTTGACAAGCTAAGGAAGATAGAAATGCAATGATACAAAATAGCCAGAATGAAAAGAGACTAAGATTCTAAGATGCCTTAACTTCCAAGATACTTAGGACTAACTGTTGACTAACAGTAAGCAGAACCAAAACTTCCAAAAAAAAAATTCTGGAAGGAACCACAGATGAAGGACACTAAGAATCAAAGCACTGAAAAAGGCTCTGATACCATGTCAGTTTTGCTGAATAAATATTACAAATCCCTAAAGATCCGTCATTCCTATCCCTAAAGATCAGCTATTCTATCTCTACAAATCTGCTATTCAATCCCTCCAAATCCGCTATTCTATCACAATATTTATTCCTTTGATTCTACAACAAATCTATATGATCATGCTAATTTATATCACTATCTAATTACATTAATATATACAATTATTTAGATTTTCATCATGCTAACAGTCTCCATAGCGTTATGTCATTCCTGAGTTAGTCCAACTACTTACACGCAAGCATAGTGTATCTTATTTGCTGACTGATTCAATCTTGGCAGTTATGAAGATCTAAAACCACCTACATCCCCTAGTACAAATCCTCCCGGAGGTCGTCAAGAAGGTGCAAGTGGAGCAGAGGATAGCAAACCCACTAAGGAAGCCTCTTCTGTTTATTTATTTACTTTTGACAAAGCAGAGTTACTGACTACAAGGCCTTTGTCTCCATACACTGCGTTAAGTCATTCCTGAGTTAGTCCAACTACTTACATGCAAGTATACTGTATCTTATTTGCTGACTGATTCAATCTTTGCAGTTATGAAGATTTAAAGCCACCTACATCTCCAAGTCCAAGACCGAGTGGTTCGAAATCCTCAGCAACCGTGGAAGTAACATCAGCAGTTACTGGAGGCAACGATGTGGCAATCGATAGTGCTAACAATTTCTCCAAGGAGGATTCATCAAAAATTTCAGCTTTCTGTCATTCTCCCTACCCTGCGTAAGTAGAGTTAGCTTTTTACTTGACAGATTGCTCTGCATCAATTTTGATAGGAACTGGATATCAGCTATATCTCCTCCTTTTTTTCCAATTTGAGAATAAGTGGAAGTATCGTTTTCAATAACTTTACCACATCTTCAGACTTTGGGTCCAGTTTCTTGACAAGATCTTTGTCTTGGAAAGAATAAAAAAACAAGATAAAAATGAGTAAAGTAAAATTCTAGATGTTGAGTCATAACAGTACCTATCTCATTTCTTGTCTTGATGTTACTATGTGGTTTGACCAATTTTCGACTTATCTCAAAGGTTACACCATAATCAGATATGTCAACCTCAACCCCCTCCCATATCACCATCATCAAATGCACCAACCCTGACAAGAATCACCAGAAAATTTAAGTTGCGCGGACTCTTCAGTTTCAATGCCGCACCCGTGTCTGATTCTCCAAAAATACACTACTTTTGGAGAATCCGACACGCACCCATTGACAATTTTGAAGAGTCCAGCAATATAGCCAGCAATTGCAGATAGTAGCCTTTAGTGATAGTAGCCAATGTAATACTCCCTCCGTTCCTATTTATATATCGACCTTACTAAAAGTAGGTTGTCCTTAATATTTGTCATTTTACTAAGTCAATGCATAAATAACACTATTTTACCCTTAAGAGTTATTAGACTTTGAAAGTATGAATTTGACCAGCATAGGAAATCCAAAATATTCATGTTCATTGGTCAATTTAATTAATCAAAATAAATTAATTTTATTAAAAACTTAGACTTCTAGATAACACTAAATAAGGGTGCAATGGTAAACTAACCTATTTTCTTAAGGGAGGTTGAATCTAAAATGATGACATATAAATAGGAACAGAGGGAGTAGTTGATAAGGTTGTGTTTTAGATATCTTAGGTCCTCCTGAGGAATAAAGGAATGACATAATCCATGTGATGTTTTGCCACTTCTTTTAAGTTGTGCTATAAAACTGAACTTCCTGTCTTTCGTTGCATTGAACAGGTATGAGGACTTCAAGCCTCCAAGTTCTCCAACGCCATCTTTCAATAAAATGTGAAGGGCTGGAATCTAGTTCTGTTTTGCTTCAAGGAATTAATAACTAGTTGTATCTCGGCAAGCCTATCGCGTAATGCATCAACTCAAGCATTACCGTTGGAGCAATTTTTTCATGATATATTTATTTTGTTTTTTCACTTGTATTTGACTTGTTGATGCCAACTCACATACTGTCAAGTGTCAACTGTTAACTCTATTAGCATTCACATGTTATTGTATAAAATGAGACCACATTTTCCTTGTTCATCTGTGAAAAGTAGAGGAATTTCCAATTCTGAACAAAAGTAGTAAGTTAAGGCCAAAAGATGTGGATAATTACTTTTTGGGGGGCAATAGTTAATTTTTATCGATGTTGTAGGATGGGTTTGGCACAGATAGTTATGATTGGTTGAATATAACTATCAAAGGAATATTTACTGACCAGAAGAAAATAAATTCTAATTTGATCCCTCAATTATGGTCAAAAAGAATACGCTAGAGGAAGGGGTTGAACCTTCGACCTTGTGGTTAACAGCCACACGCTCTAACCAACTGAGCTACTCCAGCTTTGTCTCTGGCCTTGCAAAACAAATTTATATAAACGTTTTCTTTTCTTTGTCATTGCTAACTACTTTTCTTGACTCAACCAATAGTATACTGTGATAAATATTTGGAGATGGTAACCAGAAAATAGCAACTTGCAAGCTTTGAACTGCTATTTCCCAAGTTCAGATTTTATGTCTATGTTACAGATATTGATTGTCCTTACAAATCCTAATTATTCTCTCTTTTTTTTTTTACAATTTTTCTCCTCATTCCTACTCTTGAAAAGATAACAAGCAGCTAAGGATCAGGTAAATGCAATATCATACTTAATTACTGGAAACGTTTCCAAACATCAAAAAAGAACTTGAAGAAACTTCCAACTTGCATAACAATCAAATTCTCATAATACCAAGAGTGCATATATCAATCAAAGCAGCCTACAACACTTGAATGTTTTTTCAATTAATCACTGTATTCCCCAACTCCCATTGAGATCTTTCCTTAGCTTAAAGACTATGAACCTTGAGGCAATTTGATATATCATGAACCAAATGAGCAAGCATTAGTACTGTTAAATATGACCATACTCATGTAAAACTTCATTGTTCTAATAAGAGTTAAAAAGACTTTCAAGTTCAACCAATCATATCAAGTACTATCTCATTGTATGTAAAATGGAACAATCGAGTTCCATTGAATATTGATCAATTGATCTAACTGTGGGAAAGAGTTTCACTAATTAATCATCAAAATGGAGAGTTTCAGTCTCAACTTTCTGGTTGATTAATCAATGAATATCTATGTTTCTTCTTCTTATTCCATTACTGGCAATTTATTCTAGTCCTGATTTGAACCCAAAACAGGAAAAACTGGCAAGAAAAATACAGGAACCAACAAATCAGTAGCCAAACAAACTACAAATGTTCTTCATATATCAGCAATGATAACCTCATTTTACAAAAAGATAGTAACACTAAAGTAACTAACAGAAGGAGAAGCTAAGCAACCAGGGATTTGAAGAATGATCAAGTGAAATTCAATTATTTACGCTATAGTTTGATACTACAGTATTACTCAACAAAACAAACAGTAGTCAAGTTTCAGAGACCTTCATGCTCTTCAATATTCCCCAGCACTGATGATCGCATGTTAGATGGAGCAAAATCATCATGAACGTCACAGACTCCACCACTTCCAGAGACGTCACAGTGTGCGTGTGACTGTTCCATCTGAGCGAAGCCTTTCTGATCAGCTGTGACGTGATGATGCATGTGAGGAAATGAAACAGACACTCCATGAATCACAATCCTAGTGTTATGCAGCAGATCAAAATGCACAACCCTCACGTAATTAATCTTCATAGGAGCTAAAACACCTCCTCCACCGGCAGTAGTTACCACCAATTTCTGTTCGCCCTCCATAGTCGGCAACACTGTCCCCACAGGCAAACTCACCATTTCCCCAGCCATAATCCTCCTATTTGGCACAACATGGAACATGAAATGGGGGAGATACGCATGTCCTCCACTAGCAAAAATCGACACATCATCTAAAGCAAACACCGTCATTGCCTTAAGCTCCGAAAGCTCAGCGTACTTCACCCTCAGCGCTAGTGCTACAATACTGTAACCGCTGTTCCTCAACCTGATAATGGCATCCTTTAACATGAAGCGCATAACAGAGAAAGGCGATGCAGAGGAAACTGTAGAAACCGAATTAGGAAGAGGAAATGAGTCAAACGACAGAGAACTCATTCTCTCCACATTGCAGGAAAGCGGAGAGAGATGCGATACAAAGCCTCGCAATCCATGTACAAGGATCATTCCATTATTGAACAGATCCGGCTGAGCAACTTCAACGCCGTTGATGAAAACCTTCGGATCACGAGAAGTAGCGGAGAAAGTGACGGTGAGGCATCGATTCGGAGCTACAGTTTCCAGCTTAGTACCAAAAGCTAAAGAGCGAAGAAAGTGAAGCGGATAGATTCCAGGAACAGAGTGTTCCTGAAGTAGCAATCGGAGAGAGCAAGTAGGACAAGTGATTAGAGAAGAGTCAGCTGTAGCGAAGACGGTGACTGGAGTGCCGGTAGTTGAGAGATTGGCGGCAGAAGCGGCGGCGGAGAGCTGCTGGAAACCGAGTGAAGAGAGAACATTAGGGAAGAGAGAAGGGGAAAATGTGTGGTCGTGAGGAGATATCACCGGCGACGGTGTAGGTGAGTCGGGGAAAATTGCTGTGGAAGCGGAAATCATGAAGAGAGCAATGAGAAGCAGAAGGGGATTGTGAGAAATCGCCATTGTTGTTGCTCTCTCTCGAGAAAATGGGTGTGAAAAAGATGAATGGGGGAAGGAAAGGTCTGTGCAGGTCTATATGTAGCTGTAACTTGTCACTCACAGGGCGGGAAACCCAATTCAGTTATGAGATTCCTCCACTGAATTGACATGTTTGCCCCTATTGATATTTTGTCAGACACAAAAGTTTAAAATGCTAATTTGACTAGTATATATTATTATTATTATTATTATTATTACTAAAATAGGTTGAAAAAATTAATTTGTTTAATAGAGGAAATACTAAGAAGTTTGACTAGTTAAATGAATTACTATAATTTTATGAGAATTCTGAAACAATAAAAAATAGAGAAAAGGGTCAAAAATATCTCTCTACTTTGATTTATTGATTGAATTTGTTCTTATCGTTAAAATGAAGTTATTTATATACTCGTCATTAGCAAACTTATCATTTGTACCCTCCAAATTAACGATTACCCAAAATCGATCCCAAATCCCTTATTTCAATTTGAATTACCCATGTAAAATTAATTTTCTCTTTTAAACTCGACCCGACCCACTAAACCAAATTACATTGGTGAGACTTCAAACTTTCTTTCCCAATATTGTCAAAAACAGAGATTTTACACAGTAATATACAACTCAATATACATAAACCAACAAAAAAGAAAAAGCACCATTAGAGGAAATGGAAAGCTATTGTCATGGTACAAATCGTTTTTGCATAAATGGTATGAAATAAATGAGATAACACCATTAGAGTATTTGGTGTTGTTTTCTTGTACTCCGACAACCCACAACCCTTGAACGATTCCAACGGTGACAAATACAACTGAAGAAATCATAATTGCAGATTCACATCATCTCCTGGCAACGATGACGATCAAAAAGCAAGAGGCCGATTCCCTTCTGCCTCACTGTTTCACCCCATCTTCTACACTATATTTTCTTCCATATTCTCTATTTTCAATCTTTCAACTTTTCTCCATTGATTTGAACCGAAACCCCCCCCCCCCTCAATATTTCAATTTTTTTATCTCGAAAAAACATGTTGGTAATTGGCAGGCGGTAACATGGTTCAAATCGATTTGTGCCGGTTCGTTGAAATCGGAGGAAGAGTAAGAAGAACGAAGCGTGAACCAATTCGTCGGAATCAGACGAATATTAATAAAGAAAAGAAAGAGAACGAAGAGAGTTGAGACGATTTTGGTAACCTTTTTTATGCAACATGAAGAAGTTATTGATCAAGTTGTTGAGAGGGAAAGAGAACATAGGAGATTGTTGTTATTTGTTTAGTATAATGGGTCAGGTCGGGTTTGAGTAATTTTAATTGAAATTGGATTGATTTTTATTGATTTAGGATTTCCGTCTAAATAAGGGTACATATGACAAGTTTGCTTCATTTTAACGGCAAGGGCAAATTTAACCAATAAATCAAAGTTGAGGAGTATTTTTGACCTTTTCCCCTAAAAAATATTATTGGTGGAGTGATAAGAAAGAGGATTTTGAGACCTTCCAAAATGGATATCATCCTATATAAACTTCTAATGAGAGTGAACAAACGACTTGAAGAACGATTAGTCGATTTGACGAGTTGAGTTATAATCGCATTTTAGTGATTATTTAAGCTTAAAGCAGCTTCTGAATGGATTAATAATCCGCTTATTTATTAATTCAGTCTAATTTGATCCGCTCATTTGACAACTCTAAGTATGACAATATGTTTCTTCATAATTTTAGTGTAGTGCTTGAGATTTGAATTGGTATCTCAAATAAATATCGACCTCCCTCAATTACTAAGTTAATCTCTAATCTTATGTACACGAGGTTCAAAATCTATATACTTTTGAATATAATTTGGAGATGGACAAAGTCAATTTCTCACTTGTTGAATATTTTGTTGGTGATGGACATACTCGGTTGCCCATAACTTGAATTTTATTATTGCAAAGTAAGAACCCATTCTAGTCTTGCAATTTTTACACACAAATAATTCTTGTACTCACACTCTAGCAAACTCTTTATTACTTCTCACTCACTTGTTGTTTGATCTCTTGCTTACTTTCTTTTTTTGCTTTCCTACTTGGTTTTTTGCACTTAGTTACAAATCAAATGCATCATCTCTATTTTAGGAGGTCATGGAAGAATCTAGAAGGTACATATTATTCTCTTCTAGAATGTTCCTAGCCCATTCTTTTCTAGAACATTTCTGGATTTTTCTATTTAGAATACCATTCTAGAGATCTTCCTTCGGTTCTTTCGAATTTTGAAATATTCTAGATTTTTATAGATTTATCCTAAATAAATAATTAAGTCAGTGATGAATTTGTAACACTCCTCATTCTTAACTTTTTCTTGCATCAATTGTGAGCAATTTTTGAAACTCTGCAAGCATCATCCACTACTTTTAAGGATCTCCACCTTCATCAAATTATTTGGTTCCTACTCTTTGAAGCTTCTTCAAAGGTAATAGCTTCTTTGATGTCAATCACCACTGTTAATGTTTTGTATCTATATACTTGATGCTTGGACCCTTCAGTCGTGTAGACCTTCTTAGTCGCAACTCATTTAGTTTTTCATTAGCTACAGTTTGCCGTAGCTCTTTCTTTCCTTTTGTGGAGATATATCCTGATTGGATTCGATCTTGTTATCTTGTTTTATTTCGTTGAACTTATCTTGCAACTTTTGCTCAAGAGCTATTGAGTCTGGCAGGGAGACTTCTTTGGACCATCAAGTTGACGTTTCGTCAAATATCATATTTCTTGACACATATGTTTGATTTGTAATAGGGTCACTGATAACGCTCAAATTATTCTAAAAATGATTAAAAGAGTAAGTGATCGTTGTCGATAAAAATATCAAAAGTAAGAGCCGGGATCGAATCCCACAAGAAATGGTTTAAGGGCAAGAAGTTAACTAGAAAATTCAAGTATGCAAACCTATTTGTTGCAGCACTTTAGAACGATTGGGTGGATGATTCCACCAAATTTACAAAAAGATATCTGTAATCAAATATACAATAAAATAAGATCGAAGGAATTTCACAAGTAAGAGACAATCTAGAGATATGAGAATTGGTATTGATATCACATAGGGGTATAAGTGATGTTCAATAGTGATAAACAAGTATGGATATAGTAGGTATCTTCAATGACACTACTCTTCTTTCGATCTCATGATAGTACCATGTTATAGAATCTCCTTTCGGACTCATATATGTGAATCACAAATCAACCTATTACCTTACTAAAATTTCTCTTTCAGCAGATTTGGGAACTAGAAGTGAACCATAATTTCTCTTTCGAGAAAATCATAGATTTCAACCCTAAAATTGCAGGCATCTTGTTATCACCCACTTCAATCAATCCTTTTCGAGCATCAATCATATCTAGAGTAGGATTAAGTTTGCAATCTTAACCCATTAAGTTAACCTCGTGCTAAATAACTTAAATCCATACATGAACAACAATAAAATAGAGCATAGCATAAAACCCAGTATATTAAATCAACACCCAACTTGATAGTCACATCCTAGAGTTGGAGTTTAGCCACATATCATTGAAAGAAAAGAAAATATATCTATGATGTTACCAACTATTAATGTGTTGAAATCGAGCAATAATATTCAAACACTCACTTCAATTTCAACCCTTAATTGTCAATTGCAAGGGTGTAAAAGGAAAACAAATTAATTCCAAAAGAAAATCTCAAAACTGATTCTCCAAAAATTGATTAGGTATGAAGAGTTGGTTCAATGTATACATAAGTGAAAGAAATAGCAGCATATGCCATTTCTCTTGCAGTGCAGAAAGAGTCGATAGATAGGATATTTATTTGGAATTTGCGGATTTAATGTCTCTGCTTTGTTATTCTTAGGCTAAGAGGTTTTGTCCAATTGATTTATTTTTTTCTAAATGGGAACACCATTTGTTTATAATTGTGAAACAAGGTATAGCACACTAAACTTTTGTCATTATCTTTAATTAAACCATTGATGGGTTTGTTGACAAATGCTGACACAATGGTTTAATCAGCCTAAGAAAGATTATTCATCTGTTTTGTCTTCTTTGACAACTTCAATGAATTAATGAGTAACTTTTATGTATAGGAAATATAAAAAGGGCAACTTTCACATATAGCAAATAAAAAATTCATATTTATATGCTATAGCAAAGTTTGCATAATTGCTCTTCATAGCAAACATAGAAACTGTATAATTCGCTATACATATACAGTTGAAGCGAATTGTATAAAACGAAGTGTATAAAACGAGAAAGAAAAAGACACTTGGGCAGAGAATTGTATAAAAACGAATTGTATAAACGAATTGTATGATTATAAGTGTATAGAACGATTATATACAATTTGAATTTGTATAAAATGAGAAAGAGAGAAAGACAAAAGAGACTTGGCAGGGAATATACAATTGAATCTAATTGTATAAAACGAGAAAGAGAGAAATTAGATACAATTTGAAATTTGTATAAAACGAGAAAGAGAGAAAGGCAAAAGAAATTGGGCAGGGGAGTATTTTTATTGTATAATTATAAGTGTATAGGACGAAAATATATGTACTTGCATGTGTATATACAATTTTCTCACGCTTTATACAAACAGAAACGCAATTTATATATTTCGCTTCTGTTTGTATAAGTGAGAAAGGTGATGGTGGCGAGCGAGATTTGGGAGAGTGGCAGAGCGAGATCTGAAAGAGGGGAGAGAGGGGAACAAAAATATATGTATTTATACAATTTCCTCTGCTTTATACAATTAGAAACAATTTTTATACACTTGTGTTTGTATAAAAAGTGAGGAAGCGAGCGAGAGATTGGAGGAGAGTGGCGATCGAGATATTTGGGAGAGAGGCACTTGACAAATTTTTGCAAACGTTTGCTATGGAGCACAATTAAATCAAACCCTAGCTACTCCATTTATTTTAGGTTATTAGTTTGCTATTATATACAATTATCCCTAAAATCATATTTGAATGCTATAATATAACTATAGTTTGTATAATTACGCTCCATAATAAATATAAATATGTATATTTTGCTATACATATACAAAGAAAATAATTGTATAATTCACTATACATATATAAAGAAAGTAATTGTATAATTCGCTATGCATATATAAAGAAAACAGTTGTATAATTCGCTATACATATACAAAAGAAAACAGTTGTATAATTTGTTTCGGTATATATATACAAAAGATTAATTGTATAATTTGTATTTGTATAAAGCGAGAAAAAGAGAAAAAGAAAAGAAAACCGAGCAGGGAAAAATTGTATTTGTATAATCACAAGTGTATAGGACGAAAATATATGCATTTTATTTGTATAAACAATTTTCTCTCGCTTTATACAAACACAAACGCAATGTACACATTTGTGTTTGTATAAAGTGAGAGAGGCGAGCGAGATCTGGGAGAGGGGAACGAAAATATATGTATATATACAATTTTCTCCCGTTTTATACATTTGTGTTTGTATAATAGCGAGAGAGGCGATCGAGACTACTACCAAAACGAGAGTGGCAAGCGAGATTTCACTCGGTAGAGAGGCGAAAATAGCAATAGTTTGCTATAGGGTACAATTAAATCAAACTATATTTATATCATTTAATTTGAATTAATAGTTTGCTATTATATATAATTTTCTCTTAATTAATCGAGATGCATTTAAGCTAATCAAGAAACAAAGATATACCTTTGCAAATGTGAGCGCTTTAACTAAGAGAACTGTGTAACTCTCCGGTTGAAGCTGTTTTTCAAATTATTATTTAACATAAACAAAGGCCAACGCATTCGTATTCTTTTGTTGGTAACTAGTTTTTAGACACGTGCTTCGCACATATGTCCAATACGAGTAGTTTATACAAAATAAATCAATGAATAATAGAATAAATTGAAAAAGTACAAGCTAAAATAGATGAATAGTCGGCTTATATTTAAATGACTTTTTTGTTGAACAATATCAGATGATTAAACATTATTTGAAACTACAAAATTCAACAACTAAATTTATCTAGATAGGTAAAATGTATAATGAATTATACATATTTTCAAGGGAAAATGCACAAGTACCCCCTCAACCTATGCCCGAAATTTCAGAGACACACTTATACTATACTAAGGTCCTATTACCCCCCTGAACTTATTTTATAAGTAATTTTCTACCCCTTTTCGGCCTACGTGGCACTAGTTTGAAAAAAAAAGTCAACTTGCATTGGGCCCACAAGATAGTGCCACGTAGGTCGAAAATGGGTAGAAAATTATTAATAAAATAAGTTCAGGGGAGTAATAGAACCTTAGTATAATATAGGTGTGTCTCTGAAATTTCGGGCATAGCTAGGTTGAGGGGTACTTGTGCATTATCCCTATTTTCAGCAACATTTAATGTATTGATATATTTACATGATACTTTTTCACAACTAATGTTCTTGATGTGTATTCCATTTGTTGTTTTGATTATTGATTTCAACGGTTAGAGTAGCTTCATTCATCCATTTATAATAATATAATTAGGAAAACATTAATAAAAATATATAAACAAAATATTATATATGAATACCTATTCTTTTTCATTTATCCACTCTTTTTTTTTTTTACCAACTTCAGCAAATTTTCAAAAAAGTTAAAGTTTCAAACAACTTAAAGCTAAGCAAAGACTCAAAGCTAAATCGTAAAGGTATGACATACTAGAGGACCGAAAGTCAATCTCTACCACTTCTATATCGATACATCCAATTGATTTTAACTCATAAATATGAATATAAGAAAACATTGATAATTTATAAAACTTAAACTTATAAATATTATATAAACAAGAATAATATCTATGTTACGAACACGTTCACGAAAAATAACAAAGCTGAAAAATGAACTTGCTCGTTAGTATTTTTCCTCTACTGCTTCCCGGCCCTAATGGAGAGAGTTATACATATTCTTGATTTATGTATGTATGTATATATATATGTATTCTTAATTAGGAATAGATAGATCATTCATCATCAATTAAATTAGGTAACTAAAGAAAATCAAAAGTTTTATTGTTGGAGACGAAAAGACTTTTCCAAACAACAACTACGTATAGCCATTCTTATGAGATTTATACATTGCAAGTACATAAAAAAGAAGAAAAAGAATGAACAAAATTACAAAATATTATATTGAGAAAACATTGTATTCTAAATTACTACATATTAAGATAATATGATGTAGTAAGTATTGATAGATGGACAAATATAACAGGTAGAAGCTTCAATCAAACTAATAAATGTGAAAAGGTTGAATTCTAATTAATATTGAGAATTTAAACTATAATAATTACTGGCAGATGAACCATCTAGTACTTATCCGGTTCAATGCATATAATTATTAATAAACTTTATATATTAAAATTATAGTTGTTGGGCTTTTAAGGTTATCTTTATATAATTAAAATATTATTATTTTGTTGTGATATTTAATTAAATTTATATTTAGTGTAGAGATAAAATGATAATTTAACTTTTGATTTTGGAGCTTTCCACTTATAATGATATATGATATGATTTTTTTTCATACTTCTTATTTATTATACTCCCTCACATCCATATTTAGCGAATTGTTCGTTAACGAATGATAAATGTATGTTAATCGATAATAAATATATATTTAATTACCATTTTTTTCATCCATATCAATAATTGACTCTCCACAATTGATATTAAAAAGCCTACAAGTTTAATTTTGAATTCAATCTTTAAAAAATATATTTTTATTTGGATTAAATATTGTTGTTTAAAACTTGTATCTCATTGTTGAAGGCATAACATTGTAAATATATTACTCACTTCATAAGTTTCAATAGTTAAAAAGGGTGGTAACTGGTATGTTAGTTAGCATAAGTGGAGCCCACAGTGGGCAATGCAATATGGCTTAAAAATGACTTTATATCTTCTCCATTATTTATTCTCTCTATTTTCTCGAATATAATCCAAATCAATGAGAAAAAAGGAATCAGCTTAAATGACTTAACTACCCTCAGTAGGCATATTCAGTCTACAGAGACAGTCTCTCTCACACACATTTCGTTTAAAGGTTATATGTATATATATACATAAATGTTATATATACAGTAGAAAATCGTTTGTGGCGGAGTTATTTACATCTTGCACTATTTACATAGTGTTGCATCTTGTCTGTTTTTCGACGTTTAGTGAGAGCTTAAGAAGAAGTACCTGCGGAAGAAGAGGGACAATGAATTTAAGTTCAAAGCGAAATATTCAGGGGTGGAGGTACACTATGCCCAGGGTGTCCAATTGGACACCATTCGTCGGAAAATTATATTGTATATATAAGTAAAATTATATTTTAAACGGTTAAATAACGCATTTTGGATACCCTTAAGTACACTAAAGATTCTTAGCCCAGCGATATCTTTGTCCAACAGTTTCTGCGTTTGTTTTTACATTTCTAAAAAGCTCCTAATAAATTATAGTTAATAAATCAATTATATTTTTAATAATTCAAAATTAATATTATCTATTAAAAATCTTAATTAGAGACCAACTAATAGTTACTAAATATTTTATTTTTTCAACTATTCAAAACTCATATTATCTATGGATAACATAAAAAGCATGGTAAACAATAAATTTTAATCATTTTTTCTTTTCACTAAAATTTTAAATAAAATTTAAAAGTAATTATTTAATTTAAATTTAATAAGCAAATTCTAATTTTTTTCTATAAAGATACTAAATGTGAAAAATGCTCTATATAGAATTTTCTTTTAGAAAAAACTCGTTTGATTTTAATCTTTATTTTTCATATCTTGTTGTTAAGTCACCAAAGGTTGGTGAAATTGAAGTATAAAAGTGATTTTTATAAACTGAATTTTCTCTTTCTCTTTTTTCTTTTTCATTCACTTCCTATTAAATAAATATGAAAATTCAAGCTAAATTTTACGTGGATTGATTTTTAAAAATTTAGTATATTTTTTAATTACAAAAATAATTGTTAATGTTAAGTAGTTTGATTTCAAAATTTTAGTGCACCCATCATCAAATTATTTTTTTACCTATGCGGTTCTTGGACACCCTTCGTGAAATTTCTAGCTACGTCATTGGAAATATTTATTATACATGTATATCTATGTATGCGTTTTATTGTTATGATTTTAGTCATTTCGATGACTTCATCTTCTGTTTGATAAGAGTTGCATTTGTAAACAATAATGTAATCAAATTGTAGCAGGTATATATAGTTTAATGGTAAAAGTGTGATTGTGAAGTAAACATAGAAGTTGAGACATGAAAAATGTAATCCTCAAATCTGAAAAGCATAAAAAGGAAGAACCAATGCAGCTTACCTGTGATGAAGCCAACTCAGTTGACAATAACTTGATCCTCTCTGACTCTTCTTTTATTTATATAATATATGTTCTCACGTAGTCTCCCCGATGTTTAAATCTTAGAAAAATAGAATTCATGAGATGGCTAATAATTAATATTTGATATTCCACTTCAATGTATGAAATTAAGCAGACATAATACATAAATGTGCCCTTTAATATGATCTCATTTTATATTTACATCCTCAAACTTTGAGTGTGCATAAGTAGATACTTTAATTTGTATAAAATTATATAAGTAGACACATGAGTTCTACATGACATAATACATGTAGGATACCACATACAAGGGCGGACCAACTCTTGGCCGAGGGATGTCACGTAGTGGAAGGTTTAGACTAGTTATTAAGGGGTTGCAAAAGTTTCTTAAGGTTGTGTGTTCAAACCCTATTAGCCTCATAACAACATAGGACACAAATGGTCGTGTAGGGCATGTGTGTTTTTAACTTTATACAAGTTTAAGTGTTTACTTGCACATATCCAAAGTAACAGGACATATATATGAAATATGAAACCAAGTTAAAGGATATATCAAATCAACGTGGTTAAGTATAGCATAATCGTTGAACAAAACAACAACATACATATACAAATCAACAAAGCAGCCTTTAAAGAGTAGCAGCAAAAATTCAGCTGATATTGGCGAGCTCCAATTAGTCTTTCTCCTACTTGTTTAGTCCAACACCAAAAGAGTCAAGAAAAGTAGAAAACAAAGAAATCAGACAAATTGTTATTATTAACAAAAATAAAGAATAAAATTTGGACAAAGAAACCTATAGCAATGGTAAGTATATACAATATCTTGTATTTATACATTTTTAAAAAATAAATTGTAATTGACATTATTATATGTATTGTTCAACAAATTAGTGTTGTTTAAATTTGTAATTTCAATTAAACTTTGCTCAGAAAATGATCACAAGTTTAAAATAAAGCCTCTAAAAATCACCAGGCACCAACACAAGTGATGTTATTCAAAGATAGAATTTTAACATACCATTGGAGAGATTTGAAGTTGAGGAGATATGTCATTTAAGTAGAAAAAGTGAATAAACAAAGGTTCTTGTAATTTATGAAATGTAATTAGCTGTAATAAATATTACAATTTTATTTGGTTATCAAACAAAGTAATTAATGAAGACATTAACTCATTTTTTCAGTTTTATAATTAACTTAAATAAATATCAATTTTCTCTATAACTTAAGAAAATATGTTCATCGTAATTGGATATTGGCAGAACAAACTTGGTTCATTCTGAAAAAATTTATTAAATTAGAAGAATGAAATGTTTTATGAAATTTGAGTCCCACAATCATATATATAGACTAATTTTACACAAGTGTTAACAAATACGAAACAAAAACTTAATGGAGGGGATCTCATCTCCTTTTTAGTCAATTCAAAATCCACAAAAGAAAGAAATGTATTATATCATCTAAATTAGAATGAAAAGAAGCGGATAAAGCAAAACAAAAGATGATGGAATATTCTTGATGGAGAAATTATGTCATATTAACATGTTATATACATAATATATATCGATATAGAATATGGATTGTATATCTAAAAGACAAAAATTTATATGATGAAAATATCAAAAGTTTTCTAAGCAACAAAACAATTTGTGGTAGATCATGTTGCCCTTGATACAAAAAGTGTGTTTTGTAATATAATCTTGTTCTTGAAGGGTACATATCTTGGTGGATAAATAATTAATTGAAAAATTATAAGCAACAATAAGTGCATCTATATATTTGTAAATTATTGAAACTTCTACTTTTTTTAAATTTTACTCAACTCTTGATGAATCTCCCACCACCGTTAAACTTTCTTCTTCATTTTGATGACTTGTATCAAATTAATTTTTTTTTGTATCTTTTGACGAATGTTACACCACCTTTAATCTTTCTTCTTCATCTTGATAAATTTTTGCTTGGCTATTGTAACACAAGAAAAAATTCTAAAAAATATATCTATAATCTTCATAAAAGCTGAAAACAAAAAAATATTAACAATATGAAGCTGGAGAAAATAGAAATGGACATGCAACAACACCATATATGATTGTTATTTATAGATGAGAATTAAGTAGAAGGAAGTTGAGAAGACATCTTATTTAATTAGAGAATTCAAATAGATAGAGGTTTTTTTGTAACTTTCATGTAATATAATTATATGTAATGAACGTGATTGTATTTATTAATTTTTTAACAAATTGATTAATGAAAAACTTGAATGAAAAAATTCAAAAAAGGGAGAAAAAAGATAAATAGTTTTCTAGGTCATTGAGAGGTGTCACATCACATTATTTATATCTAGCTTTATTATATATATATATATAGATATAGATAAATTTTTTATATTTAATTAAGTAATATACATTTTATATAAATTAAATAATAAAGATAAAATACTTAAAAATATTTAAAAATATTTTTCTTTCGTAATTGTAATTAGAAAAAGACAAAAAATTAAAAAAATATTTTTTTATTAATAATAGAAATTAGAGAGGTATGAATAATGAATAATTACTCCTTGTAAGTTGGCATGTGAAGAGTCTTTGTTGTAAATGTTTTTTCATTAATATAATATTTATCGTAATAAATTAAATAATGACTTTTTCAATAAATAATTAATTTAAATAAGAAAAAAAGCCAAGAAAATGAGAAAAAAAGATAAATACAAGATCATAGAGAAGTGTCACATTGGTCTATGATTCTCCTTTATATTATATTAAGATAAGATTAAGATTATGTTGGAACTTTTTTTTTGTTGTTAGTTTGTTTTGTTATTTAATAAATAGCCATAGGGAGCTGGACCCACTAACCTTAACTTTTTTTGTAAAAACAAAATCTTCATAAATTGAAATAAAATAAAATAAAAATAGATTAGAGCCATAAATAAAAAAAATTGAAGCATAACTAATTATTTTTTATCCGGAAAAATGCATAAGTACCCCCTCAATCTATGCCTGAAATCTCCGAGACACGTTTATACTATACTAAGGTCCTATTACCCTCCTGAACTTATTTTATAAATAATTTTCTACCCCTTTTGGCCTACGTGACACTAGTTTGAAAAAAAATGTCAACACATGTTGGGCCCACAAGATGGTGCCACATAGGCCAAAAGGGGTAAAAAATTATTTATAATATAAGTTCAGGGGGTAATAGGACCTTAGTATAGTATAAGTGTGTCTCCGGGATTTCGGGCATAGGTTGAGGGGGTACTTGTGCAGTATCCTTTTTTTATCCTATTATTTTATTGTTATTCATGAAGTATTATATATCACATTTATAATTAGGCTTAGGTCATTGACGGTCTCTTAAAGTTGTCCTCATAATTCACTTACACAACTCAACTAAAACTAGTACCTATTGAAACTTTTACCTATTCATAAATTGTTCGTATTAGATATTTTTTGATAATCAGCAAAAAACTTGAAGGTGATACACTTACGCCAACATGGAAAAACAACTTTAAAATGACATGTGGCACTGGGTCCCCAAAATTATAAAAAAAAAAAATTTATTTAAAATTATTTCAAACGCATTATATATTTAATTTTTTTTAAAAAAATAATGAAAATGTCAACTTATTCCGAGAACCCCCCCCCCCCCCCCTCATCTTTATCTTCCTCCCAAAATATATTATTTCTCAAGTCACAAAACCTCCCATTTCAGCTTCATCTTCTTTGCAAAACACATTCTTTCCCAAATCACAAAACCTAATTTCTTTTCAAATAACTTAAAGATTAACTTTTTTAAAAAAAGAAAATACATTTTCATACTAAAAGTGAAGAAGAAAGAAAATTTATCAGCTGTTTTCATTTCTACGTCGATACAAAAAGAAATAGATAGCTCAATTTGTTTTTTCAAATTTTCGAATATCATTTTTGATAAGTTAAATGGGTTTATATTTGAATTTGAGTAAAACTATTTTTTCAAAAATTGTGATTAAAAAATATCGACTAACATTTTTTATACTAAAAATCCTTATCTTCTTTCTTCTTCTTTCATATCTGTTTCATTATTTTTATGAGATTTGCAATATATTACACAAAAGAAAGTCTTTCTTTCAAATCTGAATCATATATATGATTTCTTTATAGTTGATTTTCATTTATCTTCAGATTTGGAAGAAATAATTATATATATATATATATATATATATATATATATATATATATATATATATATATATATATATATATATATATATATATATATATATAAGAGAGACAAACAATGTTGGAGCTAAATGAAGAAAGTTTTGCAAACTAAATTTTGAAAAAGATGAGTAGTAGGGGGTATGTTGCTCTTCTTTTTTGAAAAATGTGTAAATGAAAGAAGAAAAAACATTTTTAACTTAATTATAATGTCAAATGTCAATAAAAGAAGAACAAATGTTAATTTTTTAAAAAAAAGTGATAATGCACAAGTACCCCCTCAACCTATGCCCGAAATTCCAGAGACACACTGTAGACACATAAATTGTATTGGATCAAATTCATACAAAACTTGTATTAAATCCATGTTCATTTGAGTTGAATAATTAATTTGGGCTTTACAAATATATAAGTTCATCTTATTAAATTCAAATCCAAGGTTCATTTCACCTTGAAGCCCAAACCCATGCCACGTGTCATAGTGACTAGGCATTCAAGACCAACAAGGTGACGCCACGTGTCCATATGAGGTGGTAGTCCCAGTCAAATGCAAGAACGAATCAAAATGCGCCAAGTGTCAAAATGACATTCTTTGGCCAATCACAAGCAACCTTGTCCACTCCCAACAACTATAAATATGGGATAGACATGACATTCAAAGGGATCCAGAAAACTCTTCAACAAGAATTCAACAAATTGGAGAAAGATACAACATCAACATCAATAGCTCTTCGAAGGAGTGATCAACGGAGTTCTTCCCGGAGATCGACTTACAACGACGAAGCGCTTTCCAACGTCCCGGAGATCAACAACATCTCAAGGAGGTCTACATCATCCAACAATTCGGGAACTACGCTACTGAAGACCCTCAAATCGCGGAGAAACTTAGGAGAGAGAATTAAGAGAACAACGGAATTGTACTCACAACGATTCATTAATACAAAATCACATTTTTTATTTATTTATTTTGCTTGCAGTTAATTTTCCCCGATTAGGAAAATTTGTTGCGAACAAATTTGGCACGCCCAGTTGGACCGATTCTGCTCTTCATCTCTTTCTCTTGCAAATCAGAAACTTCAAAGGTTACTACTGGAATGGCTTTCAGAAAGAGTTGTGATTTTTCTGACAAGGACTCTACTGATGTCGTGTCTGCTGGTCTCAGTCATGTTGGCCCGATTACTCGCGTAAGTTCAAGAACAGTGGTCTAGATGGATCTGAATACTTCACTTCTTTGGAGGCAATGAAAAGCAACAACTCTCATACGATAGTCGTAAATGCAACACCTAGGGGCAATCTTGCATCTGTATTCTTTGGAAAATCTTCTCAAAATGGCTCCAACTTTGGTATTTCCGAAGATTCAATGGATTCTCCAGCTTCAATGAATGTCAATGCTTTGATGGATGACTCAACTAATATGGACGAGAAATTTGCGATGATGGATCAAACCATTGAGGCCTTGAAGAAATCTGTTGATGACAAAAATCTTCATATTGCTCAATTTATGAACAAGTTGGAGGCCTTTACACCTGCAGAGTCAAGTCACGTTCCTACTTGTCCATCTGGTTTTGATCAACGAAATAAGGACGTTGAGGAATCTCTAGCAAATTCCAAATTTCAAAAGGAGAAACAATCTGCTTCAGTTGCTGCACTATCTGTCCAACAGTTGCAAGACATGATAACGAACACTATTAGGGTTCAATATGGCGGAACACCACAGAGTTCCTTGTATTACTCCAACCCATATACTAGACGGATTGATTGTCTATCCATGCCGACAAACTATCAACCACCAAAGCTGCAACAGTTTGATGGCAATGGGAACCCAAGGCAACATATCGCACAATTTGTTGAAACTTGTAGCAATGCTGGAACACATGGTGACCTTTTGGTAAAATAGTTTGTTCGTTCGCTGAAAGGGAATGCATTCGACTGGTATATCGACCTGGAACACGAGTCCATTGATAGTTGGGAGCAACTCGAGAAGGAATTTCTTAATTATTTGTACAGTACTCGCCGAACCGTAAGCATGATAGAGTTGACCGACACTAAGCAAAGAAAAGATGAGCCGGTGGTGGATTACATCAATCGATGGAGATCATTGAGTTTGGACTGCAAAGATCGTCTTTCTGAAATATCTGCTGTAGAAATGTGCATTCAGGGTATGCATTGGGGGCTTCTATACATACTACAAGGAATCAAGCCGTGAACTTTTGAGTAACTTGCTACACGAGCACATGACATGGAGTTGAGCATCGCAAGTCATGGGAAAGCATCTCATTTTGCTGATCTGACGAAGGAAAAGAAGGAGTTCAAGAAATCCATGAACTCAAAGATCCATACTAAGGAATCTATGGCGGTGAAAGCAAATTCTGTGAAGGTCACCACCAAGAGTAAACTAAAAGAGGAGGAAGCCCCAAGTCAATATCCAAGAGAGGAGAGGCGACGTCCAACCTTGAAGGAGCTAGAGGAAAAGGTTTACCCATTTCCAGATGCAGATGTACCTATGATCCTTGAGGAATTGCTAGCTAAAAAAGTTATTGATCTTCCTGAATCAAAGAGGCCCGAAGAGATCAATAAGGTTGGTGATCCTAGATATTGCAAGTTCCATCACGTCCATGGCCACCCGACAAGTAAATGCTTTATCTTGAAGGAGAAAATCATGATGCTGGTAAGTGAAGGAAAAATCATCATTGACCAAGATGAAACGGTGGAGGCAAATCATGCTAGTGTAGCACTAAATCAAAAGAAGTGCTCAAAGTCGTCATCTATTCCAAACACCACCTTCTTGCAATTCGGAAGTTTAGCGCCTATTGAAGTTTGTTCCAAGGAAAACTCTTGAGAGTTTGCTAGAGATACACAACCACAATGAAAGTGAAGTTGATGGTTGGACTTTGGTTACTCGTAAGTAGCGGAGACATCAAGCAGTTCTTAGGATACGACTTCCTAAGACACGAGCAACAAAGAGTGATGTGAATCAACTGCAACCATAAAAAAGCGTCAAGCTTTGTACTAGCAGAAAGATCAATGGTTCTTCACCGCAGGAGGTTCGAAGGGCCATTACATTGGATGAATTATTTCCTAAAAAATTCTTTTACGGTAGTCAAATTGGTGCAACACATGTTATTTCCAGCACAAATGAAACAAATGGAAGCGAAGGTGAGCATAATACAACAATAACACAAGAACATCAAACTGATGAAAAAGTTACCCCATGTTGTGCTACAATATCCTTCACAGATGATGACTTGTTGTTAGGTTCTAAGCTACATAATAGGCCCTTGTTTGTTATAGGGTCTATTCGATAACATCTCAATTGCATACTAGTCGATGGTGGTTCGGCGATCAATATCATGCCAAAAGTTATTCTGAAAAAACTTGGGATCTCTATTGATGAATTATCCAAAAGTAAACCTAACGATCCAAGGTTTCAATCAAGGAGGACAACGATCCATAGGAAAAAATCGTGTAGATTGTCCATTGGCGATGTGAAATCAAACACCATGTCATAGATGCCAAAACATCCTATAACTTGTTGCTCGAAAATCCTAGGGTTCATGAAAATGGAGTGGTGCCATCTACTTTGCATCAATGCATGAAGTATATGAAAGATGGTAAAGTAGTCAAAATTGATGCAGACATCAATCCTTTCACTGAGACAGAGTCATATTTTGCAGATGCAAAATTCTACTTAGATTCTGGAAAATCAAATATAGAGAAACATGAAGTAGCCGACTCAATTGATTTCGAAGATAGTAAAGTTCAATGGGCTGCTATCAAGATGTCTAAGAAGAGAACGGAAGAGGCGTCCATTAAGATTTCACCATCTAAAGGAGACTTGCAGACTAATATGGATGATGAGCAACCAATTTTTTGATATATTCCACGTGAACGTCGAAAAAATGGAAAACCACTGCTAGAGGAATGCACTAAACAAGTACAACCACCGAGGAAGGAAATTAGTCACGTAACCTTCCAAGATTTGAAGGAGAAAATGACTGTCCCAGTCGCACAAATTCCGTGTATCGCTTTGGAGCCCTCTAAAGACAATATCCAAGTTGGTAAGATAAAAAGGAACTTTGATCAAAAGGTCTTCACATTGTTTAAAAAAATCAGGCTATGATTTCTCAAAGCCAACGAAATTAGGAGAACTCAAGGATAAAGTCACTGGTCAAAATATACATGGGCTTACAAAGTCTCAAATGCAGTTGAGAAAGCAAGGATATCATGTCGCCACTCCTAAGTTTGGGTTAGGATTCAGCTTGCCGGAGCTTCTTCAGATTTCGTCTAAGAAGGGAAAAGAATTAACTTCATCCCACTACACCTCTACAGAAAATACAAAGGAAACTAAGGAGGGTAAAACACCAGGACGAGCTTCGGTGTTTGAACGCATTGGAAGACTGACACCTCGTGTTTCTGCCTTTGAAATATTGGGCCACAAGATGAAAGAGGATCTTCTAAACAAGTGGACGAACATGCCACCACCTCAAATACATCTGTATTTCATCTCTAGGGAACCAAAAGAAAATCATTATCTAAAAGGAGGTTACTAGAGCATGAAAATCAAGATTCTTGTGATGTAATTGACGACAAAGAGATTAACAGTGTTTTTCCATCACGTATGAAGAGAAAGACTGTATTATCAATCACCACTGATGGTTCTTTGAAGGTGAAAAGAAACACAATTGTTGTCACAACCAATTTCATGGAAAAACCAAGAAGGAGGAAGATAAAGCCATCACAGTCTTCGTGGGAAGTGAGTTGGAAGATTCAAATTTGACAGAATCATCCTATCACATAATAGTGGAAGAAGGTCCAAACATTGATGATACAAATGATGATGTTCAATAGGATCCTCCTCAATTGGAGGATGGTGTACAATCAATCGTAGACGACCTCAAGGAATTAAATCTAGGCACTCTGGAAGATCCACGTCCAATATTCATTAGTGCACTTCTTACACCAGAAGAAGTGAAACAATATTCCCATGAAGGTTGGCTACGCTCCTTAAGGTATGAGCATAAACTGCATGTTACTCCTGGCCCGCAAGAGTATAAACTGTTACGACTCCCAAAAAAAAACTCATCCTCTTGAACTACGATATGACTGGATCCTCTTCACCGAGGTACGTAGGCGCTTGGAGTATCACTCTGAGTTCAGTCAAATGAGTAAAAAAAAAGGGGGGTTTGGCGGCCTTGCGTGATAATCACATAGCTCTTTGAAAATCAGGTAGCTAGCAAATGAGTTAAAACACAGCACAAACAAGCAAAGTAAAAGATTCTTGAAGCTCTATCTGCAACAAAAGAAGAAGCTCGCTGATGAATTCATTGGCATTGAATGAAGCGACTTGCGATTCTACTTGTGTTTTTGCTTACGGTGTAGATAATTTGGTGTAATTCACTGATGCTTCAGTAAGATATACAAAATTAGGGATATTTGTACCTACAACATCAAATCGGAATACCCCCCTGATCAAAGCTTTATGTTGAAATGGTATAACCGTAAAAATTATTATATCAACCCTCCAAGTTCAAGAGACAGTCTTTTGTTGTTATCAAGAGCGCACAAAGTTCAGCAAATGACATTCTGGGTGCATAGTCAACTTGAAAAAGAATTATAAGCTCCTACTCCACGTTATGAGTTTTTCTCCCAAAGTTGCTCAAAGCTGAAGAGTTTAGCGAAGCAGAATTTGAGATGACTTTGAAAGGATATATGCGTTAATCTGGAAATCTTTTGGTAGTGATTCTTTTATGTGTTGTACGTCTATGAGTTATGCTTTCAACGGAACAAGAATCACACCATTTCGAGGCTCCTACGCTGAGTTATTGGTTTTCTCCCGGAGATGCGCGAGGCTGAAGATTCAAGCATGTAGATTTTTGAGCCAACTTCGAACTGAAATCTGTAATAAACCTTCAATCCCATGGATTTGATTTTTATACAAATTGAAGATCTCTAGGTATCTTTACAACAAAAAAAGAAGCTCATTAATCAGATGCTCCGACTCTACGTTATGAATTTTCTTCCACATGTGCGCAAAGCTGAAGATTCAAACACGCAGATTTTGAGTCAACTTCGAACTCAAATCTGTACTAAACATAAATCCCATGGATTTGATTTTTATACAGATTGAAGATCTCTAAGTTGTCTTTCCAACTAAAAAATAATCTCGTTATTTCAATGCTCCTACTCCACGTTATGAATTTTCTCCCACATGTGCGCAAAACTGTAGAAAGCTGAATATTCAAGCACACAGATTTTGAGCGAACTTCAAAATCAAATCTGTACTAAACCATAAATCCCATGGATTTGATTTTTATGCAGATTAAAGATCTCTAAGTTTTCTTTCCAACGAAAAAAGAAGCTCGTTATTTCGATGCTCCTACTTCAGGCTATGAATTTTCTTCCACATGTGCGCAAAGTTGAAGAAAGCTGAAAAAAGTAATGTTTTGTTGCAATCCTCGAAAAACGCTAGCATATGCAGTCTTTTTTTTCCAAAAAAGAAAGAGGGCTCGTGGAAAGAAACAGTCAAAAATTCAAAATTCAAGAGAAGAAAATTTGTCATTATTTTATTGCTTAACGGGGGAAAAAAAAGAACCACTACACCATAATGAGCGAGTAAGTAAATCCTAAGCAAATAAATAAAAAAAATCTAACTACGGAAAAAGTTTGAAACTTATGATTTCTTGGTGACTTTTCTCAATCGCCCCTTCTAGCTTGGCTAGTTTCTCAACTTCGTCGTTAGACATCACATTATTTGCCTCAATGGTATAAATCTCGCCCTCCTTAGTGGTCACATTCTCTTGACTTTTGGACAACTTCTCTTGATATTTGTTAATGAGCTCGGTGACCTTCTTTTCCTTGGAAGATAAGGCTTTTAAGTCTTTCTCCACATTTGCTAGAGGTTCTTGAAATTTCTCCATGGATATATCCAACTTTGCATGTGCCCGACTTTGCACCATCAAGATGGCGTTGCGCATCAAAGAGGGCCTTTTCATGTGATTCTTTAGTTATCTTTGATGATCTTAAAGTATCATACTCTGCATGCGACTTGAAGAAATTCTCTACATGATCCTCCAAAGAAGAGGCACCAAGGGTGGTTCATCATCAAAGCTGAAACTACAAAAAAAGTGTCAAGTGTGGTTTGTCGTCGAGGTCGCCACTGGAAAAAAAAAACTTCATGTGTGGTTCTTCCTCAAAGACACAACTCTGAAAGAAGATGCGCCACACTGCAATTGTAGAAAAAGATGTACTAAGTATGGTTCATCGCTAAAGTCGTAATTACAAAAGAAAAGACACCAAATGTGGTTCATCATCAAAGTTGAAACTACAAAAGAAGAGATATCAAATGTGATTCGTCGTCAAAGTCGGTCATCGCTAAAGTCGTAATTGCAAAAGAAAAGACACCAAATGTGGTTCATCATCAAAGTTGATACTACAAAAGAAGAGATATCAAGTGTATTTCACGTGTGGTTCGTCATCAAAGCCGCAACTCTAAAAGAAGATGTCCACATATGATTCGTCATCAAAGCTATAATTGTAGAAGAAGATGTACTAAGAGTGGTTCGTCGCTAAAGCCGCAATTGTAAAAGAAGAGGCACAAAGTGTGGTTCGTCATCAAAGTTGAAACTACAAGCGAAGATGCATCAAGTGGTTCCTCGCCAATTATGGATTACACTTCACTTTTTCTTTTTTTTTTTATATGATATTGAGACTTTTTGCAGTCCATCGTAAACATGCAAAAAAAAGAAGGAAAAGTGATCTATCTCACGGTGCTAATTGCATGAAGCTTCAAATCGGCATGTTGAAAATTATGGCATGTGCTCTCACACTCATCATGATGAATGATGTGTATCACTGTGCCAATTGCCCGAAGCTTCGAATCGACGTGGTGAAATTATGGCATATGTTCTCGCACTCGTCATAATGAATGATGTGTCTCACGATGCCAATTGCACGAAGCTTCAAATCAGCATAGTAAAATTATGGCATATGCTCACACGCTCGTCATGATGAATGATGTACCTCACGGTGCCAATTGCACAAAGCTTCAAATCGGTATGATGAAAATTATGGCATATTATCTCGCGCTTGTCATGATGAATATGGTCCTATTGGCTTAAGAGTTTATGTTGTATCTCCATGTAGATGATAAAAAAATTCTCAATCAATACGGAAATCAATATGCGGCTCTTCGGTAAAGATGTAGAGAAGTAAACTCATGAAGGCTTAAGAGTCTATTTTCTATAGAATCAAGTCTCTCTCCATTCGAGCTCTCCTACGGCAAGATACAAACGTTTTGGTGAGACTCTACAAATCTGCAAAACAATAACGACAAAATTCAAGACCAACGTCGAAAATTAATTCTCGTCAATTCATGAAGAGTTTTACCTTTATTTTTGGATATGTTGTAGACTTTCATGTCTAGTTTCTATAGGAACAAAGCCGCTCGTCATTTGAAATCTCCTCCACCAAGATAGAGACGTTTTGGTGGAATTGCATAGAGCTATACAAAAAAAAAAAAGAGACAGATCTGATAGCAAACTTCAAAAATTAATTACCGCCAATTCTGAAGGGTTTTGGTTTTTAATTTCGGATATGTCGTAGCCCTTGAGTCTAGTTTCTGGAACATCAAATGGATCATGATTTCAATATTTCTACAACAAGTTATGAACTTTCTACCGCAGGCGTGCCGTGCTGGAAAAAAAGTGACGAAAATTGAGTTTTGTATGCCTCAAATTGACAATCAATCCTTGTAAGAGCATGTGTATTTATAGAAATTAAAGTACACAAATTGTGTTCTTACAAATTATGGAAAATTATGAAGATGGAAAGTTTATTTCCTACAAATTATGAAAATTATGGTAAATTTTTATAAGAATTAAATTATGGAAATTTTCTATGGGAATCAAATTATGGAAATTCCATAGAAACCAAATTATGGTAAGTTTTCATAAGAATTAAATTATGAAAATTTTCCATGGAAATCAAATTATGAAAATTCCATAGAAACCAAATTTTTTAAAAAAGATTTTTTTTTGTTTTTGAAAAACAGAAAAAATTAAGGAGTCGGTGGTGGAAGGTTGGGGGGTGCGGGGGGGAGGGGGTAAATTTCTTTTTTGTTTAACAAAAAATATTTGGGGATAGGTTGGTTGAAGGGAGGCGCCCAGGAGATGGGGTAATTTTTTTTTAATAAAACTTATTTTTTTAAAGGGGAAATGACGTTTTTATTCCCCGTGTTATTGCCTAATTTCACTTTTAATCCCTGTGATATTTGACTTTGCATATTTAACCTTGAATTAACTAGGCTGAGCAATTTTGATCTAATCACTAAGAAATGTTAACTTTGTTAACAAATTTTTTATTAACGGAAAGGACAATTCTGGTACTATTAGCTAAAATACTTGAAAAACCCTAATTGTACAAAAATTTAAAAGTATTTCTGTCGCATCCTTGCCTCATAATCATATGTCATCTTCATACTTCTTCCGCTTTGATGCAAATTAATGGTTTGGTCATGAATAATTGAGAGAATTCATATATCTTGATGATAACTTCTCTTTAGTTGTTTTTCTCGTGTAAGAACAATTCTAGGTCATTCAAAGTTTGCTTACTGTACCTCTTGAAAATAGAAAAAGGATGACGATGAAATTGCGTTATAAGAATGGACTACAATTCACACCAACATGTAAGTGCTCTATCTAGTTAATTAGACTATAACTTTGATATTGATTGATCAAGAAAAAGATTAAATATTGATGTGGCAAATCAAAACATAAATACATAAATGCATACTCATTATAACTATTTAGAAGATGTTCGTGTGTTTATATTGATATATCTAATACTTAATCTACATAAATTAAAGCTATATTGGTCTTCAGTACTAGATTGATAACAAACAATATCAAGAAACAAGAACAAAAAGCAAAATTACTTATCAACAATCAGTTGCATTATACTAGTATTAGAAAGCATAAAAATAATATGTTTATAGTATATATTCTAAATTTGAATGATTACTCACATTTTTTATATTGATGCTATTTATTAGAGTTACACAATGAAATATTTTATCTCACTATATATAAAAGTGAATACTAGTACTGTTTATATGGATAAAAGTGAATAGTAGTACTGCTTATTGGCTAATATAGGAGAACACACAAAGAGAAAAGTTTACTTTATATTATAGTAGGAACATATTCTTTTTGGGGTTCTGGTTACTTTGGACAATGTCCAGTGATGAACTTGTAAAGGAGAATGAGTCCTATAAACTCTCTCATTTTGATCTCAACTTTGCTACATAGTTACAACACTCACACTTGCACGCTAAAATATATGTCAATATTCAAAGTCTTATTTTTTTTTATGAAATACACAAGTAAGAGTCAAGGTCTAATTCACTCCTAAAATTGTCGCACCTTCATGTTTTCTGAAAAAAGTATATAACAAGAAGTTTTCAAAAGTTGAATAGTAATACAAAAATGACAAGTTGACAACTCCTTCTTTAAAGACATTAGTTGCACAATTACTTAATAATTCAAATTCAACAAATATTTGATCTTGAAAGGACTGGTTACATTTTGTTGTTGGATTTATATGTTTCTTTTTGTATTTTCTGTATTGGTGATTTTGTTACACTAACACTAAATATCATATTTTCATGATAATAGATGAAGATCCAGAAATGTACACTCTTAAATTGCACTATAATGGTCAGTGGGTGTTCGATCATGAGATGAACTATGTTGGTGGACAGATAGCCTACTACGACTACTCTAAGGGAGATGAAAATTCTATCATTCAAATGAGACAATGTATGAAAAAGTTGAAAGTCGATGATAGAAAAGTGAAATTTTGGTTTAAGTTTGGACCTTCTTTTGAAATAAGCTTAGGAATTTTGTCAACTGATATAGATATATACAATCTTATCCACAAAGTTCCTGACAGTAGAGAGGTGGAGATATTTGTGGAACACTTAGATGAAGATCAATGGACCTACGATGTGTTTAATATTGAAGGGGCTCGACTTCAAGGTGAAGAGAGCTTGGTAGATGTTGATGTAATAGAGGAAAGTGATTCCACAAGTGACAAATGTGAGTCATTTCATGACTCTGATTATTCCTTGGAAGGAGATGACATGATTTTTGATAAAATTGTCGACTCTACTGCTGAGTGGATTGGTGCTAATGAAAAAATCAGAGACAACTGATTTAAAGAAAATACTGTTGAGTTAGGTGTTGCCTCCGACATGGCTAAGATACTCAATAACAGTCAAGAAGAAGTTTGTGATGCATCGGATGATGAACTACTGAGTTTGTAAGGAGATTCAGATTCAAATGATTCAAAAATATTCATTGTTTTTTAATGCAAAAAGAGATCTGGAAGATCCAAAATTTAAGTTTACACTTAATATGATTTTCAGTAGTAGTAAAGAGTTCAAATGGGCAGTGGAAGTGCGTGCTGTGATGATGAAAAAAGATATCAAGTTCAAGAAAAATGAAAGTAGGAGGGCAAGGGCAATTTGTAAGGTATCAAGCTGCAAATGGTTTACATACGCATCAAAGGCTAATGAAGATGAACCTTTCATAATCAAAATGATAGGCCCTGATCATTCATGTGGCAATCAAACAGAAAATAAAACCATTGACTCTGGATTTTTGGCTAAGAAATATGCAGATGAGTTCAAAATTAATCCAAGTTGGGATGTGAAAGAATTTCAAGCTCATGTGATGAGGAAGCATAGTTGCACACTTAGTAGGCATCAATCTTATAAGGCAAAAAAGAAGGCCTTAGATTTGATTACAGGGACTAGAGAAGAACAATTTGATATGTTGTGGGACTATTGTGCAGATTTAAGGAGGAGTAACCCAGGGACTACATATATTTTGAAGTTGGATGATAATTCAGAAACAATGGTCAAAGATAGAAAAAGATTTTTAAGACTCTATATGTGTTTTCCAGCTTGGCAAACAAGGATTCTTAGCTGGATGTCGACCTATAATAGGGGTTGATGGATGTCATTTGAAAGGCCGCCAAAAGTGAGGGCAACTATTGACTGCAGTAGGCATTGATGCCAACAACAACATGTATCCTGTTGCATTCGCAATAGTGGAAGGTGAGTTGAAGGAAACATGGAGTTGGTTTCTTACACTTCTTGATGAGGATCTAGGAATTTCCCAAAATTCTTTTGCTTGGACTTTCATTTTCTGATAAACAAAAAGGTTTAATTCCAGCATTTGATGAGATAATTCCAGATGTCACACACAGGTTTTGCGTGAGGCATCTGCACAATAATTTCAAAACTGAAGGGTTTGGGCGACAAGTATTGAAACAGTCTTATGGAAAAATGCCAGGGCAACTACAGAACTTGAATTTTCCAAGCATATGGAAGAAATGTCAAAGATAGATATAGAAGCCCCTAAGTGGTTCATGAATAAGCTGCCCATTCACTGGTCAAGAGCTTTTTTCTGTGACATGTTATTGAATAATATATGTGAGTCATTTAATAGCGTACTTATACCAGCAAGAGGCCAACATATTCTGACGATGCTTGAATTAATAAGGATCTATAAAATGTCAAGACTTCAGAAGAATAGAGATAAAATGATAAACCATAGGCACATAATCTGCCCACGAATCTTATTGAAGCTAGAGAAAAATAAGGATAAGGCTGCTGAGTGTACTGCCATTAAATCTGATGAATTTCATTACCAAATTGAGGACATTCATCTAAGATTATTCTCTGTTGATCTTAAAGAGAGGACATGTTCTTGTAAGAGATGGGACTTAACGGGGATACCTTGTAATCATGCTATCGCAGCTATATGGGTTAAGAAGGATAAACCTGAAAAGTATGTTTATGAATGTTACACGGTTGAGCAATATATGAAGAGTTATTATCCATCTATTTGCCAATTAATAGCTCTGAGCAATGGTCTAAGACTGGGGTAGAACCACCACTGCCACTCATATATAAAGCTCAGAGAGGAAATGATGAGACAACTCAAAAAGATTCAGATTCTGAAAATAGTATCCTTTTAAAATTGTCAAGAAAGGGCAAAAAAAAAGAAATATGGATTGTGTGGAAAAATAGGACATAATAGTAGAAAATGTCCTATTCTTATAACAGCCAATCAATCCTGAGGTTCAACAGTAACAAGTTCACCAGGAAGTCAACAAAGAAGGTTCATCTACACTTAATAATGAAGCGGAAGTAAGTTTTTACAATAAGTTGATTCCCTTCAATATATATTAAGAATAACAATACTAAAAATGTTATTTCGATGTAGGTTTCAAGCACTCTTACTGATAGTGTGGCAACAGTATAGTCCAATTCCTTATTTGTGACTAAACAAATCGTAATTACAAGGGACATTGTCTATTTATGTTGTCTATTTATGTTGTCTGTATTGAACTTTACTAACTTAGTTTATTTTATTATGTATTGTAGGCCAGTCAACTTAACAAGCCAAGGGCACAACCTCAAATCCCATTGAAGAGTTCTGCATTCATTTTAGAAGAAATTAATGAGCATTCTAGAGAAGGTACAAGGACACATTTCATCCAGAGAATGGGAAAAAAATATGCCCCATTGTCAAGCTTACAAGATGCGCTTTCTCAAACTAGCAAGAGAGTCGGAAATAGAGCATATTGTGACGTCCCGCCACAACGCCAGCTGATTTCACGTCCGGATACGGGCCAGAAGGGTCTAGAGGTTTGGCAGAACGCCCTAGACGCCTGGAGAAGGCTAGAGAATTCTACGGAATTCTCTAGAAGGTCTTTGTGACCGTTGGAGGGACGGACCGTTCTAGAATTGGGCGGAGAATTCTAGAAGGTCCAAGTAGCCGTTGGGGAAGGTCCCAAGAGAAGTGTAGAATTTTCTAGAAGGGGACCAAAGTGTAAATAATTAGGGACTTGTAAAGTTATTTTTATTTACACGCAGGCCCTTAGGAAGTTGTATAAATAGGAGGGCCTTTCATTTGTAATTTATCCATCCAACAATCCAACAAAGAAGCAATAAAGACTTCTTCCTCCAAATCTCTCTTTCTAAGTCTTCCTTAGCATTTCTCTTAGCGATCTTAGTGTAAAAGGCTTACTTGAGCTTACAAGATCGTGAAAGATTCGTGAGTAAGTTGTCAAGTGCCGCACGAAGTCTTAGCGAAACTCTAGGTCCGTGACAGAGTGGTATCAGAGCGGGTTAAGAGAATGGCTTCCAAAGGAGACATGAACGCCGCTAACATCCTCAACGTCCGTCAGGAAGGTAGTAAGAAGAACCGAAAGGGGAAGAGACAGCAGAAGGGAAATGAAGAGATGCTGCCAGAACCAAGCGAGGTGCTGACATCTCATCCACCTTCGACCGCCGGAGCCAGTGACGATGAGATGGGTGAGGAGCCCATAGACATCACTGTCGGAGAAGAATGGGTCGCAAGGGTGAAAACGGCGAGACAGGCCGTGGAGATCTTAGGCCGGCGTTTGAACGTGGCAGACAACAAGTTCAAGACCCTTGAAGACTTCACACTCGAGGAGACCAAATCCATCCGGAAGGAGTTGGAGGGGCGTCAGCGGGCAGAGTTTGAGATGAAGGAGGTAATCACTTCCTTGGAGTGTCGGCTCATGGATGCGTTGAGCGCGATGGAGACCATGAAAGCCGAGATAGCAGCACTCAAGGAAGGTGCGAGGGTTGGAGGATCACCGTCGTTCGAAAGGGAAATGGAGGCCAGCGTCGAGGCTCCCAAGCCACCTATGTTCAGAGGCGTCCGTGACGCGCATGAGGTGGAGAACTTTCTGTGGCATTTGGAGAATTATTTCAAGTGCAACAGATTGAGGAACGACGAGAGTAAGATCAATACCGCTGTGTTGTATCTTACTGATATGGCCATGCTATGGTGGAGGCGTAAAGAGTCCGACATCGGGAGGGGGACGTGCACCATCAAGACGTGGGAGCAATTCCGCGATGAGTTCAGGAGGGCGTTCTTCCCCAACAATGTCATCTATGAGGCGAAGCGAAAGTTCAGGGAGTTGAAGCAGACGGGCAGCATACGTGCGTATGTGCAGGAGTTTACTACCCTCACGCTTCAGATTCCCAACCTCACGGATGAGGACATGTTGTTCCACTTCATGGATGGGCTGCAGAATTGGGCCAGGACGGAGTTGGAACGCAGACAGATCGGGACTATCGATGACGCCATCACGCAGGCCGAAGCATTGAAAGACTTCAGGCAGGAGAAGCCTTATAATGCCAGAGGGGACGAAGCAAGAGGTAGTCATGACAATGGTGGGGGAGATCGTGGCGAATGCGAGGAGCAACGGCCACAATCCAGGAGGCAACGCGAGGAGCAATGGCCTCAACCCAAGGGGCGTGATACCTATAGGTCCGACGGCAGGAAGTCTGGAGGCCATGGCAACCCGGCGAGGAAGCCAGGGTCTGCCAAAGGAGATGGTTGCTACGTTTGTGGTGGGCCGCACGGCTATAAAGAGTGCCCCGAACTGAAGAGCCTTGGTGCTATCCTGCGAGAGCGGAAGGCTAAGGAAGCACAAAAGCAAGGTCAGGTCAAGGAGACCAAGCAGTTGGGACTGATAAGCCTATGCGGAGCTATCACCAAGCAACCACAGACGCCGCCGAGGCATGCGGAGCAAAGGCATGCGGAGTCAAGGCATGCGGAGACGAAGGCATGTAGGGCGCAATACGTCGACATCACGATCAATGGAGGACATGCTCGTGAAATGGTCGACACAGGTGCAGAGGTCAATATAATGACCAAGACGGCAGCAACGAGGTTGGGGTTGCGTTGTAGACCAAGCAACGCCCAACTCAGGACGGTCAATGCACCATCGACTCCCGCGTGTGGAGAGGCGCAGGGAGTAAGCATCACGTTAGGCAAGTGGCAGGGGAAGACGACTTCATTGTCGCTCCCGTAGATCTCTTTGATATAATTCTTGGGCAGGAGTTCTTTCGACAGTGCCATGCTGTGATCGATCCTTTCCTCCATAGACTCGTGGTCTTGGAGCAAGGAGGAACATGTATGGTTCCCATGGTTGAGGCACCGAAGACGAAGGGACAGGTCAGACTGACGGCCATGCAGCTCGAGAGGATCGACAAGAGATCGAGAAGGACATCCGCAGCTATCATTGCAAGTTCGAGAGAAGGCAATGGTGCTGGGAAGTACTTGCCACCGTGCGCGAAGCAGGTTCCAAGAGGGAACGCTGAAGTGATGCCAAGAAAGCCGCCGAGGCGCTTGCCTCGTAGGAAGGAGGAAGTTCGTGAGACCGGGCCGAGAAAGATCGGGCAACAGCTGAGGAAGCTGCTCAAAAGGATTGATCGAGTGCGTGGATTGAAGATCGCACGACAAGGCTCGATCGCCGAAGGAGCAAGGATGCGTCGCGGTCGTCGCATCATAGGTGGGGGAGATTGTGACGTCCCGCCACAACGCCAGCTGATTTCACGTCCGGATACGGGCCAGAAGGGTCTAGAGGTTAGGCAGAACGCCCTAGACGCTTGGAGAAGGCTAGAGAATTCTACGGAATTCTCTAGAAGGTCTTTGTGACCGTTGGAGGGACGGACCGTTCTAGAATTGGGCGGAGAATTCTAGAAGGTCCAAGTAGCCATTGGGGAAGGTCCCAAGAGAAGTGTAGAATTCTCTAGAAGGGGACCAAAGTGTAAATAATTAGGGACTTGTAAAGTTATTTTTATTTACACGCAGGCCCTTAGGAAGTTGTATAAATAGGAGGGCCTTTCATTTGTAATTTATCCATCCAACAATCCAACAAAGAAGCAATAAAGACTTCTTCCTCCAAATCTCTCTTTCTAAGTCTTCGTTAGCATTTCTCTTAGCGATCTTAGTGTAAAAGGCTTACTTGAGCTTACAAGATCGTGAAAGATTCGTGAGTAAGTTGTCAAGTGCCGCACGGAGTCTTAGCGAAACTCTAGGTCCGTGACAATATGCTAAGAAGAAAAATGTTCCTTAGATACAAGCCAAACATTTTTTCATGACAATTGGTGCATGAGTTTAGATTGTTCTCTTTCCTAATGACTTTGAAGTTGTTTATTTGGTGACGTGTTTTTGTTTCCTCTTAAAACTAGATGTAACTTAAACAGTTTGGTTTTGTTCTTGATTTGAACTTTTTGCAGATGACGATAGCAAGATCACATGCTTCAATCCATTTTTTTAACAATAAAAAGATTGTTATATTTCTACATATCTAAAAAATGTATTGAAAGAGCACTGGAGGGAGATTCACAGCCTAAAACTTGATCCTCCTATCTCCTAATTTATTTTCCGACATCTACATGTAAGGTGGCTTGTACAAGAGTGAAAAGGGAGAAACTTGAGATTGTGGCCAAAATCGTCATCGATATCTTCCGCAGAATCTGTCTCAGAAGAACCACTTTCAGTATATTCTGCAAGACCCAGATGCATTCTGTTCACATAACTCAGCAAGATGAGAACCATTATCTTCACGCTTCATTGTTGAAAGTTCCATCTGTGCATGATTATTCTCTTCAACAGTCAAAGATTCTGTAGGTTCTTAGGCCAAATTACACCTGCTTTTCTTTGCAACTCCTGGCTGCTCATCTCCCGTCTCAGAGATGCAAATAGAAAAAATTTCAGAACTCTTCAAACCTTGAGCAAGAAGGCAGCTCCTATGACTTTTTTTCAAGGCAAAATAGAGTAGACTTAAAACGTGTTCACAACGAGTTTGTATTATAACATACAATAGATTAATGAAACTCGCGATTCCAATAACATATAAAAGAGTAGTAGTTAGACTATAAGCTCCATAAAAATAAGTTAACAACTGAAATGCACTTACTTAAGGGATGGTGTATATATGTTCTCAAACACATGCTCCATTTGAGAAATCAGAATGTCATTGGTATCTGCATAAAGCCACTCACCATCGCATATTCTAGTCCCGACAAGGGTTATGGGAACGTGCTTCTCTCCAATACCTTTCTTATTGGCTTTCATTGGATATGAAGCCACATATATGACTCTGATATCATAGACATTGATTTCGTCTCCCGCATCTACACACCATTTAAGTTAGGCCTAACCCATCGGTGACCCCTTAAACTTGGCACGAAATTTCACTTAGACACCTCAACTGGGCGATGTTCATTTTAAACCCCTCACGTAGGATCTCGTTGTGTCATTTTGACACTTTTCGCTGACATGACATGGTGAGTGTAATACACTCAAAGTCAGCGCGTGAGGAACTTATTTTCAGTCCAAAAACTTATTTTGAAACACTGTTCATCTTCTTCACTCAGTCTTTGTGATTATCTCATCCACCACACACCATCAATCCACGCTACTGCAACATCGCCATTAATCTTATTAAAATTGAAATAATTTTTAATTTTTCAAATCTAAAATTCACCACAACCATTATCTTCTTCTCATTTTGTTTCTTTAGATCCAACAAAAAATTCTTCCATTGTTAATTATAATTGATTTTTTTAGAAGTAAAGAAGAGGAAAATATGTGCTTTTATAAACTAACTTTTTCAATGTAATTAAATTCTTTTGAAAGTGTTTCTTGAAAAGACGATAGAGTGAAAACGGGTTGAAGTTGGGGTGGGTGGAGTAAAGAGGATGGACGCTCTAATGGGGTGGAGGAGCTGTTGGGGTTGGGATGTGTGGGGTGGAGAAGACACCTAGGTTGGTGTGGGTGAAGAAAACAAGAGTGAGTTTCTTGAAAATTAGAAGTGTTGAATTTCTTTTTAAAAAATATTTATTAATTGAGTTTTAAATGCCACATGTAATCAAGTGAGTGGTTATTGTTCTTTATATTTAAAAGTCATTATTTTGAATTATTCTTTTACATATATGACATGTGTCTTTGTTTAATTCGTCACTTTGACACGTCATCGGCAAGTATATTACACACACTTTGTATTTTTGGATGATTGTTAAAATCGTGTCAGAATGACACGACGAGATCCTAAATGAGGGGTTTAAAATGAACATCACCCAGTTGAGGTGTGTCTAAGTGAAATTTCGTGCCAAGGTTAAGGGGCCATTGATGAGTTATGCAAAACCCATATAACAATCTTACATCAAACAACCCAATAAGTTAATATCTAGAATCAGTTTTTTCACTATCACGCTTTACAAGTCAATATAATACCAACACTTTGAAATGCATATTGTCTCTTCACAATCAAGATAAATAATTTCACTTGAGCACTACAGAAACAGTGCAAACTTCACACTTAAACCACATTTTACTGATTTTTAGTGAGATTGGACATTTGAATGTTGATACTATTAGTTTCACTATTAATCAATCTGCAATACTACAAAGGGAAATATACCTTCGTAAACGACAAGGATCCCATTGAAATCCGAGAGGTAAAGCAATTATTGGACCTGCAGCCTCAGACCTTTCATTTTCAGCACCTTTAAAAGGGGTTACAACAATGTTAAAAGGGATACAAATAGATTTAGGCAAAACAAAAAGTGATTCCCCAAAATTAATTCATCGCAACCATACTCAATCACATCAACTAAATTATAGTTGTCATGCACACATCATTTATACTTTAGAAGAAAATAAAACCTTCAAATATGTAAGCGTATTACCTGAATTTGAAAGCTTAAGCAAATATCAGTGAAAATGTAGAGTTGAAGAACCAAAATCGCTTGACCGAATCGATAAGGAAAAATCGAAAAGACTTAGCTCATATCTCAAGTTGAAGAAGAACTGAGAAGAAATCTCAAAATTGATTCAATTGAAACAAAAATTATTCCAAGATGAGCTCCATCGTATATTTTCCTTTACTTAAACCAATTTTTAGGAGCTCTCCATTTGATTTTCAAGAGAGAGAAAGAGATAAGAAAGGAGAGAAGAACACACTGACATATTTTCATGTCATTCTAAGAGAGAGATAAAGGGAATCAAAAAATGAAGAAAAAAGTAAAAGTAAATGCAAGCCACAATAATTCTGAAAGTATGCTAACACATGAGCCTAGAATAACTAAATTTAAATGATAAAAGAATTATTTTATTAGACAATAAATAAAGTAGGATAGCAAATACTTAATAGTACCAGAATTGCCCTTTCTGTTAATAAAAGATATGTTAACAAAGTTAACGTTTCTTAGTGATTAGATCAAAATCGCTAGCCTAGTTAAATCAAGGTTAAATGTGCATAGTCAAATATCACAGGGACTATAAGTGGAATTAGGCAATAACACAGGGACTAAAAATGTCATTTCCCCCTTTTTAAATGGATTAGAACTGTTTATCCGAATCATATTTGACCAAATCTATATTTATCCATATTCTATTTAGGTGGATTGGAATTCAAACAATTTTTGCTCAATTCATATCCAATTCATCCAAATTCAATCCAATCCAATTCAACCATTTGTCACCCCTACTTTTATCTCACTTCTAAATCAGTACATCTGTTTGCCTTTCTTATACATTTACTTGTGATACCATGAACAATCAAGAGAAGCAGAATGCAATCCATGGTAGTTTGAGATAGTTTCACACTATTCACCCACTTAAAAGGAGAAATTTATTGTCACGATCAAAAAATGGATGTGATGACACTCTTCTACCCCATCAAGATAAGTCGACCTCAAATCCAACAACATGAAAGAAATACAAAAAGTAAAACAAGGATAATATTATAGCGGAAAACTTAGTTATTCTAATAAAACCCCAAAATCTAGTTATCACGTATACAAGTCACTAATATAATATAGAATTGAAAGATAAAAACAAGTCTCAATGTATTTGTTTCTCAAATAGAACAAACATAAAGTAAGAAACAAGAGGCTCTGCCAGGACGACAAGCAACTATCACTCAATGTATCCTCAAATGTAACTAGAAGAAGATCAATCACACGGATCCGGCTCGAAACCTACACAAGCATATATATATATATATATATATATATATATATATATATATATATATATATATCATATATTATTATAAGCATGAACCTCTTAACCTCAAAGTTGATTTACCGTTTTAACCCTATAGTATTATTTTTATATTAATTTATTAAAAATTTAGTGTATTATTAATTTATTATAAATTAATTTTACTGACTGCCCTAATTTAATTGTTTTGAAACGCCCATCATTGTAACAGTCCTGTTGTTGGTGTCGACTTCTCTTCTGCAACTGTCATGAAATTTTATCATCCTTTTTCCAAAACCTTTTCAGATACTCTCTTGATCTGTATAAATGTCTCGAATCACATGTTATTGTCCATTAAACTCTTTCTCTTTTCTGTGCCTGGATGAAATTCAGGTAAATACTTTTGGTGTTCTGTTTTTGGTGCATAATAGTTACTGTGAATTTTCGATTTTGGTGCTCTGTTTTTGTTGCATAATAGTTACTGTGAATTTTCAACAGAAGTGTGATCATGAACGAAGGTGAGGACAATCAAAGAGTCCATTCTGATTGTAAGGATGATAATCCTTAGATTGGTCCAGTTCCATGTATTGTTTTCCGTCACCATACTCAGCCATCCCAAGCTCCCACATCCTCAATTTTGTTTGTAGTGCTCAAGTAGAAAGTTTTATCCGGGAATCCGGGATGATATGAACAACCTGTGATGAAAAACATATATTGTAGTTTATGCCGTCTTCACGTCTGAATTTTAATTTCAAAATATGAGTTGATCTAGCCTTTTGGTGACATTGACTCTTCTTTAGAAAATGTGCCAAACATATTAGGATGGAAGAAGTAGTCCTTTTTAAATGATTTAATGTTATGATTGTTAGCTAATGTGGTGGATATACCCACACCCTATGCAATTACTCTGCATGTTATACTGCCTGTCTGTATGGCTCTGCATGTTATACTACCTTTCTGTATGCCTTTGAGTTATTGTGATGTGTCTGCATCTATTGGGGAGAGTTGTAAATTGATTGTACTATTCATTATATGCTTAACTATCATTTCTTGTGTTTTCCCAATGTAGTAGCGAAGTGTGCTGCTTGAATTTGTGAGCATATTTCTATATCAGAAATTGGAGGATTAAAATAACCCAGAGAATCTTGCTCTTCTTTGGAGACGATTCTTCCAGTAATTCCCTAGATTCATTAATGAAAGGCACCTTATTGTTTGTTCTGAAACGTATACGCTTGTTCAACGTCCCTCTCGATCACTGCAAACAGTCCTGTAGTTGCTGCTCGAGTTCTCTTCTGCACCGGACAAAAAAGTTTCATTATCCCTTCTTCCAAAACCTTTTCAAGTACTCCCCTCGGTTGTATAAATGTCTTAAATAACATGTTATTGTCCATTAAACTGTTTCTATTTACTATGTCTGGTTGAAATACATTATTATCAGGTAAATATTTGTAAGTTGTAATTAATGTCTCTCTGAAGCAGGTTCTCACGCGTTCAAAATAATTGATCTTGGTGCTGCAGCAGATTTGAGAGTAGGAATCAATTATATTCCGAAGGAGTTTCTGTTAGATCCAAGGTAATTTCCTACTCTGCAAACTGATTATCCCCTTGATAAAAGTGGCATAATATAATTTTCAGCTCATAAGGATGACTTTGTATCAGTCTTTGATTGAGCTCAGATCCATAAATGTGTCTTCTTTGCAAGAAGAATTATCTGATTTTCTCAAACATCCACCTGAATATTCCCCGTCTCAATGAGTTGCATTAAGAAAATAACAAGTGAAGCACTATGGATGTCTAGAACCTTTTGACCAAGAAGCATGTTTTGAAACCTATAAAACCTTAGCTGCACAAGTAAAATTAGGTATAGTGAAATAAAAGATACAGCAACGAATATGAATTAGAAGACTATTCGGCAGATAATATCCCAATAGAAGTTTGGAAGTACCTTGAAGAGGTTGAAGTGGTATGGCTAACCAAACTATTCCATATACCAAGTGAACAGATCCAATATATAAAATAAATGTGACATTCAAAGTTAGGCTAACTATTGTGGATGTACTAACTTAGTCATGCATGAAATTATGGGGAAGAGTGGCAGAATATAGACTTATGGACATTACGAGGATGACATAGAACCAACTGATTTATGTCAGGTAGACCTACAACAAAGGCTATTAGTTTGTTAAGATGATCGATGGAAATTTCTAGGGAGCTGAAGAAGAATCTCCCATTGATATTCATCTACCTAGAGAAGGCATACAATGGTAAGTGAAGTCCTTTGGATGCTTGGGAAGAAAGAGTTCACATCAAATATAAAATAACATAATAGGATATGATAAAAAGAAGGTTACAAAAGAGGGCATATCATTGAATCTGAAATATTTATAAGCAGTTGATTTGGAAACTCCTCCTACAGACCCTTGCCAGTGATAAACGTTGCAGTTCAATTGTCTTTTTCTATGTTTTTATTGTTTAGCCTCACCATTTTGAATAAACCCCAGCTGTTGAGTTGTCATTTATTTTTTCTTCTTTCTCCTGGAGGTTGGGATGGTGCAGGTTGTGGTTTTGGTAACCTCACATGACATCTAATCAAGTACCATATATATGGTTATGAGTTTCATTCTGTTTACTTTCATCTGTTCATGTTTTTTCACCTAGCACCAGGAAGGAAAGTATTCGTTGGATACCAAAAACTCTGCCACATATTAGTTCCTGATTTATCAAATAAAACCAAATTCCCTGTATCCAACAACTCTGCTATAACGCCAGAGTTACCATCTACTCCTGAGGATATATAAGTGTAACCACTAATTGTATTCAAAACTTTGAGGTTACCATCTTCAACGACAATCAAAACAATCTCCTTATTTTTTTTGGATACTGAATCGAATCATTCCAATTAGCAACCCATACAACTGTTCTAGGACTTAATTTGTAATACCATATACCTACATATTTGTTTAACCCTACATCATCAGAAAAGAATCCCATTTCAAACTTTTCTCCAGCAGATAGCAGTGTTTCCCCATTTATTAACTTACTCCTTCCATCGATCATGCTCCTTGCATCACATCCACATAAATTTAATAACAACAAAACAAAATTACTTATTTACACAACATGAACTTTTCCAACAACTACTTGAGTCAATAACATTTTTTTTAATGATATGAGAAAAGAACATTCACTTCAAATGGAACCTAGACAACTAAATGTTTGATTGTGAGTACAGTCAACACCAAGTAAATGATCGTCCTTAATTTATTTTAGCTGTTTTTTTCAGCCGACCATTAAGATTTTTTATATGATCAAATTTTGTTTCTATTACTCCACTATTTGTAATGACTTTATTGAGTAATAAACTTCACACACATGGTAAGCTTTGGAGAATTGACAGCTAGATAGCTATGATATAATTGAGTGACTATTTGAATAATAAACTTCAAAAAACTTTCAATCTATGTTAAGCCCTTGGAGAATTGATAAGTAAATATTGTAAAGTACTTCTTGGGTCGGACTACTAGGGTGTTTTTGAGAGTGATTTATTTCTTCAGAAAATAAGATTTCATTTGTACAAGTTCATCATATAATTAAACATTTAGATAACTACTTATAATATATGTTAATTTTTTATTGATTTACTTATATTTTAATTTACGTTTATTATCTCTTCATGTTCCAATACTTTTAACAGGTTTTTTGCTTTCGGCAACACCAAAATTGGTAACGTTTGTCCACCCTAGATTAACTTGCTTGAATTAATGTGATCTTTGTACTATTGTTAGTTGAAGTTGCTCGCTTTTAAAATTTAAAAAGAAAAAATAGTTTATGCTTGGTGAATATTATATTCTTGATCATCTTTATTGTTAGACCAAAATAACACTAATTTTATAAAAATCAATTCCATTTACGTCACAAATATATATTTTATTAGTACATCCTAGCTACTACAACAATACTATGACAAGTCTAGAAGAGCTTGAGAATCAGTGCCTACCAATTAGCAAGTTGAAGAAATATGCAACAGAATGGGTTATTAAAGTCTTAGTCATTCGACGAAGTTTAACAAAAGAGTATAAAAATGCAAACGGTGAGGGTGTTCGTTGGCAGTTGATATTAGTTGACGAAGAGGTAACTCTATTTTATTATTTTGTTATATTCATTATTTAATATGTTGACTTCCTTTGGAATTCTAATGATTATGGTCCTTACCACAGGGTACAAAAATTCAAACCACTCTTTTCAACAAAGATGTTCATGCATGGAACAAGTCTTTTCAACTTAACCAAAGTTACTACATTATAAATGGAAAATTAAATGGACCTAAACCAAACTTCTTATCTGTGCATAAGGAGCTAGAACTAGCATTTATGAACAACACAGAGGTCGTTGAGGACAAAAGTCAATTTAAAATGGAACAATTTTCAAATGGATTTATTTCATTTGACGAAGCCGAAAAGATCACTAATGGGAGTTTGTTTGGTAAATTTCACTAAATGTTTGTTGTTTGTTCCATACATAAATAAAATAGGTATTTTGTGACACATTGTTTTGTTTAGATGTGGTGTGTATTTTACTGACAGTAAAAGCTCTAACTGGAGAAGGACGAAGTATTAGACGCGAAGTAATCGTTACAAACGAAAGGTAACATATATTTTTTAAGCATCCTACATAAAAATAATTCATGTTAATAAACATTTATCATAAAAATATTTTTGGTTACATGTATAGGTATGATCGAAAAGTCATGACTTTATGGGGAGACTTTGCTGAAATCGAAGGTCAAATGTTACAAAGCCTTGAAAGTGACAAACCAGTGCTTGCCTTTTGTGATGTGAAATCATCCATTTATCAAGGTATAAATCTCCACACTCGATATATTTGATTCAATTTCCAAAGTACATTAAAATATCACTGAATTAATTACTCTTGTCAAAATAGGGGATTTTGTCCTTTCCACAACTCCTGTTAGTAGTTTGCTTATAAATCCACAATTTGAAAAAGCGAACAATCTCCAAGAATGGTAAGTAATACATGTTTTATCACACTTATTCAGAGGCTACCCACATGATACGTTATTAATAGTTTTTTTCATTTCTTAAAAATTTCAGGAATGACAACATGAAGTCACAAAAGATTGACATAAGTCTAATGCCGAGCAGACTAATGCAAACAGCCCGTGAAGTGAAAATTACTAATATTTTAAACGGTTCACTTGCCATTGTGAAGGTAATTTTCTATACAACACTCATCTTCTACTCCAATTATATGTTTCAAATGTAATTAAATGATTTACCGAATTTACGTATAGGACATGTACTATAAGTTCAACGCTACAGTTACCGGCATTGACAATACCGAACCATGGTATCCTGCTTGCAAGAAATGCTATAGGCGAGTTACTGTTCTAAATAGTAGTGCAACTTGTACCTATTGTAGGACTGAAGATGTTGATTATGAGGCGAGGTAAACTACACAAACAACCAACAACAAATATTGATTATTCTACCAGATGTATGAAAAAATAATTATTAACTAATGAGTTTACTATATCGCTATCAAATAATTAGCGCCATACTGATTAAATCATCCAATTTGATTTAGATATCGGTTAAAGATTGATGTCACTGCTGAGGATCAATTTCTAAGTATTACAATGTTTGATGCTACAAAATATTATCTTGGTTGTGACGTAAAAGAGTATGTTCTCTCTACAACTGAAAAGGTAATCACTTACTCTATGAAATATTGGCCTATATAAATAACGTTAACCTATTTCAACTGAAAGACTAATATATAGGGTTTTCTGTTCCACAGAAAGAAGAATCAGCATACTATCGCAAGATGGTATTGAGTAAGGGGAAAGAATTCAGTATTCTTGTCAAGATTGATCGTAAATTCCCAGATGTTGAGACAAACATGAATGTGATAGCTATGGAGATACATGAGGTTTCCAAAAAATTACCAGCAGATCAAACCAAGGTTAAAATACCGACTAAAAAATAGAGAAGCAAGAGGATGAAGAAACAAAGTGATGATGAAAAAATGAAAAAAATAAATATAGGCATACCTCATGTTGAAAAAGATGTTGCAGTTGTTAAAACTGAGACTGAAAACCCACAAAAGCAAATACATGCAAGAGGACCAAGAAAATTAAGGAAGCCATTGCAGATGAAAATTCACAGAAAGTGAGGATACATGAGGTAGAAAAACAGAATGGACCAGATGAAAGTGACGACGAAACCCCACTAATTCAACTACAAAGAAAAAGGACCAGGAAGGTTAAAGGAAAAAACATCATGCCATATCCAATGGAAAAGAAGATCAAAGAGGAAAAAAACTAATATATAGTTGATTTAAAATTTCCTTATTTTTAACTAACAATGCTTATTATTTTCCTAATATTTAAAAGCTACTTTACCTTCTATCACCGAGCAACTTCATCTAACATCGCTTTTATTTTTAACTTACTTTCTCTTATATCAATGAATTTGGTTAACTGCTTCACTAAACATTCAATGTATGCAATTTATTTCTTCAAAACAGATCAACAACAATCTTCTGCAGCAATGTATACCCCCATACAAAAAAAAAGGTATGCATACATCCTACCTTATATGTATTATCCATTAATGATTTTGCTATGTTCTAAATCACTGCAAAAATTACATATGCTAAATAGGACGAGATAAGAGAAGTGTCATACCAACAATCCGAAACTCATCACCATCAAATTAACAATGACACACAACCAACATCGAGGTAAATCTAATATGTTAAGTAATTATCATAGTTCAAAATAAAATCTAACCCTTTTATTCACTTCACTTCGCAGAGGATACAAATACCAACACTCCTTTCATGTCAAATCAAACAGGTGATAAAGGAAAAAATATTTCTTCTACCAGTAAAACTGATCAGCATGACAACCACACAAAAAATGAATTGAGCAACACAGGTAAGAACTTACATATTCATGTAAAATTTAACATACATGAGTAGTTTGTACAACGCGAACATATTTGCATACATACATACATAAGTATTACATCCTTTGTCTAAATGTACCAAAAAATGTTCTTCTTATAAAGAAAAGTCAACTTCGAAGCACATTGCGAAGAGTGGATAAATATATATTAGCAACTCAAACAATAGCACATATAGAAGATGAACATGCACGTTTAAAAAAGCAGCCTAAAATTAATTGGCTATTTAGAGCATTATCTGAAGAATCTGAAGTTGGAGGTACATTGGAAAAACTCTATTCATATCTTACATAACTTGATCATTCAATACCTTTATGAAAATACATTTCTAACATATATCTCTCCCAATATTTATATATGTAGGAACTGTTACTTTTAACTTATCTTTATCATATCTGCACGTGCTGAAAATCGTTCCAGAATGTATTTATTGTGCTGCAAAAAGATTGGAACATGAACCTCCAGCATTCTGTTGTGCAAACGGATATATAAAATTGGCAAACACTAAAGCACCAACAGAACTCTACGAAATATTTGTGGCATCTACTCCAGACGCCATAGAGTTTCGCAAAAATATTCGTGCATATAATAGCATCTTTGCTTTTACATCTTTTGGTGTTAACCTGGATAAGGAACTAGCATCTGCAAGAAAAGGCGTGTACACATTCAGGGCACAAGGTCAAATTTATCACGATCTACCATCATTGGTACCACGTGATAATAATCCATGTTACTTCCAACAATACTTTTTTGATACAGACAACGAGTTGACCAATAGGCTATCGAAGGTGAATGAAGGAATTCTTTCAGACCAAATTGCAAAAACAATCAAACAGATAATGAAGGGTAACCCATATGCACAAATATTTTGCCAATTAAAAGACCAGACAAGTTTCCACAATTTCCAACTTCGTATTGCTGCAAATGCCTCTTTGGATCAACGAGTGTACAACACACCCTCAATAAGCCAAGTAGCAGCAATTTGGATCGATGGAAACAATCCAAATACACCTTTTGACCGAGAAATAATTGTTCATGAGCACGCAGGGTACAAACATAGAGTAAAACACTATTTTGATTGTTATGACCCTCTACAATATCCTTTGTTATTCCCAAGATGTGAAGCTGGATGGCATCAAGGAATAAAAAAACAGAGCAAAAGACTACCTCACAGAAGAAGTGCTCAGTCCGCAACTATAAGCAATCATATTCCAACATTCATATCAGCTGATACAATATTAGCCAACGAGGATCAAGGTAAAATATATCACCTTATGCCCTCTTATAGCAAAAATTTAGTCATGTTCTTCACAAGTTAGCAACTGATTAAAAACACATAGACGATATAAAATAATACTATCAAAGACATCAAAATACAATTATAAAAAATACACTATTCTATTATACCAAATGGTAACTAACATAAAATAAATAAAATATTAATATGATTTCTTACACTTGTAGATGTCCTCCGCGAGACAAAGGGAAATGTTTCTTGCAGAGAGTACTATTGTTATAAGCTACAACTACGAGAAACAGAGAGGTCAGTATTACTACTATGTGGAAAATTACTACAACAATTTGTGGTTGACATGTACATAAATTGGAAACAACAAGGCTAGAATATTTCAGAAAGGAACAATCAAATTTTAGAAGAGAGGTTTATCAAGGTATTGTTGATAGTGTTAGTGCGGAAGAATGCAGGGGAGATAGAATTGGGCAAAGAATACTACTTCCATCATCTTTTATTGGGGGACCACGAGATATGAAAAAACGTTATATGGATGCAATGGCTTTAGTACAACATTTTGGCAGGCCAGATCTGTTTATAACAATGACGTGCAATCCTGACTGGGTTGAAATCCAACGAGAATTGTGCCCCGGACAAACTCCTCAAGATAGACCTGACTTGGTGACAAGAGTATTCAGAGCTAAGTTGCAGGATCTAAAAGACCAAATTTTCAAGAAAGAAATATTTGGAATTGTTTTTACTCATGTATTCGTGGTAGAATTCCAAAAACGGGGGCTATCACACATACACCTCCTTCTCATATTAAAAGAAGGGCACAAGATCAAATCAGGAGATCAATACGATAGGTTTATCTCAGCAGAGATTCCAGATAAATATGAGTATCCTATCTTGCATAAATTAGTTCTCAAGCATATGATGCATGGTCCATGTGGAAACAAACGTCCAACAAACACATGTATGCAAAATGGACAATGTAAATATCATTATCCAAGGCCATACAACAACAAATCAATCCAAGCAAAGGATGGATATCCAATTTATAAAAGAAGAATGAATGGAAGAATAGAGATTGTTCGTGGAATGAATATGACAAATCAATGGGTGGTACCTTATAGCCCCTATCTGCTTACAAGATACAATTGTCACATTAATGTTGAGGTCTGCTCAGGAGTCAAAGCAATAAAGTATCTATACAAGTATATATATAAAGGTCATGATCGGTGTGCAATTTATGTTCAGTCTGATGATGGTGAAAATGTTATTGACGAAATACAAACATTCCAAGATGCGTGATGGGTCTCACCCCCTGAGGCACTATGGAGAATATATGAATTCAACTTGACTGAAATGCAACCTGCAGTCATCAACCTTCAACTACATCTGCCAGGAAAACATTCAGGTACACACATTAAAGCATAATAATACACATTTTCTTTAAAGAATAATTATAATTGTCATAACATAAATACTAACTCAAAACAAGCACAGTGTTTTACTGGAAAAATCAAAATTTAAAAAATGTCATCGCCTGGGATGGTGTCAAGCAGACAATGTTAACCGAGTATTTCAGAATGTTCTCAATTGACACTGAAGCACAAGCATACCTTTATAGAGAATTCCCAAAGTATTACGTTTGGAATTCAAAGGTAAAGACTTGGACAAAAAGAAAAACAAGATCTGTAATTGATCGCATTGCAATTGGTAAGTCGGATGCAGTAAACTATAAATGCACACACATCAATAATTGTTAAGTTTATTAATTACTACATATTGATTATTTTGTACAGCTAATCCTCGAGAAGGGGAAAGGTACTATGAGCGGTTGTTACTAAACCATGTAAGGGGACCATTGTCATTCAATGACTTACTAACGGTCAATGGCAAGAAATGTCAAACCTTCAAAGAAGCAGCCAAAGAAAGAGGGTTACTTGAGTCCGACAACAGCATATCAGAATGTTTAAGAGAGGCTGTTGTCTTCAAAATGCCATATGCTCTCAGAAGTTTGTTTGCTACAATTTTGGTTCATTGTAACCCAACGGATATTAGAAAACTCTGGGATACTTATTATGAAGATATGTCTGAGGACTTCAATAGGCTATATGGCAACTCACACAATACTATACTACAGTCTACTCTGAATAGTATTAATGATTGTTTGCAAAGTATGGGCAAGAGCATAGACATATATGACATTCCACAACTAGATCACAATTTCCTCGAAGTTGGTCCATCAGAATGTAGAGAAATAAATGAAGAAATGTCCGTGCAGATACCAACAGAAGATTTTGATGCACAGTCACAATTAAATCCAGAACAACATAATGCTTTTACAAAAATAATGCAAACAATCGATGCTGGAACAACTGGAATATTTTTTGTGGATGGACCTGGGGGAACAAGAAAAACATACCTATACCGTGCATTACTTGCCAATGTTAGATCAAGAGGTATGATAGGTTTGGCAACAGCAACCAGTGGCGTAGCAGCTTCAATCTTACCAGGAGGACGTACAGCACACTCGAGGTTTGAGATCCCACTTCAAACTAATGAATCAACTATGACAAACATGTCAAAGCAAAGTGGTGCTGCCAAATTGATTAGAAAAGCAAAAATGATTATATGGGATGAAGCACCAATGGCCAGACGACAAACAATAGAAACAGTGGAAAGGAGCTTCAGAGACATAATGGACATCGATAAACCATTCGGTGGAAAAGTCATGATTTTTGGAGGAGATTTTCGACAAGTGTTACCAGTAGTTCCAAAATCAACTAGAGCAGAAATTGTAAATGCAAGCTTAGTCAAATCATATCTCTGGCCTTTGATGGAGAAGATTCATTTTACAAGAAATATGAGAGCAAGAACAGATCCAACGTTCAGTGAGTTCTTACTTAGAGTGGGTAACGGTGATGAACCAACAATAAGAGACAATTTAATCCTTCTCCCAGAACAGTTAACTATCAAACATTCTCAGCATGGAATTCCAGAAGAATCCATAATAAAAGAGATATTTCAAAACCTGCAAGAAAATGCTGCAACGGCAAAATATGTCAATGAAAGAGCTATTTTAGCAAGCAGAAATGATCATGTGGATAAACTTAATGACAAGTTAATATCCCAGTTCCCAGGTGAAAGTAAGATATTCAACAGCTTTGACTCAGCAGAAGATGACACCAACAACTATTACCAAGAAGAATATCTAAATACTTTAACACCAAACGGACTCCCGCCACATAGGTATTGAAGATAATACATTACAAGTTATAAAAGGCGGTAAAAATATTTTTAAAAAAAATAGATTTTGACATATCTTATTAAATGCAGGTTAGAATTGAAGGAAAATGCACCTATCATGTTGCTAAGGAATTTAGACCCTTCAAGTGGCTTATGCAATGGCACACGAATGATATGTCGAGGCTTCTCATAAAATATCCTGCATGCGGAAATATCAAGTGGTCATTCTGCAACAAAACATGTGTTTCTTCCCAGAATACAACTATCACCACCAGAAAATGAAGGATATCCATTTAAGTTCATTCGAAAGCAATTCCCAATACGCCTTTGCTTTGCAATGACTATAAATAAAGCACAAGGTCAAACAATTCACAATGTTGGTTTGTATTAACCCCAACATGTTTTCTCACATGGTCAATTGTATGTGGCACTCTCAAGAGGTATATCTATGTCCACAACAAAAGTACTTGTCCTAACAGAGCAACCCAAACGACAAAAGGGAACATACACAAAGAACATCGTCTATAAGGAAGTTTTAGGTACGATAACCCCATATACATATATGGCCATTCTAACACAGATAATTAACTATTTACATATAGTAAGTACTAACAACATTACATTGCTTCAAATCTCAGGTTTAGAAGACACGAAGACACAGACAAACCTATGCAAACATAATGGATTGTTCAGCAACTCATATTATTCGGTGCGTTAATGTCACATTCATAATAGTTCTTACATACTATTATCAATTTTCTTAATATTGTATTCTATTATAATGTTTTAATATTAGTATTATTAATAATTTACAGTACTTTTGTACTACTGATTTGACACTTCATATTAACTGCATGTTGTTGTTCCTGCTTATTATTAAATGCATAAGTGAATTCACTGTACAAGATCACTAATAGCTCATGTTATTATCATAAGACTAATAAATACAATGCATACTTCTACTACATCTGAAAACATATATATATATATATAAGCAATGAGTGAGTATCAAACAACACAGTACTGAACATGTTATCTATTAAATAAAGCAAAACTAGTTATAATACGAGTACCCAGAGGCAAAGCCATGATGATGAGTTTGAGGACTAAAAGAGAAAAATATTGCAACACTAGTGTGAAAAGTTAATATACATATATTTTTATTTAATTTTCTGATACATGATTTACGAAAAAGTTAGTGGTTCGTCCAAACCCATGAAACCCTTACCTAGGTCCTCCTTTGAGAGTACCCCTTTCTGTTAGCATCATAAGATTGATTAATTTTGATGATGAAACACTTAACAAATATGTGATAAATTGCAGGCCAAGAATTCAGAAAGGAAAGAAGTCAAGCATGCAACACCCAAGCATTATCAAGAAGCAAAGGAATATTCTGTAATTCCTGAAGTAATGCAAGCAAGGGAGATAATCAATCAAGGGATACAACATCAATTCAAGACAACCACAATCCTAGCATCTTAGTAGGATAAATCAAAGATAGATAAATCAATCAACGGATTAGCCAAGATTCAAAGATTTCAAGAAGTTCTTCAAGAGAAGAAAGATATGCTCATGCACATATCTGATATGAACATGTATCAGCAAATCAATCGAAATCAAAGATTCAATCAAAGACCCTTGGTTTAAAACACCCTTGAGTTTTCCTTAAAAGAGTAGTCCTCATATCTATATAAACCTCTAATAGTCTTTGTTTTGAAGTACGCGCTTCATTTGAACTTGTACTATAATCTTCTATTTTCTCTCATAAAACTTTGTATTCTCGTGAGCATACAATTGACAAAGAAAAGATTTGAGTGTAGATTATACAAGTAGAGGTGGTATCAAGGTAGAAGATCTGATTTGCACATCAGACATGTTTCTTAGTCAACACATTATGTACTGCCAAAGTTCTCATTAAGCTCTTAAAGGAACCCTTGAAATTAAACCCAAGGAGACTGAAAGTAGGCACCATATCTAGTGTTTTGAACCAGTGCAAAACTTCTGAGTCTCTTTTACTTTTTCACTTTTACTCTTATCTTTTACTATCATACTAATATGCATGTGAGTCGACTACCCAATCCAGGAAGTCGAGTAAAGGATTTTTTGAATCGATAAATGTACGTTTTGGCTTTAGTGGGTCTTCATTATCGCTAACTGCACCAACAATGCATTTGTGATTGCCATAGTTCTATAAAAGTGTGATTTACAACGATCTTGTTATAGTATGACCATATACCTAACATCGTCATCTTAGACACAGTAAAGGAAGCATACTAGATCATGATAGTAAGATCTCATATGCGTAGAATAACACGCTCGGATACATGACAAAAAACAACTCATATATATTTAATAGAAAATGCATATACATTTAATAAATAAACAAATACAGAATAAGAGAAGAAAGTACATACATAGATGAAGGGCAGATACATAAGACATTTAGATACGTCTGACAAACATCATATACATGGGACATGTAGATATGTTTGTGATTCAAATGATGCTTTCCTTGGAGTCCCGTTTGAACAACACTGTATCTCTACTATAAATCATTCAAAAATTCACCAAGTTTCGAACTGGAATCCAGCACTGATGTGACTTCGCCACCAGTGATTCCGATCTTTCACCTTCATCTAACCTGACTTCTCCTCTGGCGCCTCCACCGTAAAATCTCCATCCTAATCATCTCCGACATCAGAGGAAAATTAAGAGGTTTTTTTTAAAATAAAATACTCGAATATATGTGATAGATACATTAATACACAATAAATAAAGAATGATGGTTGAATAGTGACAAACCTTTAAATATATTGTTAATGAACCAAAATCGTTTTTGATAGTTATATGAAGAAATTATGTGTTGAGAGCATAAAGGAAAAGGGAAAAAAATGGTGGAGGACGTTGGGGTGGGGGGAGAGATATTGTTGGCGGAGGAGATAGAGGGAGTTTGAATTGTTATTGTACTTTTAATTAAGAATTTTAAATTTTAAGATAATTATTCAATACCATATTCAATAGAATTTGTGTATATGATTTAACTTCTTAAAAAAAATATATATGGTATAATTATTAAAAAGTGATATTATGAGTAATATTTTTAAACTATAGGTAAAATATGTATATATGGTATAATTATTAAAAAGTGATTATGTAATTTTTCCCAAAAAAATCCCTTGGAGTCGGGTGCTTGCTATCACTTAATAAAATATCTCTTGATATGTATTATAAGGAAGACATAATACATAAATATGTCATTTAACTTGCGTTATTTTACATTTAAGTCAATCAACTTTGAGTATGTATAAATAGATACTCATATTTGTGTAAATTTGAACGAATAGATACACACGTCCTATGTGACATCCTACATGATAATTTGCGTCCTACGTGGTGTACTGTGTGTATTATGTCACATAGGATTCGTGTCTACTTGTTCAACTTTATACAAGCTTAAGTGTCTATTTGTGTACACACTCAAAATTGGAGGATATAAATATAAAATGAGACAAAATTAAAGAGCATATATTATTCCTATAAGGAAATAAGAAGAGCACATTAACATATTAATTAAGAATTGACTAATAATCAAAAGATGTAATTTAACATACCTTAGGAGTAATTTGAACTTGAAGCTCATAATTTCCTAAGCTTTGTTGCTCTTGTTGAATTTTCTTTGCACTTGTCTCTAAAGCATAGGTGCACCATTTTATTTTGATAAATTTTAGTGTCATTATATCTCCAATACTCTCCGGAATCTCCTCCAATTCATCCAACTCATTCAGTATTAGTTGCTCAAGCATCGGAAAATTATCACTACCAGCTACTTCCCACCTTTGCAGTTCATAGCGCCCATAAAGTTGTAGGTATTTTAATTTGCGAAACACAACATCTTCATCTAGTTTCCAATCTGTACCATCAAATGCACCTTCCAATTTGAGCACCTCAAGATTCGGTAAATTAGCCAGCAATTTCATAACTTCCCATGGTAATCTAGTGTATGATAATCTCAATTTCTTTAGATTAGGAGGGAAAATGTCTACAGAAAAATTCATCCGGACTGTTCTTATGTGTAGTGTCTCCAGATCCTGTACAAGACTGAGAGAAATAAGAATATCGCAATGCTCAGAATCATCTGAAATCTTTAGTTTTTTTAGATTGGGAGTTCTTCTTATGATTTCCGCAACAAAAGGAGAGTTATAGAGATAAAGTGTTTGCAAGTTATTCAGAAGGCACAAAGTTTGTTCTGTTTCAAGAGGATTTGATATATATAGTGGGCAATCAATATCCACATGTCTTATCTCTGTCATTCTCCAAATATCTATTGGCTGCTTCAACTCTCTTGAATTCTTTACTAAAAATCTGGGAGTTGTTCCAAGAATTATGGTCTGTAGATTTCTCAATTTGGCTAATGAAAGACAATCTCCAATTGTTGCAGCAACATATCTCAAATGTACAAGCTCTGGTATTACCAGAGAGAAATCTAACCAAACTGATAATACATCCAACACCTTAAGAAACTTGAACTCTGAAACACGGGAATAAATCCCGTTTGCTTCCATATTGATTGAAATAAAGGTACGGATTATACCAATTTTCCGTTGTGGACAATGATCATGCTTATCTTTGACTTTAGTCAGAAAGATCACTCCATGTTGATCATATCTGGCTTGGAGAACTTTCCCATTCATGACATGCACAACATTTTCGGTATGATCAGCTTCACTTAGGCACAATTGGCGAAGAAGATCATGAATTTTGCAAAATTTCATCCTTCCATTAACCTTTTGTTCTCCAGTCATTATTAGACTTCTATCAGTTAACTCTTGTAGATACTCCTCTGCCACCACTTCTAATCTTTTATTGCTTCTTGCCTTTATGAATTGCTCTGCAATCCATAGCCTAATCAACCTGGAAACATTAATACATCTGTCTTCTGGAAAACCTCCAACATAGAGAAAACAAGCCTTCAAATATTGGGGCAAGTAATTGTAGCTCAAAGAAAGAATTGATTGGCATCGTTCGGATACCGTACCAAAGAATGAGTTCAGATTTTCCTCAACCTTCTTCCAATTGTCATGCGTCAAGTCCATTTTTCCAAGAAGTCCAGCAACGACAACCATCGAGAGAGGTAATCCTTGACATTGTTGTACAATGTGCTTCCCTATTTCTACAAGTAAAGGAGGACACGAATCTTTTTTGAATAGTCTTTCGATGAATAGATTCCAACTATCATCTCGACTTAGCAAAGACTTACTATGAGCCGGAAAATCAGGGCAGTTGACATAATCAGCAACATACTTGAGCCGAGTAGTTAATAAAATTCGGCTTTTATTGTCATCATTTGGAAATATTCTTTGCATTCGGTCCCATGCCTCAGTACTCCAAATATCATCTATGACAATTAGAAATCTCCTACCCTTCAGACCTCTATACACAAACTCCATTAATTGATCATCGCTCATTTCTTGATTGCTTCCGGTAATCGAAGAGGCAACTTCAAGAAGCATTTGTCTCTGATTGTATTCTTCAGAGATAGTGACCCATGCATGTTTATCAAATCGAGAGCGAATATATGAATCATCGTAAACTTTTCTGGCAAGAGTTGTCTTACCTATACCGCCCATACCAAAAATTGGTATGACAGTTAACTCGTCTGTTTGGGCAGTGACGCGATCAAGTATGATGTTGAAGTCATCCTCCATCCCAACAATAGTATTTTCCTCAATTGTACTTTTTTCTGGTGAGGAAGGAGTTGTTGCTAATTCTGCACATTTTCTTCCATGCTTGCTAAACTCAACTACCATCACCTCTTTCCTGAGAGAATCAACATCTTTTTCCACTTTTAGCAACTCTTCCTCGAAGAATTTAGCAGCCCCTTCTCTCTTCTCTCCGCAATCTGCTAGAATGATGTTTCTTAGACTTGAATCAACTTTATATTCTGCTTTGTATATTACATCTCTGATCCTCTTTTCTACAAGCTTGGAATTGAAACTCGGTAAATTAAATATTATTTAAAAATATATATACAATTTAGATAACTATACTAGTTAATTAATCACATACCTTAAGAGTTTCAATATCCTTTGTGGTTGTATTGTCAAGGAAAAGTTGCAGAGCAGAAAGATTTTGATAGAGAGATTGAACATATTGTTGTGTAGAGCATGGACAAACGAACGATTGATTAGGTTTGAAGAGTTGTTCCAATGTATACACAAGTGAAGAGATAGCAGCATAAGCCGTTTCTCTTTACACAAGTGAAGAGATAGCAGCATAAGCCATTTCTCTTTGTTTGCTGGAATGAGTAAAAGATTTAATGTCTCTACTATGCTATTCTTATTTCTTAGGCTAAGAGATCATTTTGTCCACATAATTTACTTTTCTTTATCACACCATCTTTTTCTTAATGGGGGACAAAGACATAGGATACTCACCCTTTGAAAAACTTATAGGACACCCTTTAAAGTGAAACGTTTAATTTTGAACTTGTTGAACATTTACTTCCATGATAATGAAATATTTGACTCCCCGAGTCGTTCTAATGGAAGGAACGGAGAACTCAAGTCATCTTTTTGGGTGGTCGCAAAATGACTTTTGTCTTGGGTTATTTAAGCTACCACTTAACTAGCCTACCATGCTGAGGAATTGGATTCTTGAGTAAATTGCGGAAAATAAATAAAGTTATATGGCCATAGCCAAGAATGACGAAGGGCTTGTGTGAACGTGTACATGACTCTTTACAATAATATCCTTGACATAAGAGACTAACTCTAGTATCTCAACTCCAAGTTCACTCAAACTGTTCTAACTATTCTTCAAGAAGTCAAACTCGCTTCTCGTTATAAACCTCACCCACACAATTAGTCTCGTCAATCTAGAAATTATTACAACTCAATAAAGATAAATTAAAGTTGCAGCTAGGTAAAAACTAATTGAAACACTTAAAGTCAGTGCACTGCACTTTACATGGAGAGATCTTTCCCAAACCCCATTAGAGCATGTGTTAAAAGCATCGAAGCTCTACGAGATACCTCAGTCATGCGCCCAACGTGGTACCTTCACCGTCTCCCTATTCTGTAAAGGCTTATAATCCCAGCTGCAAACATTGTTCGCAAAACATTCAAAAACAGGAATAAACTATACAATCAAACACTATACTATGTATATATTAGAATTAAGAATTGACTAAGAATCAAAGATGGAAATGAACATACCATAGGAGTAATTCGAACTTGAAGCTCACAATTTCCAAAGCTTTGTTGCTCTTTTCTAATTTTCTTTGCATTATTCTCTACATCAGAGCTGCAATCAACTATTTGGATGAATTTTAGTGTAATTATTTCTCCAATACTCTCCGGAATCTCCTCCAATTCATGTTAAATTTGACAAAATTCAAAAATGGATTAATGAGAAGATATGGTAGTTAGGAGGATAATTCTTCATTGGTAGAAAAGTCAAAGATAGCACTTTTTGTAGGTGAAATTTAGGTGAACAATAAATTGGTTTCACAAGGTAAATCTTGACATTTTGACATATTGTGATGTCATGGATGACATCAATAGGAAGAATTCACTCCTATAAATAGGTAGCTCCTAATTCATTTGTAACACACCTCTCATTTGCCTTCTCATCTCCTAAGGCATTTGTTCTTCTTTCTCTCTTGTAGTATTTCACTTGTACTCTTTTGTAGTGAAATAAATATTGGTTGGTTGTGTCCGAGCAATAGGAAAAAGAAAACGAAAGTTTATCGAACCTCGTTAATTTCTGGTGTTCCTTTTATTGTTGTCTCATTTACTATTTATTAGCTACCTTCAGATATAGCAGTTGTGATTCCATCACTCTCTATATATTCGGCTTCCGCAACAATTGGTATCAGAGCCAAGGTATTATCTGAGTATGCTTTGTGGTTGCAGCATAGTCTGAACTTCCACATCAGAAAAAGATTTGCTTTGGTTCTTGCATTGTTAGCTAGTAAATAGTATTTGTAGTAAAATGGGAGACAAGAAAAATGATGAGTCCATATCAAGTGTCAATAATACGTCATCATTGGCATCTTCGCTTATGACAAGAATTGTGTCAAATGCGAAATTTGCAGTTGAAATTTTTGACGGGTCAGGACATTTCGGAATGTGGCAAGGCGAGGTCCTTGATGTTCTTTTTCAACAAGGGCTAGATATTGTCATTGAAGAAAAGAAACCAGACGGTGTAGGAGAAGAAGATTGGAAGATTATCAACCGTGTTGCTTGCGGTACCATTCGATCTTACCTTGCAAGAGAACAAAAGTATCCATACACGAAGGAAACATCTGCAAATAAATTATGGAATTCATTGGAGGAGAAATTCTTGAAGAAAAACAGTCAAAATAAACTTTACATGAAAAGAAGACTGTTACGCTTCACTTATATTCCTGGTAGCACAATGAATGATCATATCACCAGCTTTAATAAGTTGGCGACAGATTTGCGGAATATAGACGTGACTTTTACGGATGAAGATATGGCCTTAATGTTATTAAGTTCACTTCCCGATGAGTTCGAGCATCTTGAAACTACTCTACTGCATGGGAATGATGAAGTATCTCTCAAAGAAGTTTGTTCTGCCTTATACAGTTATGAACAAACAAAGAGAGAAAAACAAAAAGGCGGAGAAGCAGAAGCACTAGTTGCGAGAGGTCATTCTCAAAATCATATGAGAACGAAGAAAGGGAGATTCAAGTCAAGATCGAGACTCAGCAAAGATGAATGTGCCTTTTGCCGAGAAAAAGGGCATTGGAAGAAAGACTGCCCAAAGTTAAATAGCAAAGCCAAACCAAATAATGGGAAAGCCGTCATGGATTCAAATGTGGCTGATTGTGATGACTCCGATTACTCACTAGTTACAACAGATCCATCCAAATCATCTGATGTATGGTTGATTGACTCAGCTTGTAGTTATCATATGTGTCCCAATCGGGACTGGTTTATTGATTTACAAGAAGGAGAATGTGGAGTTATTCACACTGCAAACAATAATCCTCTTACCGCATATGGTGTTGGTTCAATCCGATTAAGGAACCATGATGGATTAAGTAGAACATTAACAGATGTTCGATCTGTACCAGATTTGAAGAAAAATCTCATTTCTGTAGGAGCCCTAGAACCAAAGGGGTTCAAAGTCATTGCAGATAATGGCGTGATGAGAATATGCTCTGGTGCACTGGTGGTAATGAAGGCAATTCGAAGAAATAATAACATGTACCACTATCAAGGTAGTACAGTTATTGGAACAGCGACAACAATATCCAATGACGAGAAGAAGGCAGAAATAACCAAGCTATGGCATATGCGCTTGGGACATGCTGGAGGGAAATCCTTGAAAACTTTATCAGATCAAGGATTGCTAAACGGAGTAAAATCTTGCAACTTGGAGTTTTATGAGCATTGTATCAAGGGAAAGCAAACAAGGGTTAAATTTGGAACAGCTATCCATAATACTAAATGTATTTTGGATTATGTTCATTCGGATGTTTGGGGTGCTTCCAAAATACCTTCATTAGGTGGGAAACACTATTTTGAAACCTTTGTTGATGACTTTTCTCAAAGATTGTGGGTGTATACGATGAAAACAAAAGATGAAGTATTGGGAATTTTTCTCAAATGGAAGGCGATGATAGAAACTCAAAGTGGCAGAAAGATCAAGTGTCTTCGCACAGACAATGGTGGTGAATACAAAAATGATCTTTTTCAGGAAATTTGTGAGAAAAATGGCATCGTCAGACATTTCACCGTCAGAAATACACCACAACAGAATGGATTGGCAGAACGCATAAACCGAACTTTGCTGGAGAAAGTTCGGTGTATGTTGTCCAATGCTGGCTTGGGCAAAGAATTTTGGGCTGAGGCAATAACATATGCGTGCCACCTCATTAATCGTCTACCATCTGCTATTATTGGTTTGAAGACACCAATTGAAAAATGGTATGGAAAACCTGCTGAAGATTATGGTTCTTTATATGTATTTGGCTCAATTGCATATTATCATGTAAGAGAGTCAAAATTGGACCCAAGAGCAAAGAAAGCTTTATTTATGGGAATTACTTCTGGAGTCAAAGGATACCGTTTATGGTGTCCAGAGACAAGAAAAGTTATTTTCAGCAGGGATGTTACATTTGATGAATATGCCTTGACAAATAAGGTAACACTTGAAGAAGCCAAACAAATTGATGGTGCTTCAAAGCAGGTGGAGTTTGAGGGAAAGACAATTTCCCAACACAGGGATCAAACGAGGAAACAACAGAAGATTTTCCTCTTGAAGGAGAGCCAGTCGAAGAGGAGGTTCCATCTCAAGAACCTCAACCACAACTTGAATCAATAGCAACGAGCAAGCCAAAAAGGACAATAAGACAACCTGCTCGACTCACAAATATGATGGCTTGTGCTAACTCAATTGCAGCCGATGACATTCCTACCACTTATAAAGACGCAGTCTAAAGTTCACAAGAAGATAAGTGGAGGAATGCCATGGATGAAGAAATGCAATCCCTTCATCAGAATCATACATGGAGATTGACCAATCTCCCAGAGGGCAAGAAAGCAATTGGGTGCAAATGGGTATTTGCAAAGAAAGAGGGATTTCCTAACCAAGAAGATGTTCGCTACAAAGCAAGATTGGTGGCCAAAGGATATGCTCAAAAGGAGGGAATTGATTATTATGAGGTATTTTCTCTAGTTGTGAAACACTCCTCCATTAGAGTTTTGTTGGCGTTGGTAGCACAATTGAATTTGGAACTAGTTCAGTTGGATGTAAAAACAGCTTTTTTACATGGAGACTTGGAAGAGGAAATCTATATGACTCAGCCAGAAGGATTCAAAGTTGATGGAAAAGAAAATATGGTGTGCAAACTTGAAAAATCATTGTACGGATTGAAACAATCTTCTAGACAATGGTATAAATGATTTGACAAGTTTATGTTGCAGCAAAGGTACATAAGAAGCAAATACAATCATTGTGTGTATTTGCGCAAGCTTGAAGATAATTCCTTTATATATCTTCTCCTATATGTTGATGATATGTTGATAGCTTCTAAAAGTCAAGAGGAAATTGAGAAGCTAAACATTCTACTAAGAAAGGAGTTTGAGATGAAGGATTTGGGTGAGGCAAAGAAGATTCTTGGCATAGAGATAAAAAGAGATAGACATTCAAAGAAACTCTATTTATCTCAAAAGGAATATTTGAAGAGAGTACTAAAGCGATTTGGTAAGAATAAAAAAACCGAAGTCGGTTAGCACTCCGCTTTTTCCTCATTTTAAGCTTAGTGATGCTATGTCACCTAAGAATGAAGCTGAACGAGAATATATGTCAAGAGTACCATACGCTAATGTTATTGGTAGCTTGATGTATGCAATGGTTTGCACAAGGCCAGATATTTCACACGTTGTTGGAGTTGTAAGCAGGTACATGCACAATCCTGGAAAGGATCATTGGCAGACTGTAAAATGGATTCTACGGTATATTCATAATACTGTAGATGTTGGTTTGGTTTTTTAGCAGAAAGATTGTCAATATCTTGTTGGATATTGTGACTCAGATTATGCAGGTGATTTGGACAAACAAAGATCAACTACTGGTTATGTTTTCACTATTGCAAATGCACCAGTTAGTTGGAAGTCTACTTTGCAGTCAACAGTTACTTTGTCTACCACTGAGGCAGAGTACATGGCAATTACAGAGGCTGCGAAGGAAGCAATTTGGCTTCAAGGATTGCTTAGAGAGATTGGTATTGGACAAGAAGGAATCACAATATTTTGTGATAGTCAGAGTGTTATTCAATTAGCAAAGAACCAAGTTTATCATGCAAGGACGAAGCACATTGACGTCCGATATCATTTCATACGAGAGATCATAGAAGATGGTGGAGTCATAATGCAGAAAATTCATACTACGGATAACCTTGCCGATATGTTGACAAAAGTGGTGACTGCGGTCAAGTTTCAATATTGTTTGAACTTGATCAACATTGTTGAACATTGAAGATTGAGGTTGAAGACACAATCAAAATTGTTGTTGAGAGAAAGTTGAAAATGGAGAATCTCGCCAAGGTGGAGATTTGTTAAATTTGACAAGATTCAAAAATGGATTAATGAGAAGATATGGTAGTTAGGAGGATAATTCTTCATTGGTAGAAAAGCCAAAGATAGCACCTTTTGTAGGTGAAAATTAGGTGAACAATAAATTGGTTTCACAAGGTAAATCTTGACATTTTGACATATTGTGATGTCATGGATGACATCAATAGGAAGAATTCACTCCTATAAATAGGTAGCTCCTAATTCATTTGCAACACACCTCTCATTTGCCTTCTCATCTCCTAAGGCATTTGTTCTTCTTTCTCTCTTGTAGTATTTCACTTTTACTCTTTTGGAGTGAAAAATATTGGTTGGTTGTGTCCGATGAATAGGCAAAAGAAAACAAAAGTTTGCCGACCTCGTTAATTTCTGGTGTTCCTTTTATTGTTGTCTCATTTACTATTTATTAGCTACCTTCAGATATAGCAGTTGTGATTCCATCACTCTCTATATATTCGACTTCCGCAACAATTCATACAACCAATGCAGTATTAGTTTCTTAAGCATAGGAAAATTATCATTACCAGTTGCTTCCCACCTTTGCAGATTTTGGATCTTCATTTAGTTTCCAATCTGCTCCAGCAAAGGCATATTTCCCCTCAAGCACCTCAAGATTGGGTAAATTCGACAGCAAATTCATAACTTTCCATGGTATTTTAGTATTTGATAATGTCAACTTCTTGAGATTAGGAAGGAAAACATCCCAAGAGAAAATCGACAGGTCAATGGAGTTCAACTCTATCTTTAGTGTCTCCAGCTACTGTAGAAGAATTAGAGAATCAGGAGTAGAAGAATAGTTAGAAATATCGCACATCTTTAGCTTTTTTAGATTGGGCGTTCTTCTTATGATTTCCGCAGAAAAAGAAGAGAACTGGAAAGTAAGTTATTGAGAAACAAAGGTTGTTCTCCAATACTATTATTTTCTGCCTCAAGAGGATTTGCTATGTATAGTGGCCATCTAATATCCAAATGTCTTATCTCTGTCATTCTCCAGATATCTAATGGGTGGTCCAACTCTCTCTGTTCAAAACCTACAAGAATTATGGTCTGTAGATTTCTCGATTCGGCTAGTGAAAGACCTCCCTCAATTCTTGCAGCAACATATCTCAAATGTACAAGCTCAAGTGTTACACTAGAGAAATCGTACCAAACTGATAACACGTCCAACACCTTAAGCAACTTGAACTGTGAAACAATAGAGCAAATCACATTTGGAGAATCTAAATCAACAGATTGCATTGAAATGAAGGTACGAGTTATAATTGTTATATCATTGCTATACATTGGACGATAAACTTGGTTCTCTTCATGTTTACACAGACCAATCACTCGCCACTGATCATGTATGACTTCTAATAAGGACAAGAGAACATTCCCATTCATGTAAGTACACAATATTTTCAGTATGAACTTCACTTAGGCATAATTGGCGAAGAAGAGTGTGAATTTTGCAAGTTTTAATCCTTCCATTAGCCCTTTGTTTACCAGTCAAAATTAGACTTCTAGAAATTAACTCTTGTAGATACTCCTATGCCACCACTTCTAACCATTGAAATAAAGGTGCGGATTATACCACTGCTATGTTGCATACTATAATCATGCGTCTCTTCAACTTCAGACAGAAGGATCATTCGACGTTGATCATCTATGGCTTCGAGAACATTACCATTCATGACATGCACAACATTTTCAGTATGAGCTTCACTTAGGCACAGTTGGCGAAGAAGATCATGAATTTTGCAACTTCTCATCCTACCATTAGCCCTTCGTTTACCAGCCAAAATAACTCTTGTAGACACTCCTCTGCCACCACTTCTATCTTTTATTGCTTCTTGCCTTTACGAATTGCTCAGAAATCCATAACCAAATCATCTTGGAAACACCAATCTCCATTTTCCTCCAACATAGAGAAAACAAGCACTCAAATATTGGGGCAAGTAATTGTAGCCTAGAAAAAGAATTGATTGGCACCGTTCGGACACCGTACCAATGAATGAGTTCAGAATTTCCTCAACCTTCTTCCAATTGTCATGCGTTAAGTACATTTTTACAAGAAGTCCAACAAGACAACAATCGAGAGAGGTAATCCTTGACATTGTTGTACAATATGCTTCCCTATTTCTACAAGTAAAGGAGGACTCAGATCTTTTTTAAACAATTTTTCGGTGAATAGACAACTATCATCTGGACTTAGAAAAGACTTGCTATGAGGTGGAAAATCAGGACAACTGACATAATCAGCAATATACTTGAGCCGAGTAGTTACTAGAATTTGATTTTTATTGTCATCATTTGGGAATATTCTTTGCATTTGGTCTCATGCCTTAGTACTCTAAACATCATCAATGACAATACCACATTTCTTGACACATATATTTGATTTGTAATAGGGTCATTGATAACACTCATATTATTCTAAAAATAATTAAAATAGTAAGTGATCGTTGTCAATAAAAATATCAAAATAAGAGTCGAGATCGAATTCCACAAGGAATGGTTTAAGGGTAAGAATTCATCTAGAAAATTAAGTATGTGAACCTATTTGTTGCAGTACTTTAGAACGATTGGGTGGATGATTCCATCAAATTTACATGAAGAAATTTGTAATCAAATATACAATTACACTAAAACAAAGGAATTTCACAAGTAAGAGACAATCTAGGGGTGTGGAAATTGATATTGATATCACATAGGGGTATAACTAAGTGATTCTTAATAGTGCTAAACAAGTATGGATATACTAAGTAATCTTCAATGACACTGATCTTCTTTCGTCTCAAAGTACCATTTTATAGAATCTCCTTTTGTCTCAAAGTACCATTTTATAGAATCTCCTTTCAGTCTCATATATGTGAATCACAAGTCAACTCATTACCTTACTGAAATTTCTCTTTCAAGCAGATTTGACAACTAGAAGTGAACCATAATTTCTCTTTCGAGCAAACCACATAAATCAAACCTAAAATTGTAGGCATCTTGTTTTTTACCTACTTCAATTGATCCATTTTGAACATCAATCGAATATCTAGAGTAGAACTAAGTTTGCAACCTTAACCCATTAAGTTAACCTCATGCTAAATAATCTAAATCCATACATGCATGAACAACAATAAAATAGAGCATAACATAAGACCCACTATATTAAATCAACACACAACTTTGTAGTCACACCCCTAGAGTCGGAGTTTATGCAGACATCATAGGAAGCAAAGAAAATATATCTATGATGTTACCAACTATTAATGTGTTGAAATCAAGCAATTATCTTCAACACTCAGTTCTTTCAAACCCTTAATTTTCAATTGCAAGGGTTTACTCGAGAACCCTCAAAATTAAGAACTTTCTCAAAAGGGAAAACAAATTAATTCTAAGAAATAAAATCTCAAAACTGATTCCCCTAAATTCTCATACAAAAATCTGATACAGTTTCTCTCTCTTTTGGACTATTTATAGTTTTCTCAAAATTGGCTCAAAATTCCATACGCGACTCATTCAGCGACATTAGTCGAGCTCAGTAAGTAAGTAACTTGGTAGATCATTGATTGTTCTTTAGCTCTCGCTTCTTTCGCTTCAAGCTTTAAGTATTGATTCTAACTTAGTGAACTCGATCGAGTCAATCTTTCGCATTCGACAAATCGCTGATTACCAAATTGTTCGCCCTTTCAACTTTCATTTTTGCTCAGAATTATGTCACCTTTGGTGATGGACTTATTTGTCCGTTTAGCTTTGGAAAATCTCTGTTTCATCTATAGTCTGCTGACCCGCCTAGAGTATTTTTAATTGTGCTTATGTCCATTTGGACGAGGTCATGAGGCCAATCGGGCTTAATGTTAAACATAACCTAATCAAAAAAGAAAAGTTGTGCTTTGAGCTTGTGATGCAAAAAGAATGAAGAAGAAGAGATGTGAAAAAGTAGAATAGGTGTAAAGAAGAGGAGGTTTGAAGAAGAGGCTGGGGTAGGGGTGGGGTGGAGGAGGGTGGGGGGGATTTAAAAGTTGATTCTAATTAAAAAAAATTATTTTATTCCCACCTGATGCGTTTAGTTTTAAATTTTATTTTATTTCCCTGTCACGTCAGTTTCAAGGGGTAAAAAAATTCACTTTAAAATAGTAAAAGTGTGTAATAGGTCATCATAATAGTTTAAGTGTGTAAGTTACTTTTCGATATAAGTTCAAGGTGGAATTTATGTCTTTTACCTAAATTCATCCATTCCATGTTCTTTAGCCTTCATAGCTGCAAAGGACATAATTAGGCATTGAAAACACTAATTGTTGAACTAAAAAAGGCCTCAAAGGAATGAAAATCTACCACTCATCAGTCATAACACCTCCATCCTTTTCTTTATTCGCTGTAACCAACAAAGATACAACAAACAACTTTCTTGTCAAACCTATTACAGAGATGATCTGGTACAAACGCATAACATACACAATCGAAAACTTGAAAGTGACTTACAATTGAAATCATCTGTCTAGTTTCTCGAATGGTGAGATAAATATCAATCTTGCCTGTGGATCCTTTTAGTGATGTGGACAACAGTCTTCATGCATTCCACCAAAAACCTTGCCGGCCAATACATCCATACCATGCGATATACTTTTGCATATCTCTCTCAAATATCTTGTTTTTCAGTCACTTCATTTTGTTATGACATATTTAGGAAAGTCAATTGTTGTCTTATCTATTATATCATCACTTCTTTAAGATATTCACTAAATTCACATCATGACATGTATTTTCTCTCTTTGTATATACAGAGATATTCAATTTTTCTTCCAATATCATTCTCCATAATGTATTAAAACTCTTCAAACTTCTCAAATACTTCATATTTCTCTTTAAGAAGTAAACCCATACATACTGTTGGGGAATGAGAAAACATGAAGTTTGTAGTTTTGATGGATGACAAAGAGTTGTAGCTTTGATGACTAACAAAGAGTCTTGATGTGTAACAAATCATTGTTTATCATCATCAAAAAGGGGGGAAATGTTGGGAAGTAGGAGAACATATAAAGTACTTTGGATGATTGATAAAGTGAAGGCATGGTTCACTACTTGTTGTCGTATATGTACTCTATCTGCAGATGACTTGTACAATTATGAAAGATTGCGGCAAAGAAGAAAAAGTATTGCGGCAAAGAACAAAAAGTGCAGAAATAAAGAAGGAAAAGAAGGAAACAAATATGGAAAGAAATAAAGAAGGAAAGAAATAAAAAAGTAGCAATTCAGTCAAAAAAAGGAAATAAATAAAGAAGTTACAATTCAAGTCAACTAAGAAAAGAAGTAAATATAGACAAATTCAAGAAGAAAAAGGATTTGTAATTCATTTCCTTGTAGAAGTTGAAGGAAAATCAAACTATAAAAGGATCAAGAAGTTGAAGAAAAAAAGTGTATTTGCATAAACACAAATTGAGAGAATTTTTCCAGCAAAGCCAAATCGATAGCTATTGCATATTCGCGAAATATATCATCTTGAGAGCGGTAGTTACTGCAGAAAAAACACAGAGCTTCGCCACAGCAACGTAAGGACCAGGTTCACGAAATCTGTTCCACTCTGAACTATTAAATATTGAAGTATGATCAATTAAAGTCTAGGGTTATTATTCTTTGTTGATTTGTTCTAGGTTTATTATTGAGTTATAATAATTCCTAGATTGTGTAACAAGAAATGGGTTTGACTTCTTGGGAGTAGAGTCTTGAGAGAATTGTAACAAGAAGTGGGTTTGACTTTTGGGAGAGAGGTTGTGAGAATTGTAAACAAGAAGTGGGTTTGACTTTTTGGGTGGTTAGAGTTAGAAAGAGTTGAGAGTTTTTGTAAAGAAGAAGCGAGTTTGACTTCTTGGTGAGTGGAGAGTTTTCGATTATAGTTAATCGAAAAGGGTAGAAGTTTAAATTTAGATTCATTGATTAATTGAGTTGTAAATCTTGAATTAATATAAAACTTCAGTGTGGTTTTTTCCTTCATTGAGTTAGAAAGGTTTCCACGATAAATCTTTGTTTTCTTGTGTTGCGACAGAATTACAAGAACCTGGTTCTTGTATCATGGTAAGGTTCAATTGATATCAGAGCAGGTCTTATGATTAAAAGACTAACATCTTGAAAATGATCAATGGCTGCACCACCTACACCACAGGAAGGAGCTTCTCAAACTCGACCACCATTGTTTAATGGAAAGTATTATGGATGGTGGAAGAATCGCATGATGGATCACTTACTAGGAGAAAATCCAGACCTATGGGGAGTCGTATTAGAAGGTCCAACCATACCCATGAAGAATGAAACTGATGGAACCACTCAAGTACCAAAGGATAGGAAAGAATGGAATGTTGCAGATAAACTTGCAATTCAGAACAATGCTAAAGAAAAAAAGATCTTGATATGCGGAATAGGTCCAGATGAATACAATTGAATATCATCATGTCAAGATGCAAAAGCAATATGGGAAACTTTGCAAACTGCGCATGAAGGAACAACTCAGGTAAAGAAGTCTAAAATAGATAACTTAAACAGACAATACGAACTATTTCAAATGGCAAAAGATGAAACAATCCAAGAGATGCACACCAAGTTCACTGCTATCATTAATGAAATCTACTCACTAGGTGAAATAATTCTCAATGGGAAGACATTCAGAAAACTTTTGAGTGCTCTTCCAGAATCTTGGGAAAGCAAAGTAGAAGCCACTATTGAAGCACGTGATCTAGATAAGTTAGTTATAGATGAACTCATTGGAAATCTCATGACCTATGAACTCAAGAAACAATAAGAAAAGGAAATTGGAGGCAAAAGAAAAGAGAAGAACCTGGTTCTTACATGCACAACACCAGAAGATTTTGAGGATGAAAACATTGCGTTAATGACCAAAAGATTCTCAAGAATGTTAAATAGGGACGAACGCTCAAAAAATCACTGAAAATCCAATAGATCAATTATGTCACAAGTGTGGAAGTCCAGATCACTTTGTCAAGTTTTGTTCATTAAAAGCTCTAGAGAAAAAGAGGAATAGTTCGGACAAAGAAAAGGAAATCAAGAATGATAAGTACATTTCCACAAACAGATGAATGACCAATCAAGAAGCTGATCTTTCAATGAAAAGGGCCTTAGCCGCTATGGGGGACTTATCAGAAGAAGAATCTGAGGATGAAGGGTTCAAAAATCTATCACTACTTGCAATAAAACAATCAAATAAATATGATTTTCTTGCACTCATTGCTGAAACAGATTCTGAAGATGATGAAGAAGATGACAAACAAAGAAAGGTAAGTTTTCATCACATTAACGTTAATATTGAGTCATATTCTAAAAAAGAACTAGAGTCCCTATTGATTACTCTTATAGATTCATATCAGTCAATCAGTTCTGAAAGAGAACAAATAATGGAAAACTATGCATCTTTAAGAGAAGAAAATGACAATCTTGAGAAACACAATCATTGTCTTCAAAATAAATTAAAACAAAATATTAAAATCTCAGAGTTAAGTCACAAGGGCAAAAACTCTGCTAGTGAACTTCAATTAGCTCTGGAAGAAAAAATAAAATTGTTAACCATAAATTGTCAAGCCTTGAAAGAAAGAAATAGGTTGCTACAAGAAAATCTTGATCATACAAAACTTGATCTGGAGCGAAATCTTAGATGGACCAGGTCCTTTGAAATTTTAACTCAGATTCAAGAAAGGCAAACCACCAGTCGAAGTAGGATAGAATTTAAATAACAGAATAATCTTGTAGAGCACACTATTCACATGTCTAAAAGTTTATGCACTCATTATGGAAACTCAGGTCATTTAAAGAATCAATGTAAAGCTCTATTTGAGGCATTTCAGAAAAATGTTAAGTTCACCAAAAAGGAAAAGACTGATACGGCTAAGAACCTGGTTCCAAATAAAAATGCTCCAGATAAAAGGTTTTCTTATTTGCCTTTATGGGCTAGAAGAAATCTTATTCATCCTTTACTCACATAAAGGGGCCCAAGCTAATCTGGGTTCCCAAGACTAATCTTTGACTAGTGTTTTAGGTGAAGGTGAGAGGGAAAAGGTCAACTTGGTACATGAATAGTGCATGCCCCAAACAGGTGCTAAAAATGGTAGAAAATTTCCTCTCGCTCTTTGATTTTCAAGGCGGCAGTTTAGTCCTTGAAAATGATGAGAAAAATGAAAGAGACAAGATAAAAAAAATCATTGCATATGAACCTGGTTCACATCTAACAATCATTGATGCACCTGAAAGATGAATTACTGTACTAACCTACGGTCTTGAAGATAGGGGGAATAATAGAGCAATCGGGACAGTTAGAGTATTGTACACTTGGGGAACTTAGTTGTGTGAACCTGGTCCTTGTTATTTATTGGAAGATATTAAAAATAACAAGGGTACACACTCCAGGCACATCTCAAACAATGTTTAGAAGGTCTGCGGATATTATTCTTATTTTTTGCTAACACCATTAAGTAAATCACGGAGGAACACAAAAAGGGGGAACTTGGTTTTTCTGTAATACTCAGGTATGTACCATCCTTTTTCAATGCATAAATTTCCTGAGTTTGGGTCAAACATAAGCACTAGTGAACCTGGTCGATCATCAAAAATTCAAATCTTATAAAAACACCAAGAACCCTCTTTGACAATAAGCATCATTCAATCCCAAACCGTTTTAATGATGAAAACCTTAGTCTTCAAGCCACTCATGCTTTATTTCAGGGGGAACCTTGCTTTACCTCTCCCTTCTGAACCAGGTTCAGAAACTCCAAATTGATATTTCATCCATTCCAAGTGTATAACCTGTCTATCTCTCAGGGGGAACAATTCTCATAGAAATAAATTGTTGCTTGCTTTCATTATTGATAAACACATCTCTTTGTGCACCAAAATGTGGTGAATCTCTTACTTGTAGTTGGTACTCCTTCAAAATGTCTTCAAGAAAAAGGCTATCAAAAAAAATCATGGAGGAATGAAACTGTTATGGGGTAGAGTTTTAAAAAAAATTAATAATGTACCTCATGTTTTTCTTGATGAAATTTCACATTCTAAGAAAACTGATCAGAACGAAGGAGCTGGTGCACAATGGGCATACTAAAAAAGAATTATCAATGGCAGTTAACATCCCTTTCTTCCTCACTTTAGTAATCATTGTCCCAATCCTTATCCTCAATTTTTTAGACTCTATTTCTCGTTGATGTGCTTATGTTTGTCTCATACTCATGATATCATATGCTTTTGATTTAGGGCTCTAAGAGCTTAAACTGGTACATATTTGTTTATTCTGTTTCTCATTGAAGATTTTTATTGTGTGTGAGTTTAAGATGGCTAATATTCTCAGATTAACTTACTATATTGTTAGCAGAAGTGTACTTGAAAGTGTTGCCCAAGTGGCCATGAGTTAATATGATATTGCACTCATTGAATGTTAATCGATTCTTTGGTTATTGGTTTTCAATGATGCCAAAAGGGAAAAATTATATAATGTGGATAGACATAATATGCATAGTTTGTCATCATCAAAAAGGGATAAATTGTTGGGGAATGAGAAAACATGAAGTTTGTAGTTTTGATGGATGACAAAGAGTTGTAGCTTTGATGACTAACAAAGAGTCTTGATGTGTAACAAATCATTGTTTATCATCATCAAAAAGGGGGGAAATGTTGGGAAGTAGGAGAACATATAAAGTAGTTTTGATGATTGATAAAGTAAAGGCATGGTTCACTATTTGTTGTCCTATGTGTACTCTATCTGCAGATGACCTGTACAATTATGAGAGATTGCGGCAAAGAAGAAAAAGTATTACGGCAAAGAAGAAAAAGTGCAGAAATAAAAAAGGAAAAGAAGGAAACAAATATGGAAAGAAATAAAGAAGAAAAGAAATAAAAAAAAGTAGCAATTCAAGTCAAAAAAAGGAAAGAAACAAAGAAGTTACAATTCAAGTCAAATAAGGAAATAAGTAAATATAGACAAATTCAAGAAGAAAAAGGATTTGTAATTCATTTCCTTGTAGAAGTTGAAGGCAAATCAAACTCTATAAAAGGATCAAGAAGTTGAAGAAAAAAATCGTATTTGCATAAACACAAATTGAGAGAATTTTTCCAGCAAAGCCAGATCGATAGCTATTGCATATTCGCGAAATATACCATCTTGAGAGCGGTAGTTACTGTAGAAAAAACGCAGAGCTTCGCCACAGCAACGTAAGGACCACATTCACGAAATTTGTTCCACTCTGAACTATTAAATGTTGAAGTGTGATCAATTAAAGTCTAGGGTTATTATTCTTTGTTGATTTGTTCTAGGTTTATTATTGAGTTGTAATAATTCCTAGATTGTGTAACAAGAAGTGGGTTTGACTTCTTGGGAGTAGAGTCTTGAGAGAATTGTAATAAGAAGTGGGTTTGACTACTTGGGAGAGAGGTTGTGAGAATTGTAAACAAGAAGTGGGTTTGACTTCTTGGGTGGTTAGAGTTAGGAAGAGTTGAGAGTTTTTGTAAACAAGAAGCGAGTTTGACTTCTTGGTCAGTGGAGAGTTTTCGATTATAGTTAATCGAAAAGGGTAGAAGTTTAAATTTAGATTCATTGATTAACTGAGTTGTAAATCTTGAATTAATATAAAACTTCGGTGTGGTTTTCCCTTCCTTGAGTTAGGAAGGTTTCCACAATAAATCTTTATTTTATTGTGTTGCGACAGAATTACAAGACCCTGGTTCTTGTATCAGGGTAAGGTTTCTTCACATACCTCAACAAGTCATCAATAAATGTTACCATGTAACGATAATCACTAATGGTGGACTACTTCACTGGTCGAAAACGTCTGAGTGTATTAGCTCTAGTGGCTTCTTCGATTCTTCATAAGGTAGTTGATGTTGTTTTATATATTGGCATATAGCACATATAGTGTCACCTCTAATCTCAAGTTGGAGTAGATTTTTTGAATTTTAACGGTTGCATCGTGATTTTTAGTTTGTTGTAGCTCGTGTGCCAAAGACATGCATTCCATAGATCAATTGTTTTATTACTTCGGATTTTCTCAACATAAGTTATTTCATCTGACATGATATAGAATGACACTAATCTTCTTCCTTCTATGATTGGTGTGGTAGTATTTCAAGTTTGATATACTTTTAGGTCATTTGGTTCAAAAAAGACAGTTTTCAGAATCTGTTAGTTACAACACAAATAACAAGTTCATACTTAATAATTTTTATGTGTTATTATAATATTAAACTTTGGTGACATCCCTCCCCTGTGTGATATGTCGTGTGTGTATATATATATGTGTATGTAGGTTTCAACAATGTAAAATCTCAGGCAAAGAACAAGTTATATTTATAGGTGGTATGTGATGTGAACAAAATTTGTATATGACATACGCGAAACTGATTTCAAAGTGGTATAATAGACTAAACTAAATTCTATATATTAAATTTATTGGTAAAAGCTGATCATACTAATTTTACGAATTTAAAACTGGTCATCCATATATGGGTAATGGGTATAGATATGAAAAGCCACTCTATGTGAGTACTAAAAAGAAATACCCAATGGAAAAAAGGAAAAATTAATTGCATGATTACCTTTTAATAAATAAATAGTGATTTTAGTGATATTTTTTATTTATTATTATTTATAGCAATACATAATATATATATATATATTAGGGGTGTCAAATGGGCGGGTTGGGTTGAAATTAGAAATATTAAAATGGGTTGAATAGAACTCGGGTTGGGTCTTGACCCGCCCAAGTTTACTTTGAGCTCAAATGGGTTAGGCTCAAATGGGCTAAAAAAATGGGTTGGGTCTTGACCCTCCCAATTTGACCCGATTAATCTCAATAATTTAACATACTGATATTTAATTTTTATAATCACAATTTGAATTTTCGCTCAAAATATTTTTGTTAAAAAAAGTAACAAATTGATAGATAAATCCTAAAAGATGTTAATAGATAATAATTCATACTTTCAATATAGAAACATATCTGAATAAAAAAATTAAAAACGGGTTAAAATTGGAGATTGAATTGGGCTCAATTGAGATTTTATATATATATATGAGAAATTTTTCAAAATGTCAATATTTTAACATTTAAGAGGGCTCATTAGCAACACTTTCAATATTTAGTAAAAATGTCAAAATTTTAATTTGTTAGGTATCTTATTTATGTTTTTATTATTTGTTTTTATTTAAAGAATACAATTATTTAATAACAAAAGGGAGAAAATCATGGGAGAAAATATTTAATAAAAAGGTAAAGATCCTTAATTTTCTCATCAATTACATTTTCAAATAGAGTTTAAGTTTTGTGCACCGTCAGTGTACAAAATTTTCTACACCATCAGTTAGATTTAACCATACTAACTTACATTAATAAAATAACCATAATTAATTTTTATTTAAAAAAGAAAATAAACAATTTACCAAAAAAGGACATCAACAAGGTAGTTGAATCATACTTGGATTCTAACTAAAATTATTTCCATAATTAAATTACTTTTTTCAAAGTTAATTACAATATATGTTTGAGTTATGCTTTACCGTAGGTTTTTCACATGCTCAAGTGAGCATTGCAGATCTATTCACAATGTTACTACTCTCTTCAATGATAATTTAGTTTTAGGTATACTTTTGATGTGATTTATGTGTATTGTGTCTCATTTGTTTGCACAATCTATTCTCTAATAGGATTTCACTGCTTACAACTCATTGAATCTTACTATAGATAATGGTGTTCTCCGTACCATACCATATCATATATATGTAGGCTTGATATTTGGATTTTTGTAGATCAAATAGTACTAGTTGGTTAGATAAATGTGATGAAATCTAATCTTTGCATCGATCTTCTTTAACAGGGTGGATCGCTTGAGTGTCAAAATCATGTGGGGGTTGGTTTTCCTTGGCTTGGAAGAGAAAACAGAACTGTAATTTTTTTCAATTACTTTCAATTTTAGGAGAAACATTAATCTACATTCCTTTTCGGTAGATTGATCATAGGCGAACTACTAAAGATACTCTGATTAATTTTTAATTGTTATGAAGGAGGTAATGATCCTATTTTGTTATTTCTCTGTAGATTGTTACGAAAGCAGTCAACTGAGTTTGCTTTCTGGTAGGTTGGCAGTTCATGGAGCATGCTTTTCCACACCAGCAAGATCATCGAAGCAATCGTGCACAAATGCCAAAAGACACTCTAAAGCATCAACGCCTTGTTGAGTTGGCATGCAGTCAATAGCAACTTCTCTACACTCGCTACTATTTTCAAGTTCAACGATGTAACATCTTGATGATGCATCTGTATCTGATTTAGTCGGCTGTGAATTAGACGAAATGTTTTCTTCATCAAATAATCACATTTTATCATTGATCTACCATTAGACAATGACATTCTGCTTGGCTTTTCGAAACTCATGCACTATTTGGGTAGCACGTCCAATGTATCCTTATTGGCCTCGTCAGTGATACTTGCCTTTGAAACTCTTCTGTTATCTTCAAGGGAACGAGCTTTTGTCTCAATTATGACGCATCCGCGATATTGATTATCACTACAAGTGAAGTGACTAAACTTTTCATGAGAATAGGTGGTCAGGTGAAAATTTGCTCAGAAAAAACTCTTTGAACAATACTACAATCCTTGATTCCTCAATGTTGGGCTCCATAGTCAATTGGAGCTCTCCTGAACCATCCTCATCGGCTAAACAAAATGGAAGATGTTTCGAAGAGAAAAATGAGACGCTTTATGCTTTCAAATATAATTGTATTCAAATTTGTGTTATTGTATGAAATGAAAGTTCTGTTCGAGTTGTCAGAATCAAGTATATAATGTAATACAAGTCCATCTTGGTACTGTTATCAATAAAAACTTATTGGATTCATTTATGAGCTATACATGTATCTCTTGTTTTGCTATCTTTGCAAAGATCATTCCTTATTACATAATCATTTATGTTGTTATGAACTAATGCACTTTCAGCGTAAACCTCTTTTAAACTACTCACTAAAGATTTGTCTTTAGGGATTGTGAAAGACTAAGTGATAGTGATACACTAAATTTAAGATTCACAATCCCTGAAGACAAATCTTTAGTGAGTAGTTTAAAAGAGGTTTACGCTGAAAGTGCATTAGTTCATAACAACATAAATGATTATGTAATAAGGAATGATCTTTGCAAAGATAGCAAAACAAGAGATACATGTATAGCTCATAAATGAATCCAATAAGTTTTTATTGATAACAGTACCAAGATGGACTTGTATTACATTATATAATTGATTCTGACAACTCGAACAGAACTTTCATTTCATACAATAACACAAATTTGAATACAATTATATTTGAAAGCATAAAGCGTCTCATTTTTCTCTTCGAAACATCTTCCATTTTGTTTAGCCGATGAGGATGGTTCAGGAGAGCTCCTACCTTGTTGATGTCCTTTTTTGGTAGATTGTTAGAATCCAAGTATGATTTTAGTTATGGAAATAATTTTAGTTAGAATTCAAGTATGATTCAACTACCTTGTTGATGTCCATTTTTGATAAATTATTGATTTTCTTTTTTAAATAAAAAGTAATTATGGTTATTTTATTAATGTAAGTTAGTATGGTTAAATCTAACTGATGGTATAGAAAATTTTGTACACTGACGGTGCACAAAATTTAAACTCTTTCAAATAAAACTCAAACTTTTTTCTTTTTTTTTTTCTCCAGAATCTTAACCTTTTTTTATTAGTTTGTATTCATTCCAATAAGTATGCCAAATGAATCTATAGTTATTTAAGAAACATATTTGTATTCATATATTTTTTTCATGTGTATTTATTTGTTTCTTCGAAAATCTTGTATTTCGTATTTATTTCAATATGTATTTTATTTGTATTGCTATTTATTCTAGTTTTTATTTAGAATATTGTATAATAATATATAAAATACAAAAAAATAGTATGATGAAAAAGTGAGATAATATTTTTCAGAAAAGGAACACATCACTTAAAATTCTCATCATCTACAATTTCAAAAAAAATTCCTTTTTCATTCTATTAGATCAACTTTCCTTTGTTATATTTTCATTATAATTGTATACCAATATTTTTTATATTTTATGTGTATATATACACGTATCTCAATATATATATATATATATATATATATATATGGAAATGACATATCAGCAGCTGCTAGCCACTTCTCTATCTACATGCACAACATCAGAACAAAAAATCTATGTCAAACTTGTATATATGTTTGAAACATCAGGACTCAGGCAATTGAGTCAAATTGCTAACTCGTAAGTTAAGGTTAGAAGGCAGAAATAGTCAAAGGTTGGCTCCAAAGAAATCAAATGTCAAATTTTGATAATGCTAATTATGACTTTTAAAGAGCCACAAGCCTTTAAGCTATGAACCCCTAAATATTTTTCGAATATGATTTATAATAGGGTACAAGATTTTGGGAGGAAAATAACATATTTGGTGAAAATAATAAATCTGTTGAGAAAGGATATAATATTCTAAAAAATAAATACAAATTGACTATGAAAGAAATAAGAATACAAGATTCTGGAAAACAGATAGCATACATAGTAAAATAATATAATCAGAATATAATATTCTAAAAAAAATACAAATTAACTGTTGAAAACAAGATACATATATGTTTAAGAAATACAAATTCATATTAGATAGTATACATAGTGAAAATGATATAATCAGAATGCAGAATTCTTAAAAAAATACAAATTGACTATTAAAAATAGGATACATCTATGCTTAAGAAATACAAATTCATACAAGATACGTATTTGAATGACTACAAATTAAAAAGAAATACAATGTTCTTAATAAAAATACAAATGATGAGTAAAAGAAAAATAATTGACAAACAAAAATTAATATGAATATTATTCTGATATGAATACAATTTCGCAACCTTCTTTGACTCTCTCTTTTTTCTTCGTCTGCTATGTTCCTTTTTTCCAATTCTTTTCACCAAATTCAAATCTGAATTTGTTTTATCTGTGAATTAATAACTCTATAAGCAAATTCGAAATTATTAAATATGAATATACAAAAAGAAATCAAATAATATATTATGTATGAATGTTTATGTGGATTAATACAAATTACAATCTACTAAATCTCAAATATGAAAACAAAATCATAAAAAATAATGTTTCAAATACTAAAATTTCGAAATGCATAAATATTTGATGAGTATGTTAACAAACTCATATAAAAATTAAAAAACTGACAAAAAATCTATAATACATACAATCCAACATTCAACATAATTTTTATTTCGAAAACAAAATCTCATGAAATCTCGCAAAATAAATGATAATTTCGAAAATACTTTTATGTATTGAGAGGTTTCTTGAATTAATCGATAGATCTGAATAAATTGGTATGAACATGAATAATTAGTTCTTCTTCAACAATGAGAAAGAGAATAATGGTGAAAATGGTAAAAGAGAAAAAAAAATGAAAATATTAAAGATGAAAATAAATTTAATGGTATTAAAGTCTAGAAGAAGTCTAAATGGATAGTGAATATATTTAATGTTGGACTGCTTTGAAAAATAAAAGGAAAGACAAATAATAGTATTTGGATATAAATTATTTTTAAAATATTGACATTTTGACATTTTGAATAAATATTTTAAAGTGTAGATATTTTTACTAATTAAGTTAGGAATTGTGACTAGTTTACTAATTTTACACACACACACACACACACACACATATATATATATATATATATATAACTGTTTTTTAAATTTATTATGCTTGATTGGTAGGAAATTGACACATTGTATTACAAGTGTATTAAAATGTGTGATATATATATTATTCATTAATAAAATTTATATTATATATGAATAATAAATTATTATTTGTAATATGTATTAAAATTGTATTATAAATATAAAAAGTGATCAAGTAAAAATAATAATATTACTATAAATGATAAATATTTTTTAATTAGAGTATATTTAGGTAAGTTTTGTATACGTAATTGATCCACTCAAGTGGGAAAAAAAAGATACAAAAATAGTCTTGTCAAGATAAGTTTCACAAAACACTATTAAAAATTAAATGAAATACAACAATGAAATTAACAAGCTATTTTCTAACATATTTTAATGTCTATTAATTCGCTATTGGTTTTGATTTTGACCTTCGATAACTTCTCAATGTTGGGAACATGTTCGCTTGAAATTCTTTTAGTCCATCAAATCTGAAGTTTGGTCGATGCTCAATTAAAAACTTATTCTCTTCCACTAATAAATTTTTTTAATGTTTTTGACATGATTTTAAATTGAAAATAAAAGAAAAATTAAAATTAAATGAATCCCTAGTAGTAAAACACAATTGAAAATTATGAGGAGTGGATGGAAAAAAAGAGAACTCAGAAGAAAACATGGTTGAAAGTTGAAACAAACACGATTAAGCCTTGAAATCAGCAAAGAAAATGGGAGACAAATAAATTTGCATATATGAGATCTTTTGGAGAAAAATATGACTAGAGATTTTGAGAATTCCTTTCAAATCCCTAAAATAATGTAGTTAAAAGATTTGAGGATTTCTTTTCTTTATTTTTACTTTGGCAAACGGTAATTAAAAATTAAAAAAAAAACATAATATTAATCTAATATAACATAATCCGAACTTGTAATTAAACTGTTATATTGATTATTATTAAAGAATATATTTATGACTTATACTGTAGAGTCTTAAATAAATATATGTCATGATTTTTCTATATAATTTATTTTTTTAAGATAAGATGCAAATAATAATGCCTTAAATATGAAAATTTATTGCATTTCATCAAATCATAAAATATATTTAAAATATCATCAATGGTCTTATTATTGGACCCTTTTTTTATATTAACTTTCAATTTAAAGGATATATTAACAAATGGTTTATTGTATTAAAATTTTAAATTTTATCAAATAATAATTAACAATGAGGTTGGTATAATCTTATATACATAACATATATTATCAATTTCAAAAAAATATAGGGTAAAATTTAACTTATCAAAGAAGTTTAAGAAGAAAAAAAGTCACTTTACACCTTTTCATTAATTTTAAGAATTTCAAAAGAAAAAAGAAGATTCTTTAAAATTAATATTTTACTGCTAAATATGATGCGTTTAAACAGAAAACAATATGTTTATTAGTAAAGCAATATTTTTGGCCAAAAGTAATAGTATATGCATTTTTTAATTGAAATATTAACAACAAAAGATATTCTTAGATCTAATTACTGACGATATTTTTATACAATTTCACATTGTTTAAAATATGTGCGATCTTTTTTCATTTGTTAAAATTTAATTGAACCACTGAAGATCAACAAAGTCATACTATCCTACTTTTTAATGAATATCGATTTTAAAGAAGTATTCGATATCAAGGAAATATATTATATTACTCAAATTCTTCAGATATATGATTGAGTGCATATTAAATACATTAAAAAGTATATTTTTGATATATATATATATATATATATATATATATATATATATATATATATATATATATATATTATAAAAATAAATTTAAGAAAACTACAAAAATAATTGACCCGAGAAAACTATGTCACCACAAATTACAATTAAGTCAAAATTAGAGATGAGGTATATTTTCTTGTTCCCTAGGATACCTTTTTCGTTATCATTTTGCCTAGGATTCTTAACGAAAAAAGGATATTGAAAAGTGATAGTAATCAAAAGCAAACGAAAAAGTCCAAGGGGAAAAAGAGGAGGAGGTGAATTTTTTTAAGGGAATTTTATACAAGTTCGACATTTACAAAATTAATTACATTTTATTTTTAAAAAATAAAGGGCTGAACGTGGGGTTTTAACTTTAGCAAATAGAAATCTGCCACATAATAATAATTAATAATAAAAATAATTTAAGAAAAAAATTGTTAGTTTTAAGGGTAAGAGTGGAAAAAAAGATAGAGGGAGGGATATTTTTAGCCAAATAGGTGGATGAAGGATATATTTGAACATTTTCGAATAGTTCAAGGATATTTTTGATCCTTTTCCGTTAATTTTATGCATTTTTTCGTGATACGTTAGTTTCATTCACAAATTAAATATAAATTTAAATAGATAAAATAAAGACTTGAGAATAAAATATTTTTTACCTTCATATACTTTTTTTTTACAAATTAAATTAATATGATAAAGAAGAGAAAGGAGAATTTTGAATGAGAATCTTCATGAAACTAATATGACTTCATAAGCAATATAGAGGAATATCATAAGACATCTTTACTTACAAATTTAAGTTTGGAGGTTATGGACATAAAAATTATGAAAGTTATGAATATTATTAAAAGTAAAAATTAAAGAGGGATAAGTCGTGGATAATTACTCAGGGTGGATAAATTAAAAAATAAAGAAAAAAATACTTAAAATTAAAAAAATTATTATCGTTTATGATTAGAAGTGAGATAAACAAAAAAAAAGAATGTGAAGAGTTTTTATTGGAAATGTTCCTCGATTAATAAAATATTTATTTTTGATTAATTAAATAATTTACTTTTACATAATTAATTTGAATTAAAAAGGCCAAAAAAGCAGAAAAATAAATTATGTTTCTCGTTTATTTTAAGTGAGACAAAATTTAAAAAAAAAGTGAAGAGTTATTGTTCTAAATAGTTTCTCCATAAATAAAATATTTATTTGTAATAAACTTAGAAATTTATTTTACAATGCAAGAATTAATTTAAATTTTTTTTAAAAAAAAAAGTCAAAAAAAAGAGAAAAAAGATAAATGCAAATATAAGTCATAGAGAGTAAAAGGGGGTCGATTTATTTTTATCGAACACCACCCTAGGCAGTTTGTAAACGCCTGCAACACTCAGCCTATCTCACTCACGTTTTTGACTAAGTATATAAATATTTAAAGCAGCAAACTTAAATAATGAACAACGCTTTACAGAAATCTCTTCCCAACCTTTATTAATCTCATAATCAATACAAGAAAAGGTTTCACGAATTTTGTCTAAGGCCAGAATCAACTTGTTGAGCCTTAGACGAAATTTCCACCCTTTAAAATTTCTGCACATGGCAGTTATATGCGACAGTTACAAATGGCAGTTACAAGCGACACATGTCCGACACTTGTCATCACATGATTTAAACTAATGTTTCCAATAACAATATTTCTAACAGATAGAATATAATTCGAATTACATTCTTATCCTAACCGAAATAACAATATTCTAACACTTAGAATATTTCAACCTATATTCCAGCACTTGACTATTTCAGGCTACTTCCAACATTTAGAATAATTCAGATGTCTTCCAACACTTAGAATATTTCAGCAATCCATGTGACTGCCTTTGTCTTTCCATCGTCAAGTCCCACAGCCTTGTCTTGTCAAGCCAACACACTACCTTGTCTTGCCGACGACTTCTGCCCACACGTAGGCCTTGCACGTCCAAACTATTTTGCCAACACCCAAGCACCTTGAACCTTTGTTGCACTGTTTTGCCCCCATGCATGCCAAAACAAATGCCCAACTCCTTGTCATGCCTGCACGTAGTTAGATTAAGTAGTTTACGGGTCTAACAGACCACCCGCACCACTTGAACTCGATGTCCTCATCGAGACTGTTTTGAGATAGTCGTCGATCTGAGCATCGAACTGCCATAAGTCCTTCTCTTTCTCCCAAATTGCATCAGTTGCACTCTTGCCTTTCCAGTGAATCAAGAATTTTGTCTTCTTATTCTTTTTACTTGTGCCAATAACCCGGTGATCAAGGATCTTCTCAATTTCAGCATCAAATTGTGTAGGTACTGATGGAGGAGCCCTCTTTGACATGTTCCTGTCCGGATTATCTGCATCTGCAAAGTAAGGTTTCAAGAAGCTCGCATGGAAAGTGAGATGAACCTTTAACCTTTTTGGCAACTTCAACCTATAAGCAACTTCGCCCACTCGTTTCACCACTTCGAATGGGCCATCATACTTAGGAATCAAATCCCGATATCTAGTGTTACTCACAATCTGTTTTTGGATTTGTGGAGTAAGTTTCAGCAACACTTTGTCACCCACATTAAACTCAACTGAGCGATAATGTTGATCAGCATACTTCTTCATGCGCCGCTGAGCCTTGCGCAAGTTGTCTTGTGCTTCAGATAACATTTCAAGTCTGTCCCTAGCAACCCTGTACACCGCTGGACACTTTCCCTGATTCTTAGTCTTAGCAACATCCAATGCTGTCATAGGCTGCTTGCCTAAAGCGATTTCGAAAGGGCTCATTTCTGTTGCAGATGACTTGTGCAAATTGTAACAAAATTGCGCAATGTCTAACAAAGTAACCTAGTTCCGTTGACTTGTTATCACACAGTGCCTCAAATATTCTTCCAACAAGTGATTAATCCTTTCTGTTTGTCCATCTGTTTGTGGGTGATTCACAGTAGAAAACTGCAACTCAGTTCCCATCATGTTGAACAAAGATGTCCAAAACCTGTCTGTGAACCTTGTATCCCTATCACTCACAATGTCAGTCGGAACACCAAAGTATTTAACCACATATTTATAGAACATATCAGCAGCAATCTCATATGAACATAATTCAGGTGCAGCAATGAAAACAGAATATTTCGAAAACCTGTCTACCACCACCATTATTGATACTTTGACATCAACCTTAGGAAACTCATAAATGAAATCCATGCTTATCGACAACCAAAACCTTTCTGGAATAGGCAAGGGCTGTAACAACCCAGCTTCCTTCTTACGTTCAGTCTTGTCCACCTGATAGACATGACAAATCTTCACGTACTCCTTTATATCATCTTCAATCTTTGGCCAGAAATAAACATGAGACAGTAGAGCCAACATGCTTTCAACACCCGGATGTCCAGCCCAAGCAGAATCATGCGCCTCTTTCATCAAGTCTTTGCGCAGTCCACCCTGATTTGGTACAACGATTCTCTCCCCTTTAAAATAGAGCATATCGTCCTCGATCCAATACCATTTCATTGTGTCATCTTGCACTCGACCCATCCACTTAACATATAATGAGTCATTTGCAACACACAACCTGATTCTATCAAAGAAATCAGTTTCAAGTTTCAAAATTGAATAGACTGCATCAAATACCTCTTTTGGATTCAATGCATCAACAACCTGGTTGTGCTACCCTGACTTATACTTCCACATGAAATCATATTTTGCTAGAAACTCCTGTCACCGTTCCTGTTTAGGACTCAACTTTTTCTGCGTCTTGAAAAATGTATTGGCTACATTATCAGTTCTCACCACAAATTGAGTACCTAAGAGATAGACTCTCCAAACTTGCAGGCAATGCATAACAGCAATCATTTTTTTCTCATGTGTCAAATATCTCTGTTCAGCATCATTCGATTTTCTACTTTCAAAGGCCACATGATGACCTTTCTACACTAATACGCCACTAATAGCTTTATCAGACGCATCAGTGTGCACTTCAAATGACAACTCAAAATCAGGCAGCTTCAGAATGGATTCAGACGCAATAACTTTCTTCAAATTCTGAAATTCTTCCCCACATCGTTCAGATCAAACCCATTTCATATCCTTCTTCAGCAAATCTGCCAAAGTCGTTGCCCTCTTCGAATAACCAGCAATGAATTTCCTATAATAGTTAGCCAACCCAAGAAACGACCTCAAATCCTTAACATTATGAGGTGTCAACCAATCAACAATGACCTGCACTTTCTTAGGATCCATTCGAACTTAGATATTACTAACAAGATGCCCCAAAAATTTTATCTCTTGTTGAGAAAATTCACACTTTTCCATCTTAACATAAAGTGTATATTTTCTCAATTGAGATAGAACCAAACTTAGATGATTAACATGTTCCTCCAACGTTCGACTATAGATAACAATATCATCTAGATAGACAACCACAAAATCATCAAGATAGTCAAACAATACATCATTCATCAAATTGCAAAACGTAGCCGAGCATTAGTTATCCCAAATGGCATGACAAGGAACTCATACGAACCATATCTAGTTACACACGTAGTCTTTGTTTCATCACCTTCTGCTATTCTAACCTATCAATAACCTGCCCTGAGATCAAGCTTAGTGAACCAGCATGCCTTACTTAACCTGTCCATCAAATCCTGCACCAATGGAACTGGATATTTGGTCTTCACAGTTGTCTTGTTTAGTGCCCTATAATCCATACACATTCTCATCGTCCCATCCTGCTTCTTTTGAAACAAAATAGGAGCACCATAGGGAGCCTTAGATGGTTGAATCAGACCAGCCTCCAACAAATCATTCAACTATTTTCGCAATTCAGCCAACTCTTTAGGAGCCATACGATAAGGAGCTTGTGCAGGAGCGACTGTTCCTGGCAGCAACTCGATCTTATGATCAATATCCCTCCTTGGTGGTAACTTTTTGGTAATTCAGGCGGCATAACATCAGCATATTGTTTCAACAATTTAGCAACACAATCAGGCAATTCTACCGTAACATTAGATTTCAGTTCGACTAAGGCAGCAAGTATAGTTTCATCGCCCAATTCTACTGTAACATCAGATTTCAGTTCGACTAAGGCACCAAGTATAGATTCATCGCCCCTCTTTAACCCTTTGTCGACTGACATAACAAACAACAACATTCATTTGTCTTTCTTCATTGCAACTCTACTAACCTTTCCAAATGGATGAACACCTTTAAGAAATTCAACATTTCTCTCATTCATAACCATCATTCCATCTAAATGAGGAAACAAAACAAACTAGAATTTTCTTAGAATATCAATCCCAAGTATGACCTCAAATTCACCAAACGGCATCACCATCAAATTATGTTTTCCCACCCAATTTTCAGTCGATATAAACACCCCATAAGTCATGACCACAATGGCATGTGCCTTAGCATTGACTGTTATGACGTAAGAAGGGCTTTTAGTCAACTTCAGCCCCAATTTTGTAGCAATATTGACATCCACAAACGTATGAGTAGCCCCTGTATCAACCACCGCCATCACACGTTGTTCTTTAACCTTCATTTTTATATGAATTAGTGGAGCATGAGGATTCGAAGTAATGGACGTTCCTCCAACATTATTAACCAACGTAATTTGATTGAAAGACAATCCCAACGAATTTGCCATAGCATCCACAACTTCTTCTTCCTCCTCCCCTTAATTCACATTTCCAGCAAGCAAAGCATTAACTTTTTCCTGATTTGGACAAGACTTAGCCAAATGAGGACCACCACAAGTTCAACAGCCCTTTGAATTACCATCTTTATTCTTTGGTCTATATTTACAATCCTTCATTGGTGCCTTCCCTTTATCATTCGTATTGTCCTTACGATTATCCCTTTTCCATTCCCCCTTATTGTCACTCTTTTTCTTAGTTTTCGAAGTAGAAGGAGCATTAGTCACATGATGAGTCGTCCGAAAATCAACCAACGAATCTGCAGCAGCAATTGCACCAGGCAGATCCTTAACATTCTGCCTCCGAAGTTCGTTTTAAGCCCAGCCTTGCATATCCAAAATGAAGTTATGTAATTTATCCTCATCAGACATATTTTGGATGTCTAACATCACATAGGTAAATTCCTTAATGTATTCCCTCACTGAACCCGTCTGCCTCAGTTTCTTCAATTTGTCTCTCGCAAGCCAAGAGGCGTTGCTAGGAAGAAATTGATCGTGCATTTCTTTAATTAGCTTATCCCACGTATCAATTCTGGATCGTCCAGCACTTACATCATTTGTATTTCGAGTCCATCAAAGTTTAGTATCACCCGTCAAGTACATTGTAGTAATGTTCAACTTATCAATGTCCGGCACCCTTGCAGCAGTAAATACTGTTCCATATCCCAAATGAATTTTCCAGTTCTTTAGCACTTCTTGCGCCGCCAAAGGCTTTAGGTTCTGAAATTTTCACCTTAGACGATTCACCACGACTTGAACTCAACGTTGCCACAGCCCGACACAGTACAAAAATCTCTGCGCGAAGGTTTTTATTTTCCTTCTGCAGTCCCTCTAGTTGTAGTATAGTTGCGTCACGAAAGTTCAAGATTTCAGCGATGTGTCCATCAACATCTTTTTGATACACACCAATTTCATCCTGAACTCTCTCAGCGTTCAGTCTCAAATCAATGATTTATGTCAAAAGATCCACAAACGCTGGGTCGTCTAAAGTTTAATCAGTGATCCCAACAAAAGCTTCAATTTTGGCGTGCCAATTCCCACAGTTCAGCGTTCTTCACCATCGTTCAACCGCGCTCTGATACCAATTGAAAGAGGGTCGATTTATTTTTATCGAACACCACTCTAGGCAGTCTGTAAACGTCTGCAATACTCAGCCTATCTCACTAACATTTTTGACGAAGTATATAAATACTTAAATTAGCAAACTTAAACAATGAACAACGTTTTACAGGAATCTCTTCCCAACCTTTATTAATCTCAGAATCAATAGAAGGAAAGGCTTCACGAATTTTGTCTAAGGCCAGAAACAATCTGTTGAGCCTTAGACGAAATTTCCGCCCTTTAAAATTTTTGCACATGGCAGTTACATGCGACAGTTACAAACGACAGTTACAAGCGACACTTGTCATCACAGGATTTAAACTAATGTTTCCAACAACTATATTTCTAACAGATAGATTATAATCTAATCACATTCTTATCCTAACTGAAATAACAATATTCTAACACTTAGAACATTTCAGCCTATATTCCAACACTTAGAATATTTCAAGCTACTTCCAACACTTAGAATATTTCAAGCTACTTCCAACACTTAGAATATTTCAGTTGTCTTCCAACACTTAGAATATTTCAGCAATCTATGTGATTGTCTTTGCCTTGTCATCGTCAAGTTCCACAGTCTTGCTTTGTCAAGCCAACACACTGCCTTGTCTTACCAACGACTTCTGTCCACACGTAAGCCTTGCACGTCCAAGCTGTTTTGCCAACACCCAAGCACCTTGAATCTTTGTTGCACTGTTTTGCCCCCATGCATGCCAAGACCAATGACTAAGTCCTTGTCATGCCTGCACGTAGTTAGATCAAGTAGTTTATGGGTCTAACAGAGAGGTACCACATCACCTTGTGAATGTTTCTTCTTTATTATATAGAGAGATAGAGATACTAAAATAATGTGTTACTTGCGCATACTAAAGCAAAAAAAGTAATAAATTCATTTATACTCCTAAAAACTATTTTTCATGAAATATAATTTTGGCTCTTACATTAGAAAGTGTTTGATTATGATTTTTTTTCACATTTTTTTTTTTTTGGAGTTGAACTCCTTTTTATTTTTAATGAAATATAATTTTGGCTCTTACATTAGGAAGTGTTTGATTATGATTTTTTTTCACTTTTTTGTGGAGTTGAACTCGAGAAAATATGTTTGCTCATAAAAATTAAAATTTTGAAATTCAACTTCACTTGATTTCAGAATTTGTAAAACAAAAAAGAATATTTCATTTTCTTTCTACAAATCAATTAAATAAAGACAAAAACAACTTCAATTTTCACAATTACGAAACAAAAACTACTATTTTCTTGAGACTTCACTATAAAATTTTTGATAGGTTAGGGTGGGTGGGTGAGCAAAAAGCAACAAATTACTCATTTGTGTGTCTCCTTGTATTCCTTTTGGCTTTTGCTTTGGGCATTTCTTTTGAGGTGACACTCACTATCTTCCTATTAATTTCTCTTCTTCTTAGTGCTACTAAAGCCAAAAAGCCACTGCACTCATAACATATGATATGGCCCTCCTACTTTTCATTTATCCAAATTAGGAGCAACATTGAAAAAGGAAAATAAATTAAGCCTCTATATCTTTTATTTATATTATTAGTCGTAGTTAACAAAACTATATAGATTATTTTATTTTTCACTACATTAATAAATGAGGATAAGTTTTATCGATGAATTTAAAATTTTAAGTACAAGTAATCAAGTGTTGAGCACGATTAGGTTCACGACTTTTGGTATGTATATAAATTTTGATTTATTTATTTATATATATATATATATATATGTATGTGCATGATGCAAGACAATGAAAAAGTTGAACATTCGAAGATGATGTGTCAACGTGCAAGATAAAAACTAGTCCTTAATTTGGTGATTATAGTTGTTGTTTTTTCAGCAGCTCAAACACTAATCAAGTTTTAATGCAAATTAATTAAAAATAATCTTCCACCTTTGCAAAAGGGAAAAAGGGCACACGACAAAGGCTCTACTACTTTTTAAGAGAACCACAAAAGAGCGACGCTCCCTTAAATAATTATTTACAAACACTAGAGAATAATTATTTGGACTTCAAACGTGAAATAACTTGACTCAAATGGATATCCTTTATAATTGTGTCAAAGGCAAGAGTTGAAAATAATTATTTAATTAAATAAATTGAAATATTTTTACAAAAATGTAATCTAGAATGGACTCACGAGTCACATCTATCTTGCGTGTTGGGAGGGGTCTTTCAATTTGTTAAATGTGTTAGTTATAGTTAAAATGATTGATTTTGAAGAGGGAAAAAACATCACTCTTTAACTTTGATAAGAAAAAGATATCTCTCCACAAATTTTGATATCAATTAATATCACTAATAAATAAGTAGGACAAATATTACTCATCCAACTATGTATTTGAGGAAATAGGGAAAGGAATATTGACAATAGAGTTAGAATTTTCAATAAACCAATTCACAAAATTAAAAAATATATATAAAAAAAAAAAGATTTTTAAAAAAACTAAAAATACAAAAGAATCAATACTTACTATATGCATGACAAAATAACTTTAATCTTATATATAAAATATAGTTCTATGAGGAATGAGGTTCGTATAAATTCCTTGCACCCTTAGATCCAACCATGCTCCAACAATACACTCTAAAGGCGTTGTTGGTTGAGAATAAGTTATCTCAAAATAAATTATTTCATTATATATGTATATGAGATAATTTATTTCATCACTGAGATAAAAATTAGTGAGATAAATATTTCAACAATATAATACCTTCAATTAAACACAAAATATAGCAATCCTATATATTAACCTGATATTACTATACTTTATACCTCACACTATATACTGGAATTTCTAAAGAGTCGGATCAACCTATAATAAAAAAGTGGTAGCTTAGTGAACACTATATCAGAGTAGAATAGTTGAGCTGAAATTCAACTCTAGCTTTATTAAAGGAGAGGGAGAAAAAGGTAGTTTTAAAAACAATGATAACATCCACTTTGTTTGCAACAACTTTGATTGGCAGATGGAATGCTACAGCATTTATTGAACATCTTTGCCATTATATACAAGTTTTGATCTAAGAAGAATTGTACCTTATTTTTGAGTCCAATGGGGCTACATAAGAGTTATGAAGATCTTAAAACACAATTACCAGGAGCTGGGACTGAACTTCATAATAACTCTGCTCATCATGAAGATCTAATTAAGGAAGTTGCTCTTCTGGAGCTGGAAATCATGTATTTGGAGAAGTATCTTCTATCAATGTATCGAAAAACATTTGCTAAGCGCTTACAATCACTGAATGACACTACAAAAACAAAAGAAATGAAGAAGCACGACAACATCATCATCGAGGAAAATAAAATAACTAATACGAGTCCTTCTATGCCACCAGTAGAAGGATCAGGAGATCCAAGTTTAGTAGACACTTCAATTGTGAGATGCCATTCATCACTCTCTCACACTGCTGTTGCTGCTTCTTTCAAGCCTTCACCTCTAGTTGGAGTTCTTGCTGATGCTCTAGATTCATATCATTCTTTGCCTTTATCCATGCTCGAGGTAAGTAATGCAATCGTAAGCTAGCTTTTGAGGTAGAGTTAGACATCTATTTGTGATGCAACTAACAATGCCAAATTGGATGATGTAATTGCAACCAGCATGCTCAGGTATCCACTTCAAATTGGACAGCGGCGGATCATTTTGTTAATGGCTCTTCGAATCATTTTCATCATGCCCCAAATCAACTGTCTGAAGAAATGATTAAGTGTATTTCAGCCATATATGTTCAGATTGCTGATCCCCCTTTGTTCAGCTATGATTACCCATTCTCTCCAATTTCATTATCATCATCATCAGTTCAACAAGGTCAGAATGATATAGGGATTTTACAATGTGAAGAAAGTTCATCTAATTCAACACTGAATAACCCTTTTCACATCAAAGAGCCAAGAGAATTTAATGGATCTTTTGTCACAATGACTGAAGTACAAGGGCTCTGTCGAGATAAACGGAGCTTAGATGGTGTGGACCGTATGTTACAACATTTTAGGTCAGTTATGCTACCTCAAATTGTAGTCTGCAGTTTCCTCTTCTCAAATAAAGAATTGGTACTAAAAACATGTTATATCTATAAACTGATCTGGACGATTAACCTAATGATATAATTGCTTGTAGAAACTGGATCTCCGTAATTTGAACATATGTAATATATAGTGTTTCAGTAAGCTTGTTGAGTTTTGTAAGTGCTGAAAGGTCTTCAACTTGTTGATACAGGTATCTTGTCTCGAAGTTGAAGGAAGTTGATCCTAGAAAAATGAGGCATGACGAGAAGCTAGCTTTCTGGATTAATGTCCACAATGCACTAGTGATGCATGTAATAACATATCTGTAACTTCAAGTTCTATGAAGATCTTTTACTGCATATCAAAGTTACTAATTAACGAGCATTTATATATTTCAGGCGTTCTTGGTTTATGGGATTCCACGAAGTACTCTCAAAAGAGTATCTCAACTTCTCAAGGTCATAACATCCTGATATCTTTGAAAAAGTTGTGTGTTACTGAGGTGGTTATAACTTGGAAAATTATATGTTACAGGCTGCTTATAACATTGGAGGGAATACAGTAAGTGTGGAGATGATTCAGAGTTCTATACTTGGATGTCGATTGCCCCGTCCTGGTCAGGTATATCACATTCTTGCTTTTGTACTTGGATTCATTCCCCTGATTTCCTCTGCTTCATGCATAATTGATTGTTCATTTGTTAGCTGACTCGTGAATCGTATCTTCAATAAGAGTTTTAACTGCTCTAGCTAGTCACTGTGTATGTTCTCAAAGAGGCTTATCAAACTTAATTTTGCATGTAGTGGATTCAATCATTGTTCTTCCCAAAACAAAAGTTTAAGACTGGAGATGCAAGAAAAGGATATGCAATAGAGCATCCAGACCCTCGTCTACGTTTTGCTCTATGCTCAGGAAACCATTCTGATGCCCTGGTATGCGTAGATTAGTTGGATCTAGCTATATTATTATCCATCTTTCAATGATTTGAACATAACCATAGATATCATTTACAATCTTGTTGCATAATTGAGTTATTTAAGTTATCTGCTTTGATACTTGTCTTGTTTTGTTTGGCTTCTCATTCAATGAAATATGTCATATGTCCAGTTACGGTTGTACACGCCTAAGAAAGTGTTCCAGGAGCTTGAAGTGGCTAAAGAAGAGTACCTTCAAACAAACACAAGTGTACACAAGGAACAAAAACTAGTTCTCCCAAAGAATGTGGAATCTTATGTGAAGGAGGTCGATTTGTGCCCTTCTGGCTTGAAGGAAATGATAGAGCTCGCGTTGCCTGAACTTTTTACAAGAAAATATCAAGGTAAGTTATGGAAGAAAATTGAGTGGACTCCTCACAACTTCACTTTCCGTTACCTAATTTCACATGAATTGCTTGAGTCTGTCGTATCCTTCTCTGATCAAACTCACTGTCAAGATACAATTTCAGCTACCTTAGCTGAAACAGGTTTGAGAGCAGACGCGAAACAATGCACAGTTTAGCAGATGGTTTTTGAGCTGCTAATCTGAGAAGTGAAAAATAGCTTTAGCTAGCCATAGCAGTATCCACAAGTGTGACATATACTTTGTGTCAACATTAAAACTGCATGTACTTGTACTGGATGTATAAATACACGTATATCCAATACGTATCTGTACATAGTCAATCGAGTTCATGTATTATAATGTGTGATTCAACTATCAATTTCTCATGGTAATGAATTGAGTTTTGTGATATGCCAGATTAAAAACTGAAATGTTTCTGTTTGTTTTTTTTCCTTTCTGCACTTTATCTTAGCACATGAAAAGAGCAAACACATGTATATGATCAAGTAGAGCTGCAATGGGATTTCAGTTATGTGTGATAATTTTAATTTTATTTTTTAGTTGGCTATGAAGACTAAATGGAACATAGCATGACATAAGTATATTTTTAGTCGTCATGACTTTGATGTTATAGTTTGGAAATATATTTTCTCTTCTTTCTTATTTATAGCGTTAAAATCATGATAATTCGATATGATTTTTGAGTAATTCTTATTCGTCGAATATAATATGAAGTCATATTGATATATATAACTTTCTGTTATATATAATCTATGAATATTCTCCAATTGGATAGTAATTGTTTTACTTAATCCAGTCAGGAAGTGACAAATAATTTTGAGAATCATGTATTACTACGCTAAGTTTACTAAGAATAATAATAAATGTAACATTAGACAGCGATGTGTTTGATAGATAATTCAAATAAGAGAGATTCAGGGTCATAGTAATATAATAATCCGGTTGAGTTATCAAATCATACATTTCAATTTTTTTCCTGCGTTACTAGTTGCCTGTTATTTAAATTTATTTTGTTTAACCTTTTTTTTAAGAAAAAATATCATGAATAATTTAGGATAGAAGAAATGAATTGCACAAATTACGAACAAATTTACAAGTAATTTCCTTTTTAATAAAATAAAAATAGATTTAATTAAGTGTAAACAAGTCAAATTGTCTTAATCAAGAGAAAGAGAGAGCAAGAAGAAAATTACGTGAAATATACGAAGCTTCTTTAACTTTCAAAGACGTGTGCTAATTTTTCGTTTGATTTTTAATTTTCTTGGTCACCAAGGCCTTACAAATTTTCTTGGTCGTTAAGTCTTTTAATTTTAAAATTCACTTTCTTCTCCTCAACTATCGTGTAATGAGACGGAATCAGAATTTGAAATTTATAGCTCGTTTGAGTTACTAATTTACAATTAAATATTTCTTCATATTTAATAAAATTTTAATTACATATAAAAATTACTAAATTTATCTGGACTCGTACCTAATGTTATACCTCTTCTGTCTACTTTTATTTGTCATGTTGCGCTTTTCGAAAGGCAATTTGACTAATTTTCAATGTTGAATTAGATTATATTAATTTGATAGTTTAAACAAAAAATTTAGATATTCAAAAACTGTACAAAGAGTACTATATATTGCAATTTTTTGCATATCAATATGATGAAAAAATATATCATAAAATGTTAGTTCAAAATTTTTATTGTTTAACTCTAAAAAAGAAAAATTGACAAATAAAAATGAACGGAGGAAATAGTTCTACTTATGATAGTCTATATATACGATCTATATAAGTACTAGTATTATTATTAGATATATACACCACATAGTATTGTGTGCTAGTGCGTGTAAGATAAGGCTTTCAATATGGAGATACCATACAATTTTAAACTAGCAATATTTTCATTTGCAATTATTTTTGTATTAAGATGGGCATGGAGAATCTTGAATTATGTGTGGTTGAAACCAAAATATTTGGAGAAACAATTAAGGCAACAAGGTTTCAAAGGGAATTCTTATAAGTTTTTGTTTGGGGATATGAAAGAGATGAGTAAGATGGGTGAAGAAGCTTTATCCAAGCCTGTTAATTTCTCCCATGACACGATTTGGCCTAGAGTCAACCCATTCATACACAAAATCATCACAAACTATGGTATGATTTCACAATTCTAATTTTATTTTTATTTTTTTTGAGAAGGCACAAGTACCCCTAGACCTCTAGACTATGATTAAAATTCGAGAGACACGCTTTATATAAACTAAGATCCTATTACCCCTTTAACTCATTTTAATATATAATATTGTACATCTTTTGACTTACGTGGCACATCACGTGACTCCATGCATTTGAGGCGCGTGGGATATATATTTGGATGTCACGTAAGCCAAAAAGATGTACAAAATTACAATAAAAAATGAGTTCAAAATAGGACCTTAATTTAGAAAACGTACGTGTTTCTTGATTTCGGTCATAGTCTACAGAGATATTTCTACCTTATCCCTATTTTTTAAGGTTAGTATTAAGGTTTTCTAAGCCATCAAATCACTTTAGAATTTATCTTAGTTTTAAGATTATAAATTTTACATTTTAGAAATGTTTACTAGTAGATTTTTTTCCATAACTTGATGGTATAAAATTATTAAAATTTTGAGTGACATAAATAACTTAAAACTCTCGAATTGTCTGATATTGATATCATTAAATACTTTTTTTTATCAGTAATTAAATTCGAAATTTTGATTTTGATGTCTCATATCCACATCATATATTTGTGTTTTTATCCACTAGATTAAAATCATTTACTTTGTAGGAACAAACTTACTCAATTATTATTATATATTAATTTAAAATTATCATAATAATTTTTAATCAAATTTTGAACCTGCCTAAGCTAAGCATGGTGGTGGATTTAGGTATCTCATAAAAATACTATTAATTAAGAGTCTTTTACAATATATTTTAAAAAAAATACACTCAGATACATGTATTTTTGCTACCAGATACAAAAAAGATAGGGAGAGAGATGACGAGCTTCATATTTACATCTCTGATACATGTAAATTACATAAGATACATACTTGATACATGTATTTGATATGATTTGCATGTATATGAAATACCAGATACATGAAGAGTGGAGAGCGAGATGGGAGAAAAACGAACGAGATTTGTTACGTATATTATATATATATATATATATATATCCACATGGATACATCATATCTAGAATAAGTTACACATAATTTTGACTTCATGTATCCGAGATACATATATTTTGTACTTATCTGAAGACACTAAAATTTAATAAGATATATAATATAAAAATCTAAAATATATCTAAGTAATTAGCTTTTAAACTAACACGATATGATTTATGTAAGTTCCCAAAATAATTTGACTTGAATATGTAGGTAAGAATTGTTTAGTGTGGTTTGGGCCAAGACCAGCAGTGGTGATCATGGATCCAGAAGTTATAAAGGAGGTGATGATGAAGAATTATGTATTTCAGAAGCCAGGTGGCAATCCACTCACTAAATTATTAGCAACTGGAATTGCAGACTATGAGGCTGATAAATGGGCTGTACATAGAAGGCTTCTCAATCCTGCTTTTCACCTTGACAAGTTGAAGGTTTTACTACTATCAAACTTACTCCTATACTTTTTTTAATTTTTTTTTTAAAAATAATATTCACTTCGTTTAAATTTATTTGATATTGTTTAACTTGACATATAATTTTAATAAAAGATTTTTAAAGTTTGTAATTTAAAACAGTTATTGATCATCTCTGTGACTATAAATCATGTATACAAACTATCCAATTGAGAAAAAAAAATATTTGCATTATTATACAATATACAAAATAAACTATCTGTACAAAAAAATATTTAAACTATTTATACAAAATACAATTTAAAATATTACATATATACAATATGACTATTTGTACATTATATATACACGTTTATAAACTATTTATATAATATCAATATATGTTTACACACTATTTTTACAATATTGATACATTACATGTACATGACATAACTACTTATATTGATACATTACATATACACTACATAACTATTTGTACATCATATATACTTGTTTCTAACACCATTTATACAGTATTGATGATACGAAAAGATTTTGAAATAAAATTTTTTTTAGAAGTTTTAAAAACGTAGCGAAAAAAGAAAAATTAGTTTTTTTAAAAAAAAAAAAATTAACGCTAAAAAAAGGACTAATGACCTTGGGCCGAGTTCTGTGAGCCCAGGACCCTTTTGAGCTATTTTTCTATAAAGAGAAAATGGAACTACTTGAGTTTTTTCATACTATCAAACGTTTTATCTGTTAAGGTGGATATTATCAATTATTTTGTGATCTTACAATATAATATATTTTTTTGTATAATGTATATAAACTTAAGTTTGAATTCTTATTATAAATATGCAGCATATGCTACCTGCGTTTAAATTGACTGGTAATGAGATGTTGAGCAAATGGGAGAAAATTGTGTCTAGAGAAGGATCAGAGGTAGATGTGTTGCCATATCTACAAACTTTGACAAGTGATGCAATTTCAAGAACTGCTTTTGGTAGTAGCTATGAAGAAGGAATAAAGATTTTTGAACTTCAAAAAGAACAAATTCAACTAATTTTAGAAGTGTCACGCACAATATATATTCCAGGATGGAGGTAAAATTATTTATTTCTTTATGTATTTTATAATAAATATGCATGTTAGATTATCTTCTAGTCCTAGTCTTATAATTTTCCATAGTGATTTATGAATCTTGAAAGTAATTTGACATCATATTTAACAAATACATGAACGTATTTATTAACTTTATTTGATGGTGTTTTAAGTTTAATGATTGGTCTCTATTAATAGAGTTTGTTTGTTTGGAAAATCTTTAATAGTAGCTTTTAATTGAAACTATTTTAAAGTCTAAAGATACATTGATCAAAAGGTGAATTTTAGATTCAAGAATAGAAGAGTTGACTTCGAATAACTTGTCTGGATGCGATCATAACAACATCAATGAATTAAAATTTATCAAAACTTTGTAATTAAGTGTCTTGGGCCAAAGTAGAACTAGAATAGACACAAAAAGTCCTTAGATTGCATCCCTCGTTTAAAAAGAGCTACAACATTGAATAGCTTAGTTGAATTGTCATTTTCTAACCAAAAAAAACACTAATACTTTTCTTGTTTGCAAGTTTGTACTAATTAAATTTCATGAAATTGTAGATTTTTGCCAACTAAAAGGAACAAAAGAATGAAGCAAATCTTCAATGAAGTAAGAACACTGATATTAGAAATTATCAATAAAAGAATGAGGATGATTAAAGTTGGAGAATCACATGATGATTTATTGGGTATATTATTGTCATCCAATTTAAAAGAAATTCAACAACATGGGAATAAGAAATTTGGTATGAGCATTGATGAGGTGATTGAAGAATGTAAATTGTTCTATTTTGCTGGCCAAGAGACTACTTCAACTTTACTTGTATGGACAATGATTTTACTAAGCCAACATCCTAATTGGCAAGATAGAGCTAGAGAAGAAGTTTTACAAGTGTTTGGGAGTAATGAAGTTGACTATGACAAGTTGAATCAACTAAAAGTAGTAAGTATTACCTACATACTCCATTATTTTAAACTTTTTGTTATTATGATAGTGTTCGGGGTCAGTTTGCACGTCCTTTTTAAGAATTTATCTTCTACTGATATTGAAACTCTGATCTCTCATAATTTTTACTTACTTTACTGATAATTAAACCATACCTTTGGGTTAATTTTATAAATCATTTATCAACTTTCATTTTATTTCACTAAAGTCAGTAAAGTACTCGTTGACTTTGTAATGAAAGAGTAGCTCAACTTTACTTAAGTACCACAAAAAGTCACTAAACTAATTTATAACAAAAATATCACTCAACTTCGCCTAAGTATCACAGAAAGCTAATAGAAAACAAAGAAGAAATAATGAGTAGATAGTAATTTTCCAATGATACTTCAAATGAAGTGACTTTTTTGTTATAAAAAAAATTATCAATCACTTTTCGTAATACTTAGTTAAAGTGATGGACTTTTTCATTACAACAAATATACTTGGTGCTATAAAATTCAAATTGAGTGATCATTCGTGAAATATACATTTAATTCTTCAATTAATCAAATTTTGAATTTATTTTTTATAGGTGACTATGATCTTAAACGAGGTCTTACGATTGTATCCGGCAGGATACATGATGACTAGAATGACAAAAACAAAAACAAAGTTAGGAAATTTGTGTTTACCGGGTGGTGTGCAACTTTTGTTACCAACAATATTGTTGCAACATGACACTAAAATATGGGGAGATGATGCAATGGAATTCAATCCGGAGAGGTTTAGTGATGGAATATCAAAAGCAACAAAAGGACAACTTGTGTTTTTTCCATTTGGTTGGGGTCCTAGAATATGCATTGGACAAAACTTTGCTATGTTAGAGGCAAAAATGGCAATGGCTATGATACTTAAACACTATGCATTTGAACTCTCTTCATCTTATTCTCATGCTCCTCATCCATTAATGCTTCAACCTCAATTTGGTGCTCCTTTAATTTTGTACAAGTTATAGACATGGTTATCATGTTTTATCTTTTGAGTCATGTTATATTAATATAAATAAATGTTGTTTTTTATTATGGTTCAGGTAACTAGGAGTTTAAGGATTGGCATAGTAGTTATTTTATAAGTGAGCTATATTATTTTGTAAGAGTGGAGTACTTCTTAATATATAACTATATCGGTGTACTAATGTTAATGATTTTCTTCTCCATTAATTTTATGCCTTAGAATTGCTTATCCTTTGAATGGAATTATTTTTAATAAAAGAAGAGAAAATAATTAAAATTATCTCTCAATTTTTGCTTAATAACTAGCTTGAACCAGCTTCATCTATCTGGTCATCCATCCGTATTCCTCAATTAGTTGAAAAATCCCAAATCAACCTCCAAATATTAGTCCTAGCATCCCCTCTCCCCCGCGAAATAAAGTATAAAAATTGGCCACTTTGTTTACATTTTGAGCCTCATTGTGATCATTTTTTTTAGCTTCTCCTTTTTTGTTTCATTTAATTTCGGGAACAACCACTAGCCTAGCTCAATCTTTCACTATTAATTACTTATCTAGAAATATATTTTTAAGAAAATATTGAAACGGTAGCTTTAATCCAAAGTGATTTGAGCTTGAGACTTTCATGTTGAAAATTTCAATTTCGAAATTCCTTGTCAGCGAAAGTAAGGTATTTGCCTTCTGCGTCGAGTTCATCGCACCAGGCTCTTCTATGTGGTTTGCGAGTTATTGCATAGGAGTGGGGGCTTTACCCTATGAGCACCCAAAGAGTTGGAGGTCTTAAGTTTGAAACTCCTTACCAGCGAAATCAATGGTTTTGCCTGCCTTCTGCAGATTTCCCTTGTCATAAAAAAAAAGAGAAAATTACGCGGATAAGCAAACTTATACTATTTAATTACTCATCATAGCTATATTCCCAAAAAATCACTCAACAATTTTTAGTTTGTTAAATTTAATATATTAATCCATAACAAATTTAAATTTAATATATTTAAGGTGCTACTGTTTACGTACCTCTAACATATCGGACCGTTTTGTTATTTTCTTTTTATCATCACCAAGGTTTTCCCGAAGCACTGATAGAATATTTTGGAACAGAAGATGTTCGACAAAATGCCTGAATGGAACTGCAAATAGGGTTTATCAATGGCAATGCTTTCATCTCTTACAAGACGCACTGTTCTCTCAATCCCATTAACCAAACACTCATTATCCACACTTTCTGCTTCTTCTCCACCACTATCGGAAGATGAAACTTTAGTCTCAGCCGCCACAACAATCCTCAAACACCATCGCTCAAAATCACGATGGTCAGAGATTCTTTCTCTAGCTCCTCCAACTTCCGGTTTCACTCCTTCCCAAGTCTCTAAAATCATTCTTCAACTCCGCAACACACCTCATCTCGCTCTCCGTTTCTTCAATTTCACAGTCCACCGCTCCATATGCTGCCACTCTCTTTCTTCCTATGCCACCATCATTCACATACTCTCCCGTTCTCGCCTCAAATCCCAAGCGCTAGACTTAATCAAATGCTCTATTCGTAAATTTCCTGATGTATCAAACCCACCCCGGTTTTTTGAAATCTTGGTTAAAACTTACAGAAGTTGTGATTCCGCTCCTTTTGTGTTTGATTTGTTGATAAAAGCTTATTTGGATTCTAAGAAAATTGATGTTTCTGTTCAATTGGTGAGGATTTTGGCTTCCAAGAATATTTTCCCACATATTGTTGTTTGTAATTCTTTGATTGAGTTGATTGCGAAAAGTCGAGGTCCTTTTGCTGCTTATGATATGTATGTGGAGATCTTTAGGTGTGAGAAGGAGGAAGGGAGTGGTAGGGAGGTGAAGGGTGTGACAGCGAATGCTTATACGTTTAACGTTCTTATGGTTGCTTTTCATAGAGAAGGAGTAGTGGAGAAGGTTGAAGAGGTTTGGAAGGAAATGATGGCAAAGAATTGTACTCCGAATGTGTATAGTTATAGCATTTTAATGGCTGCATATTGTGAAGATGGAAGGATGGAGAATGCCATGAAAGTTTGGAAGGATATGGGTGACGAGGATGTGAAGCATGATATTGTAGCTTATAATACCATAATTGAGGGGTTTTGCAAAGTCGGAAAGGTTGAGAGAGCTGAAGAGGTTTTCAGGGAGATGGTCTTCAATGAGGTAGAATGTACTTGTGTTACTCTTGAGCATCTCATAAATGGACATTGTATGAGTGGGAATATCGATGCAGCACTAGTTTTGTATAAGGATATGTGTCGAAAGGGCTTCAAGCCAGAGAGTTCAACAATAGATGTAGTGGCTAAGGTGCTCTGTGACAAAAGTGGAGTTTTTGATGCCTTGGAATTCGTGAGAGCTGTAATAAAGATGCACGATATTGTACCAAGGAAGACAACATATGAACTTCTGATACAGAGCTTGTGTAAGGAGGGGTGGATGGAAGAAGCTCTGAAACTTCAGGTAGAGATGGTGGGGAAAGGATATGCACCAAATTTTGAAATATATAGTGCTTTCATTGATGGGTACATCAAGCAAGGGGATGAAGGAAAGGCTGAAACTTTGAGGAATGAAATGCTTAGGAATAAGATACCATGTAAAGACAGCTAGAAGTTTGTATGACATGAAGAGTTTTGACCAAATTTTAAATCGTGATTTCTGGATATGAGGTTAAGAAAAGACAAGGCGACTTTGCCAAAGTGCAAGTCTGTCAGTAAATCAAAGCAAGGTACTCTCTGGAGGGCACCCTTCATGATTTGGGGGAAATGAGCACTACATTCTTTCTGAAACACTTCAATTCCATACCGTAGGGGATCTTATGATGATTTTTCCTACCCTTCTGAGGATGGTACTTCTCTAAGGACATAGATAAAAGGTTTATGAATATGAGCATTGCCTAACTTCTTGAGGAGGCCCCCGCTACAGGTCAGGCTCTTAAGACAATTCATCTTAGACTCTTTCCTGCAGTATACCAGCATAATTGTTCTTTTATCACTTTCCTCGAATTACAGATTAAAGTTACATCCTACAATGTGCTTTAGGTTTCACCACTTCAATTAAACTGAGGCTTTAATACCACTGTTTTCTGAAGGATGAACTAAAAGTTCGTTTTGTCTTTTATGGGGATGACCAGTACCATGAGAAGATTGACACTCTTAAGTGCAAAGCTTCATGACCAAAACTTATGTAAGCTTCAAAACTCATGATTTTTTAGGGTGATTTTCGCTTTTGAAAATGTCCAGTTCAGTATGTATCAATAACAAATTGTTTTACTGCTCCTTACAGTGAATTTTCCTCCAAATAACTTTTGTGCTATTTATTCACGATGTAGATGGCTTTTTTGAAAATTTTCAGCTGTTTCCTGAAGCTATACTATGGATATTGGAGAACATTTGATGCTGCTCGACCGAAAAGTAACCAAGAACGTGATGAACCCATGGATAATGCATGATAAGAAGGCCAAACCATCATATATCCATGAGTAGGTCGAGGGTGATGACCAAAGTACCAAATCAAACGGCTGAATGTTATCAAGAAGCTTCCTGGCAGCTAAAATGAGATTGCGTGAAAGGCCACACATCACTCATACGATAAGTCTCATAGTACGAAACTCTTAATTAATTCATACATTATGTAATCTTTCTGTCATTACCCTCAATCTACTCATGAACATTGGCTTTATATAAATAAATTGCTTTATCAGTGATGCTTACTTCGATATATGTTACCATTGCTACTGCTGAATGTAATTAGTGAACAAGCATGTTAAGAACTAAAGTAGAGATTACCTTTTCTATGCGACATACATATCTATAGCTGAGTTTCCCGGTGTTGATTGTTAGGGGAGCTGTTTAGAAGTACATTGGGTTTCAGAAGGAAAAACATAGCCACAGAAGAATTGGTGGCTATGTTTGTACTGGTATCAGTATAGATAGAACAACATTAAATAGCAACTTCTTAGTTTCTCCTCCCTCATTTATGGGTCATCTATGCATTCAATAACATGGGAACAAGTTCACTGGCAGAGACGAATAAGCCATTAAATTATTAGGTGTCCATAGAAGTGAGATACTGAAAGAAACTTTCCACAACAAATTTTATCTCACATAATTAGGGTGAAAATTTTCAGAATCATAGGGGCAAACGAGAATGAAATATAGAGACAGAAATGAAATAGAGCAAGGGGTAAACAGATGCATAGACAACACTGGCTCCTTCCTTCCAAACATTCCTTCCTCTAGAGAAACTGCACAAGGCAAAGAAAGATGAATGGCAGTATTAGAAATGTGCATATAAAGAAAGACAAACCTAATCACCTACTAAATAGAACCACAAATCCAGTGTCATGAACAGGCAATAGAGACAATACTAGCTTCTCTTTGCATTTTCTAATAGAGAGTATAAGATTACTTTCACATTCTAGTAGATAACAAGCTCATAAAACCTATGGTCTATGCCTCAAGACTAAGTCCTAACATAATATTACCGTATGGAAAAGTTCCAAGAATGAAGGACATTAATAACACTAGAAGGAAGCGCCCAAGCATGGGTCAACGACAAATCCGCCAAGGTAGTACAATAGAAGATGTGTAGTAGGCGTACATCGTGTGTTCGAATCTAGTTGTGGAATCGAATCTAGTATTTCCGTACAAAATGGTACAGTTGTTGGCTTTTATTCATCGAGTTTTAAGGCTAGACATCTAATTTCAACAACTCCACACCTATTGTAATCCAATAAGTGAAGTCTGAGGAGGGTAGGATCTACTCAGACCTTACTCAAAAGAAACGTTTTTGAAGCAGGAGCCAAGAAATATGATAACAAAGAGCAAGATACAAAACAAATGAAGCAGCAGATAAGTACTACACACTGAAGAATGGCAGAATATGCGACTACTAAATAATATTCCCTCCCTCCCAATTTATGTGGCACTTTTCGGATTTCAAGATTTAAACAAGTCTATCTTTGACCGTAAATTTTTCATATATGGTTTAATTATTTTGAATTGCCAATTATTGTGACTTATAGTACTTTTTACATAGTTTACAAATGTATAAATTTCATTTTAAAAAAATGCAATATTCCATGTGCAAAATTTCGGTCAAACATAAACGGTTTGACTCTAAAAAAACGAAAAGTTCCATATAAATTGGGATAGAGGGAGTACTACTAGTACTGAGAAGAAAAAAGTAGGAGGGGCTCATCCCCTACTCTCCCACATAAAGTGGGACAATACTCGGTTTCCTACTATCACTCAACTCTAATCCTCCATCACTATACCTACTGCCTATCTAGGGTCAGATCCTCAGTAGGTTAAACTTGTGTCACTTGTCTTGTCACCTCCCACCCCCATTCATTTTTAACCTACCTCTACCCCTCCAAACTTCGACCAAAACCAATCTCTCACACCTCCTTATTGGCGCCTCCACACACCTCCTTTTCACATGACAGAACTATCTCAACCTTGTTTCTGTCATCTTGTCCTCCACGAGGGCCACTCTCACCTTACCTCGTATAACTTCGTTCCTAATGATATCTCTCCTAGTATGCCCACACATCTATTTGAGCACCCTCATTTTGGCTACTTTTATCTTCTGAACGTGTGCATTCTTGACTGGCCAAGACTTTGCCCCATAGAAGTACAGCCAATGTTGGTCTAATCTGACCACCACTCTATAGAACTTACTTTAAGCCTCGACAACACATACTTATCACTTAGTACCCCAAAAGGGAGTTTCCATTTCACCTACCCCGCTCCAGTCCAATCTGATGTGCCCCATACAACAAGCACAAATCCTATGTCCTTTACCATATTACAGCTAAACACAGAGATAATCGTAAACACATAAGCATAAGCAATTAAAAAGATAATCAAGTTGACCCAATAAGAGATACCAAGTCCCTGTAGAACTGCAAAGAGCGAACTGAACAAGTTTGTAATCGTTCTATTGCAAGATCAAGGCACACTTGCAAATGTATCTAATTTCCGAATTCAGACATGATTATTCTAAAAGCACATCATAGAATTGCAATGGAAATTGATTTATTAGCTTTCAGACTATTAATTTGCTTAAACGAAAAAAATTACCCGATTAGGAATCTAGAGCTTGAGCAGAGGTTCTTCTTTCTGATCAGAAAAATAGTGAAGGATATAAGGGGTGATCCGAATCACGGCAACCCAAACTCCAAAGAGGGCCACATGAGTCCCCAGCTGCTTCAGAGCATCTGCTCTTTCAGGTTTGCCCAACTTTGGAGGCATCGTTTCGTCGTTGCGGATTTCTCTTCTCACAGCTTAAACCCTAGCCTAGCCTTGGTTACTTCACCATTAATCGAACTTGTTTTCAAATATATGGACTACTAGGCCGGGTTTGGCATAAATCCGGCCCGTTTAGTTGCAATATCTTCCAAAATGTCGAAAATGATATTCAGTTAAGGGGTGTCAAAATGAGCCCAAATATAAGTAATCCGCCCAGAATGTTATGGACTGGACTCGAGATAGGTTTTATCTCAACCCATTCAAGCCTTAACCATTTTAAAGGAACCTTCAATTGAGCCCAATTTAATATGCAATTTCAACCCATTTTAAGACTCTTTGTTTCCATTGATGTAATGTGTGATCCTATATTGAATGTATGAACTACTATCTATTTTATATTGTCCTTGAACCTATGTTTTTAAATATCGTCCAGTGCACTGGATTCTGTTTGGCAAGATGAGTTGCTAGCTTCCGATCAAGGAATTGGCTGCTCGAGCATCTGAATACTTGTAGATAGATGCAGTTTTGCTATTATACATGCACATTTCTTGTCATGTTGTTATGAGAAATGTGCTACTTTGTTATAATTTAATATCCTTTTTGTCATCTTCTTCTTTCCCTTTTTTCTAACTTTCCTTTTTAGGAGAGCCTGTAAGGTTATCAAATTATTTTAAGATATCAAGAAAACATTTAAAACTGTCACTAAATATGCTAAGAATAAAACAATGAAGAGAAGTAGATTAACCATTTTACTTTACGTGATTTCCTGAAGAGAGATTACCTGTTGTCGAGGGAAGGGATTTTATCTGTATGAAGTTACCGTTGAATTGATGCAACGACGTATTTTTCTATACAAATATCTTATCGTCCAAGCAAAGTCTTTTGGGAATGCTGCTAAATTGCTCACCCAACATGAATTAACTAGCTAGTAGTCTTTTAGACGCCGTGTAAAACTTGAACTGGATTTATGAGGGCATGGAAGGGATCGGTTTGGTACACAAGTCAATGTTCTTGCATCCATCTAATTGTTTCATGATTTTTAGGGCGATTTCACTTTTGAAAATGTCAAGCTCAGTATGTCACAATTACAAATTGTTTTACTGCTCCTTACAATAAATTCCCGTACAATAACTTTTGTGCTAATTATTCACAGTGGAGATGGTTTTTTGAAAATTTGCAGCTGTTTCCTGAAGTTATACTATGGATATTGGAGAACATGTGATGCTGCTCGACAGAAAAGTAACCAAGAATGTGATGAACCCATGTAGTCCATGATAACAAGGCCAATCCAGCATATCTCCATGAGTAGGTCGAGGGTGATGACCCAAGTACCAAATCAAACACCTAAATATTATCAAGAAGCTTCCTGACAGCCAAAATGAGATCGCATGAAATGCAACTCATAACTCATACGATGAGTCTCATAGTACGTAACTGTTAACTAATTCAGACATTATGCAATTATTTTGTCATCACCCTCGACCTACTCATGAACATTGGCTTTACATGAATAAATTGCTTTATCAGTGATGCTTACTTTGATATATATTACCGTTGCTACTGTTAACTGTAATTAGTGAACGAGCATGGTAAGAACTAAACTAGAGATTACCTTTTCTGTGTGACATACATATCTATAGCTGAGTTTCCCAGTGTTGATAATTAGAAGCTGTTTAGAAGTGCATTGGGTTTCAGAAGAAAAAACATAACCACAGACGAATTAGTGGCTATGTTTGTACTGGTATCAGTATAGATAGAACAACATTAAATAGCAGCTTCTTAATTTATCCTCCCTCATTTATGGGATCATCTATGCATTCAGTAACATGAGAACAAGGTTTACTGGCAGAGATGTGAAAGCCATCAAATTCACACATAACTTAGGTGTTTATAGAACTGAAAATCTTATAGACTTTCCACAACAAATTTTATCTCACATAATTAGGGTGACAAATTTCAGAACCATAGGGGCAAACGAAAATGAAATATAGAGACAGAAATGAATTAGAGTAAGGGGTCAACAGATGCATAGACAACACTGGGCTCCTTGCTTTCAAACATTCCTTCCTCTACAGAAACTGCACAAGCCAAAGACAGATGAATCGTAGTATTAGAAACATGTGTATGACGAAAGACAAATCTTAGGTTGTTTTAACATAAAAAAGGTCAAGATTTAGCACTTACCTTAGATTTTACCATCACATTCGTGCTTCATCACAAATATACAAATAATTTGCAAGTAGAACGATTGTTTGTTCATCCTAGCCACTCAAACTCAAAAGCACTCTTACCTATCAACTACTTCTCACTAGGCCAAAGTTCATAACTTTTTTTAACACTCTAGAGCGGAAGATAATTCAAAATGCCTTGCAGCCACTAAAGGGTATGCCAACATATGAGATACTATAACAAGAAAACCAGGGTAAAGCTAGACCTTTATTGGTCTATGCCTCAATCCTAAGTCCTAACACAACATTACACTATGGAATTTTTGTAAGAATGAAGGAAAGTAATGACACTAGAAGGAAGTGCCCAAGCTTAGGTCAATGGCATAGCCGCCAAGGTAGTACAACAGAAGATGTGTAGTAGGCGCACATCGTGAGTTCGAATCTAGCTGTGGAATCAAATCTAGTATTCAGTACAAAATGGTACAATTGTTGGTTTTTGTCCATTGAGTTTCAAGCCTAGACACACCTAATTTCAGCAACACCATACCTATTGTAATTCCATAATGAAGTTTGGGAAGGGTACGATCTACGCAGACCTTACTCAAAAGAAAAGTTTTTGAAGCAGGAGCCAAAAAATGTGATAGCAAATAGCAAGATACAAAACAAATGAAGTAATCGATAAGTACTACACACTAAAGAAAGGGAAATATGCAACTACTAAATAATACTACTAGGACTGAAAGGGAAATATGCAATTACTAAATAATACTACCAATATTGAAAGGGAAATATGCAACAACAAAATAATACTAGTACTGAGAAGAGAACAGTAGGAGGGGCTTACCCCTACTATCCCACATAAAGTGGGACAATACTCGGTTTTCTACTATCACTCAACCATCCGCCACCACCATACCTACCTATTTAGGTCTCGGTAAGTTGAACTTGGGTCACTTGTCTAATCACCTCCACCCCCGGTTCATTTTTAGCCTACCTATACTTCTCTGAACTCCTACCAAAACCAACCTCTCACACCTCCTCATTGGCGCCTCCACACACCTCCTTTTGACATGACAGAACCATCTCAACTTTTTTCATCATCTTGTCCTCCTCAAGGACCACTATCATCTTACCTCGTATAACTTGGTTCCTAATGATATCTCTCCTAATATGTCCGCACATCTATCTAAACACCCTCAATTTCACTACTTTTATCATCTGGATGTGTAATTAGTCAAGACTTTGCCTCATAAAGTATAACCAATGTTGGTCTAACCTGACAACCATTCTGTAGAACTTACTTTAAATCTCGACAACACATACATATCACTTAGTACCCTAAAAGAGAGCTTCCATTTTTCCTACCACGCTCTAGTCCAATCGATATTCCCCATACAACAAGAACAATCCTATGTCCCTTACGATATTATAGCTAAATACATAACATAAGCAATTGAAAATATTATCAAGTTGACCTAATAAGAAATTCCATGTCTCTGTAGAACTGCAACGAGCAAACTAAACAAGTCTGATATCGTTCTATTCCAATAGCAAGGTATACTTGAAAATATATCTAATTTTCAAATTCAGACATGATTATTTATAAAGCACATCATAGAATTGCAATGGAAATTAATTTATTAGCTTTCATACTATTATTTTGCTTAAAAGAAGAAAAATTTACCCAATTAGGAATCTAGAGCTTGAGCGCGGGTTCTTCTTTCTGATCAAAAAAATAATGAAGGATGTAAGGGGTGATCCGAATTACAGCAACCCAAACTCCAAAGAGAGCCACATGAGTCCCTAACTGCTTCAAAGCATCTGCTTTTTCAGGTTTACCCAACTTTGGAGGCATCGTTCCTCTACGGATTTCTCTCTTCATAACTTAAACCCTAGCCTAGCCTTGATTACTTCACCATTAATCAAACTTCTTGTTTAAATATGGACTATTGGGCCGGGTTTGGCAAAACTCCGGCCCGTTTAGTTTACAATATCTTCCAAAATGTTGAAAATGATACACTTAAGGATGTCAAAATGAGTCCAAATATAGGTAATCCATCCAAAAATTTATGGGTTGGGCTCAAGGTAATTTGAATTGGGTTCAATCTCAACATATTCAAGCCTTAACCCATTTTAAAAGAACCTTAAGTTGAGCCAATTTAATATGCAATTTCAACCCGTTTAAGACTCTTTGTTTCCATTGATGTAATGTATGATACTATATTGACGATATGAATTATTATCTATTTATTTAAATTTTAAATATATAAAAGGTGCTTACATCAAACGGGTCATGTAAATATGGACAAATTTTTACTATTATGTCAAGACTCTGATTCGTCGTGAGTGACAATCACACTAACCTTCTGGTGGGAGAATCAACTATCAGCCCGAACCTAACCGATCAAACCATTTAAAATCAACTTGTGATATAAAATACTAAGAAAAAGGGCTTAAAACAATTAAAAATTTGAGTTTCCATAAACTCAAACAATCAATTAAATCAATTGCGGAATAAACTCCCTAGAACCTGAAAGTCATAGTATCAAGACATCTAATAGTCTAGGAGAGGGGATGCAACCCCAAAAATATAAAATAAAAACATAAGTCTAGAAGGTCTGAGTTCGAACAATGGACTAACAAGGAAAGAGGAATCCATACCCGTCCGGGTGAAGTGGATCACCATTGGAATCAGATAGCGAAGTCTCACAAATGAGGTCTCGAAACAACCGTCATAATATGCCTTGTACTTAACAAAGAAAAAGCAAGTGCAATATCAGTAAACAATAATCGTGTACTGGTATGATTATCGGGTAGATCTAGTTAAATAAAATATGAACAGTCAACCACAACTTAGTAAAATAAATAACATATGATTGAATCACAATCATAACATAGCTAGGATTTTCAGTCCTCACCCTGTAATGGTACGATTATCGGCTAATTCCAATTAAATAAAATATGAATAGGCGACCACAACTTAGTAAAATTAATAACATACAATTGAATCACAATCATAACGTAGTCCGGAATCTCAGTCCTTACCCTGTGTTGATATGCAAAACAAGCATGAACAACCATAACACAACGAACCAATGTGGTTCTCTCATGGAAACCAGACAAACTGTTAGTGTATCAGTGTGGTACCCGATCCAACCATTTATGGGTATCTTTGTACTACGCGTGATATTCGAAGCAATCGTTAGTATATATCATGTGTGGTATTCGAGCCAACTATAGGGATATCATGTACCATGTGTGGTACTCAAGTCAACCATCAAACACATATCACAATCACAACCTCATTGAATAACAACCACACTTGTACACCCAAGTAAACACATCCATTGCATGTGATTGACAACATTTAATGTTTCCAGTCATACTCTTTCTTTTTCCCTAATCATCTATCATGCATGTAATACTAATGAAGTAGTTGAGTCATCAAAAAAAAATTGCTAATGAAGTAGTTGACAAGCATATATAACATAAACGAGAGAACAAACAACCATCACCTACCTCGAATCAAGCCTTGGAATCTCTTTTGAGCTTGAACCTAAGACTTGTAACGGATTCTAGTTTGTTCTTGGTCTAATACAATACAAAATACAATAATGGCCTAAAAATACCCGAATTGTAATCAAATCCTAACACGCATGACATTTTCGTGATCAACCCTACCCAAAGGTCTTTCCACCATTAATCCAAGTCAAACTCTGCCCTAAGTCACCCAATAAGAATCTTAAGGCCTCATAATCACAATACCAAAGTAGGGCAAGTAATTAAGTTGTCTTTATTGATGAAATTGATGGAAATATGTGGAAATTCACCCCAAGGTCACACTTTCCTCTTCCCAAAACGAGTTTGCAGAATTATGAGCGGTTTAGGTGAAATTTCTACATAAATTCATGACTAACTCCACTATAGGAGCTTCGCCATAGCGGGACCACCTCCTATAGCAGGAATTATTTCCGCCGCTATAACAGATTCCATGGGTAGAGACTTGAAATTCTCTCCAAAAATCCACATTTTGCAAAAACACTTTTAAACCTTGACTTACTAAACTAATCTTTTCATGTCAAGTTTAAGATCAAGAATTTTACTTACCCTAATTCGCTTTTGATAAGTGTTACAGTTTCCTTAATATCTTAGCTATTAGAAAAACTAACTTAAGTATAAACATTTTACCCAATCTATTCCCGGATTGTTTAGACCTCACCTTGCTCAGATTTTGTCTGAGACTAGCCTAACCCAAAATTTTCAAAATGACCATTCCAAAGGGTTTCTTATCAATTTCTTCCACCAATGGTTTACCCATAACGACCGGAAGGATCATTACATTAAACTTTTGATCCTTCTTCACAATCTTTGTTCCGGTTGATTTTGTCCTTGGATTTCTAGGAATTGATGTAAAAGAAAACTCTAAAAGTTTAATCACAGCTTCATCTTTATTTTCCATAGTTTTATGTAATTTTTTCTTCGAGGTTTATAGGACTTTATCATGAATATACAGAGTAGAGTATTAAACTTTAAATAATATGATTATTGAGCAAGTGATCTTGAACCCTTCTTATAAATATGGTAATCCTAATGTATTAGAGGGTGAATATTATCTCATTAATTTTAGAAGCCAAAATGCCTTAAGTGTTTAGACATAGAAAAAGAAAAGATAGAATTGTTTCTGAATATGACAATCTGTATAAAATTAGGAACGAAATTTTTTATAATATTATGAAATTAATAATTCTATAATATTTAAAAGAGAAACTCTTAATCCATAACGCATAGACCGCTTCAGCATAAACCATTTTGAAACTCTGAGCCCTTATAGTTTTCCCCTTTGCATTCTTCAGAACCCAGTCAAGGTGTTGGTGCCAGTCCCCACCTATGTCATACAACATCTGCATCCAGGTAGCAAGTCCATCCCATAGGCTTCTGGTATAAGAACACTTCACAAACAAGTGATCTCGTGTTTCATCTCCATTTTGGCACAACAGACATTGTGGCTCGACCTTGGCTCCCCATTTCAGCAACCTGTCTTTTGTGAGCAACTTAACTTGCATCTGTAGCCATATAATAAACACAACCTTTGGTTGAGCAGTAGTACTGAACATCAGGCATTTCCAGGGCACCCTCATGCCATCTCCTATCAATCTCAAATAAAGTTCTCTAGTTATAGCCTGCTGAATCACTAACTGATAGTTGTTCCACACCATCCTAGCTTCCAAAATCTTCCTAGTCATCCAATACGCATGCTGAGGAATAGGCATGACCTGTATATCATGATTTTTTATATACTCCCTCCGTTTCAAAAAGGATGTCCTAGTTTGACTTGGAACGGAGTTTAAAAAAAGAAAGAAGACTTTTTAATCTTGTGGTTCTAAATTAAAGTTCTGTCAAATGTACCAAAATGCCTTTAATCTTGTGGTCTTAAACATGCCACGTGGAAAGTTAAAGTTAAAGTGTTGCCAAAAAAGGAAAGGGGTCATTCTTTTTGAAACAGACTAAAAAGGAAATAAGGACATTCTTTTTGAAACGGAGGAAGTAGTATCTATGTATATCTAATCCATATGTTGTGCTGCTTATGATTAAGATCCCAAAAAGTCTTAGCAATTGCAACTTTGTTCCATAAATGCAAATTAGTAATATTCAGTCCACCTGTAGATTTTGGTGTACATATTTTCTCCCAAGCAACCTGTGCTTTCTTGTTTATATGGTTTGTACCTATCCACACATAGCTCCTACAATGAGCCTCAATAAGTTTCACCACTTTGCTGGGCATTAGAAATAGTTGTGCCCAATAAGATTGGACACACAAAAAAAAACTGTTTGAACTAGCTGTAATCTCCCTGCATATGATAATTTCTTTGCTGTCCAAGATGATATTTTGCTATGAGCGGTTGCCACTCCATTACTGACAGCTTCTTAGTTGACAGTGGAACACTTAAATACTTAAAGGGTAGCTCCCCTGAAGAGTATCCTAAGTGCTGAAGGATATCTTCTTTTACTTGTGTTTGCATACCTCCAACATAGACACAACTCTTACCTAGATTAGCTTTCAAACCAGAAGGTTGAGAAAATTGCATGAAACACTATTGTAATTCAACCACAAACCTCAAATCATCCCTAGCAAACATTAGAAGGTCATCTGTAAAACTTAAATGAGTAATATTCAATTTGGCACATTTAGGATGAAACTTGAAGCCCTTATTCCCTTGTAGCACATTCAAACATCTACTAAAATATTCCATGGCAATGACAAATAAATACGGAGACATATGATCTCCTTGTCTAAGCCCTCTTGCTGCATCAAAAGGCTCAATATGCTCTCCATTCACCACATCTAAAAAATTAATAGTCTGAAGCACTCCATTACCTTTGGGAAAACTCATTGCTTCCAATACTTAAGTATATCCACTCAACAGTATCATATGCTTTCTGTAAATCAACCTTAATCATACACCTAGGAAAGATGTGCTTCCTACTGTAAGCCTGCACTAGTTCATGAGCCAGAATAATATTATCTGCTATTTTGCTCCCAGGTATAAAACCTGGTTGAGCTTCACCAATCACTCCAGCAATCACCTTTTGCATCCTAGATGTTAAGACCTTAGAAATGATCTTATACAAAACAGAGCAACAAGAAATTGGTTTATACTCCTTTATAGTAACAGGTTGAGCTGTTTTGGGAACTAGAGTAATTGTTGTGCACTTAACAAGTCTATACATGATACCTCTGGCAAAGAAGTCCTTCACAACTGCTCTAACATCAACTTGAATCACTAGCCATACTTCTTTAAAAAAAGTAGCATTGTACCCATCCACACCAGGAGCCTTGTCAAGACCAATAGATTTGAAGCCCTCTATAATTTCATGACTGGTCACTTCTGCACATAATTGTTAGTCCTTAACAATACCAATTGATCTAAAGATTTGTCTAAATAAAATGTGTGTACGACGTTAAACTTAAATTTCTACTTTTAATGATTAAAACAAAACTTAATTAGGTTGCTTGTTATTACACAAAATCTAAATTAGTATATCCTTTCAATGGAAATTGAAGATCATTTTTATAGACTAAATTACATATACAACATGTCATATAGGTTATATAATTTGTTGTATTATTATAATTCGACTATTCGATAACAGTCATCCACTATAATAATAATTCACTATGTTTAACGATCATTTTTTTATGGAATAGATCTTTTATGTTAGTTGTACTATATGTTTTTTGATTAATTTAATGTCCCATATCAATAAATGAATAGTATCATAGGATCCTTAAAGACTTGGATAATCATCTCCCCGTTGAACTAGATTTTGAGGTATGAAGTAGGTCCAAGTCCAGACTCGTTGGATCTGATGTGATGCCTTCGAACTGTGCTAGGGAGGGGGTAAATATACTCTTGATCCATGATTGTACACGATCTAGATCGGAAGTGAAACTACAATTAAAGAATGTTCGGATGCGGGCGTGCAGGAGTGAAACTACAGATACAGAATGTTCAGATGCGGGCGTGGAGGAAGGGGTGATAAATGGCGTCCCATATAAGCGAATGAATAAAATCTTAGGTTTCTTGTAAGGCATGAATGGAATGTCCCCAATAAAGAATATATGAATATACACGTGGAGGAGGGGGTGTCCTATATAGGCAAATGAACAGAATCATAGACTCCTTATAAAACATAAATGAAATGTCCCACATCACTGAATGAATGGAATCATGGACTCTTCATGAGAATTGGACTCGAGCTTTTTCTAGGCTAGCTTTTAGGATATGAGTTAGGCCTAACACATAATAACCTGACATTAAATTCAAGCTCATTGAGTCCAATGTGGCGCCCTCAGACTACATCGGGGATGGGAGGGAATATAATCATGGTCCATAACTATGTATGCTTCAGATTTGATAAATGATGCAAGTGTATTTCACTTCATAACCAAAATGATAAATTACACCTAGAATATATTGAAATACTCTTTGACAATATCTTAACACTCCCCCTCAGGCTGGAGAGTACATGTCATATGCTCCAAGCTTGCTGCAAATGTATTCAACCCGAGTTCCTCTAAGGGACTTGGTAAGAATATCTGCCAATTGGTCATTTGAACAAACAAAGCTGGTGGCAATGCATCCGGACTCAATCTTTTGCCTAATGAAATGACAATTTACCTCTATACGTTTCGTTCTTTCATGGAAAACTAGATTTGAGGCAATATGAAGGGCAACCTGATTGTCACATATAAGCTTCATCAGTTTGAATTCAACACATTTCAACTCTTGAAGAAGTTGTTTCAACCAAATAAGCTCGCATATAGCAAGAGCCATAACTCGATATTCTGCTTTTGCAGTAGATCTTGCAACGACATCTTGCTTTTTTACTTTTCCAAGAGATTAAATTGCCTCCAATCATGAGACAATACCCGAAAGTAGAGCGTCTATTTGTTGGAGAACCTGCCCAATCTGCATCAGAATATCCAATGATGTCAGTGTGACCTTTGTCTTCATATAACAATCCTTGTCCTGGAGCTCTTTTGATGTATTTGAGGATGCGAATTACTGCATCCCAATGATCTTTACATGGAGCTTGGAGAAACTGACTAACCCACTTACTGCAAATGAAATATCCGGCGTGTAATAGTTAGATAATTCGATTTACCAACTAGTCTTCGATATCTAACAGGATCTTCCAATGGTCCCCTCTGTCCAAGAACGAGTTGGATGTTTGGATCCATAAAAGTGTCAATTGTTTTATTTTGGGAAAATATTTATTAAGACTTGTTTAGAGTCGCCACTTAATTTTTTAAAGAAAAATCAAGAAAACTATTTTTTCTTCCAATCGACTAAACATGAAATCAATTGAAAAGAGTTTTTAAGGGGTTCAAGGTTCATGTTAACGTTTTAGAAAGGTTTTGAAAGTGCCTAAAACGCTCGCTTACTTGCGATTATCCGACAATTAATTTGTTTTGGCTAAAAGACTTAACTTGATCTTTTTCTAAATTAAACATTTCTTATCGTCATACCATTTAAAAGGGGAAAGGAAAAGATATTAACTTGTTACCCAGGTGAGATATTTGCTTTCATATTTTATCTTTTAACTCCATTTAAAGATCGTTGATTTTAGTTGAATTGATAAAACGAGATGGGGGTCTTTCGGGGATTTAAACTTTTCAACCTTAAACTAATGACAAACATTAATACACAATTAAATATAGTAAAGTAAAGAAGGGAAAATGAGTTCGACTGTCAAAATCACGAACTCTTTCTGATGCTCAACGAAGCTATAACCCTTTCCAGTTCGTCCTGAGCGATCAGAACTATTGCCTTTGTCACACACCAATCGCCATCTGTCTCTATCATATTGATAGTGACACCCCCATGATTTGGCAAAGGATTACTATTGACATTGGGAGCGACTGTATGGAAAGACCTTCTAGTCAATCAGATCTTGGATCTTGTGCTTAATGTTAATACAATCCTCGGTATCATGTCCGATACTGTTGGAATGATATGCGCACTTCTGATCAGGTCTGTAAAACGTAGAGCTAGTGTTCACTGGCTTGGGCCCTACTGGGTGAATATACCCTGCCACTATTAATCGTTCAAAAAACTTTATTTGGCTTTCGATGAGCGGAGTAAATTTTTTTGCGAGTTTCTTCTCAAATCTGGGACGGGAGGGATTGTTATTGCCTTGTTGAGGAGGAGCCATCTGATGATAATTTGGAGCATTAGGACGGGGGGCTTGATATCTTGGATATGGGTTAGTTTGGTAATTTGGCGATGGAGCTTGGTAATTTGGTAAACTGGAGTTGGCGCTTGATATATCGGGGGAGGCGTTTGGTAATTTGACTGCACGTTGGCACAGTTGGGAGCGACTCTTCGGTAGTGATGAGATGGAGTCTGGTAAGCTGGAGGGGAATTTTGGTAGATGGGAGATGGAGTTTGATAACTGGGAGGGGGAGTATTTTGGTAAGTTGGAGGTGGGGCATATTGATAACTGTGGGGATGGGTATTTCAGTAATTAGTTTGTGCATAACAAGCCAGGTATGAACTCCGCAAAGGTCGAGAACGAACTAGGTATGACGAGGATCTCCTTGAGGTCTTCTTCCCCTCATAATAGATGGCGGACACATCGTCTCTTTTCTTTTTCAACGAACCCAAGGATCCGGGCAAGGCAACAACACATACAATCTTCTCGGTCCTTAATCCGTCTTCGATAGTCTCACATACTTTGACTATCTCAGCAAACTCTGCTCCAATGAGCAACATGATTCGATCATAATACTCGGGTTCCTGAATCCGCACAAATACTTCAACGTTTTCCTTCTTAGACATGAGAGGCCTAACTCTAGCTGCCTCATTTCGCCATCTATATACAAACTCTCTGTAGCTTTCATTTGATTTCTACTTCATCTTTTTCAAGGAATAACGATGGGGAACAATCTCCATATTATAAGCGAATAGTTCAATGAAATCCTTAGCTAGGGCATTCCAACTGGGCCACTGTCTTGTTTCGTGAGATGTAAACCACTCTAGAGCCACTCTACTCACGGCTAAAAAGTCGCATGAGTAAAACTTCATTTCTCCCAACTCCCATGAGCTGGTCACAGTAAGCCCTTAGGTGCGCTAAGGGGTTCCCTATTCCTCCGAAAATGTCGAACTTGGGCAGTGTGAATCCCTCTGGAAGGTCCAAATTCGGGTGAATACATAAATTCTCATAATTCAAGCCGGCGACCTCAGGAATACACTGCAGCTCTTTTCATTGCCTTTCAAATCTCATCCTTTATATCCACCTTCGCGGCCACTTCCTTTATCCTCCACTCTCTTTCCTGCTCTTCATACTGATCGAGCTCAGAACCATTAACATCATGCTCTTTGGGAATGAGGATTTGGAAAGTGGTTTTTCAGGCAGAGGTGTAACGACGGAGGAATTTGGGGTGTTTTTTGTGGTTTGGTAGTTTTGAGAGAATGTTTGGGGGTTTGTGTGTTGATTTTGGTAATGGGGGGAAGTTTGGGGTTGTATGCGTTTTGATTTGGAGGGGGTGGACCGGTTTGGTGGTTGGCATTTTGAGGGGGAAGTGGCACTTGAGGATTGGTATTTTGAGAAAGGGGTGAAGTTTGATAGGACGCGGAGGCATATTGAGGATTCAAGGTGGTTAGGTCGATGATTGAGGGATTATGAGAAGGAGTGGAAGGTGGATTCTGAGCTTGTTCCACGTTTGAAGAAGGAAAGTGAAGCAGAGGCCTTTCATCTGTCGAAGCATTGACAGTAAAAATTGGTGGAGGCAGATCTTGCCTCCTTCTGCATCTCAACCCTCATCTCGGCAATCAGTTGCATGATCAGTTCATTCTGATCTGCGATGGTGGATTGAGCCACTACAACATTAGTAAGACTAATTTCTTCGCTGTTATTACCCATTGTTGCTTTTCCCTTATGTGAACCTTGGCTGGGAAAGGAATCTGTAGGGCCTTCAGATCTTATGAAATATGAATGACGAACCACTTTATCGACACATACCAGTTTTAAGTACATGTGGAAGAAAAACAACTCAAAGGCAAATTTGTTAGTTTAAGTTCAGAATACATAATGCAAAATATTACATAGAGAGCATGTAAACACACAAAAGTTGCTTTGTTTGAGGACATGCTAATCCACGAGTAAATAACGATAGATTTTTGAACAAGCAGAAATTTGCTCATTTTAATTTGAGACTATCCCAAAAAGGTTAAATTGCGTCGAGTTATGGTCTTCTTGCTGCACCTTTCGACATCCGTTGATCTGGACTTCACATTTCCTTGTAGAATGAAAATTTTGAAAGATAGGATTCGGACCTTGAAAGGCTGCCTACGTATCTCGCAAGGAGAATTCAGGCCCTACGTAGTTCGAATACAAAAGGAAAGACTTGTTTTCATTCATTCATTTTGAGCGGTTACAAGGAAAGTGAAAAACAAACAATAAAGCTTCTAAAAGATAAAAGTGACTCCGTGCCATCCATTTTTCTCCTTACTACTGCATCAGTCACAGGGAACGAATTCAACTTGAATCTTTCCCATAATTATGAGGGATTCCACGTCGTGGCAAAATTCTAGGCATCTTTCAGTGCCATGATCAGCGGCAGAATGGTAGGGGCAACGTTTTCGAACTTCGTTTCCAAGGGAATATAATGTCTCCATGTCCTTATAGAAAGGGACTAGGACCCCCTTTCAAACAAGTTGTATGTAGATCTCCAACATTGTTTTCTTGAAAAGCGTGAAAGAGCAACGATAAAACTCAATCTTCTCAGTGACGTGACGGATATGTTAGGCTCTGGTTCATCACATGCAATGATAACGCCATCGCCCCACTTATGCATAATTTTGTCAATCTCGACCACGTAGCGGACTGTACTCTTAAACTCCACACCAGAAAGGGCACACAAAAGAAGAGCACACCAGAAAGGGCATGTAGCGGACTGTACTCTTAAAACTCCACACGTAGCGAGCATTTTAGGCGCTTTAAAACCTTCCAAAAATGTTAATATGAACCTCGAACCACTTAAATACTCTTTTCAATTGATTTCCTGTTTAGTTTTAGTCGATTGGAAGAAAAAAAATAGTTTTCTTGATTTTTCTTTAAAAAAATTAAATGATGACTCTAAACAAGTTTTAATATTTTTCTCAAAATAAAACATCAATTGGTTTGCAATTTAACATGCATGTCTCCTCTAATATGTCCAAAGCGTATTTTCTTTGTGAGATAGCAATACCTGTCTTGGATTGTGCTACCTTAATTCCTAAAAAATACTTTAACTTCCCCAAATCTTTGGTTTGAAAGTGACTGAACAAATGCTTCTTTAGATGAGATATTCTTTTTTGATCATTTCCAGTTATGACAATGTCGTCAACATAAACGACCATATACAAGTTCTTTTCTGAGTCATTATGTCGATAGAAAACACACTTGATCTTCTTTACTTTGAGACATCCAAATTGTTGGACAATAGAGCTATTTTCCAAACCATGCTCTCGGAGATTGCTTGAGGCCATATAGAGAACGTTTGAAACGACATACTAAGTTTGACTCCCCCCGAGCAACAAATCCAGGAGGTTGCTCCATATAAACTTCCTTAGCAAGTTCACAGTGCAAAAAGACATTCTTAATATCTAGTTGATGAAGCGACCAATAATGCATTGCTGCCAAGGGAATAAGCAGTCGAACATATGCAATTTTGGCAACTGGAGAGAATGTGTCACCATAGTCAAGACCTTAAATCTGTGTGTACCCTTTGGAAAAAAGGCGTGCTTTCAACCGATCAATTGTTCTATTTGAACCCACCTTTACAGTATAAATCCACCGACTCCCAACAGTAGATTTCTCCTTCGGTAACTGGACCAATCCCCAAGTGTTATTTGTCTTTAAAGCATCATCTCTTTGATCATAACATCTCTCCACCCTGGATGTTCCAATGCTTCACAAATAGTCTTTGATATAGGTATATTAGATTGGGTAGATACAAAGGTATAATATAATGGGGACAACCGATGATAACTTAAGTAGTTATATCTCAGTTGTTGATTTCTAGTAGTACGTATACCTTTGCGTATGGCAATTGGTGGGGTTGTTGCATCTGATGAAGGCATGACTGGAGCAGGTAACGAAGGAGTAAAAGATGAGTCATCAAGAGCTACTAATGTATCTGTACTAGGAGTAATATTATCATTGTTATCACTAAGAGGACGAGCATGTCGGGTGTATACTTGAAGAGACAGATGAGTGGTTTGAGGGTTGTTTGGAAAACTGACTTGTGGTAGAGTAAGTATAGGTACTGGCAGAATTTGAGTAATTAAATTTTTGCTTGTAGTGCTTGGTGTAAAATAGGGAGATGTTTCAAAAAATGTTACATTTGCAGTGATAAAATATTTATTTATTTTTTGGATCATACACTTGTAAGCTTTTTAGTAACGAGAATATACTAGAAATACACACTTAATCCTAGTACTTAGATTATGGACAAAGCAAGTACATCTAAACACTCTCAAAGGTAGACGATAGGGATTTTGACCTGGAAAGAGAATTGAGTGAGGACTTTGATGTTGCAACATAGTGGAGGGCATTCTATTTATCAAATAGAAAGCAGTGAGAACGGCATCCCCCAAAAAACGAAGAGGAACATGATGGTGTATAAGTAAAGTACGAGCAGTTTCAAAGAGATGCCTATTTTTACGTTCGGCGACCCATTTTGTTTAAGAGTATATGCACAAGAAGTCTGGTGAGTGATTTCCTGTGACGACATGAAACTGGTAGAAAAATCATTTGAGTGAACATTATCAAACATATATTTGAGTGAACATTATCAAACATAATATGCAACCGTGTTATTGACTCTTTTGGGAAACAAAGTTCGACTATGTTTCCCAAGTTGACTAGACTCGCATTCAAAAGAAGACAAACTGGAAAGACTTGGAATTAATTTTTGAAGCTTTGCAAGACTCGGTTGACCATGAAGGTTGTGGAGAAGGTCTGTTGAGATAGTAAAAGTGAAGGCAACTGGTGATGGTGATTTTGACATGTAATACAGTCCCTGTGACTCATATCCAATTTCAATCGTCTTCCCTGTTTCTCGGTCCTGTACAACAACAGAGCCATCCAAAAAAAGTGACACCGCAATTGAGGTGTTTTGTTAATTTGTTAATAGAAATCCAATAAAATGGACATTCAGGAGCAAATAAAATCGAGTTTAAGGAAATAAAGGGAAGAAATTGCACGTCCCATATTCTGTTTACTGCAGTTCTTGATCCATTAACAAGGGTAACTGCAGACAGGGTTGTGGAATGAATGATATTTGAAAAAATATTCCTATTACCAGTGATATGGTCAGATGCACCAGAATCTAATATCCATGGGCAAATGGGTGAAAACCTGGTTAGACAACCAAATGAATTACCATTTTGTGAGGTTCCAGATAAAGGTGATTGTCGTGTAGCTGCGTAATACTGCAAGTAGTCACTGGAATCTGCTCCAGACAAAGTTATGGAATTGTCCAGTTGACCATTTGTGTCTTTATGGGTTTGAACCATGTGAGTTATACTTTGATTGTTAGTACGCAGTAGTTGACCATGCAATTTCCAACAAGATTGTCGAGTGTGGCCTGGCTTGTTGCAATAGTTGCAATAAAGTCTAGAATTCCTACTGTTCCCCCTTTGATGGACATTTAATTCGTGTGGATTTTCATTTTTCACAGCTAATACAGATGTCTCTAACGTTATTGGTCTCAACTGTTTCTGAACCAATACGCATTAATCGAGCTAAAAGATCGATTAAGGAAGGAACTGAGGAACTTGCCATGATTTGATCTTTTACTGATGTCAGATCAGATCTAAGTCCTTTCAGTGTTAAAACCATAAAGAACTTCTCTCTTTGTTGCTCCTGTGTGGTGACACTTTCAGAGAGTGGCATGAGAGAATCGAATTGATCTTTCAAGGTATCTAACTGTCCTAAATAACTTGCAATATCTTGATTATTCTGCTGAAGTTGGACCAAGTCTAAGACAACCTTGTATATACGTTGTATATCATTCGTATACAAATTCTTAGCTTTAGTCCAAACTTTATAGCAAATTTTACAAAGATTGAAATAGGTTGAGTAATTTAGGATCCATAGAGTTCCATAAAAGATTGCATAATTGAGCATCAATTCGAGTCTACTTAGTCCTTTCACTAGCAACAATATCACTAGTATTTTTAACTAAATGATCCTCATATCCTTGTCTCATAAACCACATCTCAACAGATGAAGACCACTGTGTGTAATTATTACTACCTTCCAACTTCACAGTAGTAATAACATGAGAACTTGAAATAGAGGAAAACATTGATATGATATCACCTGAAGATTCAATTTTTCGGAGATTTCAATTAGAGATTCACCTTTCTTTGACATTATGGCTTCAACAACTTTTCTGATCGAAACTGAACCAAAAATTTATCGAAAAAAAAGAGAAGGATGAAACAGAAGAATGACCGGAGATTTGGTTGCCTTTTTCAGATTGGAACTGAACCATAAATTTGCCGGAAAAAAAGGAAGACAGAAACAGCCTATGAAGTGACTGTTTTTTGCTGGAAAACTATTCCAGTTGTCGAAGATTATAGCAGACGTGATGGGTAAGACTAGAATGAATGGTTGACCCTCACGACTTGGAATGAAAGTTTAAGATGGCAGGAAAAATCTGTCGAAGTGGCTTCCAGTTGGAAAGGCAACTTGAGACTTTACAAAAACAACAGTGGCTCTGATACCATGATAAATGATGCAAGTGTATTTCACTTTGTAACCAAAATGATAGATTACACCTAGAATATATACACAAAGCTAGACACAAAAGGTCAAGAGTATATCCTTGATAGGTTACTTACCATACCTGCAATATTTGACTATTACACATTAATTACCAACAATACTTGACTATTATCTTACACACAATCTAATATTTGAAATACCCTATGACAATATCTTAACAAGATTAAATAACGAAATCCCCGATAAAGAATGTCCAAATTTGGGCGTGACGAGGAAGAGTGATGAATGGAATGTCCCACATCGATATAAGGCTTACACAATTCTTCTACCTTTGAGCTCGCTTTTGAGTGTAAGTTGGTATCAAGACCTAATTTAACAAGGTATTAAAATCATACTCATGGAGTTCGATATTGCACCCCCAAACTATGAGGGGGTTGTGAATATACTCTCGTCCATGATAATGCACACTCCAAATTGGACAGTGTATACTAGATAAAAAATATTTGAATCTAGGCGTGATGATGAAGGGTGACTAATGGAATGTCCCACATAAGTGAATGAATAGAATCTTGGGCTCCTTATAAGATTTTAACAAACCTCATTCCTTTGAACCTGTTTTTGAGTTGTAAGTTGGCGCAACACCTAATTAAACATGATATTAGAGTCAGACCCAATGTGAGATCCCAAGATATCAGACAATTGTGGGGGTGGGGTGGAAATACCTCCTCACCCTTCGTTCGTGAACGTGCATGAACTGGATCGGATAGTGAAATCTCAAATAAAGAATGTTTGAACTTGGGCATGTTGGTGGGAAGTGATGATGAATGGAATGTCCAATCTAGACATTCTTTATCTGGGGGCTTCACTATCATGTCCATTGTGTACATATTTAGGAATGGGGAGGGGGGTAGTGATGATGAATGGGTTATCTCACCTGATGAATGAATGTAATCGTTAAATCCTTACGAGATTTAGACAATCCTCCTCCCTTTGATATAAGATTTAAGGTGTGGGTTAGGATAAAGACCAATATAACATATGTCCAACATTGATAGATCGAGAATAAAAATGTGTTTGAGTTTAACTACATGTAAAAATTGAACATTTGTCTTCATTCTGCCTACAATATTTATGGACAAAGTAAATTTAAGAGTCAACAATAATTGAATGATCCCGCTTTTAAAAGTTTTCTTAAGTTATAATAATGATTTCTTTTAGCACTCGAATTTAAGCTAGAGTAATTTAATATACGGGATTTGGAAGGATGATACGTAAGAAACCTTACCCCTTCTTTTTAAACCTTAAAGGTTCTTTTTTTGTTAGGTTTTTATCCAATTTGAAATAAAAAGAAACAAGATTTATTAGTAAATTTTGTTATGTTCCAAGTTGATGGAGAAATGAATGTTTCTTTTAAAATTTTGGGTACTTCTCGTCTTATGTACTTTAAGCAGAATTAAGGCAAATGTTCAATTTTCATATGTAATTAAACTCAAAAATATTTTCATTCTCGATTTTTCAATGTTGGACATTTGTTATATTACGTCTTTGACCTAACTCCTCTGTAATGTCCATCTACCATGGATCTAAGCCATGGATATAGAGAGCTGCAAACCAACTAAGAATAAACAACTAATTTTGCTCGTTATTTTATGAAGAAGTCTCATAAACCTCGAAAGACACTTTATAAGAAGTTGGCAAAATATGTTAAGTTGTTACTGGGCTACTTGGCTTTTGTTTTATATCAATTGCTAGGAAATCAAGGACCGAAACAATTGCAAGAAAAATTGTGAAGAATGATAAAAGAAATTAGTTTATCAACTAGTTGGATTGACTAGTAGAGGAACGACAAAAAAGAATATGTAAAAGGTAATAATTGTTATTCTACACTACTTTCAAATCTAGAGTTTATTCCCGATAATCTTGATGCATTGACATGGATGATTATATTAATGTTTTCAATTTTTGGGACAATATTCCAGAGTTAGATATGCATAATGCATAGATTGAGACATATTTGTGGTATATTTACTTTTGTCTATTTCACCAAGTTTTTAATGTAAGATTGAATACTTTATAACATAATATCAGGATCTTGAACACGATAATCTTACATAGAGATTGTTAGGAGCACATACCTGATGAGGAAGACATCATCACAGAGAAAAACGAAAGCGTTAGTCGTAAATTGGTTTCTACCTCCTTGCCCCCCTAACTTTATGTTATCACAACCGTCAACGATGGAATTAATGTGATAACTCTAATGGGTGGAGGGAGGACCAATTTGTAGAGATTATGATTTAATTTTGTACGTCGATCAAGTAACCAATGTACAGATGAGATCTATTTTTTATTAAATACTATTTATGATATTACTTGGATTACAAGTAAACCTGGGTCATAATTAAGAAATAATTAATAATAATAATAATAATAATTATTACATTCTTCCGCTTGGCCTAATAACCATATAACATTAATATTTAATAAACATTAGTTGCGCATACAATAGATCTCTTCTATAATGTCCATCATACATACCACAATATAACAAACTACTAATGTGAGTTATGACGGTTGTACATAAATTTCAAGCTACATACTTCCTTTCATATACTATTACATTAGCAACTTATCATATTAGGTTCATAAGCTATAAAAACATATAACATTACGGTCAATAATGTCTCATAGAGACTCATCTTGTAATTTCTCAAACAATAATATGTACACCATTATGAGAAACAAGATGTTCACTAATGTATATCAGAAACACATAATTTGAGCTCAGAGTGTAAGCAAATGAACAGAATCATAGACTCCTTATAAAACATAAATGAAATGTCCCACATCACTGAATGAATGGAATCATGGACTCTTCATGAGAATTGGACTCGAGCTTTTTCTAGGCTAGCTTTTAGGATATGAGTTAGGCCTAACACATAATAACCTGACATTAAATTCAAGCTCATTGAGTCCAATGTGGCGCCCTCAGACTACATCGGGGATGGGAGGGAATATAATCATGGTCCATAACTATGTATGCTTCAGATTTGATAAATGATGCAAGTGTATTTCACTTCATAACCAAAATGATAAATTACACCTAGAATATATTGAAATACTCTTTGACAATATCTTAACACTCCCCCTCAGGCTGGAGAGTACATGTCATATGCTCCAAGCTTGCTGCAAATGTATTCAACCCGAGTTCCTCTAAGGGACTTGGTAAGAATATCTGCCAATTGGTCATTTGAACAAACAAAGCTGGTGGCAATGCATCCGGACTCAATCTTTTGCCTAATGAAATGACAATTTACCTCTATACGTTTCGTTCTTTCATGGAAAACTAGATTTGAGGCAATATGAAGGGCAACCTGATTGTCACATATAAGCTTCATCAGTTTGAATTCAACACATTTCAACTCTTGAAGAAGTTGTTTCAACCAAATAAGCTCGCATATAGCAAGAGCCATAACTCGATATTCTGCTTTTGCAGTAGATCTTGCAACGACATCTTGCTTTTTTACTTTTCCAAGAGATTAAATTGCCTCCAATCATGAGACAATACCCGAAAGTAGAGCGTCTATTTGTTGGAGAACCTGCCCAATCTGCATCAGAATATCCAATGATGTCAGTGTGACCTTTGTCTTCATATAACAATCCTTGTCCTGGAGCTCTTTTGATGTATTTGAGGATGCGAATTACTGCATCCCAATGATCTTTACATGGAGCTTGGAGAAACTGACTAACCCACTTACTGCAAATGAAATATCCGGCGTGTAATAGTTAGATAATTCGATTTACCAACTAGTCTTCGATATCTAACAGGATCTTCCAATGGTCCCCTCTGTCCAAGAACGAGTTGGATGTTTGGATCCATAAAAGTGTCAATTGTTTTATTTTGGGAAAATATTTATTAAGACTTGTTTAGAGTCGCCACTTAATTTTTTAAAGAAAAATCAAGAAAACTATTTTTTCTTCCAATCGACTAAACATGAAATCAATTGAAAAGAGTTTTTAAGGGGTTCAAGGTTCATGTTAACGTTTTAGAAAGGTTTTGAAAGTGCCTAAAACGCTCGCTTACTTGCGATTATCCGACAATTAATTTGTTTTGGCTAAAAGACTTAACTTGATCTTTTTCTAAATTAAACATTTCTTATCGTCATAACCATTTAAAAGGGGAAAGGAAAAGATATTAACTTGTTACCCAGGTGAGATATTTGCTTTCAAAATTTTATCTTTTAACTCCATTTAAAGATCGTTGATTTTAGTTGAATTGATAAAACGAGATGGGGGTCTTTCGGGGATTTAAACTTTTCAACCTTAAACTAATGACAAACATTAATACACAATTAAATATAGTAAAGTAAAGAAGGGAAAATGAGTTCGACTGTCAAAATCACGAACTCTTTCTGATGCTCAACGAAGCTATAACCCTTTCCAGTTCGTCCTGAGCGATCAGAACTATTGCCTTTGTCACACACCAATCGCCATCTGTCTCTATCATATTGATAGTGACACCCCCATGATTTGGCAAAGGATTACTATTGACATTGGGAGCGACTGTATGGAAAGACCTTCTAGTCAATCAGATCTTGGATCTTGTGCTTAATGTTAATACAATCCTCGGTATCATGTCCGATACTGTTGGAATGATATGCGCACTTCTGATCAGGTCTGTAAAACGTAGAGCTAGTGTTCACTGGCTTGGGCCCTACTGGGTGAATATACCCTGCCACTATTAATCGTTCAAAAAACTTTATTTGGCTTTCGATGAGCGGAGTAAATTTTTTTGCGAGTTTCTTCTCAAATCTGGGACGGGAGGGATTGTTATTGCCTTGTTGAGGAGGAGCCATCTGATGATAATTTGGAGCATTAGGACGGGGGGCTTGATATCTTGGATATGGGTTAGTTTGGTAATTTGGCGATGGAGCTTGGTAATTTGGTAAACTGGAGTTGGCGCTTGATATATCGGGGGAGGCGTTTGGTAATTTGACTGCACGTTGGCACAGTTGGGAGCGACTCTTCGGTAGTGATGAGATGGAGTCTGGTAAGCTGGAGGGGAATTTTGGTAGATGGGAGATGGAGTTTGATAACTGGGAGGGGGAGTATTTTGGTAAGTTGGAGGTGGGGCATATTGATAACTGTGGGGATGGGTATTTCAGTAATTAGTTTGTGCATAACAAGCCAGGTATGAACTCCGCAAAGGTCGAGAACGAACTAGGTATGACGAGGATCTCCTTGAGGTCTTCTTCCCCTCATAATAGATGGCGGACACATCGTCTCTTTTCTTTTTCAACGAACCCAAGGATCCGGGCAAGGCAACAACACATACAATCTTCTCGGTCCTTAATCCGTCTTCGATAGTCTCACATACTTTGACTATCTCAGCAAACTCTGCTCCAATGAGCAACATGATTCGATCATAATACTCGGGTTCCTGAATCCGCACAAATACTTCAACGTTTTCCTTTCTTAGACATGAGAGGCCTAACTCTAGCTGCCTCATTTCGCCATCTATATACAAACTCTCTGTAGCTTTCATTTGATTTCTACTTCATCTTTTTCAAGGAATAACGATGGGGAACAATCTCCATATTATAAGCGAATAGTTCAATATTGTTGTTCTTCTTTCATTTTGATTATTGTTTTATCAAAAAAAGTATTTTCTTAAGGTTTTTACTTTTTGAGTCGCCACTTAATTTTTGAAGAAAAATCAAGAAAAAGTATTATTTTCAAAAGAGTTAACAGAAAAATCAATTGAAAACTTAAAAGGGGTTCGGAAATTCCTATTTATATTTTAGGAAGGTGTTAAGCACCTAAAATATCCGCTAACTTGCGATTTTCCGGCAACTAACTAGTTTGGCTAAAACTTGATCTAACTTGAAGAAAAGGTAAAGAGTTAAAATATTAACTTATTATCTAAGTGATTTATTTGCAAAATTATTAATTTTAAGTCGATAAAAATATTTAAGGCATTTGCAGGGATTCGAAATTTTCTAACTTTAAACTAGCGACAAATAAAAACAGATAATAATAAAATAGGAGAGAGAGAGAGAGTGAGTTTGGGCCCAAACCCGGGTTCTGTCCGGCTGGACTGGAATTTGGACCACCTGCTTTGGATTTTTGACCCATTTAACTTTTTGAGCCTTCGACCCACTTTATATTTTAGGTCTTAGGCCCATGTTACCTGTCCTAAAATTCTAGCAAAATAATAAGCGATATAACAAGGGCTTAGGCCCAAAACAACTAAAAATACAAAATTTCTGAAAATAAATTTGGGCCTTTGAGGCCCAATCTCTTCCTCTTCTTCCACTTCAATTCTTTAAAACTCCGGACTTGTACGTCAATTTTGGAGTGGGTTTGACTCGATAAGGGTTCAAGCGTTAATGATTCTCTCGAAAATGCCAGGAATGTGATTGGAGTACCAGAACTCACCCGAAGTCACACGAAAGTAAAGGGAAATAAATTAGCATTTATCCATAAATAATGAAGCTTACAAATAAAGCGTGATTATCTCATAAAAAAATCAAATAAATCAAATAAAATGATGACATGGTATCCAATATATTAACGACAATCTACTAGCTGCGCAACACACGCTTATGCTTCCAAACTTAAAACTGGTTGACTAAAAACCTCTCTTAGGCATAAATGAATTACTGGAAAAGATTTGACAAATTTCAACACTTGAAGGGCAAGGAGCAACATTAGGGAAGTAATAACAACTTGAACTTGGGACCATGTTTCCAGATAAACACCACAAACCACAAATTAAGGATAAGTAAACTAAAGGACAGTCGCTACACCTATCAAATTTTCTAGACTTGACTCATGAATGACATTAAAACAACCTTATCTTCTGGAATGCCTCGAAGAGATTTATAGCAACAATATCACATCTCATAAGCTCAAATAGCAAATAGTAGATACTTTAATAACCAGACTTTAAACAAAATGATGACATGAAAAAAAAAAAGGCTCGAGCAGATCATCCTAGGCAGCAAGACGATAACAAGGTACAAGCAACAGAGAAAAACCAATTTAAAAGGAACTTGACCACATACTATTTTGCCATAATAATTAATCTTGTAATCTGTAGCTCTATATGAATAACAATCTTAAAAGAAACAAACCGAATATAGAACACATGACATTAAACAAATTAGGCATGAGAATCAAGACTAGACAATCATTCGATTTCAAACAACATAGAGGCTAAGCTTAAGAAATTACGAATCCGACTTCATACATTTATTTCAGACCATGACGAAAACGAAACGAATACCATATAACTTGAAGAAAACGAAACCGCTTAGCCAAGCACAAGTTTTACACAGAAAATTACTCACTGTTAACCCCATTATCAGTAAACCAAACACTTAAGATTCCAAGCAAATGGTAGCAGCATAACTCAAAATTAACGACCCCTGAACTAATCACGATCTAACCTATTACCTTTATAAAAATATGTTGACAAGCATTCGAAATTAGATAACAGAATTATGCAGTCATTTTTACATCCTCTAACAACATAATGACCAGCATCAGTTCTGTTTCGATATATGGGAACACGATGGCAGCAAGAGACACATTAGGAGGGGATTTACTTGCGCGAAACAATAATCTTTCAGAATAATAGATAATTTCGACAAAGTCTCAGACTCAACTAACAACCTCGACATCATTGAAAATATATACAACGACTAAAGAGTTAGGATAGAAAGCGAAGTTTACCTTCTTGTGTGCAGCAAACTGAGAAACGAGCAAGGGCGACTTCCTCCCCGCAAGCGCAGGCACGAACAGTAGCAAGAGAACCCAAGCAAATTTCGAGTTTCGAGCAAAATTTGAAGGGATGCCAGTAACAAAGGAGTAGAGGACTGCAATTTAAAATCAACTATCTCTTTTTCTTTCTTGAATATTTTCATATCTATTCTGTTATTTTTGCTCAAAATAGTTTGTGTCTCTTTCACTCAAGATCCTAACCAAAACTCTTTGTTTTCTTTCGAAACTTTTTACCAAAGAAGAATATCCTCCCTCTCTCCTTTCAGATGTATTTTGTAAGTATCTTAAGACTACTACTTAGCTAATCTCTTCCCTAATTCCAGATTTTGAACCCAAAAATTTAATCCCCAGAGGCCAACCCTTCACAGTGACAGAGAGGGGGTATATATAGGAAGGAATTAGGGTTCAAGAATGAAAAGGAAAAAGGGCTCCAACTCCCTTCAGGCCCACGAAAATTTTGAAATTGATTTGAAACCTCTTCCAAAACAGCATATCCCAAAACGATTCCTTCACACTGAACGGATAGAAAATCGGATGGCTCAGATTGATCGAGTGTCATTACGTGGCTCGATCTCGTGTTGCAAGGATGAACCCGCGTGCTTGCTGCTGCGATTGAAACACCGTACGCCAGGGAGACGGACGTTGCGGAGTAGGACAGCGAAGAACAGGCTGTCCTCTGCGTCTCTGTGATCGCGTCCTTCGTGATGTGAAGCGTTGCTTACGCGTGACGAGGGTGGGACGCGCACTGATTCCCTCTAGGTGTCCTTCACGCGTCGTTGCTGGGATTGAAGAGCTCGCCTGGAGTTTCTGGGAAAAATGAACTCAAACTGCCTTTCAAGTTTGTAATAAAAAAAAATAGGACAAGTGGGGCCCTTTTATTTATTTTTATTTTTTTATTTTTAATATTAATAAAAGGACTAAATTAAGTAACATTTTCGTAGTTGTCTGGACAACCACTGAAGTTGTTTGGACAACTTCTAAAGTTGCTTGGACAACTATTGAAGTTGTCGAACGATTAAAGAAGTTGTTCCGATAACTACTATAATTGTCGGACGATTAAAGAAGTTGTCCCGACAATTATGACAGAATATTTTTTTTTGTCACTTCTACCTAATTTTTAAAATTTGAAGAACTTTTACTTAATTGACAAACTACTTTGTCCCTTTTAATAGACCAACCCAACATCCGAGTTTCTGGGTTTACTTCAGTAAAGCTGAAAATATTGATTTTTCTCCTTTGGTGAATTAAATGGGTGGGGCAGGTTTGGATAAAGAGGCGGGTCGGGTCAAAATTGGATCGGTTGAGGGAATGGGCTGGAAAGGCTCATCTGAGAATTGGGTTTCTTGTTGTAAAATGGAAAAATGATGGGCTGAGTTAAGATTCATAAAGAGAGAGCCCAAATATTTATTCTTAAAATTAATAAATTAGCTCAATTGAGTCACTTGGCGAATTCCGCTGAGATAAATTAATATAAAAAAATTAATAGGCTTCTTAATTTTAACAAAATAGAATAATCGATTTATTCTATAAAACAACTAATTCAAAAGTGTAAACTATTATATGAATAAATTAATTAGTAAAATATTTAAACAAGATAAATCTTTTGAGGCGATTTTCGAATAATCATAAAATGTACTAATCCTATATATAATTACGCAAAACATATGTATTATATAAAAATTTAAAAAATAAATGACAAAACTATTTAACATAAACTTGCGAAAGATTTTGAATTTTATAAAACTAATTATTCTAAGTCGTTTAGAAACTAAGAAGCTCGTTAATTAATTATATCGGGGAAGGTTAAAATTGGGTGTCAACAACTGTAATATAGACTTGTATAATTAAAGAATTGATTTTTCTTATATAAACTCCCGTCACTATTTTTTCGTTGTCGGACAATGAGATATACTGGGTACACGTGGTTTCGTACTAATACTACACTTGCTGCACTCTTTTGTGGTGCAGATTGGATTTCAATTTCAAGTGCATTACGTGGAGCTTTCAGAGCTAAGTTTTAGATTATCTTGGAGTTGTGGTGAGCTACTTGGCTATTCTGTGGCCCACATCTCTCTCTATGTCTTTAGACGTTATCATTATATTTTAGTATTTGGACAGAATATTTCTCACGTCTAGGTTTGTCATTTAGTTCCATACTTGTATCGTAGTTTAGAGGCTCTTGTACTTATGACACTAAATCTTGGGGTAGTAATTTAGATTTCCGCATTTCATACTTGTAAATGACTTAATGATTGGATATTATGTTTTCGCTTATCATTACACTTAAAATATTGAATTGAATCGATAAAAGTATTGGGATGGCTTACCTATCGGTTGAGAACATAGGTGCCATCACGACTTGTGATTTCGGATCTTGACAGATTCGAGTGTTTTTTTGTGTAAGTTTTGGATAGTTAAAGTGTCTTCTTGAGTAGTGACAAGCTAAAGGTCAAAGTTATAATTTGAAGTCAAGTTAAGGGTCCAATTCATGTGTTATGTCTATTTTAAATGGTTAATTTATTTATGAGTATTTGAACAAACACAACATTTTTTTATTGAATTGATAATGTCTAGTACTCTTTCATTTTCAAAAGATTGTCTAATTTGACTTGATACGAAATTTAACAAAATAAAGAAGACTTTTGTATTTCGTGATCTAAATTAAAGTCATATAAAATACTCCCTCCATCCGGTATTGTTTGTAATATTTTCTATTTTTAGAGTCAAACTATAAAAACTTTGACTAACATTTTAAGTTGTATTTTTTCATCATATTAATATGCAAAAAAATGCAATTTATAGTACTTCATATAGTTTTAAAATATCTATCTTTTTTTAAAAAATATCGAATTAATGTGATCTAATTTAACTTTGAAAATTAGTCAAATTGACTTTAGAAAAGCTCAACATGACAAATAATACCGGATGGAGGGAGTATATAAAATTGTTTTTTAATCTTGTAGCCTTAAACATGTCATGTTAAAATATAAAATTTAAATGTTAAGAAAAGGCATAATACATAAATAAAAAAAAGCATGTCCTTTAACTTTACTTCATTTTACATTTATGTCCTCCAACTTTTAGTATGCACAAGTAAATACTCAAATTTGTATAAAATTGAGCAAATAGACAAACACATCCTACATGGTATCCTACATGGCAATTGTGTCCTACGTGGTGTCCTGTGTGTATTATGTCACATAGGACTCACATGTCTATTTGTTCAACTTTATACAAGTTTAAGTGTTTACTTATGCACACTTAACGTTGAAGGGTATAAATGTGAAATGAGGTCAAGTTAAAGGACATATTTATGTATTATGCCTAAAAAAAGAAATCATTTTTTTTAAAAAAACTAAAAGGTAAACTAGATCATCCATTTTGGAACAGAGGGAGTAGAACATTTTAAGAGTAAAAAAATATTTGGATATTATTTTAAATTTTAATTTGTAAATATTTTATTTTTGGTATTTAGATCAAAAGTTACAATAGTTATATTGTCATATATTTTCGATTTGAAGTTAATAAGGAATTTATTTCGTAAATAATTTTTTGTGTATTCAATTTGATCGTAGCCTTTAATCTAATAAATTTAGCATATTGAACGTTGATATTTTAATGAAAATATTTTGTATTTATAGTCTCTTTTGAAGATTCTTATTCAATTAACGTTGTCAAGTTTTAGTCCATCGTAAAAATGAATGAAAATATATTTAATTTCTTCTTTAATCACGATATAATTGTAAGAAAAATGAAATGAAAAACTAACTAAAAAACCAATTTCAATAAAATTCAAATCAACCCGACCTAGTACATCTCTACTTTCTATTTTTGTTTTTATGGATTATTCTCAAATTATGCTCCACTATTTTCTTTGTACTTTTGATTATTACCAAATCATTATTCTTGGTAAAATAATCAAAAACTTCGTTAAAAAGAAGAACAAAATTTTACTATATAGAAGAGTGAAGTGAGGGACGACAAATGGTAAGGTTGTAAATAATTTATTTTCAAGGGTAATATAAAATTAAAATTATGATGACCATGTGTCTATCTAAAATTGTGAAACCCATTTTTTTAGAAGAGTACTTTTTATTTTATCATGTTTCATTAACATCTTTTCTTTTTGCACTAAAATAAATATGATTTAAAATGTATCAAATGACGGTAAAAATAATTTAATTAGGAGCATTAAAATAAAAAATAATAAATAAAATAGATAGATAGATAAACTAAATGAAATTAAAGTAAACTAAGAGTCTTACTAAATTTATAATAATAGTTCTTTGGTTAGAGTTTTAAGATTTTACAAATCAAATATTGAAGAGAAATAATAAATATTTTTCCTGTTCAATTTATGTACATTGATAATAAGAATATTTTGATTATAAAATATTTTATATTTTAAAATTAACCAAATTAAAATTATTTAATTATAGTAGATTATTTACTTTTTTTACTTAATATTGGTTTTCTTTTGTCTCAAATAAGAAGTTAAGAATTGAAACCCATGAAATCAATACATTGGTTAGAGAAGTAAATAAATTTAAGTTGGTTACTATTTAAGAGATGGCAATAATAGCAAATTCCTAATAGCAATTTTAATAATTATGTGATATTCATATGGAAGTTCGATTAATTATACTTTGCGTCGAAATAAGGTCTATTCGGATATATCGCTCCCTATTAAGAATTATTTTCATATCGAAATCTTAAAATCAAGATATTTGATTAAGAGAGATGCAATATCACTTAATGTTGATGCACTGTATTCTTCGATGGTTATTTTATTATATATATATATATCATTATGAAAATAAACTTTAAATACATTTAACTATAGAGACAATTGATTTTGTCATGATTGAAGTAAACTAACTAGCAACAATATAATTTCGGAAAAGGGCCTAAAATACCCTTAAAGTATTGGAAATGGTACAAAATTACCCTCCATCCACCTATTAGCTCCAAAATACCCTTCTCACCCACCTATTGGGTCCAAAATACCCTTGTCATCCACCTTTTGGTTCAAAATTGACCACTTATTTAACGGTTTTATATTTAAACTATTTAAATATTTTTTTAAATACGTGGCTCGCAACTATATGTTATAATTTAACTTATTAGTATAATTTATAAATCAATCCACTACCCACCCATTACTAATTAAACCCCTCCAAATTAATACACCCGTCACATTATTAATGCAACAAGAAAAAAGCTACTGCCAATTGAGTGTTTTTAAAAATTTGAGGCGAAAATATCTATAGAAGTAAATTATCATATGTTAAGTGTCTAAATAAAAATTACCGATAAACTTAAAAGTCTGACTTACGTCTCAATTATGTGATGTTACTTCATAGTTAACTTTTTTTCAAAATAATATATTAAAGGTTTTAAAACAAATCATAAATATTTATAAAATTATACTTTAAAAAAGTGCATGAATTAGTTCGAAATGTATTACTTCTTTACCTTTAATCATAAATTTTTAATTCAATCTTGAAAGAGAATCATATTGAAAGTGTCCTCCAAAATAAGCGGCTCAACCTATATTTCATTGGGGCTTCGATTCGGACTCAAATAATTTTGAATGTCATTTTCAGGAATCTATAATTTCATCGTGTTTTAGTAGTGTTTATGACAATTTTGATATTATAATTGGATTATTAATTGGGTGGGGTTTAGTTAGTAATGAGTGGGTAGTGGGTTGATTTATAAATTATATTAATAAATTAAATTATAACCAATAGTTGAACGCCAAGTATTTTAAAAAATATTTAAAGAGTTTAATTTTAAAATAATTAAAAAAGTGGTCAATTTTGAACCCAAAGGTGGATGACAAGGGTATTTTGGAGCCAATAGGTGGATGAAAAGGGCATTTTGGAGCCAATAGGTGGATGGAGGGTAATTTTGTACCATTTTTAATACTTCAAGGGTATTTTAGGCCCTTTTCCGATATAATTTTATAATTTTATCGGTAGTAATAACCTTTTTAGTGACAAAACATACTATTAACTACAAAAAAATATACGTACTTTTTACGAAAAATATATTTGTCACAACTTTTTAAGGATTTGGGGACGATTTTTCTTTTTGTAGTTAATATAATATTTTCAGCGGCGAAGCACTAAATCGTCTTTGTATACTTTTATTGACAAATTATTTTTCGTCTCACAAGATTTTTAGTAACGAAATATGGTTTATAAATGACGTTTTTAGTGACGAAATATGATTTATAAATGACGAAATTATTTATTCCTGATAATTGAATTTGTTGTAGTGTATAGGCATGAATTTCTCAACTCAAGGGCCTTCGTGGGTGACATGTAGTAGCCCCATGATTAGGAATATAATCCCTAAATGATTAGGAGCTCAATAATCAAGACTTAGACCTTGAGATACTACTCCTCTCAAAGATACTCAACTTATGAAGTTCATATCAAATTTATGGGCATGAACGACTCGACTTGAGGGTCTAAATAATAATATGGAATTCATGTATATAATCTTTCTCATTTTGAAACTTCATCAAAATTTAGCCCAAATCAATAGTTGATTTCAAAGGATTCACAGTTGAACTCAAAGACTTTCTTGAACTCTACTCTTAGCTCTTTCTTGAATTTCAATTATGAATTAAAGAGTTATGATTCATGATATGAAGGATCTCGATGATAATGTAGACTCACAGTTGAACTCAAAGACTTTCTTGAACTCTACTCTTAGCTCTTTCTTGAATTTCAATTATGAATTAAAGAGTTATGATTCATGATATGAAGGATCTCGATGATAATGTAGACTCATGAATACGTTTTCATCATTCTAATACTCACTTACTCGAATCTTGAAACAAGTTATTAGAAATTAAAGAAGACTCCTCAAAAGACTCAAAGGGACTTTCTAAAAAAGATTTGAAAGAACTCTCAAGACTTAACTCTTAGCTCTATCTTGAATTTGAATTATGAATTCTAAGGTTATTATTTGTGGTAGGAAAGATATCGTTATAATTAAATGAGTTTTAGATAGTTAATCATGATGAACGATCAAGAAAACACTGTATAGAAGTAAATCCGCGACACAAATATACATTTTAATATTTAATCACGAAATAATAAATTTAAGAATGAAATATTGAGGCCGTTAACGGATCCTTTCATATCTAGCATGATAAAAAAATCCAATAATTTTCTATTAAATTTTAAAGATTCTTTTATTTTAAACTATAAAAATGTTCTCAATAATCACTTAACATGAATTTGACATAGTATTTGTTTTATCCTGTATTTACACTAATTGTACTGATTCATGACACATACTTTATTACTTTTTAGTTCTTTCGTCTTGTAATTGATACTAGTTCATGTACACTGATTCATGAGTAACGACATATAACTTTTGGTAATTTTTTTGTCTTGTAATTTATACTAATTGTAGATATCTTTTTTTAAAAAAAAAAATTGTATTTTTTAATATATAAATCAACTATTTCGTATTTTATCCTTAAAATCAACTGTTTATTCTTCAAATTATTTGTTCAAGATCTTAAACTAAATATCAATTAATATGAGTAGTGTAGTTCATGATTATGCTTATGGTTATAGAATTTAGCCGAACAACAGTCAGATCCAAACCGATTAAAAAATTAACCTTTGGTTTGATTTGGTTATATTTAATTATAAATTTTAAAAAATTGATATTATTTGGTTTGATTTTGAATTTATTAAAAATTAACCGCAAAATAACTAAATCGAATCAAAAAGTTATATACATAAATTTTATAATTATTTGTAAATAAAATATAAGTATTTTGATAAATTTTGATTAACTTAAGTCTTTAATTTTACTATTTTCTAAAGTATAACACTTAAATTTTAGCTCAACTATGAAAACTTCAAGTCTAAATTCCTCAATATTCATTACTTTAAAGATCACACTTATGTTTTTTTTTTAGAAGTGATTTCTCAATATATTAAGGTGTAATTTTATTGAAAAGTCTATTGATAAGATGTTAAATCTCCAGAATATTGAATCTACTTTATGCTATTGACAATGAGTTGTTTCGTTTTTGAAACTTGAAATGTTGAATGAATCACTTTGTTCATGTAATAGCTTATTTGTGAATTATTTATATACTAAGTGTTCATTTCTATCGAGATGTGTATGTCCTCAACAAACTTATTATTTTCAAACACGAAAAAAAACTAACCGAACCAATGATAACCAAACCAAGGTTATTTTCTCAATTTGGTTTTAGAAATTTAAAAATCGATTTAAATTGATATGATTTTAATTTTAATTAATAACCGATCTAAATCGAACCATAAACATCTCTAAATTTGAGTATTATTTAAACTATAAATTTAAAATGAACAAATAAAAACAGAGTATGTTTTATGCATAAAACTAAACAAGTAGGATTTTCAAAGTAAGTGCATTGAAGGATTTGGATTTAAAGAATATATACAGAATGTTATTCAGAAGGGCTTGTCAAACTTATAAACCCAACACCACATCATCAAGGTTGGAAAATGAGTAAAGCAAGTATTCATGGGCTAACACAATCAACAATCATAGCGATAGAAACTTCAGAGTAACTCATCCACTTATTGAATTTACTCAATAAAGAGACATATTTTTCACGAACCAATTCACTGCTTCCTTTTCTTGTATCAACAATGGCTTCATCCTTTTCTGTCTTGTTTCGATTTTGAACTTCATTTGTCCACATATCCACTAACCCAGACATTCTTCTTCTTCTTTTTTTCTCAAATATCTATCACTTTGTTTTCTTGTATATGCTTGAATAGTTACGTTGTTGCGATTTGAAGTATGCAAATCTCTGTTTATTTATATACGATTTGATTTGTTGCAATAACAGGATAATGATAACAAGTATGTTATTTTATGGGCAGGGCGGGCGCCCACATATTTACTTTCCATGTGCGGCCGTTATGATGGATTTACAAATACAAATATCTGTGGGTCCAAATTGAATCCTCGGAATAGGGAAACCATGTGCTGATTTTCTTCTACTTTTGATTATTACCAAATCATTCTGCTAATTACTAATTAAGATATGAAAAATCGAAACAAAAATCGAATCAAATCATAAATTGAGTTAAATTGAAAAATAATTTGATTTTATTTAATTTGTTTGGTATTGAAAAAAATCCGAATATATTTGGATTGGTTTGGTTTAAATTAAAAACACCAACCCAAAACCAAACAAATCCAACATTATATATGCAATTTTAAAATTTTCTTTTATACATAGAAATATTTACTTTGATATCATTTTAAAATATTTCTTATACTATTTCATTTTTTTTATTTTTTAATATATTATTTTAAGTTTAAAACTTAGAATTCGGAATGGTCAAGTAAAGATTATAGTTTATACATGTTGATGATTATAATAAAATTTAAATCAAAATCAAATTAATACTAATGCAAAAGAAAAATTAATTTAATACTAAGAATGACAATAAGATTGAATATTTGTTCTTTAGTTTTACATTTGTTTGGACTATTAAAATACATAATCTAATTTAATTTTCATTTAATATTTAGTAATGTAACTAACACTTATTAAACTTATTTTAGCATGATTTAGTACTTTTAAATTATGATTATTTTCATTATGACTTTACCATATTTATATTATATGATGATTTCATTATTATTTTTTATTGAATATTTTTGTGTCATCAATACTCATCTCATATTTTGTATTATTTTTTTAAGAAACACCTTAGATAATTGTACTTTTGTTATTTGGAGCACAAGTTAATAATATGTTTGCATGCAAGTTTTATCGGAAAAAAATCTAAAGTTTATTAGTTTGGTTTGATTTATTAATTAAAAATTTGACACAATGATTTGGTTTGATATTTGAAAAATTCAAAAAATCTGAACTTTATTGGTTTGGACTGATTTATAAATTTAAAAATTTTTACACGAATGATTTAGTTTGATATTTAAAAAACTCGAACTAATCCGATCATATACACCCCTACTCCTAACAATTGTAAAATAATCAAAAACTTCATTAAAAAGAAGAATAAATATAATAAAAATCCAATAATTTTCTATTAAATTTTAAAGATTCTTTTATTTTAAACTATAAAAATGCTCTCAATAATTACTTAACATGAATTTGACATAGTATTTGCTTTATCTTGTCATTTATACTAATTCTAGACTGATTCGTGACATATACTTTATTACTTTTTAGTTCTTTTGTCTTGTAATTTACCCTAGTTGTATACTAATTCACGAATCGCGAAATATATTTTTGGTAATTTTTTTGTCTTGTAATTTGCGTTAGTTGTACACAAATTCAAGAGTCACGACATATGCTAAATGCCAGAAAAATTTAACTATAATTTGATCAAAAATATAAAAAACTAGAATATTCTTATTTTTGTATTTATTTTTTCAATGCATTTCCCTCTAAACAAAATTAACTTTTTTCTTTTTCTCATACTCCTTGAACAACTAAAACACAAATTATTTGGCTGGCAAGAGAATGAAAAATGTTTTTTGTGTATAGTATTTTTGTGTGTGTTTAGTTTGTCCGATTTATTTTTAAAAATAAATATTGTTTAATTAATAAAAAATTGTGCGCTTTAGCTAAAAAAAATTATTTTTGTAATTTTGTTTTCATACAGTAATATTATTTTATTATATACCAAATTATGTTCTACATATACATAATATACTCTCTTTTTCTATCGCTTTCCTGAATTCAATTATGATCATAAGGTGCCAATGCATGCCTTTGAAAAATTATTTCTTCGCTTCAAATAAATTTTTTTAAAAGACAAATAAATTTTTCATTAATGATAACTACAAATGACTATCTTATCTACTTAAGATTATACATAATTATTGTGTAATACAAATTAGTAAAATATAGTAATTAAGCGAAGATTAAAAAAAGTTTAACTGAATTTTTCTTTAAATATAATCAACTATATAGATTAGTCTGTAATGGATTTTTTTCAAAATAAAAAAGATTTTATTTAAATTTAGATATTTCTAAAAATAATTGATTTATAACTATGCCATAAATAACACATTAATTTTTTATATTATAATCATTCCACACAAGAATTAACATATATAGAAAATGGTGAAATTACTTCACTAATTTTAACCATGAATAAAAAATTCAGTTATTCAAATAATATTAATTAAGGGGATATTTCAAAACACCTGAATAAATGATCACTCAATACCTACTTATCAATTATAATACTTTAAAATAGATGTATTTTATGCATATATTAAATTACAATATGTTTAATATGTATAAATAAAGTATAACATAACTACGATATATATATTTTTTAAAATTATTTTCATTTAATATTAAATTTTAATATTTCAATAACGATAATCAAAACTCAAAATACTTAAGAATTGATATACATCGGTACATTATAAAAATACATAATTTAATTTTTTTTAAACATAATAATTAAATATGTAGTTTAAATTTTTAAATATGTAGTTTAATTTTTAAATATATAGTTATAAATATGTAGTTTAATTTTTTAAAACATCATGACAAAACATAAAATTTAAATATGTAGTTTAAATTTTTCAAAACATAACAATTAACAATTATGCAATATTACAAAATTAATGTGTAACTATCTTGGATTGTTGTTAAATAAGATCGACACTTATGAACCATATGATTTTTAGTATTTCTTTAATGTGTTGATGACTATCAATTCTAAAGTACTTTGACTTTTGATTGTTATTATTGAACTATTTTATATTATATATATAAAAATATTTAAAATGTGATTTAAATAGGTAATTCAAATTTATATTTATAAAATGAACGCAATAAAATTACTTAATTTTAAAAATTCTTAATCAGTTCAAAACAAATATTAATTTGAGAGCAAAAAATATAATAATAATATTGTGACTATAACGTATACTTAATATTTTAGCATATCATTTAATAACAAACATTTCTTTTATAAAACAATAAATAATAATAATGAAGAAATGTGCGCACGCGTGCGCTTGCGCTTGCGTGTGTGCTTGTACGTGTGTGTGATGAAACTTAAATCAAGTTCATGCTTAACAAATTTGTGTTGTCATATCATCAGAGAACTATAAAGATATTTTTCTTTTAATTTTTTTTTATAAAAGTTTATTTTGAAATTAGAAAGAACTTTTTATATCCTTTCTGTGTTATTATAATTTTACAATAAAGCACCATCAACGTTTTTATAAAAAAAAAATAATATTGCATATGTCTCTAGTACTGGAATAATAATAAAAATTAACTTTAATGAGTTTTTATTTGTGTATGATGTGATTCATATGCAGTCAAAGATATGAAGACATTCACATAATAGAGGAAACATGATGGTAATTTCAGTTATCTTCATATTTTGCTCACATGCATTCTGAGTATAATCGAATAAAATATATTATTACCATTAAATTTTTTTCTAAAAAATAGATGTGTAACAACAACTCCTTTAAATAAATAAAGAGTAATTGTTTAGCCAACTCGTCAGTTTCATATTTTTATTTTTGACTGTTTTTATATAAATTTTTAATATTTAAATTTAGATACTCCCTCCGTTTCAAAAAGAATGTCCCTATTTCTTTTTTAGTTTGTTTAAAAAAGATGACCCCTTTCTTTTTTTGGCAACACTTTAATTTTAACTTTCCACGTGGCATATTTAAGACCACAAGATTAAAGGGCATTTTGGTACATTTGACATAACTTTAATTTAGAACCACAAGATTAAAAAGTCTTCTTTTTTTTCTTAAACTTCGTTCCAAGTCAAACTAGGTTATTCTTTTTAAAATGGAGAAAGTATAAATTATCTTTTCACGATTAGAAATTTTAAATTAAAGTAGATAATCTACACTTTACATCTCTTTTTGTACTTTTTAAAAATTCCTTATCATTACGAAATAAGAAATGAAAAATAAATAAACAAAAACGGATAAGTAAAAAGGAGGAAAATTTGAAATTGAACAAGATATATTTTTTATTTTTTGACTACTACGGTAATATATATATATATTATTTATTTTAAATCTTGAAAATTTCAAGTGAAAAAAGTGTGTGAGAATTATGTTTTTTTGTGTGAATTTTTTGGTTCCTTTCTCATGTTTAACTATGAAATCATCAATGACTAATCTTATTAACCATTTTCAATGTATTGAAAACATAATTGAAAATATATTTAATATTTAAGTTAAAGCGGAAAAATATTCAAAAATAAACTAATTTATACGGTAAACATATCCTTTTACCATTCTAGCCAAATTATGGCCAATTTTTTATGGCCCAAAAAAGGATTTTTCCTTTTTAATATATAATTAATCAACTATTTCATGTTTTATCCTAAAAATCAACTATTTATTCTTCAAATTATTTTTTCAAGATCTTAAACTAAATACTAATTAATATGAGTATGGTAGTTCATGATAATGGTTATGGTTATAAAATTAAATCGAGCAACAATTCGAACCTAACCAATTAAAAAAATTGACATTTGGTTAGGTTTGGTTTTAAATTTTTTAAAATTGATATTATTTGGTTTGATTTTGATTTTACTAAAATTAACCGTAGAAATATCCAAACCGAATCGAGAAGTTATATACATAAATTTTATAGTTATATAAAAATAATACAAATGTATTTTGATAAATTTTAGAGAAAATAGGCAAAAGCCACTCTAATCTATTACCCAATTCTCAACTACAAACTTGTACTTTACGGGAGTCCTATCACCCCCCTGAACATTTTAAAAGTATAATATACACCCCCCTAAAAACTCATGCCCTGATTTCTATAAAAAAAAATTAAGTGGAACGCGCTTGCCACGTAATTTATCTTTTAAAAAAGTTAAAAAATATATTTATTTCTTTATTTTACTTTTCCTTTTACATTACCCTTCTTCTCTTTCTCTTCTCTTTCCTTTCATGCTTCTTTTTTTCTTCACTTTGATGAAATGATTCTTCAAACTAGTAAAGGAAGCTCAAATTTAGAAATCCTTGAATGAACTTTTCTCATAAACCTTTTGTACAACAATTGAAAATTCATCATGATTTTTGTTCAATAAAACAAAAGAATTTAAAAAGGTCTATTTATGGTAAAAAGATTTACCATTTGATGTTGTTTGGTAGGTGTAGACATTGAAATTTTGTGGAAAATTACAAGATGCGTTCAATTCAAGTTGATACTCTAAAAATTGTGTTCAACTTAGATTAGGATTCTTGGAGGCTACTCAACCTTAAACCCTAGTTTATGCCTATATAAACGATACTAAATTCCCTTAAAAGGAATCTCAAATATTCCATAAAGAGATCAAGATCTCGAATAATTCGCAACTTGATGGATTATTCATATAGAGGGGTCAAATCAAAATCATCATAGTTCGAGAAATACGCCACTAACGGCCCTCGAATCATGGATAAATTTTAGGAGAGTAGAATCAAGGGAGCAACGTAATTGTACCCGCAATCTATCTTGATCAATAAAGTGATGTTACTTCATATTTTATTGTGATTGCAATTTATTTTCTGTCACTTTAAAATTTGTTGCAAACAGTAGGATATGCAATGAATGGGCTGCATTGAAGCTTAGTGATGAACACAAAAGAGTGATGGTTTTCAATATTTGGAGACTTCAGATTTGATTTTTCAAAGTGGGTTTTGAATTTTGGTTGAAATTATTGAGAACTTAGCAACTTTAAAGATGAACGTCGTGGTTGGGTCAGGATAACATAACTAATGGAACTTATAAAATTCACTCAAGGGTTCCTAAATTTCTTCATTAATGACACTAAAATTTGACCCTCTTGACTTTTGATTTTAAATTATTGTCAAATTTTCAAATGAATCAACCGTAAAAAAATTGTGATTCGAGGATGAAAATCCGTTTAATGGTGGGAGGTTGACGAAGGATTTGGTGGTGTTCTGGTGGAGCTGAGTTTCCGCCAGCTATGGTGAAGAGAAAAAAATAAAGAAAAAAAGGTAAAAAGAAAAAATAAACTGAAAGGTGTAGAATTCTCACAGATATGTGAAGAATCAAGGATTGTATTGATGATTGAATGATTGAGTTACATACTCCTTATATAGGAGAAGAGTCATATACTAACTACACTAGGAATCCTAATACAATACAAATATATTATGTACACCTCATTCTAGTCAACTTCATCAGCTTTAGTCGTATAAAGTATAGACTTGTACATAAATTAGGATTGAGTAGTCTAGTCCTAGTGCAACTCAAACTCTAACTCGTCAGACAGCTTCACCAAACCTGTTCCTTTGACATGTTCCATCATCTTCCTTCAACACTTCCCCTCAAGCTAGTGAGTGGAGGAACTGTAACTCCGAGCTTGCGATGAAACTTAGCAAAAACCTGTTTGGTTAATACTTTTGTATGAATATCTGTTAGCTGATCCTTAGACCTCACAAATTGAGTAACAAGTTGCCCTCTAGCCACCTTCTCACGAACAAAATGATAGTCCATTTTAACATGTTTAGTTCTAGCATGCATAACTGGATTAACTGTCATGTACAAAGCACTCATGCTGTCACAATATAATGTAGGTACAGATCGAAGAAACACCCCAAGATCATGAAGTAGATACATGATTCATTTCATCTCTGATGCAGTGAAGCAAGTGCTCTATACTCAGCTTCAGCACTTGAACGCGCAACTGTGGACTGTTTCTTGGAGGTCCAAGAAATACAGTTTGCACCTAGGTAGATGTTATAACCTATAGTTGATCTCCTAGTGGTGGTACAACCTCCCCAATCAGCATCGGATTACCCATACAACCTACATGGTGATTGTGAAATAAGTCTAAGTTCAAAGTGCAGAGTGTCTTTGATGTACCGGAGAATTCTTTTTACCCATTGAAGATGTGTCTGTTCGAATTTTGCATAAATTGGCTTGCTAAATTCACAACATGAGTAATATCTAATCTTGTGAGAGTCAAGTATTAAAGACTCTCTACTATCATTCTGTAAAAAGATGTTTCAACCAGGCTTTCCACAGCTTCATGTAGACCATGCTTTTGAGCCAAAGGAGTGGTTATAGCCTCTGCAAAAGTCATTTCAGTCTTGTCTAACAGCTCACCAGCATACTTACTCTGGCTTAAGTGGATGCCCCCATCAAAATACTTAACCTCAACTCCAAGAAAGAAGTGTAAATGACCAAGATCTTTCATGGCGAACTCCTTCCCAAGTTGTAGAATCAACTCTGAGACATGAGATGGATTACTTCCAGTGACAATAATATCATCCACATATAACAAGAGAAATATTTTCCTTTGTGAGTTTTCAAAGTAAATAAGAAAGGGTCAGCCTTGCTACAAATAATATCAAGATGTAAGAGATGCATGCTAAACCTATCAAATCAGGCTCTTGGTGCTTGTTTAAGACCATACAATGCCTTTTTAAGTAGATATACATGCTGAGGATACTGAGGATAAATAAAACCAGAAGGTTGACTCATGTACACCTCCTCTTGTAAGAAGCCATGGAGAAATTTGACATCGAGTTGTCTAACTTCCCACTTTGAACTGACAACAATGGGTAGAACCACCCTAATAGTTGTTGCTTTAACCACAGGACTGAATGTTTCTTCGAAATATATCCCTTCAAGCTGTGAGAATCCCCTTGCCACAAGTCTGGCCTTGTATTTATCTACTGATCCATCAGCTTTTAATTTGGTTTTCCATTTTGATCCAACCAAGTTCATACCAGGAGATTTGGGCACCAAAATCCATGTCTTGTTAGTATGAAAAGCATAAATCACTTCCTGCATTGCTGCAAGCCAATGAGGTGATTTTAGTGTTTCCTTAGTAGTATTTGGTTCTCTCACAATTTCTGTGCTGCTGCGAGCAACAAGTGACAAGTGTTGTTCCTTCGCCTTGTTCCTGGTGATCATATGATGTCCTTGTGGTGCAGGAAGTACCTCAACTGATACATCAACCAAGGTAGTGGACTGGAGTGTAGCATTGTCAAGTTGATTGTCAACTGGTACATCAACTAAAGTGGTTGTTTGATGATGATCATTGGTTGGACCTGTAAGAGCAACTTGTTCCTGAGTGCTGCTGGAAGATTCAAAATCTGCAGCTGGACTTTTAATATTACTATATGGATCATCAATCTTAACCTGTTCCTCAACATCTGATCCTGCGCCTAAGAGGTTAATAATACTCTCATCATCAATGATTACATGAGGTGTAGCATTATCACTAGTAATGTGTGGGCTAGCAGCATGTACTTCCCCTGAATCATAATTATCATGTGCCTGCTGTTTAGAGAAAGATTCAACAAAAGTAGCAAGGTGAGGTGAGACATCAATGTTAGTCTAAGATTGCTTTGGAGACACATAGGGTAATGTGTTTTCATCAAATACAATTGTCTGAATATGTAAACCCTCCTTGTAGAGGGATGATAGCATCTATATCCTTTATGTAAGATGATGTACCCAATGAACACACAAGAATAGGTCTTTGGATTGAACTTATTGTTACCCTTGATATATGGAAAACATCTACACCCGACATTTTAGATTGTTGTAATCAGGTTGTTCCCCATACAACTTAACAAATGAAGTCACCATTTTCAAGATTGATGAAGGCAATCTATTGATGAGAAATACTGCAGCGAGGAAAGCTTCAACCCATAAAAATAAAGGTAGATTAGCATGAAGTAGTAAAGTTAAGTCAGTCTCAACAATATGCCTATGTTTTCTCTTTGCAACTCCATTTGTTCAGGTGTGTTAGGACATGAAATATATCTCACAATGCCATGATCTTCCAAATGCTTAATGAAGTCTGTTTGAATAAACTCACCACCTCCATCACACTGAAAAATCTTAATCTCTCTAGAAAATTTGTTTTTCCACCATTTTCTGAAATTTTAGAAAGACCTCAAAGAATTTAGACTTCTTTTTCAGTGGATAAATCCATGTATATTTTATATTATCATCAACACAAACGACATAATATTTCATATGTTGGGAAGATTCAACAAGAGCAGGTTCCAATAAGTCACAATAGATTTTCAATAAAGTTTTTTTCTCAATTTTATTTCTCAAACCAAAAGGAAGTTTACAACTCTTTCCCAACTGACAACTAGAACAAACAGTAGGCATTTTATTCCAACTACTAACATTGATGCAACTATTACTATTCAAAAACTTCAAAGACTTCAACCTAGGATGTCCTAATCTAGTATGCCACATGTTGTCTGACGTGTTTCAATCGTGCGCAGCACTCAAAGCATAGAGATTGTTATCTTCTAAAGCATAGAGTTCATTCCTTTTAGTTCATTTGGCCAGTAGTGTCCTTGTCTTCTTGTCATTTACAACAAAGGTAGTTTCATCAAATTCAAGAGTGCAATAATTATCCTTTGCAAGCTTACTAACTGAGAGTAAATTTTCATTAATCTTAGGGACTACAAAAAACTTTCTTTAATTTTAGACATGATGTGGATGTGTTCCCAACATGTGTTATGTCTAACTTTAATCCATTTCCAATAATAATTTTATCTGGTTCATTATAGTGTTTAAGAACAGTTAGGATACCTGAGTTATGTGTCATATGACTACTTGCTCCTGAGTCCACATACAAGGTATCATCAGTGTTTTAAAGATTAGTAGCAGCCAATGCTTGTGGTAGCTCATCCGCGGCTTGGTAAAAGTAATCCCACCTGTAAGAACATTTAAGAGCAGTATGGTTATTCCTACCACAAATTTGACACGCATCAGAATTATTCCTCTCATGACTTCCACTTGAATGACTGTTCTGAGGACCAGGTCCGTTTCTGCTGTTATAAGAACATGTTCCCTGTCCAGCAGGCTTAAAGCCTCTTCCTATGGAATTAAAGTTATTGTTTCCTCTTCTTTGGGAGTAATTTACTCTTCCTCTGCTTTTTTAGGCAGAGATTGTCATGTTATGATTTTGTTGAGGAACTTTTTCTTCATCCTCCCTTATATCAAAATCCCGAAGAACATTAATAAATTGATTAAAAGTAGGATACGGTGACCTAGACCTCTAACAAAATTAATTACTTTGCTACCCTCATCTACAGGCTTGTGAATGGCTGCAAGGCCATCACATATGCCTTAGAATTCCTTAATGTATTCATCAATTGGTTTGATTCCTAGCTTCACACTTTGCAGTTGTTACTTGAGCTGGAACTCCTTATCTTTTGTTGCTTTAAGATATGCTTATTCCAAGCATTCCCACATCTCCTTAGCAGTTGAGCAGCCTACGATTAGGTACATGATTTCTTCTGTCAAGGTGTCTGATATCCAACTCCTTAGTAACACATCCTTCTCCTCCCAGTCATCAACAATGTTGATGTCTTCTGCACCCTTCTCGCATGCTACAGTTTTCTCAGTAGTCTGTCCAGTGGAACAGGTCTCTTTACGTGGTTCTATGATGAGATAGGTTAATCACATTACTTGAATCAACTGAGTCATTTGTGTCCTCCAAAGAAGATAGTTCGTCGACTTAAGTTTAATAGAGCAGGACGAAATAAGGTGATGAGGTCGAAAGAGTGTTGGTAGAAGGGGCCATTGTGGTTTGATAATTTTTTTTTTTGTTAGATGTAAGACGTTAAAGACCGGAAAAGCTTTATTGCTCTGATACCATGTAGAATTCTCACAGATATGTGAAGAATCAAGAATTGTATTGATGATTGAATGATTGAGTTACATACTTCTTATATAAGAGAAGAGTCTTATACTAACTACACTAGGAATCCTAATACAACACAAATATATTATGTACACTTTATCCTAGTCGACTTCATCAGCTTTAGTCGTACAAAGTATAGACTTGTACGTAAATTAGGATTGAGTAGTCTAGTTCTAGTGTAATTCAAACTCTAACTCATCAGACAGCTTCACCGAACCTGTTCCTTTGACCTGTTCCAACAGCTTCCTTCAACAAAAGGAAAACTTAATTATTATTATTTTTTTTAAAAAAAGAATACCAATACAAATTGAATAATAATATAAAAATTAAAGTTTTGATTATTAGTTTTACTTCTCACTCTCTTTTAGAGAGTGAACTACACTTTCTTTGCCACCTCAGCATTCAGGGAGCAATAATCTCACTTTAAAATAGTTTAAGGGGGTAATAGGACCTCCGTAAAGTATAAATGTGTAGTTGAGAATTGGATAATAGATTAGAGAGGCTTTTGGCTATTTTCTCTAGATTTTAATTACTTTAAGTCTTTAATTTTACTATTTTCTGAAGTCTAACACTTAAATTTTAGCTCAACTATTAAAACCTTAAGTCTAAATCCCTCAATATTCATTACTTTAAAGATCACACTTTCTCTATTCTTTAAAAAATTTCTAACGCAACATTGAATAATTTAAAGTTCAAGCTAAAAAAGATGGTAATTGATTAGTTTTGACTATGAAATATTGATTCTTTTTAGAAGTAATTTCTCAATATATAAAGGTGAAATTTTATTAAAAAGTCTATTGATAAGATGTTGAGATCTCCAGAATATTGACAACTTTATGCTATTGACAATGAGTTTTTTTAGTTTTTTGAAACTTGAAACATTGGATGAATCACTTTGTTCGTGTAATAGCTTTTTGTGAATTATTTATGTACTAAGTGTTTGTTTCTATCGAGATGCGTATGTCCTCAACAAGCTTATTACTTTCAAACCGAAAAAAACTAACCGAACCAACGATAATCAAATCGAGGTTATTTTTTTAATCTAGTTTTAGAAATTTAAAAATCGATTTAAATTGATATGATTTTAGTTTTAACTAATAACCGATCCAAATCGAACCATGAACACCCTTAAATTTGAGTATTATTTAAACTATAAATTTAAAATGAACAAATAAAAATGGAGTATGCTTTATGCATAAAACTAAACAAGTAGGATTTTCGAAAGAAAGTGCATTGAGGGATTTGGATTTGAAAGTTATTCAGAAGGGCTTGTCAAACCTATAAACCTAACACCACTACATCAAGGTTGGAAAATGAGTAAAGAAAGCAAGTATTCATGGGCTAACACCATTGACAATCATAGCGATTGAAGTTTCAGAGTAACTCATCGACTTATTGAATTTACTCAATAAAGAGACACATTTTTCATAATTTTCACGAACCAATTCACTGCTTCCTTTTCTTGTATCAACAATGGTATCATCTAGGGGTGTACATGGTCGGGTTGGTTCGGGTTTGTTTGTATTTTTCAAATATCAAACCAAACCATTTGTGTCGGACTTTTAAATCCTTAAACCAAACCAAACCAGTAAACTCGGGTTTTTCGACCTCGAGTTATTTCGAGTTTTTGGGTTTTTCCTTTAAGTATTAATTCAAACATATAATTTACTTGTATGTCAAATATTTCTTCAATTCAATCAAAATACAACTATCTAAGGTGTTTCTTAAGAATATAACACAAATAATGATATGATTAATGTCACTAAAATATTCAAAAATATATATATATAATAATAATGAAATCGCGTAAAAAGGTTTGCAAATTAACAAGTCATAATGAAAATGATCATAACTTAAAAGAACAAAATAATGCTAAAATAAGTTTAATAATTATTAGCTACAGGACTAAATATTAAAAGAAATTAAAATTAGATTATGCATTTCAATTGTCTAAATCAATGTAAAATCAAAGAACAAATATTCAATATTATTGTCATTCTTAGGGTTAAATTGTGTTTCTTTTTGCATTAGTATTAATTTTATTTTTATTTAAATTTTATTATAATTACCAATATCTGTAGACTATAAACTTTATGGAACCATTCAAAATTCTAAGTTTCAAACTTGAAATAATATATTAAAAGATTAAAAACTATGAAAAAGTATAAAAAATATTTTAAAATTCTATCAAAGTAAATATTTTTATGTATAAAATAAAATTTTAAAATTATATATATAATATCAGGCTGGTTTGGTCTCGGGTTGTTTTTTTTAGTTAAAACCAAACCAATCCAAATATAGTCGGATTTTTTTCCCAACACCAAACCAAGTCAAACCAATTACTAGTCAAATTTTTTTTCTCGATTTTCGATTTGATTCGATTTTCGGTTCGATTTTGTACACCCCTAGTTTCATCCTTAAATGTCTTGTTTTGATTTTGAACCTCATTTGTCCACGTATCTACTAACCCAAACATTCTTCTTTTATTTTCAAATATCTATCACTTTTTTTTTATATGTTTGAATAGTTACAATTGTTGTGATTTGAAGTATGCAAATCTCTTTTTATTTATATACGATTTGATTTGTTGCAATAACATGATAAGGATAACAAGTAGGGTGTACGTGATCGGGTTGGTTCAGACTTTTTATATATCAAATCAAATCATTAGCATAAAGATTTTAAATTTATAAATTAAACCAAACTAATAAAATTCGGATTTTTTGGGGGTTTTCAACCTCGGGTCGGTTCGGATTTTTTGAATACCATACCAAACCATTGTATCAAAATTTTAAATTGATAAATCAAACCAAACTAATAACCTCAAATTGTTTTAGATTTTAAGATTTTTTTCAAGTAAAATTTGCATACTAACACAAAATTAATTTGTGCTCCAAATATTTCTTTAGTCCAACTAACATACAATTATCAAAGGTGCTTCTTAAAAAAAATAACACAAAATATGAGATGAGTACTAATGATACAAAATATTCAATAAAAATAATAATGAAATCATCAAATAAAATAAATATTGTAAAGTCATAATGAAAATTATCATAATTTAAAAGTACTAAATCATGTTAAAATAAGTTTGATAAGTATTAGTTACATTACTAAATATTTAAGGAAAATTAAAATTAGATTATGTACTTTAATTGTCTAAACAAATGTAAAATTAAAGAACAAAAATTCAATATTATTGTCATTCTTTGTGTTGAATTGATTTTCTTTTTGCATTAGTATTAATTTGATTTTGGTTTAAGTTTTATCATAATTACCAACATCTATGAACTATAATCTTTATTGGACCATTCCGAATTCTAAGTTTTAAACTTGAAATAATACATTAAAATATAAAAACTATGAAATAGTATTAGAAATATTTTAAAATTATATCAAAGTAAATATTTTTATATAAAAAATAAAATTTTAAAATTACATATATAATGTCGGGTTGATTTGGTCTCGAGTTATTTTTTTTTTGTTAAAATCAAACCAACCCAAATATAGTCGGGTTTTTTTCCAATATCAAACCAAATCACTAGTCGAGTTTTTTTCCGATTTGACTCGGTTTTTGGTTCAGTTTTGTACAACCCTACCATATACAGTAAAAATCTTTATAAATTAATATTCGATAAATTAATAATCTCTCTAAGATAATATTTTTCCCCGGTTTCGACTTGGGTTAGTGGAAAAATCATCAATTCGATAAAATAATAAGATAATATATTTTCAGATGACCTCTATATAAATATATGATCCCATTAATATAATAAATTAATAATCATACTTTTTATAAGTAGAAATATATCAAAGACAATTTAGTGAAATATGATTCTATTGTGTTCTGAGTTTTCTTAAAATTTAAATTTGGTTGAAGCTCATCTCTTACTTTTCTTATTGCATCCAAGAGCTCCAATGTTGTCTTTTCGAACTGCATCAAGAAATTGTGAAGAGTTCTAAATGCGATTAGTGATTCCTTACGCGTAATTGGCTCCAAACCTATATTATCATCTTCAACTTCATCATCAACATTGATTTTTCCGATGGTATCCACAATTTCTTCTAAGCTCTGGACCTCTAAACGTGTATCACTTTCACCCCGGATAATCCAACAGGTTATTAACATCCATTTGTGGTAAACTGGTAATCGAGATCACTAATCATGAACCTTAAGTTCATGAATGACGTTTTCATAGGTAGGTTCCTTCAAATACTCTAAGATTGCATCTCTGAACGAATTTTATAGTGTCGAAAATAATTTGCTATTGTCACTTGTTGAACATTTGTTGTCCAAACAGGGATTGCAAATTGATAGCATCCAAAACATCGAACTTTGTTGGATCAATTTGTCGCACTTCATAACCTTCTAATATCCTATGATAAAATATGTTAGATAATACATCTTGAAAACTCTTATTATCAAAACATCACAAGGTTGAAATTAGTAAGATACAAGGATATTGATGTATTCGTTGTACTTTAGGTATAATATTTTTTTTATGTGAAATCAATAAATATGATACATAATTTAGTAAGATTCAATGATTTTAATATGATCAAAATTAACCTTCGTCAAATGTCAAATCATTCTTTAAATTAATAAATATTAATTTATCAATTAAATAATATCTCTATAAAATAATAAAATTTCACGATCTCACCTATATTAATTTATAAAGGTTTCACTATATAACAATACTTTGATTTTCCCTAAACATAGCAATAGAATTCTTACAAAAAATACAACAAATTCAGTAAAAAGAAAGGAAAAAAATGGTACATGTAAAAAAAAAAGGAAATTTGTATGACTAATTATGAAATCAAATTTTAATTCCTTAACACCTTGTTTGGATGGTTGTTACCTATTTTATTATATTATATTATTAATTTAAATACAAGACCCATATTTTATGTAACACTAATTTTGTGTGATTGATATAATTTTTCTCTTCTAACCAGAATTCCACGTGACCATATTTCAATTTCAATCCAGCACAAATAATTATTATACAAAAACTGTTTTGAAACAAAATATTTTTTTAACCCCTAAATAACTCGCAGTCACTATAATTTCTGTAATAGCCTCTGCCCTCTATGGTGAGACTTTGTGCGCACTGGATAAACCCCTATTGTGTAATAATCTTTATGCGCACTGAATAAACCCTCATTGTGTAATAGTCTGTAAATCACACAGAGAATGTAAACCGCATTAGGTAAATTCTATGCGACAGACTCGGCTCAGAAGGCATTCAGGGGGATCAATCCCGGGTCATTTGTATGGATAATCACCCTCCAAACAAATTGAGTCATCTCGAAGGACGAAACAAAATACTCCCTCCGTCCCATTTTATGTGGCAGTTTTCGCATTTCGATATTCAAATAAGTCTATCTTTACCATAAGTTTTTCATAGATCCTTTTAACATTTTCAATTATCAATTATTGTGACTTATAATACTCTTTACGTAGTTTACAAATATATAAATTTCATTTCAAAAAGTTTGAAGATTCCATACGCAAATGTCCGGTCAAAGTTAAACTGTTTGACTCTCGAAAAATGAAAAGTGCCACATAAAATGGAACAGAGGGTTATTTTTAAATATTTATTTCGAGTTTGATGTTGAAATATAGATTTCGATTTTGATTGATTTAAGTTTTGTGTTGTTTCAATATCAGAAATTTTAGATAAAACGATGTGGTTATCATGAAAAGATGTTGATTTTAATTTTGGTATGATAAATAAATTAATTTCCCACAAAAATTATTTAAAATGAATATTTTGTTGTAAAATTTTAATTTGTATTTGTATGTTGATATGAATCGTTTTTATGTTGATTCTCACTACAACAAAAGTAATCATAGTGGCATTTAATTTTTAATTGTCGCTAAATATGTATTTTTAGCGGCAATTGTCAGTCTTTATATATTTTCCTAAAGCCTTTAGCGACATTGATTCTAATGGCACTTAACTAGTGCCGGTAAAGGCTTTAACACTCTTTATTAGTGTCAATATTTAATGCCGCTAAAAGTTATTTTTGTTATAGTGTCTGTTAGTAATAGTTCCGTAACTTTTTTGTATATGCGTTAAAACAAATCTATCATTACACTGCGTTGTAGTCTAATATTTTAATATATAAATTAATTGTTAATAACATTAGTGATAGATCAAATTGAATTTGAAATGTCAAATATTCAATCTTTGAATTATCTAACTTTATATGGTTTTAAAAAATAAACTTTATCTTATTACATATATGTTCAATGGGTTAATTAGGCAGGACTTCGAAGTCGATATCGAATTCTATATGCACTAATTTAAAAGCTTGAATAAATAAAACATAGTGAATAAAGAAGAACGATTTTTATTCTATTCAAAATAATACATTCAGAAATAAATCATTCTTCCTACATTACATTTCTAATGAAATTTTGACTTCTAATTATATTAATGAATTCGAAAAAGTTCATATAGAGTTACCAACGATGATTTGAATGAAATTCAACATATTATGATTATCTTGCGCAAGAGGGGATATCAATTTTTGGCTATCAAAGTCATGGTTGCACTTCAAAACAACAACCGTAGCATCTACTCCTGCTTCACTTAAAGGTCTTCCGGTTTGAAAAGCTACTCTCATTTTATCAAAATTCAACCTAATCAAACCATATGCTCTAGTACAAGAGTCCAAATCAACTTTAATTTTAATATCTTTTCTCTTCCCAGTAGTATTGTACACTTATTAGTTACTCCTTTAAGAAATTTTAATCCCAAATCAATTGTTATGATTCAAGATCATGAGCAGTTTTCGCTGTTTGAAATCGAGGATCTGATGCAATAACTTTTAAACAAAAGGCAGGTCTTGGATTTTGTTGTGACAAAAGGTTGTCACTAAAGGGGACTGACTTGTTGCTAGGGTTGTAATACAAGAGAAGAAAATGAAAAAAAAATAGTGATGATGAAGGGAGAAATAGTTTGCCCATTTTCTTTGATTTTGATATGGAAATGGAGCTATGTTTTGTATATAATAAGCCCTTAAACGTGTCTATTTATATTGAAATTTTGAAGTAGTTTGGGAATGTGTTTATGGTTAGAAAATCCAAAATATGACTAACTAAGCAAACATAGCTACACTTGAAAATATTTCCTAACATAGCTAACGACTAAATTTTATTGTCAACTCTCTAATAATTGGTCAAACATTGATATAGAGGGGTAACTAGAAAGCACTCTTCATCAACACGTGTCTCCAACTAAATTGAACGAACAAATACAATATAATTGTACGAGTGACATACAATTTTGAGTGTCTCCAACTAAATTGAACGAACAAATACAATATAATTGTACGAGTGACATACAATTATGAATTTCAAAGTCAAACCTATAATTTTGTATGACCATTTGTCAAAGTTACCCCATATCTTTGTAAGACTGACTTGAACGTGCTCTTTTTACTTGTAATGCGATACATTAATTATGAAATTTCCTAATTAAGCAAACGTATACACTATATAGCCACACTACTAAAATAGCTATAGACTAGATTTTATACCACAATTTTATAAAATTAAGTCAAAATCCTTCCTCGCTCTTTCTCTCTCGTAGACATTTGGCCCACAAGCGTATTTATGATTTTGAGTGTACTAACTACTATTATAAAAAAGATGGATGTAAGATACAAATTTGACCAATTTGACCTTTAGTTTTTTTTAATTATTGAACTCGTTATAAGATAAATTAGATGGTGTCTTATGTGAATTATGTCACATAAGGACGCATATGTCTACTTAGTCAACTTTATACAAATTAAAATATCTACTTATGCACACCTAAAATTTGAATACATAAACATTAGTTGAGGTCAAGTTAAATAACACGTTTATTCCGTAAAATATTGTACTACCAATCATAACTATAGTTAGGATTACAACAAAGAAATGAAAACTCAGGCTTTTATTTGAAACACAAAGACCCTACACAAGTTCCATATATCACAAATATATGAATATCTAGGACCAAAAAATTAATTGAAAAGAAGCAGAGACAGCCAACTTTCAAATTGTTTGGAAAAAAAAGGTGTCTTTTATCAATTTGTTTGAATCTTGATTACCATAGTTTTCGATGTGATAAAAAGATCTTCCCTCTTGACAACACCATCTTTTAACAGCCTCTTCACAACTTCACCAATTTAAATAATCATACAAAAAGTCAGTAGAGGTAATGGCTTTACAGACTATTTTGTGTGCTGAAATCTGTGATCCAAGATAAAACTCGTAAAGTTTTCACACCGCAGCCAATAGTGGAGTTAGGAATTTTATTAAGGAGTTCAAAATATGAAGTTGAAGGGGATTCAACATCTACAATATATCCATAAAAAGATAATTTTAACCATATATAAACAATGTAATATTACATCGAGAGTGTTCAGATGAACCCCATATTTGAGGAAGAGTAACAAGATATGTGAAGGGTAAAGAATAACTTAAAAGACATCTTTGGCGAAAACATACATTTCAACACAACACTTTATATAATTGCAATTTGTGTGCTGCAATCGTTAACTCAAATTACCTCATTTTCATTGCGATAAATTTAAGCTCAATCAATATGACGGTATCCAACCTGTAAACATGAACGAAAACTCAGTAATTAACTCTAAAAATTGAGAAAAATATGACAAATGACACAAGACAGTCATTCCTTGCTATCCAAAATGCATAAAATTCAAGATAATAGATATGGGACTGCTTAGTAGTTGCAAGTGAAACTTCATAGTGGAAGACTATCTAAAAAATGATTTATAACAAAATACTGCATAAATGTGGGACACATTTCCTCCAGTTTTCCCAAATTGGGTTAACGTTGAACCAACAACAACTATTGAGGGAGTTAAAAATAAAGGGTGTCAAGAAGTTAGTTAGGAAGGTTAGTTAGTTACAGAAAATTAGCTAAGTCGGTTAGTCAAGAAGTTTGTATATATACAGCTTAACATTAGCATTGTACAGATTGATTCATTCATCAAGAAACAAGTTCTTCATCTTCTTCAAATTACTTTCAGTTTAGCATAACTTCATTCTATCAGAGCGGGTGATTAAAATCTAAAGAATTCATCTGTGGAGTATGTTTGAAGATCCAAATCTCAAAGAACTCTGTTCATCTAGAAATCTGGAGAATTCTTTATAGCTTCCGCGAATCAATTTGAAGAAAAAAAAAGATTACAATCATGACTCAAGGGATAGCAGGTGAATAAACAACTGGAACTAGTGGTGTTGGTGGAGTTTCTGGAAATCCAAGCTCCGTTACAGCCATATCGATGAGTCAAGGGGTTGATTACAGTCATCCTCTGTTCTTGAGTCCTGCAGATGTCAGTAGCGTGAATCTAATCTCGTTTCAACTTATAGGAATCGAGAACTATGCACTGTGGAGTAGGTCAATTAAGTTGGCCTTACTTGGACGAAACAAAATTGGTTTGGTCGATGGTTCTTGCAAACAAGAAGATGTGAGTACTGAACTAAGAGGCCAGTGGGAAAGAGTGAATGCCATTGTTCTATCATGGCTTCTAAATTCTATTTCAAAAAGCTTGTTAGGAGGAGTTGCATTTGCATCCTCAACTCAGAGTGTGTGGAATGACTTAGAGGAAAGATCTGATCAATTAGATGGATCAAGAACCTTCAGCCTACACAAAGAAATAGCAACATTACAGCAGAATACTGATTCTGTGTCTGTGTATTTTACAAAGCTGAAAACTCTGTGGGATGAATTCGAGGCATTGGTGCCATCACCTGGATGTAATTGTGAGAAATTTAGAGGATTTGTGGATCATATAAATGGGCAAAAATTGTATCAGTTCTTGATGGGGCTAAATGAGTCGTTTGGACAGGCTAGAAGTCAGATCTTGTTGATGAGTCCCATTATTTTAGTCAATCAAGCTTATGCTATGGTTGTGAGTGATGAATGTCAAAAAATAGCATCTAGTAGGTCAGGTATGGGGCTGAGTTCTATAAGTGGTTCTGGAGTAGATCTTCTAGCAATGTATTCAAGAACTGGAGTGTTAAGATGTCCCACATCGGTAGAGGGATGGAAATTTGATCTCCTTATATGGACTTGGACAAACCTCCCCTCATGAGTTACCTTTTGAGGGGTGCCATATCTTAACATGGAGTAGGTCCTAGTACACAAGGTTTTAACAAGTTCAAGAAGAATTTTCTGGTTGTATGTGACTTTTGCAGATGCAAGGGACACACTAAGGATCAATGTTACAAACTGATTGGGTGCAGATTTCAAGTCTAAAAGAAAAGTGAGCAACAATCCAGGAAATGGAGCTTACATGGTTGAAAATGTGTTTGACAACACTAGGAAGGATGGGCATGATAATGTACCTGATGAAGTGTCTTTTAGCTATGGAAGTAACACTAATGTGCCTATGAAGAGTAATATAGAGGAATGTGCAAGTCAGCTACAAGGATGCAGTTTTACTAAAGATCAATACCATCAAATTCTGCAGATGATAAAACAGAATCAAGGATGTGGATCAAAAACAGAAGAAACAACTCATGCTCATGAAACTCAAGCTAATGTTGCAGGTAAAGCCTTGTTGGTTTCTGAAAATAACCAGGCTTGGATAATTGATACGTGAGCATCTAATCATATGGTGCCAAATATAGATATGCTTACAAGTGAGTTTGTTGTTAGGATCAAAGAGCCAAAACCTGTATACTTACCTACAGGAGAAGTGTCTTATGTGTCTCATACAGGGCTATGCAAGATATCTCCAAGAAGTGTGATTACTAATGTGTACCACATACCAGAGTTTAAATACAATTTATTGTCAGTGAGTAAAATAACCAATGAATTGAACTGTTCAGTTACTTTCTTCCCACATTTTTGTGTGTTTCAGGAGCTTTGCACTGGCAAGGTGAGGGAAGCTGGTAGAGAAGATGATGGTTTGTACTTGTTGCTAAGGAATTTGACAGAAGATCAGTTGAAGCATAAGTCACTTGTTGTACCTGCGAAGAAGTCAGAGACACAAATGTTATCAAAAAAAGAAGTGAATATATGGCACAAAAGGTTAGGACATAGAGCAGCTCATGTGTTGAGTCAAGTATTTCGTGTGAATTCAGAAGTAGTGAATAAAGTACTAAGTGATTGTACAGTATGTCCTTGTGCGAAACAAACCAGGAGTGTTTTTCCGGTTAGTAGTATTAAAACTAGTCAAATTTTTGATTTGATTCATTTGGATGTATGGGGTCCATACAAACAAACTACCTTTTGGTATGTGAGTTAGGCGTAAAACCTAATTTCAACATGGTATCAGACCAGAGCCATCTCATCGGATGTTTGGGCCCCCAAAATCAAAAATTGCTTATGCACCAGCTGCTAAGCCCTGGGCGTAAGGTAGGGTGTTAAAGAATGACAAAAGTCCACATCGGTGGTTAATGAGATGGAAGAACTCCTTATAAGGCTTGAGCAATCCTCCTCCCTTTGAGCTAGCTTTTGGGGTGTGGGTTAGGCCTAAGACCTAGTTTCAATGGTATAAAATTCTTTCTTACTGTTGTTAATGATTTCTCAAGGATGTCTTGGTTGTTTTTGCTAAAAAGTAAAGCAGATGTGTGTGTAGCTTTAGATCATTTTCTGAAGTTTGTTAAGACACAGTTTGATAAAATGGTAAAGGTGGTAAGATCTGATAATGGAACTGAGTTTATGAACTCTGTGTGTGCTGCCTTGTTTAAGGAAAGAAGTATAATTCATCAGAGATCATGTCCTTATACTCCACAGAAAAATGGAGTTGCTGAAAAGAAGCATAGGCATCCCTTAGAAGTAACTAGGGCTCGTAGGTTTAAGGGTAAAATTCCTCTAACATACTGGGGTCAGTGTGTGCTTGCAACTGCTTACCTGATAAATAGGATGCCTAGCAGAGTTTTGGGAGGTAAATCTCCATATGAAAGAATGTATGGTAACAAGCCAATGCTATCTCATCGAAGAGTGTTAGGGTGTTTGTGTTATGCTAAGCTGTTAAATGGAAGTGATAAACTAGCATCCAGGACAAAGGCTACAGTACACATGGGGTACTCAGAAAAACAGAAAGGGTATATCTTGTTAGATTTGAGCTCCAATAGTTTTTTGTGAGTAGAGATGTGATATTCAAAGAGTCAGTTTTTTCTTTCATTACCCCTGTAGATTAAAAAAAGGAAGGTCCATTTGTCAGTAGCCTGGAGAATGGCATGTTGCATACAGGATGGAAGTATGTTAATAATGATATGAGTAACAAAGAGAAGGGTGATCATAGATGTGTACAAGAAGTGCAGTCTGATAAGGAAGTATATAGGAATTTGACAGAGAATAGTGAGCCAGAGACAGTTCAAGTTCATGAGTCTCAACCAATTGTGAGTAGAAGGTCTACAAGAGGAGTTCATCCACCAGTTTGGATGAAAGATTTTGTGTCTCTAAACATAGGGAAACAAGTGAAGTATCCTATAAATGAGTGTGTTGCATACAGTCACTTGTCTAGACACTATCAACAGTTTGTGGCTGCAACATCTGTACTAACAAAATCTTCGTCATTTGCTGAGGCTAGCCAGAATCCTAAATGGATCGATGCAATGCAGGCTGAAATCAAGGCATTACCGGACAATAACACTTGGAAAATAGTGGAGTTGCCTAAAGGGAAGGTTGTTATTGGATGCAAATGGATTTACAAGATTAAATACAAGTCCACTGGAGAGATAGAAAGGTTTAAAGCAAGGCTTGTTGCCAAGGGCTACAACCAAAAGGAGGGTATAGATTATACAGAAACTTTTTCTCCGGTGGTGAAAATGGTCACTATAAGAACAATTCTATCATTAGTTGTATCAAAAGGTTGGCATATACATCAAATGGATGTCTATAATGCTTTTCTAAATGGTGAGTTGGAGGATGAAATATATATGGTTATGCCTCAGGGTTTTCCAGTCAGGGGGAGAATAAGAACAAGGTATGCAGACTGAAAAAGTCATTGTATGGGCTTAAACAAGCACCAAGACAATGGAACCAAAAATTTGCAGAAGTGTTACACAAATTGTGTTTCAAACAGAGTCAACATGATCATTCCTTGTTTATAAGAAGGACCTCTGAGGGAGTTACAATAACTTTGGTGTATGTTGATGATATCCTAGTAATGTTGATGATATCCTAGTAACAGGAAGTAGCTTGAAGCTGGTAGAAGAAACAAAGAAGTCCTTACAACAAAGTTTTAAGATGAAAGATCTAGGAGAGCTGAAATTCTTTCTTGGGACAGAGTTTGTAAGGTCAAAAAGGGGAGTTGTCATGCATCAAAGGAAGTATGTGTTTACATCTCCACTCTGTTAAAATAAGGCGAAACATCGCGGCGACTCAAAAATAATTAATTGATCCAATTTTGATGAATTTTAAGAAATGAATGAATTTTAAAGGAGTCGCCACCTAATTTTAGAAAAAAAACTAGGAAATCAATTAACAAATTAACTTAAAAGATAGTCTACGAACCAAATTGATTCTAGGTAAGGGGTTCAAATTATTCCGAAGGGAAGGGATTAGGCATCCTTCGGAATCCACAAATGTGGTTCCTGACTGAGTTCATTTTTTCAAATTGAGGAGGAAAATAAAATAATGTACAAATATAATAAACATGCAATATACACAATAAAAATAAAATAATAATATCGGCCTAAGGTTTGCCTAACATCGATATATACAAAATAATGAATTAAAAAATATAATTCGAACTCCTTTCGAATAGCTTCAAGGAAGCAAGTCTTGGGTACCTGTAAACACACTTGGTAAAAGTGTTAGTAATAAATAGATATGAATAAAATTGAATATATGAAATAATAACTTAAAAATAAAAATCCGTCATATTAACATTGGAGGCCTTGGAAATCGACGATAATTTCTTCATCGACCACTTTAACAAATGAAATATATACGACAATAAAAATATACAAAATAATTGAAAATACTCATAAGTGTCAATAAAAACAAACTACCGAAAACTTGAAGAAAAAAAAATCACAAAATGTCAACATTCAAATAATAATAAAATAGTCAACAATAAAAGAAGAGTAATGCATAATAATATGACAATCTAAATGCAATAGTATACAAAACAGACGTGCATAATAAACAATTGAATTAGCAACAAGAAGGAGTGATACGCAGTTAAGCTTTGGACAAATCATACAAATGGTATTTAATGAATTAATATTACTTGACAATTTCAAGTATTATCTAAAATTATTATTATTAATAATAATATAAACTCAACTAAATTTTCCGTCTTTTAAAATGTGAAGGCCTCTAAACCCGACGAATAGATTTTTCATTAGCCATTTTAATAAGATATAAACCTTGTCAACAGTAAAACAAATCAAGGAAAAACTCAAACAAATCACCAAAATATCAATTCACATATGATTATAAAGTAATCAACAACAAACGAGAAGAAATGCACAATAACAAAATAAAATAATCCCATAAATGGAACAATGTACTGTTACACAAAACATAAAGGAGGAACAATATATTAATTATTGTATATAACTAAAAAATAAAATCAAAACACAAAAGAGATGTGCCAAGGATAACAATAGATTATAAATTATAACTATGAGGGAGCAATACACAGTTAAAAAATAACAATAGAAAGAATGTTAAAAATAATAATAATAACATATAATCATAAAACAAATTCCAAATACTATTGAATCTATCCAATACTTAAAAGACAATTGCAACATAGTATTTAATAAAGCAATAATTTATAAAAATATTTAATATAGCAACAACCATTGAACACACACAGTATACAAATTTATCGGTCAAGCAGGTAAAGCAAGAATATATATATATATATATATATATATATATATACTTAAAATTATTAACACAATTAGTATCTGTCAACTCAAGAAGCAAACATTCAGCCAAAAATTTAAAAGAATAAAAATAAATAATAAAAAATAAATAAATTGAAATTGTTTGTTTACCGAAGACCGGAGGAAGATCAGCTGTAGTTTCAAAGTTGTCCGATATTTGTTGGTTCACAACTCGCATTTGCCGGAGTTATTGGAGTTCGGAGGAGACGGAGCTACAGAGCTTGAGCTCGCTAGATTTGGTTGCAAGTGTGATGTTTCTTTCAGATCTTGAGCTCATCCCTTGTTGGAGTTGGGCGGGATTTGTGATAGCGAGCCTCAAACTCTCTGGTGAAACAGTTGGACTTAGAGTTCGTTGGTTTTCGAAGCTTGTAGCTCGCTTACATACCTGCAAAACGAACAAAATCATAAAGGGAAAAGGGGGATGGGGACCGGTGGTTGCTCTGTTTGATTTGGAACTTGTAGATCCGCCGGAAATGACTTTTCTTCTTGCTGCTTCTGTTCGCTGGAGAAGAAGACTAAAGTGAAAGGGGTTTTGGGAGGAGTGGAGGTGGTGGGGTATGGTTTCCGGTGGTTGCTCGCCAGAGCTTTTGCCAGAAAAAAAAAAAAAAAGAGAAAAACAAAGAGGGTTTTTTGGAGGTGAACTCGTGACTTTGGTTGCTGATTTTTTTGAGCTCGTTTCTGGTTGCATTTGCTGAAAAACGAGGGGAATCTGGGCGATGGTTTGTTGGTGTTTTGTTTGGCTGGTTGGGTGGTAAAAGCTCACCGGAAAATGGGTCGGAAAGGTGGAGGAGATGGAGTTGTTTGTTGACAGCTTTGGTGGTTTGGTTGCTCACGAGCTTGAGCTCGTTTTGAAGCTTGGTTGCGCTGAAAAAGATGGTGAACGGAGGCGACTTGGGGTTGTTTTGGTCGGCGGTTTCAGCTGCTGCTACCAGTAGCTATAGGGGAGGAAAAGAAAGAGTTTGCGGAGAAAATGGTGGAGCGATGGTTGTTATTTCGCCGGAAAAAGGGAAAACAAAAGTTTTTTTTTTTTTTGGGTTGCCGGAACTTCGCCGGATTTTGGGGTGGTGGTGACCGGAAAATAATGAAAAGTGACACCCTTGTCCATAATAAATCTGAAAATTATCAATCCTCCCATATCCACCACTATTTTTGACCTAATTCATACTTAAATAGAAAAAATAATTACGTAATAGGCCCAAATTTTGTGGGCTTGAAATTGTGGCCCAAAATTATCATCAACTGTATACGCAAATTTTATCCATATTTAAATAAGTTTTTTGCACTGTGAAAAATATTGACATAAATATTAACAAATATAACAAATAAAATGAATATTAAAATAATATAATGAACATAACTAATGATATGTAAAAAATGTAATTTTAAATTTAACAAATAAAAAATTTAATATTTTGATAAATAAAGATAGTTATCGATAAACTTATTTAAAATTATAAAAAAAAATTATTCTAAGCTATTAAATAAATAAAACTTCAAAATTACGAATTTTTAAAATGTTAGGCCAAAATTGGGTGTCAACAGCTGTCCCTTTCGTTGTGTATGATTGATGAAAGAAATCGTGGACAACGAAAATTGACAACCCCAATTTTGACCGAACACATGACCTTTGTAGAGAAGTGCGGTTGAATGTGGTGGAAGTCAATCCTGGACTTGTCTCCAAAAGGTTTTATGATGTGTTGCGTCCTTGTTGAAGTAGTCTGCACATGTGGTTTGTTTTTTTTTCTTTGGAAAATTCATCCTTTCGAATGCTCTCGATAAAGACTGAGATAAAACTCGTCAGCTTAAAATGCAATTTAAACGGGAGACAGTGTCTTTTACCGTATCGACACTTAATTGCATTTGACGTCAACTCGATCGGTTTGACGTAAAGCAAATAAAGATTATGTCTTATGTATGCAATGTAATCTTCAATGTATTCTTCTTTTGATGTCGAAAATAAATAAAAACAGATGCAGTGTGCTGATATTTATCTTGATGTCATCTTTGATGATTCCCTTGGCATTCACTCTTGCCAAATAAAGATGCAGTTGATGTTGAGGGGTAAATATTTCCTTTTGAAATGCACGATTCCTTTTCTGGCAGTGCATGATTGCTTGCGGGGCATGAATATCTTCCCGCGATGCGTAAATTTTGCGAGGGATGGAATCTTCTCGCGATGCATAAATTCCGCAAGGTATGAAATCTTCTTGCGATATGTAAGCTTTTGCGAGGGATGAAATCTTCTCGCGATGTATAAATTCAGCAAGGTATGAAATCTTCTTGCGATGTATAAACTTTAGCGAGGGATAGAATCTTCTCGCGATGCATAAAATTTTGCGAGGGGTGAAATCTTCTCGCGATGCATAAATTCCGCAAGGTATGAAATCTTCTTGCGGTGTATAAAATTTTGCGAGGGATGAAATCTTCTCGCGATGCATAAATTCAGCAAGGTATGAAATCTTCTTGCGATGTATAAACTTTTGCGAGGGATGGAATCTTCTCGCAATGCATAAATGTCACGCCTCAAAACCCATTAAGACGGAACCGAGAGAACCAACCTACAACCTGTTCTTACTGATCATATACTATAACAATTGAGACAAGTTAACTTTGGATGCAGCGATACAAACCAACGTAAGTAGATCCAAAATTTATATACAAGACTTGGCCGTTTAGGCCACAACTCCTTAAGACACAACTGAACCATGTACATACGTCTACAAAGCCTCTAAAAGATAGAAGACTAGAGTAGGTCGGGACAGACCCCGCCTTACCCTTAACTACGATACAATACCAAACGAATTTATCAAGGACTTAATAAAGCTCCGAATCAACTTGGAGCTCACCAAAAGTAGCAGAATTTCGAGTGCTTCTACTGAGGAGGTCTACTAGCTGGAGTACCTGAGCCTGCAGCATGAAATGCAGCGTCCCCAATACGGGACGTCAGTACGAAAAATGTGCTGAATATGTAAGGCAAAAGGTATATGTAATACAAGGCACAAATGAAATCAAGTAGCAACATATGAGTGCATAGATTAGGAGAGAAGACCACCTTTGCTTACTCTTGTGGAATCAAGTAAGCTAGATTCTTTTCTTTACCTTCTTTGTATGTTATAATCTTTGTTGGGCATGTGATACAAGTGACCAGCTGATCAGTGGTAAAAGAGGATGACCCATGCTAGGCGTATTAACCCCTGGGATGCGGTCCTCATAATTACACAACTTGGGATCGGCCCATGCTAGGCTTTCGCCCCTGAGCTGCCACCCTTCTATACCAATAGGGATCGGCCCATGCTAGGCTTTCGCCCCTGAGCTGCCACCCTTAATTAAATAGATTTCTTCACTTAGATTCTTTAATCTTTGAGATTATTGTTAATCAGTTCATAACTCTTTTGAGATGTTATTTTGGATAATCGTAACACTTTGAGATGTTGATTTGGTGGTCATAATCATCTTGGAGACATGAAATTACGGAACAGTAGTGGAATACATGAAAACAATACTTTGAGGCAGTAACAATGACATAAGGAGCTATGAAACATCAACACCTTACTTTAAGACCTTAATGGCACAATTGACTTCAATTGGCTTAGGAGAAGGATTCATTAAACTTTCTTTTGCAAATACCATTTCTATAACAGCACAAGGGGAAATTACACAAGTATAGAGTAGTGAACATATAATGAAGTAGTTCCATGTACTTAGAATGGGGAAAGAAATATTGTTAGCTATTTGGAGATAGTACGCTGCCACCATGCTTTCTTTTCTAGAAATAGAACTTATGAGAATCACTTCATTGATATTAATTGCAGGTGGCAGATTTCATGCCAAAAGGATATAGAATCAAATAGCCTTACATACCTTATATTTATGACCAATACCACTATCACGATTCAGCCTTCCTTATTGGGTGCTAATCTACAACATAAGTCATGATTAAGCTAACATCAGCAGCTAATCACAATAAGGTTCTCCAAAACAGTAGCTAAAAATATTTGATGGAAATCAGGCCCATACAACCCTTACATAAATGGTGAACCACCACACCCTTCCTCTACACATTAATACAACTTCAAACATCATTTCCAGAGATACCCAAACAGCCCTCAACAACAATATTCATAAGGAAGCCACTAACAATCTCAAATCTTTCAGCATAATAGGAGAATATTGACTCAAAGATTTATCACAATCCATGAATTCTTGATAAATCATATACAAAATTCTCCACTCCAAACATGATCAAAGAGAGGAAAACAAATGGGTTGAAGTCTTACCTTAATTCTGGAAATTTATCCTCTAAACTTGTACTTCAAGAATTCAAACTCTCCTTCAAACTTCTTACTTGAAAATGAGACAGCACTCAAGAATCCCTAAGGTGTTTTAGGGCTGCTTATTGAAGCCAAGAGAGACCAAGAAAGAAACTTAAGAAAATCTGAAATTTGCAAGTTCAAAATGGAGAATAAGACTTGATCCTTATCCTTTGAAAAAGGAGGTGTTATGGCCGACACTCTTGACCAATTTTGGTCCATATAATGTCAAGTAGGTGCCCCACCTGCTTGTCCTTTTAACTTGGGCCCTTTTGGACTTAATATTATTGGACCTTGGCTGTCCATTTTTCCTTTGTTCTTTTAATCAGCTTGGGACAGATTAGTGCAAGTAGGTGGTACACACTTGGCCCAATAACATGGTAAAACAAATCTTAGGAGGTCATGTACTTACTTAGTTTCACTTGGGCTTTATCCATAATGGCCAATTGGCAGATTTGGCTGTTGGGCCTTCTTTCATTCACATTTTCTTTAATAAGTTTGGGCTTCAAATGAGCCCCTAAATATAAGCCTAAATCTGGTCAATCAAACTTGGGCCCTTTAACTATAATATAGATCAAGTAGGTGATGCAACTGCTAGCTCAATTACCACCTTACTATAATTACTTAAATACTTTCCATCGGAGTTAACTTGCAATACATATGCTAAAACGTGCAAGGCATTACATCACCTTCCAAGCTAGTTTAAACCAACACTAATCATGTAAGAAACATGATCCCTCACCTACACTATAAGTATATGTCAAGTATAACATGAATAGAACTACCACATACAAAAATACAGGCCGTTACAGTCTAAGCTTTCCTTTGTAACTCCTTTGCTTGCGCTCACTTTTGAGATATTACCTGAAGTTCTGCATGATCCTATAGTGGTTAGTACACCTTTAGGAGAAGATGTAAGAACTGATAGAGTATACAAGGATTGCCCAATAGTTGTAAGTGGCAAGACTATGTGTGCAGACTTGGTTGAGTTACCCATGCATGATTTTGATGTTATTGTTGGCATGGACTGGCTTCACAGTTGTTATGCTTGTTTGGATTGTCGTAGTAGAGTGGTGAGATTTTGTTTCCCTAATGAAGAAGAGTTAGTCTGGGAGGGGTACCACTCGAGTCGTCCTAATCCCTTGATTTCAAACATTAAGGCCAATAAAATGATGTCCAAGGGGTTATTGTGTCATCTTTTGAGTGTTAATGATTTAGATCATGACATTCCTTCCATAGACTCAGTGCCTGTAGTGAATGAGTTCCTAGATGTTTTTCCTGATAATTTGCCTGGAGTCCCTCCCCCTCGAGAGATTGACTTTGGTATCGACTTAGAACCCGATACTAAACCAATTTCAATTCCTCCCTACAGAATGGCTCCAGCTCAACTCAAAGAGTTGAAGTTGCAATTAAAAGATCTCATTGATAAGGGTTTCATTCAGCCGAGCATATACCCTTGGGGCGCTCCAGTGTTGTTTGTGAAAAAGAAGGATGGAACCCTTAGAATGTGTATTGATTATCGGCAGCTCAATAAAGTCACTATAAAGAATAAATTTCCACTTCCCATAATAGATGATTTGTTCGATCAGCTCCAAGGGACTAGTTTCTTCTCTAAGTTAATCTTCGTTCTGGGTATCATCAGCTTAGGGTTAGGGATGGAGATATCCCAAAGACAGCCTTTCGTACCCATTATGGTCATTATGAGTTCTTAGTTATGTCATTTGGTCTTACGAATGCACATGCTGCATTTATGGACCTCATGAATAGAGTCTTCCATGATTACCTTGATTCTTTCGTCATAGTATTCATTGATGACATCCTCATCTACTCTAGGACCAAGGAATAGCATGAACAACATTTGAGACTAACCTTGCAGGTACTTAGACAACACTAGTTGCATGCCAAATTCACCAAGTGTGAATTCTGGCTTAGATTAGTGACCTTCATGGGTCATGTTGTGTCCGATCAGGGCGTGGAGGTGGATCCCAGGAAGACTGAGGCTGTGAAAAACTGGACAAAGCCTCTTACTCCCACTGACATTCGTAGCTTTCTGGGTTTGGCTGGTTACTACCGCAGGTTCGTGGAGGGATTTTCCTCCATTGCTGCCCCACTGACAGCTTTGACTAAGAAGAAGGCCAAGTTTGAATGGAAGGAGACTTGTGAGAATAGTTTCCAGGAGCTCAAGGACAAACTCACTCCAGCCCCGGTGCTTACTTTGCCTAAGTGTGGTGAGAATTACACTGTTTATTGTGATGCATCTAGGGTTGGTTTGGGTTGTGTTCTTATGCAGTTTGGTAAGGTGATAGCCTATGCGTCCAGACAGCTCAAGGTTCATGAGAAAAATTATCCCACTCATGACCTGGAGTTGGCAGATGTGGGGTTTGCACTGAAGCTGTGGAGGCACTACTTTTATGGAGTGTATGCGGATGTGTTCACAGACCACAAGAGTCTCCAGTACGTGTTCACGCAGAGAGAGTTGAATCTACGTTTGCGGAGATGGTTGGAGCTGTTGAAAGACTATGACATGAATGTTCACTATCATCTAGGTAAGGCTAATATTGTAGCTGATGCTTTGAGTAGGATCATCATGGGAAGTACATCCCACATTGAGGATGAGAAGATGGAGTTGGCGAAAGATGTACACAGACTGGCCAGACTAGGGGTGCGATTGGTTGACTCTACTAGTGGGGGTGTTTCAGTTCATCGTAGTTCTGAATCATACTTGGTAGTTGAAGTCAAGCAGGGTCAGCATCTCGATCCTGTGTTGATGGAGCTGAAGGACTCAGTGTTGATAAAGATGAATGAGTCTTTTGCTTTGGGAGGTGACGGCATACTTAGGTATCAGGAGAGGCTGTGTGTACCAGATGTGGATAATTTGCAGACCAGGATTGTTGGAGAGGCCCATGGTTCCAGATATTCCATGCATCTAGGTTCCACCAAGATGTATCATGATCTTAAGCAGATTTATTGGTGGTATGGCATGAAGAAGGACATTGCAGAATATGTGGCCAAGTGTCCTAATTGTCAGCAGGTTAAGGCAGAACATCTTAATCCTGGCGGTCTTACTCAGATTATTGAGGTTCCGACTTGGAAGTGGGAGGCCATTAATATGGACTTTGTGGTTGGTGTTCCGAGGACTAGGAGACAGCATGACTCCATATGGGTTATTGTGGACATGATGACTATGTCTGCCCACTTTATCCCTGTGAAGTCTACTTACAGAGCCGAGGATTATGCGAGACTCTACATTGATGAGATTGTGAGATGGCATGGGATTCCTTTGTCTATTATTTCAGATAGAGGAGCTCAATTTACTTCACATTTCTGGAGATATTTCCAGAAGAGCTTGGGCACACAGGTAAAGCTTAGTACTGCCTTTCATCCTCAGACTGATGGCCAGGCAGAGCGCACCATTCAGACATTGGAGGACATGTTGATAGTGTGTGTGATTGACTTCAGGGGTAGTTGGGATGACCATCTGCCTTTGATAGAGTTCTCGTATAATAATAGCTAACACTCCAGCATTGGGATGGCACTATTTGAGCCACTTTATGGTAGGAGGTGTAGATCTCCAATTGGGTGGTTCGAGGTTGGAGAGTCATCCATTTTGGGTCCAGAGATCATTCATAAGTCCTTAGAGAAGGTCAGAGTAATTAGGGACAGGTTGGCTACTGCTTACAGTCGGCAGAAGTCATATGCAGATAATAGAAAACGACCCTTAGAGTTTGATGTTGGTGACCAGGTCTATCTGAAGATATCACCTATGAAGGGGGTGATGAGGTTTCGCAGGAAGGGGAAGTTGAGTCCGAGGTATGTTGGGCCATACGAGATCCTTCAGCGTGTGGGTGAGGTGGCCTATGAATTGGCATTACCTACGGAGCTAGCTTTGTCCATCCAGTCTTTCATGTATCATTGTTAAAGAAGTGCCTAGGTGATCCAGCATCGATTTTACCTATGGAAGATTTGGGGGTCGATGAAGACTTGTCCTATGAGGAGGTACCTGTTGAGATTTTAGACAGATAGATCAAGCGGCTGAGGAACAAGGAGATTGCCACAGTGAAGGTATTGTGGAGGAATCATGTTGTTGAGGGTGCTACCTAGGAGGCTGAGGCCGAGGCCGATATGAGATCTCGCTACCCTCATCTTTTCAGCTCTTGAGGTTAGACTTCCTACTCTTAAGTCTAAGTTTCCTTATCGCTCCATTTTTGTTGTTATTGCTTGACTGTGCATAGTGATTATGTTATGATCTGACTGGCATTACGCTAGATAGTAGTAGTGTCATTTGGGGACGAATGTTCCTATGGGGGGGATAATGTAACAACCCTAAAAAAGGATAAGATAAGTAATGCTTAATGTGTCAAGAATGCCTATGATTAGACTAGGGTGCACACAGATTGATGCGCGTAGAACCAGACCTCGGAACCCTTGCTACAGCCAAGCCAACTAACTTGGGGAGTTAGTTGAGCTTGGAAAGGTTGGGTCCAACCATGTAGGGATCTCGAATACGAAGATTTACTCGAAGAAGTCTTTATCGGACTTAAAAAAGGGAAATCTTAGGTTTGGAGGGTCTAGGGGTAAAATGGTTGTTTTCCTGGATAAGGGTAGTATCGTAATTACCCTAAATATATAATTAATTATTTAATTAATAAGGTGGACGGGCAACTTGGGGAGAGAGGGCCGAAAATGGGCTCTTGAAGTGAAGTCTTTCTCCACCCGGGTTCGAACCTAGGTGGAAGCAATGAATTAAAGTGATTTTTATTTAAGTTATTAAATTAATGTAATTAATTAATAATTATTATTCATTAGCTGATTTAAAATAAAATAGAAATCAGATTTTTTATAATTAAACAAAACCTGGTTGACTAAGTCCTAAAACTAGACTCCTAAGCCTCATACAACTCCCACTCTCTCACGTTTATCTCTCAACTCTCACGCTCAATCTCTCTTCTTCTTTCTCATGTATTCTCTCTGCCAAAATAAGATACAAGAACAGAAAAATAAATCAAGTTCTTCACACTTGAAGAACTCACACGAAATCACAAGAAAACAAACGTTAATTGCACGTTAGTCTAAGGGAGATTGTCCGTCGTGTGGTGTTGATACAGAGGAGGCTTAGACGTGATCTTGGGTGGTGTTTTTGGGCAGAAATTCGAGGGTTTAACGTCAAAAAGGTATGTGTTCTCTTCTCTCTTGGTCCCTTTCCCAAAAGACCCCTTAAGGTTCAGATTATTCATTCCGAAAACTAGGATTTTTTCCTTTGCATGCCCCTGTCATTAGCACCCAATGAATCATAGGTTGGGTATGATTGCTGGTAGATTTAGGTGTATGTTATGTTTTCGTGATGAATATGATTATGTTTGTGTACTCGAAATCGTATGAAAGACAACCCATGTGTTCGAAATTATGTGCAAGTGTGTGTGTGCAAGCATGTTACAGTGACTAAGGTTCTCGGGTTAAGGCTCCAAAATTGATAATGTTATGGTTGTCATTTTACGTGCATAAACCTATGTAAATCGTGATGTTCATTAAAATAAAAGTGTGGCTGATTTGAGTACCAATCTTTTGGCTAAACGAATTTATGAAAAATGCACCCCAAAACGTAATATATGATCTATGAATTTCCCTAAGAGTTCAAGTGAAAGTGTTGGTGAAAATGAGATGAAAAATGACTAAATTTCCAGCAAACTTACAAGTTTGGTTTAGGCTCAATAATGATGAATAAATCTGGAAATTATTTGAGTGTAAAAGGGATGAGGTCACCAGGATTTGAACCCATGACCTCACCCGTGAACTGCCTTAAAAACGTGGAAAAAAAAGATTGGGGGTCGGGGGACTCCATCTCGAGTACTGGCTGTAAAGTGAAGTACAAATAAAAATTAAGAAATGAGAGGAGTGGGATTCGAACCCATAACCGCTCGATCATAAGTTAAGGAAGGCGAAATAAAAGGAAAAGTGAGGCGTGGGAATCGAACCCACGACCTCTAAGTGAAAAGGGGAGAAATAAAAAGAAAGTAAAGTGAGGTTGTGGGGGTTCGATCCCACAACCTCACTGCCAATGCAGAAATAGTCAACTTTTGAAAAAATTAAAATAAAGAGGCTGTGGGGGTTCGACCCCACAACCTCTCAGTCCCAAACGAGTAAAAGGAAAATAAAGAGAAAAGAGGCGATGCTGTTAGGGATCGATCTCGGGTCCCAATGCCTTAAATGACCAAAATTAAAGAAAATAAAAAGAAAATATTAAGTATTGTTCAAGGTATTTGAACTTGGGTTACCTTGCCCAAATTCCGTATTGATACATAAAGTCATACGTGAATTTAATGTTCAAGAATAATGCCGCCTGCTTAGATTGAAATCGAGATCCTGGCATACACAAAAGATGCATAAGTCTTGTACTATATAATCTTAGGAAGATATGAATCACTTAAACTGACTATGTATGAAGCCTCATGGCCTGTATGTATAGATCCATAAGTCTATCATACGTTTAAAACTAAGTGAACCTAAGATGTATGCAATGAAATGATGTAACTACGAGTGTGAAATACACTAAATGGCCAAGAGCATTGGCATAAGATGAAATGATTATTATCTAATGAAACGATGAAACCCTAGAAGGGTTAAGTAAGAGTGTGAAACACAAAAATGGCCAAGTGCATTGGCATATGATGAAATGAACATTCACGTAAAATGGGGTGAGTAATTATGAAGAGCAAATGAACTAATGTTAACGAATGTGGTGACAACATGATTTGAGGCTAATGTAAAAGACGATAACAATCTCAAATGAGCCTTAGTAAATGTCACCAAAACGTACTCACATATGAAAGTGTAAAGTTAATGAATAGACCAGTCTCTATGAACACTCTAATGAAAGTATTGAGATTAACACACTTAATACTAATGATGAGATGAGAAATCATCTATTGAGCTATGATGTCCTCATACTAGAAGCCAGCTTCCAGGACGTATGAGTTGAATGTAATGGAACTTTATACTGAGCACCGATAGACTAGGTATGAGCGGTGATGCCTTCTTTCGGGAAGGGCGGAGGTTCACGTAACTCTAATGAGATGAGACTGTTCGGCATGCCGGGTATGGGTCTCCTTATATCTCCTAGTCTTTGAACCTATACTGCCAATATAGGGATCTGGCGGGGTTAAATTCCCTTGTACGCTAGCATGTTTTAGGTCACTTTGGCCGGTGATTCCACCTCTTTTCGGTGTGGGGGAGACATTGGATTTCATGATGCTCACATGATCTATGTCGGTTAAAGTTAAAGTTCCCAATGAATGAATGAGGCCAACCTCAAATGATGCACGTAATGAAATGAACGATACCAAAGGTGTTAGGATAGGATAATCAAGAGGTGAGTTAGACTCAAGTAATGACACTAGGTTATTCTTGATCATTGGACATCAAACCCGATGAAAGTCTTTCACTACATCCTAGGTATAGCTGGTGTTCACACTAGCCTATGAACAAAATGAAATGAAGTACGTATGAATGCATGAAGCAGACTCTGTGTTTGCTAATGAAGACTCCCTAGTTGAGGTCACATATGTTGAGCCCTCATTTTGGAAAATCTTAATGTCAAGTCCATGTTTCCAAGGTCTCATGGCATATAAGAGAATGTTATAAAAGATGTTATGTTCTATATGCAATATGATATGTGTTGTGTGTAAGATGTTATGTGTTGTGTGCAATATGATAAGTATGATAATGCATGTTACTCTCATGGCATGACTTTTGTAATCAAAATTTGGAAAGATCACTGACTTACCTAATCCAAATTTGGAAAGTTCATTAACTTTCCTAATCCCAATTTGGCAAGTCCACTAACTTGACTTTCCATAATCATGTTGTTTGGAAAGAGCTATTCTTACTCATGCATGTCCTTGGTGTGTGCTTGCATATACCCATACTTAGTACAAGTGTGTACTAATCCCATACAACTCTATATTTTTATGTGCAGGCACAAGTGGACGCTAGAGCTTACAGGTTGACGTTGCAGCTGTCCGAACGTGGTGCTTTCATCCGGACTTGGTAGGCCCTCATGCTTTCGAGGATGTCTGCCGTTATTATCTAGCTTTGATGTAGGATTTAGCTAGTGGAGCATGTTCCACTAGTGTTTCTTTCAACTTTCGTTTCATACTTTGTATTGGTGCCGTTTTGATAAAAATACGTTTAATCCAATTATGAACTGTTTCTTTCATTTGATTATCTCTATATTAGATTGTTGATTTGTGAACGCCTATGATGTGAAGTTTAAAATGTTTAGCATGATATAAGAAAACAAAAAGTTCAAATTTTCCGCTAAAATTAACCTAGATGAAGTACGAATTACGTATGTAGGCTTGTCTGCGACCTCTGAGAGGTCAACGACGCCGGTATCAACTGGGGTCTAGATTCCGGTCGTGACAGAAACCATGATAATCCAGCGCCAAGCTTGAACCTTGTGTTTTCCCTCTAATGGAGGTTTGAGAGAATTTGGAAGAGAAAAGAGCTTTTGGGATTCTGATTTCTTATTGGGTGTTGGGGTTTTTGCTTCGGGAAAAGGTTATATAAGTCCTAGAAACTATTTATAACCGAATCCCAATTACCCAAAATACCTCAACACTTATTTGGACTTTTAGACATGTCAAACTTAACTTTCATTTTCGCAATCTTCATCGTGGAACATGTCCGCGTCGCGGAGCTATTCCCATAATATTTTTGGAAATAGAATTTGGGGCAGAGAGTCTGCGTTGTGTCCGCAACGCAGAGAAAACTTTTGGCCTAAGGAGACCCTAGTCTTCGACGCGGACCTATTTCACCAAGGAACAAAAAGTTTAGACCATGGTTGGGTCCTCCTAGAGGAACCCTAGGGCGGTCCTTGGGGAGTCTTGCCTGACTGATTCGACCCTAAATACAATCTTATACATGTTAGGGTCCCATACTATTAATTTGGGCGCCAAAAAACACATAAAAATACCAACGCACACTAGAAGTCACAAGCACGTCTCAAGGATAACTTTCGAACTTCATTCGACGTTCTTGGACGTTTGACTTCCAAATCACATCAAATAAAGTATGCATAATGTAAAATACTTATTTAAGATATTTTAAACCTTTTTAGATACATGTGATGCTCTAAGAACCTTAGTTTATTTTGAGATACCTTACTATATTCATCGATACCCATGCTCAGAGGTAGTTAAAGTCATAGTTAGTGTTCAATCCCATATGCTTACCCTTATTTTCACTACTTATACTCTTCAAACTAGATTTTAAGATCACTATAGGACTTTCTTGGCTTGTACGTAAGCTCAGTGTCAGGTGTGGAACTTTTTTGTACTTTTAGTGACTTTATGCCCTCCTTGACATTACATTAGTCTTTCATACCTCTTTTTGCCTTTCTTTAGACATCCTAACTTTTTCTCTTCTTTCCTTTGATTCTTTTAAACCATGGATGTGACATTTAGACTTTGTAGCTCTTTATTTTTACTTTTCTTCTTTTTCTTGTATTTTCATCTTTTCTTTCACTTTTATCAATTTTGTTCAATTTCTCTCACACAAAGTCACATCATATTCTTGTTTCTTCTTGTTTAAACAACCAACTATTTTCATAACCATTTTTCTTTTGATTACCTCTCTCACAAACACCCTCAACTTATGGATTTTCTATTTTTTGAGGTTCATAATACCCGATGTTAGATCAGGGCCAAGATTTGAGGTCACTTTTTCATTAGCCACCCTCAACTAAAGCTTTTGGCCTAAGTTGAGGTGCACATTTGAGTTGGGTTACCCAGTATTCACCTTATCACTCACAATACATTTACCCCACCCCAACAAAATAAGTGCAATTGTCCGCAATTCACACAAAAATAGTAAAGAGTAATGGATTTAGGTGAAGCAAACATGTAACGCTTAGCGCCGAAGAATCATTAACAAGCGGGTGGGTCCGGTTTCCCAAACCCTCTTCAACATTGGGGCCACTACCAGTAGTGCCCGTATCAATGGTCAAAACCCACTTAGTAGTGTTATGTACTTTTCTAACCACACCCTAGTAGTGCCCCTAGTAGGCAAAACCTCGGTAACGGGCATAAAATTCGATGCCCAAGGCATCATATCACGAAACCTCTAGTTGGATGCCTGTGAGAAAGAAGTCTGTAATGCATGTCCATCTGCCTCCATCTTCTCCACCGCATCTACAACATCAATTCCCAAATGTACATCGACTCGGGGGCCCTGCGTGGTGGTGCAACATTGGACTCATCATGTATCACCCCTATGTCTAGTTTCCATGCGGCATGCGCTAATTTTTCACAGTTCTAGATAGGCACTCCAACATCCCTGCAAATCTAAAATATCATACAAGGGAATGGGAAAGTAGTGGTTGTCTATAACGCCCTCTCATGTATATGCGCTAATGGCAACAAGGGGAAATCTATCTTTATCTTGCGACCTATAGAACCACCATGACTATTCTATCTCAAGTCACAAGGTTATCGTCCTGAGTCGGTGACATTCTATTCCGTACCAAGAGCCTAAAGAACTTGGGCACCAAAGTGAGGGTGGCCTTCCGAATTCCCACCCGGGGTGAAGGAACCCACTCAACTCACTCTCCATCAAGGGCCATATGTCTTTTCAGCCATACTATCACAGCCTCCTGTTGATCTGCATTCCGTGTAAAGTCCCCAGTCTGCACAATGTCCAACCTTTAATCAAAGTCAGTCGTGTTTCTTGCACATGTGTGGTGAGGGTTGGGGCCATAGAAGAAACGACTAATGGTATTAGGGAAGATGTTCACTAAGACGCGTTGTACCGTGGTGGAGGTGAGGGGGTCCAGTGTTGTGGGCTTGCCTTTCTAGTGAATAAACCCTGGGATAGTGGTCGCAAAGGAATCATATAACTCCCTCCCATCAACTTACTATTATTCTTGAGATCACGTGCAATAAAATCACATTTCTGCTATTTAAACAAATGGTAGATACCTGGCACTGTGTGTAGGCTCCATGTAAGAACTTTTCTCTCTTCTATAATAGTGCGGGTCACTTTTTCCTAATCATTCAACATTTAGTTATCTTGGTAGATCTGCAATTTCCCTTCTACGCACCATCGGTTAGTCTCATTGGCTACCACATTGAGTTGATCATTTTGAGGGATTTGAACTTCTTCAGAGCTAGTGTCCTCATAAGATACGACATCATATTTTTGGGCAGCGGACACAGTAGAAAATTCTAAAGCAGTCCCGGCAGCAGAATGTGTGGAAGAACTGGAAGCAGACCTTTCTGGTGACCCTATCAATATATTCTCTTCATTGGACAAGAAGGCACTGAGTTTATCGGTGTTCACCTTCTTGGGCTGATTCCGATTACACCGGGCTGCTAAAGTTCGTATCCTTGAGGTGGTGGGAATATACTTGAGGTCATTGTCACCCTTTAAGTCATTGAAAACTAGCTTTCAGGAAGGCCTACTGGATATGGACCTCCCCTTGGTGAATGGTGCCTTTTTAGGAGCTATTTGTAGACTATTAGTGAGTATCAAAGAGAAACCTAAAACATGCCTAAAATAATTTTAGAGCTGAAAATAAAAAAATAAAATTTTAAGACAACATGCTATAGCAGCCTCTAACGGTGTTTACCTATTTTTTGTAACAAGACATACAGTCCATAGGACCCCTCCGTAGGTCATAGCTACAAAATACTTGGTCTCTGATGGAAATTACAAACATGCAGAATTGTACATATATTAAACTAGGGAACGTTGTCCATATCCATAGCCTCACACTTGTGGGAAATTTTCTAGTGTATCCACCTATGGACCTGATCTACGGCTCGTAACTTCACTTACTTTCTGTAGATGGGGTTTCATAGGTAGGTTCTATGCTAGGTAACTTATGTGTCTTACTGTCGAGATCACTTATTAAGCCAATTACAATAACATCCTAGTCTACTCATGTCTTTTAACATTCAATCATGTTAGTTTGTCATCCTAAGGGCACCAATGACTATATTTTATCATTATTTCAAAGCACGATATGGATCCATATGTAAAAACATACATATACACCAATTTAATTCATTTCTTTTACTGTATGATTACACAAAATCACTGACCATCATGCCTCCTCGGGTGTTTACATTTAATATTTAGCATGCATTTATGGACAATTAACTACCGAAAGTCAAGCAACGAGGAATGGTGTAATTGAGCAACGCACTAGGAATTCATAAGCAACAAAAATTTTACCTATTTGGACCATGCCCGGACACCAGAATAATTAGGAATAGATGTTTTGGGGAATGGGGAAGATGATTTTATTTTAATGGAGGAAGGACTGGTGTGAGAGGGGAGTGATATCTGGAAATTAGGGAGTCATTATGGTTTGATCATGTTTGGAGAAACAGGGAAGTGATTTGAAAAATGGGTGTTATAAGCAATAGGTAATTAGGGTAGGGTAGGGTAGGGTAGGGTCGATCAAACTAGGTTTTGAACCTAAGAGACCCCTCTTACGGTATTTAGGTTGAACAACGGTTTGTAGGTCAGCACCGTATGTCACATTCACACTTAGAAAAAATGTAGAAATTACATGGGATATATGGGCACCATTTATGGTCCGTAGAATGACTTAAGGATGTCGATAGTGTCCTTCGACCTCTGCACAAGACCTTTTTCTACAGGGTTTTTCTTGCGCATATACACATGTAGCAATCATTAGGCCATTTTTTTTTGCATCTTCTGTACACTTTCTAGAGACGGACCCTATGCTATATCTAGCCAACACTAAAAAGTTAACGCTAATTACTTTGGTACAAAATATTTACTTAACAAAGAAAAATTACTCAACAGTCCTAAAATTTGTACGATCAATGGAGAAACAATAGGCCATTAAAGGGTGGACCGGTGACATGGGAGAATTTGAAGAAGGCTTTTCTTGATAGGTTATTTCCTAGGAATAAGTGGGAAGCCAAAGTTAAAGAATTCATCAACGATCCTCAAGGAGGTAAAAGTGTACTTGACTACTCTTTGAAATTTACTAAATTGTCAAAGTATGCTCCTTCTTTGGTTTCCTATGCTAGAGATGAAATGAGCCGCTTTGTGATGGAATTATCTAATTACTTGAAAGAAGAATGTCATTCGGCTATGCTACATGATAATATGAACATATCTCGTCTGATGGTTCATGCTCAACAAGTGGAAGAGACAGGGGTTAAGTGAAAGAGTAAGGATGCCAAAAGGGCAAGGTCTTTTGATTGTGATTCTTCAAAGGGTAGGCTTGACTTTAAAGACAAGCCTAGGTTCAAGAAGAGGTTTTCTAATCAAATTATTATCAAATTTCCCAAGACTCGTGATTATAGGGTGTCCAACCCTATGTCTCAAAAGTGAAGAGGTACTAGCTGACCAAACAAGAAGCCAATTTGTGGAAAGTGTGGCAAAAAGCATTATAATAATTGCCTTGTTGGGATGGACAATTGCTTTGGGTGTGGAAAGAGTGGCCACAAGGTTAGGGATTGGCCAAATGTGAAAGGACAAGACAAAGGTATCAGGCAAGATCAAGCTAGTGGTTCTAAGGTGGATCCTCCAAAGAAGAATCACTTTTATGCACTTCGCTCTAGGGGTGAAAGAGAGAGTTCGCCCGATGTGGTACTCGGTATGTTAGCAGTTTCTCTATTGATGTACATGATTTACTTGATCGGGGTACTACATTATCTTTATTTACTCCCTTCATAGCTAGGAAGTTTGATATTTTTCCCGATATTCTAAATGAACCTTTCATGGTAACTACCCCGGTTGGTGAGTCGGCGGTTGCAAAGAGGGTGTATAGAAATTGTCCTAAAATGTTGCCCAATAGAGTTATTCATGTTCAACTAGTAGAACTTGACATGGTCGATTTTGATGTCATTTTGAGGATGGATTGGTTGCATGATTGTTTTGCTTCCATTGATTGTAGAACTAGAATTTTCAAGTTCAATTTTCCAAATGAACCCGTTTTAGAGTAGAAGGTGAAAATTCTACTCCTAGAGGTTGTATCATCTCTTGTCTTAAGGCTTGTAAAATTATCTCAAAGGGATGTCTATATAACATTGTAAGAGTCAATGATTTAGACTCTGAAAAACCTCTCATTGAGTTAGTCCCCGTATCAAGGGAATTTCCGGATTTCTTTCCTAATGATCTTCCCAAAATCTCTCCCAAATGGGAAATTGATTTTGGTATTGACTTGCTACCGGATACCAATCCCATCTCAATTCCTCCTTATCGAATGGCTCTGGCCGAATTGAAAAAGTTGAAGCTCAACTCAAAGATTTACTAGACAAAGACTTCATTAGACCTAGTATTTCTCCATGAGGTGCTCCAGTATTGTCTGTGAAGAAGAAGTAATGGGTCCCTTAAAATGTGCATTGATTATCTCCAACTCTATAAAGTCACTATTAAGAACAAGTATCCTCTCCCTCGGATCGACACTTGTTTGATTAACTCCAACTGGCAAGATATTTTTCTAAGATTGACTTGAGATTGGGGTATAACCAACTTAAGGTGAGAGGTGTGTATATACAACAAATGGCATTTCAGACAAGATATGGTCACTATGAGTTCATAGTAATGTCCTTTGGTCTCAGTAATTGTCACATCCGGGGAGCACCTGTCACAACCGGGGGGCACCCCATAGAAGTAACACGGCGTACTTGACCTCTCGGAGGTCTTATACAATCCCATAGTTATCATTCATTGCATTGGCATAGTAAATTTAGCGGAAAATTTAAAACTTTTCATAGCACATCATATGCTGAAACTTTATCTCATATATAGATAAAACATAAGCCATAATACATTTATAGACCTTAAGCCTCTTTGCCATCTTAGACTCAACAACTTTAGAGTACATTAGGGACACGGACCATAAGACACATTACATAACTATACAATATTTAAAGACTTTACATTAAAGACATAAGTAGGACATCATTGAACATTAAGGATTCCTTTCATTGAGCTTGGGAATCATCTATCAAGCTCTTCACAATTCAAGACATCCTTTAAGCATCCATGACCTACACTTTGTGTAAAAAGTAGAGAAGAATGGAATTAGCACAAGAATGTACTAAGTATGGCAACCATGCAAAAACATGCATTTAAAAGGGACATTTTCTTGAAATCATACTTCATGCCTTTTTGAGTTAATTTCCATAAAAATTTTAAACAATAACATTTATATCATTCATATACATCATATAAACATATTCAAAGGCCAAACATCACATAAGATCACATTTAGAATTTATTGCACCCTTAAGGCACATTACAGTAAGCCCTTTATCCCTTAACAGTGAACCATCTTCTCTTTTTGTTCATTAACTTCCCAAGTAACCCTTTAGTGATACTTGGTGCAATGCATCACCTTAAGGCCACAAGGAAACGTACATATAATCTACACAAGACAACACATACCATCATAGAAGTATAGTACAACATAGACATAGTTAAGTCAAGAATCTAAGGACATTACAGTGAACTCCTAATCATTATGCACATATACTTATTTTACTTCATATAGAACATTATAAGACCTAACTCATGCCCCCAATCTAAGTATACTAGTGCAATGTACATGTAAGGCGCCATAACCTCACACATACTTACTACACCTTTCATGAGACCACAAGCCTTTACATCCAAATCATATATCAATATAGTAAGAGAAGACAACTTCATTTATGTCAACAATCTTCATTATATAGTCATTAGGACTCTCATAGTGCATATAAGAATAAGACCATATCACATAGACTCAAACCATGCACATCAAGTATACCAAAACTACATAATCATGCATATGGACATAAACATAATCACACACATTAAGTCACCTTCCTAGGACTTCCTAAGGAGCTACTTGTGAAATGTCTAGATGGGTTCATTACTTCCACCTATCCTAAGTAACTTACCTTAAGTCCTCCTAGTTAGGGTCCTATTCATTTACTTCCATTGTAAATTTTACTTTAGGGAAAATATACCCTTAACCGACATAGGCCATGGGTGCAAAACATGGAATCCGGTTTTATAAAACCCCACACCGAAAGAAGGTACTCTACCGGCCAAAGTAGAACCAAACATGATATAACTTTCTAGGTGGATCAACTAGCTAGTATCCTATGGTGGCAACAAAGTTTATAAAACTTCAATACAATAAGCGTCATACAATTCACATACTTCATATAGACATATTCAATGGGCATACATCATATAAAACCACACATTGCATTTATGACATATAAGTCACCACTTTACAATAAACACCTTTACAATTACAGTAAGTTTATTCCATTTAATAGTGAACTCCTTACTTTTAATTTAACTCCTTATCTTCCCAAGTATCCCTCTAGTGATGCTTGGTGCAATGTTTAGACAATGTCCCATAACACTATCCACACTCAACCATCAATTTAAGGCCACTGTGGGATCATGCATACAACCTTCATTAATCCAACAGATACATTAATAAAAGTATTTCATATAATAAGATACCTAACTCACATTTGACCCAACATGCTTTAGGGATCACATAGATGGACTCATTACAAGACCATATACAAGCAAGATTTCCAACATACTCATAGCAAGGCAATAGTAACATTAACATACTTGGATTTCACCTCATAAGAACCATATACAACCCTACTCATAATCCCTTCCTATGTCTACTAGTGCAATGTACATGTGAAGTCCCATAACCTCACACATACTAAGTAAACCTACAAAAAAAAACAAGCCTTAACCTTCCCTTTCATAATTAAACAAGACAAGCATAGATAACCTCCTTCATGTCAATGAAGACTTCATCTTATAGTCAATAACACCCATACTATGCATATAAGGTAATGACAAATCATATGGACTCATACCATGCATATCATCACAACAAGTAGACAACACTACAATGTCATGCATAAGGACCATAAACATAATCATATACTTTAGAACATCTTTCTAGAACTCCATTCAAGAGCTACTTGTGCAATACATAGGTGAAGTCCCATACTCCAACCTACACTAAGCAACTTCGCTTAGGTTATCCTAGTTAGGGTCCTAGTCATTTACTTACATTGTCCATTTTACATTAGGAAAACTATAGCCTTAACTGACACTAAGAACATGGGTGCTAAACATGGAATTCAATGTTGTAGAGCCTTACACCAAAGGAAGGTGCTCCACTTAGCCAAAGTAGAACATTAACACATGGTAGCATATTAGGTGATATCACTTGCTAGATCTTATGTGGCAAGCATAGTTTATGGAACTAAGAGATATACATAACCCTCTATATGCTCATTAGCATTAAAGCCTCATATCATGAGAAACCATGGGAGATCTTTCTCAAGGAGATTCAATACCTCATGTGGAACAATAGGTGAATGTTCCTCCAAGGGAAGTGAACACCTTATGAGAAACCAATGGTGAATCTTCCTCCAAGGGAGCCAACACCTCTCATTGTCAAGTTCACTCGGTTCTAAGCTAAGTTCCCTTTATTGAAAAGTCTTTATTACATTATTTCATAAAACATAGGGTTAGGATATTGACTCCTCATATGCTTATAGTATATTCAAGAACCTATCTAGTTTAAGGATACTCTTGGGAACACCTTCCAATAGCCCCTCTTTTGATTAGATCATCATACATGTGTGTGTGTATACATATATGTGAGAATCCTTTCACATAAACACATTAAGACCACACATGTTAAAACATCAATACATAAGTGTATAGGTTTAACTATATGAACAATCCTTTCATATAAATACATTAAGACATTACACACATTTATAACATAACCATGCATTCATATTCATATACATAGAAAACCAAACCTAGGAACTATCCTATCAAGGCACACATGTGCAATGCATAGACAAGCTCACATACCCTTGCACTTACTAGTACACCTATCAAGTCATCCTAGTTAAGGGATACATAACATAGTTCATGAACATATACTTTACATTCCTAGTAGTAGACATTAGTGCATATGACAATTATTCTTTCAATAGACACCATGAACCTATACTACTTGATAAGCATGCATGAGGTGTGTCTGTGTACATTGGACCACATGATCATCTAAGGGAAACAATCCTAACATTGATACAACTACCTTACAAAGGTCACAATACACATTCAACTATACACCACCACCCACCCATCATAGCATAGGAGGTAAGATATATTCATCATTTACATATAGGACTCCTAATCATGCTCAAGACAACATATTCATATAGGGGTACATAGCTTGGCATCATACTACACAAGAGTATTCAAACATCAACATGTATACCACACCTAGCCCTAACATAGTCGTTGGAATGAAGAGAAAGCATCATCAATGTAACCTAGATCATAAACTAGCATTGGAGACTAGGCCTAACTATTCACATTGGGTGATCATCATAACCACACACTCATATAATCATCGAATTGCCTTCAAGTACATAGTCCATACATATATCGATTGACAATAAGTAACCGCCACCATAAGTGGACCATACCATACAAAGCCATACAAGGCTATATCAACTAGTAATTTTATAAGAAGAGTAGAGAGGATAGATCCAACTTACAATTTCCTCAAAGATTTGACCATCATGAAAAATTCCCATAATTCAACATAAATACATGTATAAAACAGTATCTAAAGGCACCATTACATAACCGAAATCATACTTCATTGAATCGAGATCACATTGAAGCTACATTAGAAATCTAGAGAAGATAGGAGAATTATAGAAATATCTAATTCAAACCATCTAACCTTGATGAAATGGATCTCTCATCAACAATTCATCATCAATATAAAATTAGACATTAGATATAAGCAATGCAACATGCTAAAAACATAACTCAATCAATACAAAGTCAAAATCGAAATGCCCATGACATAGGCTAATTTGAGAATTGGAGAGAACATGGGTTCATAATGCAATTTGATTTAAATTCATCTTAAAACAGTAGATAATCCATAGTTTGTCAAAAACATGCTATTGAAATCAATTTGAGAAACAACCCATGGCTAGATTGGAAATTGGGAATTTTGGTCTTTGAATCATATTTGAAAATCCTTGATTGAATCCTTAGATGAATGTATAATTAAGTATGAAGGATCACCATACCTTATTTATTGAAGACCTATGAGAAATTTGAGACGAAACTATGAAAACCCAGCCCATAGCTTGAACTTGAGTTTTCCCTCCAATGGAGGTTTGAGAGAATTTCAAGATGAAGAGTGATTTAGGATTTTTTATTTTCTTATTGGGTGTTGGGGTTTTGGATTGGAAAGGTGTTAAATAAATCATAAAATCAGTTTATAACCGCCCCGTTAAGTTACCAAAATACACCCATGCTTACTCAGACTTTTAGATATGTCAAAATTGACTTAAAAATAACGCAACCAGATCCGGGAATGGGCTTCACGTCGCGGGGCAACCAACCAATTCTGCCCCAAATAATTTTTGGGACACTGAGTTGCGTGATAGGCGCGCGTCGCACATGGCAAGTCCAAATCTTGGCTTGCTCACTGCCTTGGGCAGCCTCTAGTCCAATGTTTGGGTCCTCCTTGGGGAACCTTTGGGTGGTTGATGTACCGTGGTTTCACGGTATTTCTGATACTTTTTCCTTAAGTTTAGTGTGTGTCGAGAGCCTTTTTGTGTTGATTTTGATATAAGTTTATCTTTGTTTACAGAAAATCTGTCTAAGGAAGAACGCGGGAGTTTTTGAGAAAGAATTGCAGAAGAGACCACCTACGGAGCCTATGACGGTCCGTCGCGGATGTGACGGTCCGTAGGTGGCATCGTAGTGAAGGAAGAAGTTGCTGAAGGGAATTTGGGGAAGTCTGACCAAGTGTGGGATTACGGAAGTTCGTGACGGACCGTCACAGATACGACGATCCATCCTGCATGTTCGTCATAATTATCAGAGAGTAATCCCAGTACCCAAAATTCCAGAGTTCAAGTGTATTGGAACGAAGACCCTCGACGGGCCATCATGCTTGCGACGGTCCGTCATACCTGTCCGTCGGGGGGGAATGAAGAAAGCAACATGAGAAGATGTGAAGTATGGGACGACGGAGGCTATGACGGTCCGTCGTGTCCATGACGGTCCGTCACGTGGTCCGTCGACCCAGACGCGTTTGGACAGATTTTTAGTAAATAGAATCCTTATTTGATTAGGTTTTTATTTTTCTTATAAATAGTTGGAAAAACCTCGTTTTTGAGGTTAGACTTTCTGGATAATTTTTAGTTTATAGTTCTTCGATTATATTAGTAAACTCTTGATTTTGGAAATTAAGATATTTTCCGGGAATTGATTGTTGTGGATTTCGGTGATTAATCAAGTTGAATTCTGGGAAATTATTCGTTTTCATAAAAGTAAGTGCATGAACTTTTTCATTAACGATATGAATTGTGTAATTACGAACATGGGTAACTAAACCTCATAGCTAGGGTTGTGGGAACCATGGGTGAATAACAAGGTAGAAATCTAACTTCAATAACAATTTCTAGAGTGGTGTCTTGCATGTATTGATAATTCTTTCGTTTAGAATTCTTTTTAACGGTGGCCAACGTTAGAACTCGCCTTAATGCTACTTGCCGGACCAAGGAGGTAGATAATAGGAAATAGAATTATCAACATAGATTTAGTGTATACTATCTAATAGACTAGTATTGGTTGGTACGAGTTAATAGCTTAGTCAAATACCGAATACGATGTTTAATGTGAGGTAAAGATAAGGGTTAGTAGAGCAACACACGTAGCTGGACCAAGGTGCGGAGTGAAATTCTCTAGATGCCGGACCAAGGATTTAGAGATACATAACTTATCACTTTACATGCAAGATATCAGGATAGAGATGTTATAGTTATATTTACCAAGTTAGGAACCTGTGGGGAACACTAAAGCCCTAGTTAATTTTACAATTTGATTAAAACTCCGAAAGTTAAATTTGTTAGTTGTTCGATCTTATTTAGTTAATCATTCTCATTAATTTAGAAATAAAACCCCCCTTTTTTGTCTTTTAGTTGTTTTTTTTTTGGAAAACAGTTGGCTAAATAATAGTAATAATACAATAAAGTTAAGTCTGAACTATTTTCCTTGTGGGATCGATCCCAACCTCATTAGTTGGGTTCTTTACTTGATACGACCGCTTTACTTCTTATTTGAGAAGTAAGTTTGAGCGTATCAAATTTTGGCGCCGCTGCCGGGGAGACGTACCCGGACGTTCTGAACATTAACATGTATATTAAGGTACTAAGGTCAACTACACTGACTTTGCACTCAAAATAACACATGAAAACACGGCCAACATACAAGGACACACTAGCACGTCTAAAAGGCTAACTTTCGAACATCTTGGACGTTCTTGAATGTTTGACTTCCAAACTTTTTGAAACATAACATACTGTCTACAAACATAATTATAACCTATATAAGGACATCATGAGCCCATGATACACACATAAGAAACACTTAAGTCCCCTTTGGTTACTAGTCGTCGAACGTCTTGGTCGTCCCTTGACGTTTTACTTCCAAATCACCTCAAATTAAGTATACATACTATAAAACACTTAATGAACATATTTTAAACCATTTTAGACACATGTGAGGTTCTATGCACGTTAATTCATTTTTGGGATATTACACTAATGCCCCGACGACATTTATGGATCTCATGAATAGGGTGTTTTGAAGTAACCTAGATTCATTTGTCATTGTCTTCATTGACGACATCTTTGTATATTAGATAAATGAGGGTGAACAAATTGACTATTTGAGGGTGGTGTTACAAGTGGTTAAGGAAAACCACCTATTTTCCAAGTATAGCAAATGTGAGTTTTGGTTGAGGACGGTGGTGTTTCTTAGTCATATCATCTCTAGTGAGGGAGTTGAGGTTGATACAAGGAATACCGAGGCGTTGAAAAATTTTCCTAGGCCATTGACTCCAATCAACATTAGGAGTTGCTTGGGTCTAGCGGGCTATTATAGGAGGTTCATGGATGGTTATGCGTCCATTGCATCTCCCTTTACTACTTTGACCTTGAATCGTATGAAATTAGAGTTTTCGGAAGCATGTGAAAGAAGCTTCCAAATATTGAAAGATAGGATTACTTCCGCTCCGGTGTTGACTTTATCAGAGGGTACCAAGGTCTTTGTTATATATTGTGATGCATCCCGAGTGGGCTTGGGTGTGTGCTGATGCAACATGGGAAAGTAGTAGCATGTTCCTCTACTCAACTTAAGGTGCATGAGAAGAATTATCCAACTCGTGATCTTGAGTAAGCGGCCGTGTTATTTGCCTTTATAATATGGAGGCATTACTTGTGTGGGATCCATGTTGATGTGTATACCGACCACAAGAGTCTTCAATATGTGTTTACTTAAAAGGAATTGAATCTCCAACAAAGAAGGTGGTTGGAATTGTTGAAAGATTATGACATGAGTGTTCTATACAACACCGGCAAGGCCAATGTGGTTGCGAATTCTTTATGTCCGATGACCATGGTTAATGTGTCTCATGTAGTAGAAGACAAGAAAGACCTAGTGAAAGATGTTCATTGATTGGATTGTTTGGGTGTTAGATTGGAAGATTCTCCGAATGGTGGTTTTATGGTCAATCATAACTCCGAATCATCTTTGGTGGTTGAGGTGAAGTCAAAAAACATTTTGATCAACCAATGATGGAGTTGAAGGAGTCGGGTCGGTTATTGGTAAGCTTAATGAGTCATTCTCCTTAGGGGGGATTGTGTCTTGATGTATCAAGGAAGGTTGTGTGTTCCCAATGTAGATGGCTTGAGAAACCGGATTATTGAGGAAGCTCATGGGTCTCGTTACTCCATTCATATAGGTTCTACAAAGATGTACCATGACCTTTGAGAAGTGTTTTGGTGGGAAGGCTTAAAGAAGGACATAGCAGATTTTGTTGCAAAGTGTCCAAATTGCCAACAAGTGAAAGCCGAACACCAAAAGACGGGTTGGTTTTCTCCAAGAAATAGAAGTTCCTACTTGGAAGTGGGAAGACATTAATATGGATTTTGTTGTAGGGTTTCCTCAGACACAAAAGCAATATGACTCCATATTGGTGGTTGTGGATAGGTTGACCAAATACTCTAATTTTATTCCCGTCAAGTCTACTTACTCGGCGGAGGATTATGCAAGGATCTTCATTGATGAGATTGCGTGTCGCCATGGTATTCATTTATCCATCATATCGGATAGGGGTGAACAATTCACATATAGGTTTTGGAGGTCAATCAAAATAGTGTTGGGTACCAAGGTGAAGTTAAGCATCGCTTTTCATTGTCAAACGGTTGGTGAAGCGGATCATACTATTCAAACCCTTGAGGATATTCTTAGAGCTTGTATAATTGAAAGCATTTGCCTTTGGTTGAATTTTCTTACAATAATAGTTACCATTCATCTATATCTATGGCTCCGTATGTAGCCTTGTCTGGTAGGAGATTTAGATCCCCAATTGGAAGGTTTGAAGTGGGTGAGTCTTCTCTTTTTGGTCCGGAGTTGATTTATAAGACTTTGGAAAAGGTTAATATTATAAGGAATCGCTTGAAAAAATCCTATAGCCAGTAAAAGTCTTATGTCGACCATAGGAGAAGAGAATTAGAGTTTGAAGAAGTTGATAAAGTGTATCTAAAAATTTTGCCTACGAAAGGAGTGGTGAGATTTGGCAAGAAAGGGAAGTTGAGTCCTCGTTATTTGGGTCTCTATAAAATCTTGCAAAAGATTAGTAATATGAGTTGAGTTTACCCAGTGAATTAACTTCAGTTCATCCGGTGTTCCATGTTTCCATGCTTAAGAAGTGTATCAGTGATCCTGAGTCCATTCTTCCTATTGAAGGTCTAGGTGTTCAAGAAAACCTCTCCTATAAGGAGTTTCCAGTTGAAATCCTTCATAGACAAGTACAGAAGTTAAGGAACAAAGTGGTGGTTTCCGTAAAGGTGTTATGGAAGAATCATCTAGTTGAGGGTGCAACATTGGAGGGCGAGACTGACATGAAGTCCCGTTACCCTCATCTATTTTATAACTAATGTTAATAGTTCCTACTTGTAGTGAAAATAATGATTTTATGTTTTGCATTTTGGTATATTGTGTATTCATTAATTGTATTGAGCATTTTGATATGTGTTGAAGAAAGCTTTGGTATAATGAATAAGAATGTAATGAATATTGGACTCTTATGAGTTGAAAATGATGTTTTGAGTTGCATTGTGAAAAAGGTTATGTGGTTATAAAGATTTTGATTGTGACTCATGTTTTAATATGTTGTTGTTTTGGGTTGCTAGTCTTGAGTCTATTCCTTCCTTTTAAAAGAATTTTAGTGTCATTCGGGGACGAATGTTCCTAAGGGGGGATAATGTAATACTCCAAAAGTGTAAAGCCTAATCTAGAGCTTAACATGAGAGTATTAGAGTATGAACGTTGTTTTTATGTCAATTATAATGTATATAAGTCATTTAGGATGTTTTCGAATCAAAAAGTCAAGGAAAGTCCATGATGTCCCCAAACTAGTTCAAGAGGTGGTAGTGTGTCTTAGCCTATTTGACTATGTTTTAGGACTCGGAAAATGATGAAATTTGGTGGTAAGGTGTATAACACGTATTAGAGTTAGTTTATATTAGAAACATCCGGGTACAACTCCCCAAAGACCAACCAAGGGACCTTGAGGAGGACTCCTTCAATTTGGTTAAAAGCTGCCAAAAGGAAATGTCCATCGATGAATTGCGGGCGACGAGCCGCTGGTGAACCGATGGGGCATCGATTACACCATCGCTGAGGAATTAGAAAAATTTTTGAAGGGGTCGTTTTGCAAAATCTCTGACCAAAACTATGGACGTGCAGCACAGAGGTCCCACTGTCCGATGGCTGACCTATGGCCCGTCAGTCGGGGTCTCGTAGGTTAGGATCCTATGTTGATGCCTTGTTATATTTAATTTATTTAATTAGTAGTTTATTTAGGAGGTTAAATAGGGTTTAGGGGGTGGTTAATTAAGTTAGTTAAGTCCTTATATAAACTACCCTAAGCCAAAAACCTCACTTAACTCTAATAATTTCTCAAACAGTCAATTGCTCTACCTTCTCTCTTCTTTCTCTCTCCCAAAAAAACTCCATATAAGACAAAGAAAAGAAGGGTTATAGGGCTTCAAAGGATCAATATTTATCCATCAAACTTCATCAATTAGTAAGTTATGGGATTACTTTCACCTTTGGGATCTCTTTCCCCAAAGGGTTCCTCCAAATTGATTTCAAAAGTATGAAATTCAAGTGGGCTTACTTCCAATACGAAATTTATCTTGTGAATTGCTATGTTTATGATTAATTTTGCTTATTATGAGTAGATTAACATTTATAATGATTACATTATACTACTTCTTGATAAATTGACCTAGTTTGTGGAAGATGATCTTGTCCCCTTAACCCTAGGTTGTGATCTCGAATTGAATTTTGTAGTATTGATACAATTTGCTTGGTTATTGTGTGCATTACTATCCTATGTTGTTATTATGACAATTATGAGTAGATTGTCATGTATTTTAATCCAAGTAAGATAGTTATTTATTAATTGTGAACCAGATCATGAATTTGACCTAATTCTCTAATCCTAGGCTATGAACTAGTGATGAATTGTAGTGTAGTGATTCAATTGACTTTATTATTATGTCGGTTACTATTTTGTGATGATATTACACTCATTATTGGGTTTAATTGAATGGTTGATGGTAAGACCTTGTTGATGGCTTATGAAGGAGATAGGGGTAAATCTTGTAATCTCAATTCTTTACTTCAATTATGATTACTTGTGATTAAGTGATGATGTTGTATTGAAGTATACCTTATGTTAAGATTGATTGGGTTGGTATGATGTTGAATTGGAATGTGTTGAACTATGGTTTGTGAGTTTTTAGCTAAGATGTAAATGTTTTAAGGATAGTGATAAATGTGTCTTATCATGATATGATTATGTAAATGTGCTAACGTCACATGTATGAATTGTAATGAAAGGACAATACCCATGCAATTATTATTGAGATATGATGATGAATATATAATGGATAGACCCTATGACCTACATTAAGCTATGATGATTAATAAAGGCATTAAAGACATTCAAAAGGGACTCTAGATTAGCACCAAGTGAACTAGAGTGAGGAGTGTCCCTTCCACATAGGGAAGGTAGGATCACTAATGTACTCATGAGATTGGATACAATAATGCATGTGGCATAAAGAGGGTCCCAACGGTATGTCGTAGTTCTTGAACTATGTTGCCCCTATAGGAATACTATCAAGTGGATCAACATATAAGCTATGTTCATGTTTAGGTTCTGTCTTGGAAAGTAGTCCGCCTTCTTTCGGTGTAGGGTTCCATGACAACAGATTCCTCATTAGCTCATGGGTTCTATGTCGGTTAAGGCAAGATGTTACCAAAAGGTAAAATTAAGTAATGGAATGAAGTCTTAATAGGATGACCTAAGGGGTTTAGCTTAGTCTAGGTAGGGGTATGGGACTCCACCTATACATTGTCCTAGTTAACCTTGAGGGAAGTCTTAGAAGGATGTTCTTATGTATGGATTTGCTTATAAATGTAAATTATATGTAGATGATGATCTTACATGTTCATGACAATATATATGATATTGGTTTCACTTATGAACATGTGGTTTGGTCTCTATTGCTAAAGTTTGATGATGATTATTCTATATGGCATAGTATGTGAAGTTGGACATTGGTTATGGTTGTTGTTGGGTTTACTCAATTGAGTAAGGTAATGCGGCTTTGCTTAGTCATTGCACTAGTGGACTTAATGAGGGTTCATGAGTAATGGTCTTGATTTGATAATGATGTTATGAAATCTTATCCATGATTGTTGATGTTATAAATTGATGATAGAGTTGTCTTAATTATGTGCTCAATTGTGTTGAGATGCATGCTGACTTGGCTAGACTTAGTATTTTTGGTCTTGTTCTGTACATGGTATTGACTTAATGAATATGTATTATTGACTTGTATTGGTTCTTGAATCTGCATAAGTCTTTTCAAGTGTAATTAGCATACTTTAATGTAATGTCCCTTATTAGGATGATTTTTATGTTGTTTATGCATATAGTCCTATACTTAGTACAAGTTATGTGCTAACCCCATTTTCTCCGTTTTCCCCAACATTTTTCGGTTCCGATCGTTGAAGGGATAGTGACGACATTTTAAGAAGACTTGGATGCTCATTCTCCATGTTTTATAGGTCCTCACCACTTTGAGGACAACTCCTAGCATTGGATATTTATTAGTCTTAAAGGCAATATGTTCATTTCCTTTGATTTGAGTACTAAAAATTTTATAGCCTATATGTGGCTTTATTTGTATGGTTCTATGGGCTATGCCCAATTGTTATACTCTTGTTTAGCTGGTTATGAGATGAGACGTCCGGTTTTAAGATTATGTTATATCTTATATATATATATATGTGTGTGTGTGTGTGTGTGCAATAAAAGTAGAAGACTATGTAATCTTCTTATACGAAGGGTCTATGTATACTCGATATGAATATATTATGTGTATGCAAGAGGTCTATGTATACCTCATGATAGATAAAAGAAAATTGTCATATTTTCTACATTTTAACCTATGAATGTAATGATGTGAGCTAAGAGGCTAGTCTTAGTTATCTTAGAGGATGACGACACCGATTACGTCTAGGGGTGCTCCACGGATGTGACAATTACTCACTTGGTAGTGTTTCTAAAGCGAAAGGATTGTTCTCACTTATGAGCATTTATGAGCTATTATGATAAGTTGTTTACATGAGAGTCTAGTAAAGGCTAATGTAAACTAATGTGATGAATAACGGGAATTACTAAAGGGACTAGATGCTTAGCAGCAAAAGGGCATGTAAATAAGACTGCGGTCTCACGTTTAGTAAGTTTTGCTCCCCACATGGGTTTCCTCACATTTAGCAAGTACGGATTCCCAAGATATGTGTTGCCTAATTAGATGGAAGCCCCCATATTAAGCAAGTTAGGGTTTGTAGTATTAATCTTCTTGACCCTTTACTATGTGCCAACATAGCTTAGTGGATCCACCTAAATTGCTATGTACGAAAGGTTACACCTTAGGCAAGTTTTAACCCTCTTTTTTTGGTGTGCGAATAGAACACCGCACATGTTCTAATGTCGGTTATTTTAACCACTTTCCCTAATGTAGAAGTAAATGAATAAAGGAAATGTATGGAATCTCATTAGCACTTTTGTTGAGGGGTTTCTACATAGTTTGAGGGGGGGTATGTGACTTCTCTTACACATTTCACTTGGTGGATCCTAAGAGACGGTTCTAGTAGTGTTCTTTTGTGATTTTGTTGATTATGACTCTTGTATGTTAAGCTATGTATGATATTTATGAATATAACAACTCATGATGAAAAATGAGATTATGAATGTATATATGAAGTATGTTACTTAATGGGATACATAACATTCGATAGGGTTATGGGATTCTATTATTTGTATTGCAAAAGTATTGCTTGGGTTGCCTACTTGTTGGGATGATATTATGTTGTGTTGGATTATGATGCTTAACTTTTGTGCATATTGGGTTTACTTGATAAAAATCATGTTTTGACTAACATGTCCTTGTATGAATGTTTCAATGGTTTTTTTGCATCTAGAAATACATAGTACGTGTGTTGTACTACGCATATTTTCTTCCCTTTTTCCCAAACAATTTAGGTTTGGGACATTGAGGATTTAAGGTTATTTCTCAAGGATACATAGAATTGCTTCTCCAAGTTTGTGAGTCCTCAAGTCTGAAGACAAGACCCTTATGTTCTAGATTTTAGTTCTTTGCTTATGTTGGAAGACATTGTTGAATTTCCTATTTCTGGACTCCTTATTGATGTAAGGGCTAAATCCGAGATTTCTATACTTCTATGTTTAGATGGTATGTTGTGACAATGTTAGATTGTATTTTCATATATGAAGCAAAGTTGAACTTCAAAGGTAAAAGTTTTAAATTTTTCCGCATTTTTATTCTATGATAAATGCTATGACTAATGCTAATGTCTTGTCTAGGACCTCTTTGAGGACAAAGATAGAGGTTACGACCAAGGGGTGCTCTTCGGTCGTTACAAACTTGGTATCAGAGTATAAGGTTGACAATAATATTGGATGTATGACACAAAAGGCCACGCCCAGTATAATCTTATTCATGGGTGTGAAATGCGCCAAACTTACTTATGAGAGGCTATGAGATGCATAGGATCTTTAACTCTTTTGTTTTTCCTTTGTAGTGCCTAAATATGTTAACTCTATCTAGTCCTTCCTTCTAATCCTTTTTTAAAGCTTATAGTAAATGAACACAAGAAGGACTAATGCTAACAGGGTCGATCAGGAGAATGTGAATTAGGCGGTTTCCCCCCAAGCTCCTAAAAAACCCCAAGTTCCTATTGAAGAAGGGGTTATACCTAATATTGAGATAAGCACTATTCATAGTTTAACTCAAGTGTTGGAAACTCAAGTGTCTAAGGACAATCTAACACTACCACTTCTATGATTAGAGATTTCAAAAGGATGAACCTGCTACTTTGTTTTGTTACAAAGCTGAGGAGGACCCACAAGTGCTCATTTATGAAGTGTTCAAGGTGCAAGATGCTATGGGTGTGTCTTCTAAATAAAAGGCGTAACTAGCCGCCTATCAACTAAAATATGTGGCTCATGTTTTATATGAACAATGGAAGGAGGAGAGGCCTGTTAGAGAAGATCCAGTTAGTTGGGCATCATTCAAGACGTCTTTCTTTGATAAGTTCTTCCCTAGGAATTAAGGTAATAAAATAAAAGAATTTATCAATCTTCGTCAAGATTGTATGAAGGAATTTTGGTCTTAAAACATGTTTCAAGCCTTAGATAGTCATGTCAGGTTCTAGATTATGTCTTGGACTTTCGGAGTGTTATAACATCATATACTAGAACATCACTTCGATTATATAGAAAAATAACATAAGTACATAGTTAGACTCTAAGTCTCTTTGTCATATTAGACTCAACATCATTAGAGAATATTAGGGACACTACCCTTTAACATAAAATAGTAACTAAGCTATTACATGAGTTGAATAAAACATTACATAAGAAATCCTTGAATCTTAAGGAACCATTTCCTTGAGCTTGGAAAACACATTTCAAGCCCTTCACCTTAGAGACATTATTTAAGCATCCATAACCTACTAATTATGTAAAAAGGTGAAGAAGAATGGTGTTAGTATAAGAATGCACTAAGTATGACAACCATGCACTAACATGCATTTAAAGGGGACATTTTACTTTGAAACCATGCATCATGCTTTTCGGGAAAACATCATAAAACTTTGATACAATAAACATCATTCACATACTTCATTGAGGCATATACAATGGTCATAACATCACATAAACCATATATTGCATTTAAATCACATTTAGCATCCCTTTAAATTAACTAATTTTCTTTTACAGTAAGCACATTCTTCATTCACAATAAGCTCCTTTTACTTTAACTCCTTAACTTCCCAAGTAACCCTCTACTGATACTTGGTGCAATGTTTGAATAAGGTCCCATTCAACTACCCACACTCAAGCATAACCTTAAGGCCACAAGGTTAACATACATACAACATACATTAACCCAACACATATATTCATAGAAGTATACCATATCCTAAGACACATACTTCTCATTTGACCCAACATACTTTATTAACCACATAGAAGAACTCATTACAAGACCACATACAAGTCAAGACTTCCAATAACATTATAGTAAGACAATAGTCAACATTAACATACTTTAACTTCACTTCTGATAAAACATCATAGAACTCTACTCATAATCCCAATCTAAGCTTACTAGTGAAATGTACATGTGAAGTCTCATAACCTCACACATACTAAATAAACCTATAAAGATACTACAAGCATCATATACTTAACATATAATCAAGACAAATATAGACCACTTCATAATGGTCAAGTAAGTACTCATCAAATAGTCAACAACACCAACATTATGCATCTAGAGTAAGACTTCATCATATAGACACTACGCGACTCATGCAATGCATATTATAATTCAAGTAAGTCAATGTAATAATATCATGCATATAAAACATATACATATTCATATACATATAGGAAACCTTCCTAGAACTCCCTTTAAGAGCTAATTGTCCAATGCATAGGTAAAATCCCATACCCTCACCTACACTAAGAAAACTCTCTTAGGTTATCCTTGTTAGGGTGCATTACTTTTCTTCCATTGTCCATCTTACTTTACGTAAATCTAAGCCATAATCGACAGTAAGACCATGTAAGCCAAACACGAACTTGGTTTCATGGAACCCCACACCAAAAGGATGTGTTCTACAAGGTAGAACATTAACATCATGCTAGCATCTAGGTGGATCCACTTGATAGGTCCTATAGGGGAAACATAGTTATGGATCTAGGAGATATATAATGAAGCCCTCTGTATGCCAATTGGCATTGTGACTTCCATCTCATGAGAAAAATAAGGTGAATCTCCCTAAAAGGTAAGTGAACACCTCATATGGAACCATTGGTGAACAAGCCTTCCTCATTAGGAAGGGGCACCTCCCTCTCATTTGTTAAGTTCACTCGGTGCTAAGCTAAGTTCCATATTTTGAAAGTTTTTATTAAATTTACCTCATAAAAATGGCTTTAGGAGAATTAACCCCTCATATACTTAACTCATAGGTTATATATGATAATGTCATTTTATCAACCTAATTTATGTGAGAAAACCTTTCACATGGACATAGCATATTCAAGCACAATCTAGTTTAGAGTACATTTCAAGAGACTCTCTATTTACTATATTTTAATACATGCTTCATTATATGCATTCATGTGTGTGTATGTGTACTTACATGAGAATACCTTTCACATAAACATATTTAGACACTGCATGCTCATTCTTCATCATATCATCATAGTATATACTTTCATGTTCATAACTTAGTCACGCATTAATATTCATGTTCATATAGAATCAACCTAGGACTATCATTTCAAGGTACACATGTGCAATGTATAGGAAAAGTCCCATAAAATTGCCTACACTAGTACACTTATCAAGTCATCCTATTGAAGATAAATTTCATGCTTCATTGATAGATATTTTACATGCATAGTAGTAGACATTAGTTATATGAGAATTAATATTTCATTAGACAACATCAACATATACTACTTGTAAGTATGCATTAAGTGTGAGTGTGTGTACATTGGTTAACATATTCACATAATATCTATCAAAATCACATTGAGGCAGCCACCCTCTTAAGACCATAATGCACATTCAAGCATAGACAACACATCACATACTAGTATAGGAGGCAAGACAACTTCAATACTTGCATTAGAGACTCCTAACATTGGGTAATATCACACATTCATATCGGGTACATAGGTAGGGTAATTTACCATTATTATTTAATCAATTGCAGCACCTATACCTAAACATAACATAGTCATCCACATGCTTATAACATTAACAATACAACCTAGATCATAACTACAATGGAAGACTAGCCCTAATACTTCACATTGGGTGATCATCATCACCACACCTTCATCATACAATTTCCTTAAAGGCCATGGTCACATCACATATACATTAGCAATAAGGTAAACACCGCCACCATAAGTGGACAATACCACACAATGCCTTTCAAGGAAAATTAAACTAGCAATTATATAGAGAAGTAGAGCAAGTAGGCAATCTTACCAATTCACCAAGCTTTGATCATCATTGATCAATACTCATAGTTCATCAACAATTCATATATAGGGCAGTAGATAAAAGTACCAAGACATAATCGAAATCATGACTCAACCATCATAGAGTAAAGATTATATCATGTATACTACATCATCAATCTTTAGAAAGTGGAAGAATATAGGTCAAACTCACCAAATCGCGCAACCTTGATTCGCATTGATCAAGTACCCAAAAAATTAAACATCAATTTACATAGAAGACAGTATCTACAATCAATTTATCATAATTGAATCACACTACAATCATCCTAACATCAAGATCACAATAACCACAATATACGCTAAATTGAGACATTGGGAGGATCATGGGTTTATCACGAAATTGGATTTAAAATCACATTCAAAACTGTAGCTAATCATAAATTCATCATCATCATGCTTTTGAAATTAATTTTAAAAATAACCCATTCCAAGATTGGAAGGTATAGAGTTTGATCATGAATTCTCATTGAAAAGATTTGAAGGAGCTATTTAGATGAGAGATTATCTAAAGATAAAGGATCACCATACCTGATTACATGAAGAAGCCACTAAAACGTGATGAAATATCCATGGAATTCCAATCTACAGTCTTACCTTGAGCTTCATCTCCAATGGAGGTTTCAAGAGAGGTTTCTTTTGAGAGGGAAGAGTGAAATTAGAAAAATGAAGTCTAATAGGGGTTTTGATATTTTTAACTAAATTAAAATACCCAAAAATACATAAATAACTCTCTAGGTTCAGGTTAGGACGTGGGGTAAATTTCCCATTCAACCCTTTAATGAAACAGTGTGCAGGCAGTGAAGTTGAAGGCTACATCGATGCCCACTACCTATGCCTCATAGACCCATTGACAGGCCATGCAGGCAACCGTCGTTTGGTTCAGAGGCTCAACATTGGGGGCTTTAGATTCCAGGATAAGTATGAGACTATGTCTCCAATCGATGGGGCCTCAACATTGCTACGGAGCGTCGATCCTGGGCGTAGAAAAACACTGCCAAGGTACTGTCTAGATAGCCTTTGGGTGGTTCTTGGGGAGTCGCGTTGGGACGTTTTCAATGTAAATATGATCATATACATGTTAGGAACCTTGAATATCAATTTGAACCAAAAAGAACACGTAAAACATACCAAGGAACACCAAGACACACATGCAAGTCTCAAGGCTAACTGTCGAATGTCATCGGACGTTCTTAGAAGTTTGACCTCCAAATCACTTCAAATCAAGTATTCATACTGTAAAAATCTTATTTAACATACAAGGGGTTAGTCTCCTATGACCTATATTAAACTATGATGATTAAGAATGACATAAAGACATTTCAAAAAGGGAATTTAGCTTAACACAAAGCCAACTAGTTATGAGAGGTGAGAGGTGTCCCTTCGCAATGCGGGAAGGTAGGTTAACAATAGTTCCATGAGATGAAGACTCTAATGCAATTGTGCATAAAGAGGGTTTCAAGTATATCTCTTAGTTCCTTAACTATGTCGCCTCAATAGGAATACTAGCTAGTGGATGCACCTAGAATGCGATGTTCATTTTTTTGCTTTACCTTGGCAAGTAGAGCACCTTCTTTCGATGTAGGTTTTCATGACACCGGATTCCATGTTTTGCTCACATGGTCTTTTGTCGGTTAAGGCAATTTTTCCTGAAAGTAAAATTAAAGTAATAAAGTAAACACTAACGATGGTGACTTAAGGGATTCTATTTAGTGTAGATAGGGGTATGGGACTCTACTTATACATGGCATAAGTTGAAGTTGAGGGAAGTCCTAGGAGGTTGTTCTTATGCTTTTATAATATGAATGAAATGTATATGATGACTTTACATGTTGATGATCCTATATGATGTTAGTTTCATTAATGAACATGCTATTGGTCTAAGTTGATATACATTATTATGAATATGCATGATGAGAAGATATATAAAATGTAGATATTGCTTATGATCCTTTACTTGGTTTACTTGATTATGTCAGTTATGTAAGCATTGCACTTGTAGGCTTGGGAAGGGGTTGCGAGTAACATACTTTTATGTTTTTATGTTATGAACCCTTGTACATGAATTGTTGTTGTGACATTATGTTGGAGTTGGTATGCTTAAATGATATTATATGATGCTATTCATGGTGATATGACCTTATGTTAGTGTTGGCCTTGTGTTGAGTATGAACTTGTATTAAGTGATATTATGATTCAATGACTTGTATATGCTCTTATATGTACATAAAAGCTTACGAAATTGACTTAGCATTGTTTCAAAAAAAATATATTTTTAAGCATGATTTCTATGGTTTTACTTGCATACGTTTCCATACATAGTACATCTGATTGTACTAACCCATATTCTTTCCCTTTCCTAGAGAATGTAGGTTCGGGACATTTAAGTATAGGAGGACACTTTGATAGAAGACTTGGACATATTCCCCAAGTTATTGGTAGGTCTTCCATTGTCGGGGATGTTACCATTCACTATCCTAGCTATATTGTTGTTATGTTTAAAAACCACTATTTCATTCCTTTATCTTTGAGACTATTGTTGTAAACCTGTATGTTGCTCTTGTATTGAAGTATGGGATATTCCCAAATGTTGTAATACTTTTTCGATGGCTTAATGTGAGACAATGTTATTAGACTATTTCCTATGTATTGATTATGTCATCTAAAAAAGAAGCCTATATAAGCTTCAATAAGCGAGGAGTCTATGTAAACTCCATATATGATATGTGAGAGGTCTATGTATACCTCACTATGTAAAAAGTTTTTTATTTTTGGCATTTTTGACCTATGATATGTTATGAAGAATGCTAAGTTTAATTCCTCTCCGAGGACGAAGAAGACAGTTACGTCTAGGGGGTGCTCCCCCGTCGTGACAGTTATTACTTCATGAATTACCTTATATTTATGTATTGGTTATGCATTATTGGGTTATTTAAGTACGAATTCCCATGAAGGAAAAAAAAGGTATGACTGTTGGGTCTTCCTTGAACTCAATTATGAAAGATGAATTGCTTAGATAGTAATGATGCTATGTCTAATGTGATATTGTGGTCTTGACGAAAAAGTCCACTCATCCTATACCCTATACACTTGATGTATCAATGAGTTATGTATGTATGTTATGATATAGTTGTTATATGATTGAAAGGTAGTTCTCATGATTACAATGAGTTGTTAGAGTGAAATGTTTACTCACTTGCTCACTTCAAAAAAATAGGCGAATTTGCAGAAGTTTATTTGTGCAGGTTTTAAAAAATTGCACTATAAAATCATTTTGTAGCGTTTATTTTAAACCCTGTGAAATAATTTATGTTGACACGGTTTTATTTTTCAGGCTTGTGACAACCTCCCCAAATTGCACCAATTTGTGAGGTTTTGTGAACGCCGCAATTTATTATAATTTGCAGCAATTTTATTGTGGAGGTTTGTGATAACCTCTGCAAATTACATTAAATAGTGAAGCTTTGTACATGACACAATTCATTATAATTTGTTACACTTGTAAAAAATAGGAAATAAATCAAAAGATTTGAAATATAAAAAAACTTTAGAAAACAATGTAAACATGAAAAGTAGAAATACTACTGATTATATGTACTACATGTTTAATTATCATGACAAGAGAAAATTATGTTTTAAATTGAATTGCAGTATCAAAGTACAATAATTTAGATATTTAGGTTCTTCTTTCAAGAGAATGAGATGAAACGGTTGATCCTATAATATATAATTGATTGGTTAAAATAAAAAAAATTATTGCCGTCTTATATACTAAAGTAAAAGGTAATTTCTATGATGATAATTATATGATAACAAGAACTAGGTCGGTAAAGTTAAAAAAACTTCAATGAGATAAATATTTCAAAGAAGTGGATATTGGAGGTGCAGTCGTACAAGATTTGGTAAGATTAAAAAATAACAACCTTCACCATAAGGTACTACTAGCACATTTTGACTTTAAAATGATAAATCATTTGAGATGATTTAGGTATCATTTATTTTTAATAAGGTTAAGATGTCAAAATCTGAAAATAATTAAGTTTCGCATTTAAATTTTAATAGTTGACTTTATATACATGATTTAAATATTAGGATGTTCTATTAAGACTCAATTACTATATAGTCAAGATTATTTTTACATATGAATGTATAAATTTGTCTTTTTCTAAAAATCAATGAATATAAATTTATTAAAATGTGAAATTCACAATACTATATCAACAAAATAGTATGATGTTATAAGAATATATGTTGTTGTTGTGATCAAAGAAAATATGAAATCAAAATAATAAACTTAATTCACTTTTATTAAATTACTATATTACCTTTTTTACATTTGTTTGGTGTGAAATAAGTTGTTAAAGTTTTAAACTATAGGTGATCAAACATAGTTACTAATTTTTTCAATTTGTCATGAATTAAGATTTATGTTTTTATGTAGCTTGAATATTTTAAATATAGTCTATCTTATAAATGGTAGAAGTGAAGTTTCATAATGACTACAGGGTGTTGGTTGGATGGTAAGCACCCCTCACTTCAAACTCAAAGGTTGCGAGTTCGAGTAACAAAAGGAGCAAAAGGAGAAGTAGTTGGGTTGCGAGTTAGAGTCACCAAGGGAGAAAAAGGGGTCAGAGCTCCAAAGGACCTAGGGTAATAAAAGTATAAAAAATGATAAAACCCCTTTCAAAAGAATTAAATAAGATATTGAGACTATATAGTGGGACCCTTGTAGAGTGTAGTTATAAAATGTAACACTCCAAAAAGTCAAGACCTAATCTAGAGCCTAAAATGAATATCTAAAGGTTTAAATATTGTTTTAAGACCTAAAATAATGTATGTAAGTCATCCGAGAAGTTTTAGAGCCAAGATATCAAAGAACGTCCATGACGTCCGGAAACTAGCTTAATTGAACTAGTTGACGTCACTATGTTTGGGGATGGTTTCGGAACGTCAAATGAAGTCTAAATCATGTAAAAAGACTTTGGTTATGTCGAATTTATTATAGAGAGTCTCAACGTCCAAAAATGACACCCCAAAGACCCCCGAAGGGTCATGGAGGAGGACCCCAACATGGGTGGGCAGGCTACCAAAGCAGCCTGCGAAAGTCAAGAATAGGAGGGATTCGGTGCGACGTGCAGCTAACACGGACCTCACTGCCTTATATTATTTTTGAGAAATAAAATGCATGATTTTCCTGCGATGCGGAGCCACATCCCAGATCCCGTAAAATTGTATTTTTGACATTTTGACTTCACTAAGAGATTATTTTAAGTAAGGGGTGTTTTGGGTAATTTAGGGGGTGAATATATATTGACATAGGATCAGTTTTAAGCAATTTTAAATCACTCCAAACCCAAATACCAAAACAAAACCCAAAAGCTCTCACCTCTCTCTACTTTCTCTCTCCCCAATTCTTCCATTAAAGAAGGAACAAAGCTTGAAGAAGAAGGTCAATTTCTATAAGTTTTCACTTCAATTTCGTGGATTATTATTCATTAAGGTATGGGTTCTTCACTCTCGGTATTCCTTTCCCCAAGAGGTCCTTTCAAAGTTGATTTTCAAATTACCCAATTTCATGGGGTTTTCCAATTCTAATGGGTTTTCTTTTGAACTTCAAATTGATGATAAATTGTGATTTCCTATGACTAATTGAGTATATATAATTGATTAATTGATGTTAATTGATGCAATTTCATGTTGATCATGTTTGCTTCCCCAATTTCCCAAATCTTGGATCTTGATCATGAATTGATGGGAATTGAAGAATCATTTGATTATTAGACTTGTTTTATCTATTCTAATTCATGTATGGATTGACTAGGGTAATGTATTGTTGGGATTGAATCTAATTCTTGATGATTTCATGATGAAACCTAATTCCCCTAACCCTATGTTATGAATTGATGTTAATTGGGATAGTGATGATGCAATTGACCTTGTTCTTGTATTAATTACTGTTGGTTGATGTTACTACACCTATTATTGGATGTGATTGGTTGGTTGATGGTAAGAGAATGATGATAGGATTTTGAAGGATATTTGGTAAGTCTTCATGATTATAACATTTACTTCAAGTATGATGGCTTGTGATTGGTGATGTAGTTCATTTCAACTATACATTGTGAATAACCTACATATGTGTTGGTATGATGTTGAATTGAAATGTCTTGACTATGTGAATGTGAGATTATGCTTAAGATTAAATGATATAAGGTTCGTGCTGACTTACCTATGTGCCTTATTATGAAATGATGATGATGATATGTTAATCTCACATGTGAGGGTTGCCATGAAAGGATATTCTCATGCAATACCTATTGAGATAAATAATTATGATTATACAAAGGATAGACTCTATGACCTAAATAAATTGATGATTAATAAAGAAAGAATTTCAAAAGGGACTTAGCTTAGCACCGAGTGAACTTGACAAGGGGAGGTGTTGACTTCCTATAGAGGGAGATTCACCTTATAGTTCCACATGAGGGTTTGACTCCCCTATGAGGGACACTCACCCAATGGATTCCCATGAGAGGAGGCTCCAATTGCCAAATGGCATGTAGAGAGATCATACCTATCTTTTAGTTCTTGAACTATGTTTCCACCATAGGAATACTAGCTAATGGATCTACCTAGAAAGCTACGTTTATGTTTGGCTCTACTTTGGTTGGTAGAACACCTTACATCGGTGTAAGGTTTTACAATACCGTATTCCACACTTAGCTCTTGTGGTCTATGTCGGTTAAGGCAAATGTTCCCGAAAGTAAAAATGAAGTAATGATGTGAACTCTAGATAGGGTGAATTGAGAGGTTAGATTAGTCTAGGTAGGGGTATGGGACTCTACCTACGCATTTCACTAGTTGACTTGGAGGGAAGTCCTAGAAGGATGTTCTTATGATATGATGATCTTATAAACTAAATGTTAATGCATATGTTGACTTTACATGTTAATGATCCTATATGATGTTAGTTTCATTTATGAACATGCTATTGGTCTATATTGCTAAATATGATGATGGTTATTATTGATTTTATGTTATGTTAAGTTTGGCACTATTTGTGATCCTTTGTTTCGTTTACGTGATTGAGTAAGGTTATGGGGCTCTGCTTAGTCATTGCACTTGTAGGATAAATGGTGGGTTATTAGTAAGGGATTTGCTTATTTTATGATGTTATAAATTCTTGTATATGTTGACTTGACTATTACTTGTTGATGTTTGTCTTGTTTTGTAGATGGGTTTGACTTATGGATTATGTATTATTGGCTTATATGGGTTATTGATTGTGCATAAGGCTTTTCAAAGTACTTTAGCATGGTTTTTGATCAAATGTCCTCTTTAGCATAATTTTACTTGTTTTATGTGCACATACCCATATTTAGTATAAGTTTGTACTAACCCATGTTTTATGTTTACTACAAATGTAGGATCCGGCCGTTGATATTAGAGAAGGCTTTGAAGACTACTTGGATTCTTATCTTCCAAGTCCGGTAGGTCCTCAATTTCTGAGTACGATGACATTATCTACCTATTGGATGTCGTTTAGTCTTAAAGACACTTTGTTCATTCTCTTTCATTTGGTACTATAATTGTAAAGCCTATATATGGCTATAATTGTTGATGTAAGGGCTATGCCCAAATTGTGATACTCTTATCTAGATGGTTTAATATGAGACAATGTTATAGACTTCTTATGAGACTATATTATACTATGTATGTGAAATAAAAGTAGAAGACTAAGTAATCTTCTTATATGAAGGGTCTATGTATACTCGATAAATATATATCATGTGTAAGCGAGAGGTCTAAGTAAACCTCAAAGTAGAAGAAATCAAAAAAGTTTTAAATTTTCCGCATTTTTAACCTATGAATGTAATGATGTAAGCCAACTGTCTAGTCTTAGTCCTCTTCGAGGACGCCGACGCCGGTTACGTCTAGGGGGTGCTCCCCAGATATGACAAAACTTGGTATCAGAGCATGAGCTTGAATATCTCTAGGATTGATGTCTCATTGAACCATGTCTACGTAGATTCTTATTTATAATTGTGAAGCACGCCACACTTATGAAAAAGAGACTATGTGATGCTTAGGAAACTCTCATCTTCTCGTAATCCTATGTCGTGCCTCTAGAGTCTACTTTATATGTGCTTTCAACTAAACCTTGTATGATGGTTATAAGTATGAATACCCGAAGAGAAGCCACTAGAAGGTCCAAGGAACGCATTGCTAATGCGGGAGAACAAGACAACCAAGTGCTTCCACTTGAAGAAGTTATTATGGAAGATCAAGTTTCGGTTGCTCCTCCTCCCATGGCGGATGAGGATATAAGGGCAGCTTTTCTCCAAATGACCCAATCCATTACATCCCTAGCACAAGCCGTCACTACTCAAGCTTAAGCTATGACGGCCCAAGCTAATCGGGAGGTGGTACCCCGAGTAAACAAAAAAGTTAGCACCATGGCCTCCCATTTGAGGGAATTCACTAGGATAAATCCTCCTTCTTTCTATGGGTCCAAAGTTTAGGAAGACCCCCAAGAGTTTATTGATTAAATCTACACGATTCTCTATGCCATGGGTTTGACTACTAGTGAGAAGGCCGAGTTAGCCACTTACCATCTCAAAGATGTGGCCCAAACTTGGTACGTCCAATGGAGACACAATAGGCCTCTAAGGGATGGTCCGGTGACATGGGAGATTTTCAAGAACGCTTTTCTTGACCGGTTGTTTCCTATAGAAAAGTGGGAATCCAAAGTGGAAAAATTCATCAACCTTCATCAAGGAGGTATGAGTATACTTGACTACTCTTTGAAATTCACTAAATTGTCAAGATATGCTCCTTCTTTTGTTTCCGACCCTAGAGATGAAATGAGCCTCTTTGTGACGGGAGTGTCGGATGACTTGAAAGAAGAATGTTGTTCGTCTATGCTACATCATAATATGAACATTTCTCATCTCATGGTTCATGCTCAACAAGTTGAAGAGACTGGGGTGAAGAGGAAGAGTAGAGATTCCAATTGAGCGAGGTCTTTCGATGGTGGTTCTTCAAAGGGTAGGCATGATATCCAAGACAAGCCTAAGTTCAAGAAGAGTTTCTCCAACCAAGTTACTTCTAAGTTCCCTAAGGCTTATGAGGATAAGGTGCCTAAATCTAAGTCCGAATAGGGAACGAGTGGAAACTCACCTAATGAGAAACCTACTTGTAACAAGTGTGGGAAAGGTCACTTTGTTTAATGCTTAGTTGGAACGGGCAATTGTTTTAGTTGTTGAAAAAGGGGTCACAAGGTGAGAGATTGTCCTAATTTTAAGGGGCAAGACAAGGGGAGTGAACAAGCAAGTTGCTCAAATGATGATTCTCCGAAGAAGAACCGCTTCTTTGCTCTCCGCTCTAGGGGTGAGCAAGAGACTTCTCCCGATGTGGTGATTGATATGTTGAAAGTCTTTTCTATTGATGTATATGCTTTACTTGATCCCGGTGCTACTTTGTCATTTGTTACTCCTCTAGTAGCTAAGAATTTTGATATTTTGCCCGATATATTGAATGAACCTTTTATGGTGACTACCCGGTGGGTGAGTCGGTTGTTGCTAACAGAGTATATAGAAATTGTCCTATAATGTTGCCCAATAGAGTTACTTATGTGGAGTTAGTAGAACTCAATATGGTTGATTTTGATGTTATCTTGGGAATGGATTGGTTGGATGATTGTTTCGCCTGCATAGATTTTAGAACAAGGATAGTGAAGTTTAAATTCCCATATGAACCCGTTATAGAGCGGAGGGGGAGAAACTCTATTCCTAGAGGTCGTATCATTTCTTGTTTGAAAGCTTGTAGGATGATCTCTAAGGGGTGTATCTACCATATAGTAAGAGTCCAAGATTTAGACTCCAAAATTCCTCCCATTTAGTCGGTCCCCGTAGTGAGGGAATTTCCAGAGGTCTTTCTAATGATCTTCCGGGTGTTCCTCCCGAACGGGAAATTGATTTTTGTATCAACTTGCTACCGGATACAAATCCCATTTTAATTCCTCCTTATTGGATGGCTCCGGATGAATTGAAAGAGTTGAAGGGTCAACTCAAAGACTTAGTAGACAAGGGATTTATTCGGCCTAGTATTTCTCCATGGGGTGCTACGGTATTGTTTGTGAAAAAAAAGGATGGGTCCCTTAGAATATGTATTGATTACCGTCAACTGAACAAAGTCACAATAAAGAACAAGTATCATCTGCCTTGGATTGATGATTTATTTGATCAACTCCAAGGTGCGAGTTACTTTTCCAATATTTACTTGAGATCGGGATATCACCAACTTAGGGTGAGAGGTGAAGATATTCCCAAGACGGCATTTCGGACTAGATATGGTCACTATGAGTTCATAGTAATGTCCTTTGGTCTCACTAATTCTCCGGCGGCGTTTATGTGTAACATTCCAAAAAATGTACTTGTCTAGTGAAGAGTCTATTACATTTTAAGAATACGTATTGGGGTACATAGGCATCCCAATGCCCAATATTGAGTAATATTGGGCATGTTAGATAATATTGGCTTAAGGGTGTTAGCCAAATTTTATGTATTAACAAGTGACTTAACATACACTCCAATCCAAGCTTGTTTAGGAATTGTACCTGCAACGAAGATTCTAAGCTAAATTTTTTATTTTCATTGCTTATAAACATTAGGTACGAGGCATCCAAGTGTCAAGCCTAGGTACCAGAGCACATGATCATGTAGATTAAGCAGTGCCCAAGAAAATAGTGAGGATCCTTGGGACGACAAGAAGTGAACTTTCCAAGTGCAACTACCGAGTTCATAGTTAGGAAAGCGCACAGCAACACATGTGCAAGCACATGTGCTACTGTTAGGGGACAGGAACGCGTCGGGTCAAGCCACGTGGGGCCGAGCTTCCTAACCAGTCCTAGGCTCTAACAAACATACCAACTAGCTAACTAACCTAGGACTAACTAAAATAAACTAACTAGTGTACCCGACATCCTAAGACCTAACCGGGTGACAGTAGCCGAATAACTAACTAAAGAAACATCCTAGTACCTAACCTAGGATGGTCCAAAGGGGTTAGTTATGGTCCTAGCGACTTAGGGGTACTTTAGTAATTACCCTAGGTCACTTAATTAATTAAATGACCAACTTAATTAATTAATTTAAAGTCATGGTCAAACCGAGACCCTTAGCAATTTCCAGAATTTTGCTAAGTCAAATGCTTTCCTATTTTTAGTCAATTTAGGAGGGGCGTTTTGGTAATTAGGTAATTGATTTATTTAATTAAGTTACCTAGCCTAAGTTTAATTAGTCAATATTCAGTTCCTAAGTCTTAGAATCACGTTTAACCAGTATAAACCTACGACTGAAAAACAGTGAGCAAATGTAAGAAGAACCTTAGGCAATCAAGGCAGTTCTTCAAGATTTTCGGCAAAGTACATGGTGATCTTTGTAGATTAAATTTTAAAGTAAGGTAGGTTTTTTCTCTCTTGGATTCCTTTCCCCATGAGGCTTTTCAAATGTTTTGAATTCAAGAAAACCGAAACTAGGGTTGTTCCCAATGAAATTTTTGAATGTTCATCTCCGTAGTTCTCCCTATTTACGATTCAAGTAGTATGTATAATGCAAATCTCAAGCATGTTGTTGGTATGTGGTGCTAACTGATCATTATGTGTAGGTTTCTATGATTTATAATGTCGAATGTGATAGGTAAGATCTGTATGATTAGAGTATTACTTACATGAGATAAGATATGTTGTAATTCCTAATTGTGTTCGAGAAGATGAAATTGTTATAAGTCGTTTATGAAGGTAAGTTTATTGTTGAAAGGATTGAAGGTTTCGATTACTGTGTTTGTTTACAGTACATATGTTTGAAAGTGTTTGGAATGTAATGTTTCCAAGAAGAAATAAGAATGAGAATCAAAGCTATTTAATGAATTTTCAATGCCAAATCAACTTTATAGCTTGGCCAAACTAAGCACTGAATTGTTCTTATAAGCTAATTAAATGATAAAAAGTGGCTGCTCAAAATGATGAGATTACTATAGTATATACATGAAGTTAATTGATTTGGCTAGTGATAATATCAAAGTTTGATTTATGCCAATAAATTGAACAGGAGTATTATTTCCAAAAATATGTAATAGAATTGGCCAATGACTAATTCATACCAATCTTATATGGCCAATGTATTGTAATGCCAACTACATGTTAAAGATTGACTTGACAAGATGTAACTCAATAAACTCATAACCAAGGGTATCCCAATGAATGGGACAAGTCCCAACATACACTATCTAAATGAACATTGTGAACAAAGTAGCACATTGAATAAGTCCTTACAACTTTCATAAAGAATGGTACAAGGCTACCAAATAACATTGAACAAGATAAGGTGAGCAATGAAATAACTAAAAGCTCATGAGTTATTTAATTGACCAAGAATGGGGTGTTAAAGGAAGTGAGACAAGTCTCACTTATACCTAAGCAATTACGTCAAAAAGTACTCACATAAGAGGGTGTTAGAAATCGTGAGACAAGTCTCACTCACACCAAGATGATAATGTAAGATTTAAGTTCACATTCATCAAGTAAAGAAAGAGATGATTAGTCATCCATTGAGCTAAGCATACCTCATATTAGAAGCAAGATTCCATAATGTATGGCTCAACTCTAAAAGTTGTAAAGTATAATAACTCTGAGCTAAGCAACGATAGACTAGCAATGATCTTGTGCCAGCAAATGTAAGCCTCATGAGATGAGACTACCACCAAGGTCGATAAGGGTCTCCAAGTTCTCCTAGTCTTTGAACTATGTCGCCATCATAGGTTACTAGCTAGTGGATCCACCTATGAAAGCTAGGGAGTATTCGGTTTTACTTTGGCCGGTGAATTACCTCTTTTCGGTGTGGGGAAGACACTGGATTTCATATTAGCTCACATGATCTATGTCGATTAAATGCTCAAGAAAGTATTCGATTTCACTTTAGCCAGTGAACCACCTCTTTTTTGTGTAGGGAAGACACTTGATTTCATGTTAGCTCACATGATCTATGTCAGTTAAATGCTCAAGAAAGTATTCGGTTTAACTTTAGCCGGTGAACCACCTCTTTTCGGTGTGGGGAAGACACTGATTTCATGTTAGCTCACATGATCTATGTCAGTTAATGCTCAAGATTTCAGTAAGAAAGTAAGAAAGAAAGCAAGTAACATGTTCAAAGTGAACATCAGATCAAAGAAGAAGAAATGTAAGTTCAAAGTGAACTAAGTAAGCAAAAGCATAAGAATATCAAATCATCAATGTTTGATAAGAATGAAGTTTAACAGTCATTGGTTTATGCCAATATTGGAGTATGAATATATGCCCCAGTAACTATATATTATGCAAATAATCAAAAAATGGGTATAGCCGATAAAGATTGGCTTATAAACTTCATGCCCAATTTAACAAGAATGAAAAGAATAACTTGTGAGTAGGGTAGTCAAATCATTTCCTTAGTCTTTTGGATTAGTTACTTGATTCATTGTAGATATGGGACTACAATGAATCATTGCACTCGTAAGTAAAAGATAGGATCAAAAGAGATCATTGAACTACATAACATATTGAAGAAAAGAATGAAAAATAAACTAAGGCTGGGAGAGGGAGCTCCCGGCCTAAGGGGAGCAAAATTATTAACTTTTGCTTGAGTTTTTCTAAGATTATTTTCATGATTCCAAGGTCTTATGTTCATATAGAAAATGAGTGTGTGCTTTAAATGCATGAAAATATGACATATTCATAGCGTGATTCATAAATAACGAATAAGGAAAGTGAAGTGAAGTACTTTCCGAAAATGGCATGTTGCTATAGGAAGAGCTTTCCTTGATCATGCATAGTCTTATGTGTTTATGTGCATACACCCATACTTAGTACAAGTAAGTACTAACCCATATACAATTACTATTTTTATAGGTGCAGGTCCTTTAGAAGATTGAAGATTCGTTGAAGTTGTTTGGACTAGTACCTACAGACTTTGGTAGGTCCTCTTGATTTCGAGGATGCCTACGCTTTCTAGCTTTAGTAGATTAGACATAGCTAGTGGATGTTGTCCCTAGCATTTCCTTTCAAAACATTTGTTCAAGCCTTTGTATTAAGGTCGGTTTGGCAACTATTACTATTATTATGAATTCTTTATTTCCATTGTTTAATATATTGATAGATGGTTGTTTAGTTTGAGCTGTTAGTATATCATTCTTATGCAGTTATATGAAGTCTAAGTAAACTTCAATAAAAGTTTTAAATTTTCCGCTAAATTTAACTGTATGATTGTGATGAAAGCTAAGAAGAGGCTTGTCTGCGACCAGTGAGAGGTTAACGACGCCGCTCTCATTTGGGATCTAGGATCCGGCTGTGACAAACTTGGTATCAGAGCATGATCTTAAATTACCTAGGAACTAAGTCTCAAAACAACCACGTTGCATAGTTTCTAGCTTATGGTTGTGAAGTGCACCACAAACATGACTTAGAGACTTAGTGATGTTAGAAATCTTCCCTTCTTCTACTCTTTATCGTGTCGCGTAGAGTTTTGACATTTTGTGTCATTCTAGCATCTAACTTCCTTCTTGTGTGTGCGCATAGAAAAAATGAACACAAGAAGAAACGGAGGCAGGAGAGTTGGAGAAGCAGCTGCCGGGGGAAACCAAGCTCCTCCTCAAGCCCCAGCTGCTGGAGTGCAAGTTCCTGTCAACCTAGTTGCATTGATGGATGGAAAAGTGAGAGCAGCACTGGTTTAGATGGCCCAAGCCATCACTGCTCAGGCACAGGCTATCACATCCCAGGCCACTAGAGAGGGTACTCCCATAGGAGACAACATTAGAGCTGAAAGAGTATATAGAGATTGCCCAATAATTGTTCTTGATAGAGTTACCTATGCTGACCTAATAGAATTAAACATGGTTGACTTTGATATAATTTTTGGTATGGATTGGATCTATAAATGCTATGCTACCATATTCTGTCGAAATAGGGTAGTAAGGTTTCAGTTTCCTAATGAGTTAGAGCTGGAATGGGAAGGGCGTAGTTCAAATCCAACAGGCCAAATAGTTTCCCATCTTAATGTCACGACCGGAATCTAGACCCTAGACGAGACCGGCGTCGTTGACCTCTCAGAGGTTGCAGACAAGCTTACATACGTCGTCGTTACTTCATCTAGGTTAATTTTAGCGGAAAATTTGAACTTTTGTTATTTAAACTTTATATTGGAAAACATTGATCTCGCATAATACAATCTACGTAAACTCATAAGTGTTCACAACAACCATCTAAATCAAGTTAATCAAATGAAAGATATAGTCATAAATATAGAGTTGCCAAAATGGCACCAATACAACGTCTGAAAGTAAATATGAAAGAAACGCTAGTGTAACATACTCCACTAGCTCATGCCTACGTGTACGCTAGAATAAACCAGTAAGCATCCTCGAAAGCATGAGGGCCTACCAAATCCGGATGAAAGCTCCACGTCCGGATAACTTCTGCGTCGACTCATAAGCTCTAACGTCCAGCTACACCTGCACCTAAAAGTAGATAAATGTATGGAATTAGTACACGCTTGTACTAAGTATGGGCATATGCAAGCACACAACACGGACATGCATGATTTAGAATATCTCTCTCCTAACGATATGAGTTATGGAAAGTCAAGTCAGTGGACTTGCGAAAATCGGATTAGGAGTCATGTCATAAGAGTAACATGCATCATCATATGTATCATATTGCACACAGAACATAACATATTGCATATAGCACATAACATATTGCATATAACACATATCATATTTAATTTCATTCGTTCATATGCCATGAGACCTTGGAATCATGGACTTAACATTAGGACTTCCCAAAATGAGGGCTCAACATATGGGACCTCAACTAGGGAGGCTTCTTTAACAAACACAGAGTCTGCTTCATTCATTCATACGTACTTCATTTCATTTCATTCATAGTCTAGTGTAAACACCAGCTATACCTAGGATGTAGTTTAAGACTCTCATTGGGTTCACTGTGCAATGACTAAGAATGACCTAGTGTCATTATATAAGTCTAGTTCACCTCTTGATTATCCTACCCAAACATCTTTGGTATCGTTCATTTCATTGTGGGCATTACATGAGGCTGTCCTCATTCTTTCTTTGGGAACTTTAACTTTAACCGACATATATCATGTGAACTCCATGAAATCCTGTGTCTACCCCACATCGAAAAGAGGTGGAATCAACGGCCAAAGTGAAACCAAAAACATGCTAGCGTACATAGGGTATTGAACCCTGTTAGATCCCTATGTTGGCTGCATAGGTTCAAAGACTAGGAGATATACGGAAACCCATACCCGTCTAGACGGACAGTCTCATCTCATGAGAATTACACGAACCTTTGCCTTCCCGAAAGAAGGAATTGCCACTCATAGCTAGGCTATCGGTGGTTAGTATAAAGTTCTATTACATTCATCTCATACATCATAGAAGTTGGCTTCTAGCATGAGGACATCATTGCTCATTAGATGATTTCTCATCTCATCATTAGTATTAAGTATGCATTAACTTTAATACTTTCATTAGAGTGTACATAGAGACTGGTCTCTTCATTACCTTTACACTCTCATAGGTGAGTACGTTTTGGTAACATTTACTTAGGCTCATTTGAGATTGCTCTCATGTTTCACATTAGCCTCTTATCATGTTGTCACCACATTCATTAGTCTTAGCATATTTACCCTTCATAATTACTCACCCCCTTTTTACGTGAATGTTCATTTCATCATATGCTAATGCACTTGGCCTTTTAGTGTGTTTCACACTCTTACTTAACCCTTCTTGGGTCTCATCATTCATCACATAACATCTTAGGTTCACTTACTTTATAAATGTATGCTGGACTTATGAGTCCACACACACAAGCAATGAGGCTTCATTCATAATTCATTTAAGTGATTTATATTACCCAATATTATGTTGTACAAGACTTATGCATCTTGTAAGTATGCCAAGGTCTCAATTTGATTCCTATAGGCAGCATTCATTAAATATTTAATCACGTAAGACTTATGTATCAATACGGAATTGGGTAAGAGAACCCCATTTCGAATCCCTTGAGCAACACTTAATCTTATATTAAATTTGATAATTGCATTTTTCAGATTTGGGGGATCCTAGTTCGATCCCCGTCACCCCCATATCATTTTCTTTCTTTTGCCTCTTCTCTTTCTTGTTTAAGACAAGGAGATTGTGGGATCAGTCCCCCACAAGCTCATTCTTTTTCTCTAAATTTTCTCTTAACTTTCTCACCTATCCAAGAGGTTGTGGGTTCAATCCCACTCACCTCATTTTATTTTCTCCTTTATTTTCGCCTTTATTTTTCTCCTAACTCTCTCATCTATTCAAGAGGTTGTGGGTTCAATCCCCACTCACCATATTTAATTTAATTTTCATTTTTCTCATGAATTTTTTATGTAATTTACATTTGGTGAGGTCTTGGGTTCAATTACCAATGAACTCAGAATTTTTAATTTTTTTTAAAACATAGCTCACTTTTCAAATCTTGGCCGAGACCAACATTTCCAGCAAGCTAGAAATTTGGTCTCTTTCAATTCATATTTCTCTGAAGTTTTTATGCTGATTCTTGGAGTAATTCGGGTGACATTTTTCTAGAAACATTACCCTTATATGAACATCACACTTGTAATATTTTCATACACGAAAACACAACATTTTAACACACAAATTTCAGGCAGCAACATAGTTAATTTACAGTACACACATGCTCAAAGAGTTAACTTAAAACACTTTTCCAGAATACGTCTTTCATTCCTCACACAATTTCCAAAAACACATTCAACACATAATCACAACCAGACCTAAAATTATCTACCAGAAGACATACCAACGCATGATTTGAATCTTTCAAAGGATCTAATGACAGGGGCATACAACGGGGACAACCTTAGTTTTTCAATTGCGCTTAAACTGAGCCTTAAGGGTCTCTTGGGAAAGGGACCAAGAGAGAAGAAAACCCATACCTTAATGTCGTTCTAAGTGATTCAACGTGATGCCTACTTCCTCACTAAGCCAACGTCTCACCATCAAAACCACAAGCAAAATCCGTCGAGAAATTGATTTTTACTTTTCGTTTTTAAGCTTGTTTTGCTTTTGAGTTTTTAGCTTTCATGTTCTTGATGAACTTTGTATTTTACGTTCTTTTCTTGTTCTCTTGTTCAAGGAAGATCATGAGTGAGAGAGAGATGGTGAGAAACGTGTGAGAGTGTTAACTTAGGATTAGGAGATTAGGGAGAGACTTAGAGTGTGTTTGGTATGAAGGAAAATGTTTTCCAATTTTCCCATGTTTGGTTGGGATAAAAGTTTTGGAAAATATTTTCCAAATCAACTCATTTTTCTCAAAATTAAGGAAAATGACTTCCCTTCAAAAATTAAGGAAAACATTTTCCAAAACTCTCCTCCAATTTCAAATTATATTTTTTTTTTGGAAAAACAACAATTTTGAAAAAATATTTTCAATTTTAAAATTTTATTTTTTCACCCGATCCCTGACCCCCACCGCCACCGCTCACCGGCCAGCCCCCCCCCCCCAACCCCATCCCCTCTCCAAAAAATTAATTTTGCTTTTAAAAATATTTTCAACTTTAAAATTTTATTTTAAACTCCAACGCCCCCCCCCCCCCCCCCGGCCAGCCCCCCACCGACCCCCAACAACCAAAAAAATTAATTTTTTTTTTCAAAAATACTATCAACTTCAAATTTATTTTTTCACTACTACTCCCTACCCCTCCCCCACCCACTACCCCACCACCACCCAAAAAAAAATAATTTATTTTTAAAAATATTTCCAATTTCATAAATTATTTTTTACTCTAGTAAAAATAAAAGATACTTCTCAAAAATTATTTTTCATTCATAAATCAAACAGTATAATTCATTTCTGGAAAATATTTTCTACTCACCAACCAAACATGAGAAAATAAGTATAAAATCTACTTGTTTTCTAAGAAAACATTTTCTAGGAAAACATTTTCTATGGAAAACATTTTCCTTCATACCAAACGCACCCTTAGTCAAATTAGGATTTATCTTTAATTAATAAATAAAATCTAATTTTTTTCCTTTTACTTAAATCAGCAATTAAATATTAATTAATTAAATTAATCCACTATATAAAATAAATCAAATTAAATCATTGCTCCCACCAAGGCTCGAACCCGGGTGGAGCAAGATTTCGCTCAAAGGTTTGCGGCCCTCTCTACCCAAATTTTCCCTCCACCATATTAATTAATTAATTAATAAAATATTTAGGGTAATTACAATTCTAACCTTAGCCTGGAAAAGACCATTTTAATCGGAGACCCTCCAAGCCTAAGATTACCACTTTTAAGTCCGGTAAGACTCATCCGGGTGAATCTCACTAATTCGGGTGCCCTATATGGTTGGTTCTCACCTTGCCTAGCTCAACTAACTCACCAAGTTGGTTGTCTAGGATAGTTCATAGGTTCTGAGGTCTGGTTCTACGTGCAACAAGCCGTGTGAACCCAGTCTAATCCATGCATTCTTGGTATGTTTAAGCATTACTTAGCATAGTTATTTTTGGGTTGTTACACTTAAAGCCAATAAGATGTTATCTAAGGGATATTTATACCACTTAGTCACAGTCAATGACTTAGAACATGAAGTTCCTTCCATAGACTTTGTTTCCATAGTGAATGAGTTTCAAGATGTCTTTCCGGAGGATTTACAAGGAATCCCTACTGAATGCGAAATTGACTTTGGTGTTGACTTAGATCCCAACACCAAACTAATTTCCATTCCTCCCTATAGAATGGCTCCAGGTGAACTCAAAGAGTTGAAGTTGTAGTAAAAAGATCTACTTGATAAGGGCTTCATAAAGCCGAGCATATCCCCATGGGGTGCTGTAAATATCACAAAAACTGATAACGTAAAATTAGATCAATTAATAGATAACATATCTAAAATAGAATATAAATATATTCAATATTTAAAAATACAATGAATAACGAGAATAACTAATATAAAGAAAAATTTACTAAAATAATTATAGCGAAAAGACAAGAATTGGTACATAGGCAAAATAGACTTAATAATAACATATTCGCAGGAATTTGTAAAAAATGTATAACAGCACAGAGAAAAACTATTTTTTATCTAGAAATACAAATAGAAAGTTTAGAATATAAACTTCCACACAATCTATAAATGAATAAGGAAGAACATGCGATAGATGAAAAAACATATGAAAACTATGATGGATTAAAAATAATAATAATATTTTCTAATCTAAGAAGAAGATATAAGAAAATAGGTGGAAATCTAAATTTAATGTTAGAAAAAGAAACGGTAAAACTAGAAGATAGTTTAACTGCTATGATAAGAATAATAAAAGAAAATAAAGAAATAGATAGAAAACGGAAATCGAAAAAAAAAAGCAACAAGCAAAAAGGGAAGTACAACAATTAGAAGAAGTAAAAAATAGTAAAATAATAGAGCTAGCAATATTAAATGAAATGTATGAAATTAAACAAAGAGAAAAAGAACAAAAGACAAAATTAGCAAATGAGATAATTAAATTTAAAGAAAAATTGCAATTAAAAGACGAATTAGAAAAAGAAGAAAATAGCCAAGATAATCTACCCGAAATAAGAATTGATGAAATAAACAACGATGATCTAGAACAACATTAGGAAATAAGCGAAATATATACGGAAATTTTACCAAATATAGATAATGCAAGGAATTTAGAAATAAATACAGGTAGCGTAGACATGGATAAAAAACCTAGCACATTAAGAGTAAAAAACCCCAAAAATGAAAATTCGAAATATTATAATGAAAACTATGGACACTATGATAGAGAGAAAATTATATGGGATAAAAGATTGAATAAAAAATAGACACCTAAACCAATAACTGAACAACATAATTTTTTAGATTTAGACTGTGTAGCAGATATAAATAAAATGATATAATTATGGATAGGATATATGTCAAAACAACTAATACATAACAAAATAGTAATAACAGAGACACCAGGATATATAGAAAGAACACTTATAGGAACAGTAAAATTATGGTTATAAAATTTATCAGATGAAAGTTTAAAAACCTTAAGAAGTAATAAAAAATCTAGTGGCGAATTAGCCACTACAACTATGGAAATATTATATAAATATGAAGTAGCTATAAGAAGTGAATTTAGTAGTATGACAATAGAGGTAGAAGAACAAAATAAAGAAAAAATCATAAATCGGAATCTAATGACAAAATTAGCAATATGTAATATGTGTTACATAAATGAATATACATGTGAATTTAGAGAATACTATTATAAAGGAACATATAGCACAGAAGAAAGTAAAGAAATAAGAAAATTATATTTTACAAAATTACCAGAACCTTTTAATTCAAAAGTAATAAAAAGTTGGAACGAAGCAGAATTAACAGATACCTTAGGAGCAAGAATAAATTCTTGCAACGATGGTTTATGGAATTATGTGAAAAACATAAAGAAGAAATAAAAATGGAAAAATAATTAGTAAAAAACTTGGCATGTTGCAAAAATAAAACAACACCTCAATTTTGTTGTACGGATAGGTATTATAAGAATAAAAATAATAAAAAATACAGATCAAAATATAAATATAAAAAACCGAAAAGAAGATACTATTTAAGAAACTACAAAACCAAAGACCATATAGACCAAAAAGAAAACTAACAGAATGTACTTGTTATAATTGTGGAAAATTAGGACATATAGCTAGAGACTGTAAATTACCTAAAAATCCAAAGAAAAAACAATATCAGAAATAATAATAAACGATAAAAAATATACGCAAATAGAGTACGTAGATTATGAATTAGAAAGTGAAGATAGCATATATGAAATATCAGAAAATGAAATAGATAATGATATAGAGATGGAATCAGATAATGAATTCTACAATACAACAAATGACTGAAACAGATATACAAATAATAAATAAAGAAGAACATCAAGACGAAGAATCTTTAGAACAAAAAATAATATCTGATAATAATATATTTGAACAAATAAAAGGAAAAGAATTAGATCTAAGCATAGCAAAAATATTCGAAATACCAACAATAAGAAACTGGTTTAAACGACAAAAAAAAGAATATTATGTAGTAAGTCAAAGAGAACATATCATAGATTGCAAATACACTAAAGAAAAGGCCAAAATACCAATAATAAACAAACGAATAAAAAAAAAAGAAATACAAGACATTAAGGCTAAAAATCCAATTAAATATGTACATTTATGAGGAACAGAAATATTAATAAAAACATGTTTTAGAGAAGGAATAGATACACCCATAGAAATATACTTAGCGGATGATAGAATCATACAACCCATAGAAAAAAGTATAATAAGTGCAGTAAAAGGTAACCTCATATACCAAAAATTTAAATTTATAATAAGTGCTAACTACTCAGTAGCAATAAATGACAGGAACATAGATAAATCACTAGTATTATATTGGAAAATGTCGGGAATAGAACTAGCCCCGGGAAGTAAAATATTTACAGCTAGATGTAAAAACTTATATGTTTTAACAACAAAACATAAAATAACAGCAAAAAATAAAATAGATAAAATAAAAATAGAAGATCCTTTTGAAAGGATAGTCACAGTCATAGATAAAAATGATTATAGTTATAATGAGATTGATATAGAAGAAGACTTAGAAATAGTAAAAGAAAGATTAAGCACATAAAAAAGAATAAACTGTGAAATAACACAAATATCATCAAAAATGAGTACCTCAAGAAGAATAGATAAAACTCCACAAAAATTAATGGAAGATGAAATAAAACCACATCATTATTACATAATGGGAATAATGGAACAACAAAAATATTTAATATTAATAGATAAAGGACGAGAAGAAAACTATATTACAAGAGAATTAGTAACGGAAGATGAAATAATAACTACTGGGCAATCATGCCCCGAACTGCCAAAAGCATTAATGTATACCGAAGAAACTACAGAAAAGGAAATAATCATTGGAGGAGTACCAATAGTAATAAAATTTAAAATATACCAAGGAGATGAAAATATTATTTTAGGAATAAAATGGTTAGAACAAGTAAAACCATATAATCTAGAAGACAAACAATTGATAATAACTTATAAAAATAAAAGAGTAATAATAAAAAGAACTTTGGTAGGATAAACATATGAAAATACATATACTTGCGAAGATAATAATAGAGGGATATTACAATAGATATTATACACCAATGATAGATACGGGAGCATAAGCTAATATATGTAAATACAATTGTTTACCGGAAGATAAATGGGAAAAATTTAAAACGCCGATAGTAGTAACAAGATTTAATAATGAAGGAATCATGATCACATATAAGGCAAAAAATATAAAAATACAAATATGGGATAAAATATTAACTATAGAAGAAATATATAATAACAAAAACACACTGGTGGTTCACAACACCATGTAAACAAAAAATAGGAGCGAAAAGAGTAAATAACAAAAAATGAAAAACAACATAATAGATAAAAGGAAGTGAGAAAATTACGTAAAAGTTAGAAAATATAAAAGTTGAAGACCCTAAGATAGAATTAATTATATTCTCTATAAATAAAGTAAAAATAATCCAAGATAAGTTAGAATTATTATATAGTGAAGATCCTTTACTAGGATTGGAAAAACATAAAACAAAAGTGAAAATTGAGTTAATTGATAATAATAGTATAATAACCCTAAAATCATTAGAATATAATTTTAATGATTTAACTGAATTTAAGATACATATAAATGAATTATTAGAAAAAGAATATATACAAGAAAGCAATAGTAAGCACACAAGCCCGGCATTTATAGTAAATAAACATAGTGAACAAAAAAGAGGAAAAAGCAGAATGGTTATTGATTATAGAAATTTAAATGCAAAAACTAAAACATATAATTATCCAATACCAAATAAAATTCTAAAGATAAGGCAAATACAAGGATATAATTATTTTAGCAAATTTGATTGTAAATCGGGATTTTATCACTTAAAACTAGAAGAAGAATCTAAAAAACTAACAGCATTCACTGTACCACAAGGATTTTATGAATGAAATGTATTACCATTTGGATATAAAAATGCTCGTGAGTTCGATCCCCACGCCTCGCATTTTTTCCCCATTAATTCTTCCCCTTTCGCGCGTATTGGGAGGTCGTGGGTTCGAATCCCACGTCTCCCATTTAATTTTTCTTTTCTTTTCGCGAGGGCAGTAGCTGGTCGCGAGTTCGATCCCCTAGCCCCCCTTTTATTTTTCTCTTCTTTTCTTGCGAAAACAGAAGTTGGTCGCTAGTTCGATCCCCCAGCCCCCCTTTTATTTTTCTCTTCTTTTCTTGTGAAAATAGAAGCTGGTCGCGAGTTCGATCCCCCAGCCCCCCCTTTTTTTTATTTTTCCTTTTCTCTTTCTCGCGACAACAGTAGCTAAGGGGTTCGATTCCCCTTAGCCCCTTACGTTTTTGTTTTTAATTTTTTTTCAGCTTCTTTCACAGGTGAGGTCTTGGGTTCGATTCCCATTGACCTCACTATTTAATTTATTTTAAAAACCCAGTTTTGACACTTTTGAAGGGTACAAAAATCTGGAAATTTTAGTCCTTCTCCAACCATTTTTAAGTGCATTTTTTTCATAAGTTTAGATAGCTATAAGATGGTTATTCAATTCACTATACTTCATTATAATGAACATCACATTGTACACCCATTACACACATGAAATACACAATAAATACACAACTTATACACCCCAAAACAGTGACTAAAACACTGCCCTATACACGCCTATACATCAACTTTTCCGGTCATATTTTGATGATCATTATTGTGATTTTTCGCACATAAACACGTTCGTATTTAATTTAAACACATCATTCATGCAAAAATCTAGCAGCACAACATACCCATCCTACAAATTTGTTTGGGAGCTAAGGACAAGGACATACGAAGGGGGAACAACCTTAGTTTCAAGAGTTTAAGAAACGTTCGAAAGAAAGTACTACTGGAGAAAGAATTCCATGAGAGAAACCCATACCTTTTGACGTTGTTCAAGCTTGAAGCTGCTGCCCGGAAACTCATCCCAAACCACGCCCAATTCACTTCAACGTACACCCTACTCGACGAACCTCTCTTAGCCTTGACGTTTTGATTACTTTGTCTTTTACTAAAAAATTCTTGTGAGTTCTTCACGTGTGAAGAACTCTTGATCTTTTCTTTCTGGTTTTTGTGGTGTTTTGACAGAATAATGTGAGAGAGATATTGAGAACGTGAGAGAGAGTTGAGAAACGTGAGGCAGAGAGTTATTAGGATTTAGGAGACTAACTTCAAGACTTAGTCAAAATAGGATTTAATTAACTTAAATGAAAAATCTGATTTTCCTTTTTATTAATCAGCTAATAAATATTAATTAATTAAATTAATTTATCAATCTTAAATAAAAGCAATTTAAATCATTGCTTCCACCTAGGTTCGAACCCGGGTGGAGCAAGACTCTACTCCAAGAGCTCAATTTCGGCTCTCTCTCCCAAAATTGCCCCTCCATCTTATTAAATAATTAATTAATTATATATTTAGGATAATTACGATATTATCCTTAGCCTGGTAAAAGACCATTTTACCCCTGGACCCTCAAACTTAAAATTTCTTCTTTTAAGTCCGGTAAAGACTCCTTCGATTAAATCTTAGTTTTCGAGAGCCTTACTTGGTTGGTTCCAATATTTCCAAGTCCAACTAACTCCCCAAGTCAGTTGACTTGGTCGTAGTAAGGGTTCTAAGGTCTGGTTCTACGCGTATCCATCCGTGTGAACCTTGGTTTAATCGCAAGCATTCTTGACACCCTAAGTCTTGATCCTATTCATTTTTAGGGTGTTACATTATCCCCCCCTTAGAAACATTCGTCCCCGAATGACACTACCCCTTCACATCGTAATGCCAGTCAGATCATAATAAAATCACTATGCATAGTCAATCAATAGCAACAAAATACGGTGAGATAAGGAAACATAGGCTTAAGAGTAGGAAGTCTAACCTCAAGAGCTGAAAATGTGAGGGTAGCGGGCTCTCATGTTGGCCTCAGCCTCCCACGTAGTACCCTCAACAAGATGGTTTCTCCACAATACCTTCACTGTGGCAATCTTTTTGTTCCTCAACCGCTTGACCTGTCTGTCTAAGATCTCAACAGGTACCTCCTCATAAGACAAGTCTTCACCAACCCCCAAACCTTCAACAGGTAAGATTGATGTTGGATCACCTAGGCACTTCTTCAACATAGAGACATGAAAGACTGGATGAACAGAAGCTAGTTCTGCAGGCAATGCTAACTCATAGGCCACATCACCCACACGTTGTAGGATCTCATATGGCCCAACATACCTCGGACTCAGCTTTCCTTTTCTACCAAATCTCATCACCCCTTTCACAGGCGATATTTTCAAGTAAACCTGGTCACCAACATCAAACTCTAAGGGCCTCTTTCTGTTATCAGCATATGACTTCTGCCGACTGTAAGCAGTAGTCAACCTGTCCCTAATAACTCTGACCTTCTCTAAGGCCTCATGAATGATCTCCGGACCCAAAATGGATGACTCTCCAACCTCGAACTACCCAACTGGAGATTTACACCTCTTGCCATACAGTGCCTCAAACGGTGCCATCCCAATGCTGGAGTGATAGCTATTATTATACGAGAACTCTATCAAAGGCAGATGGTCATCCCAGTTACCTCTGAAGTCAATCACACACGCTCTCAACATGTCCTCCAATGTCTGAATGGTGCGCTCCGCCTGCCCATCTGTCTGTGGATGAAAGGTAGTGCTAAGCTTTACCTTCGTACCCAAACTCTTCTGGAAAGATCTCTAGAAATGTGAAGTAAACTGAGCTCCTCTATCTGAAATAATAGACAAGGGAATCCCATGCCATCTCACAATCTCATCAATGTAGAGTCTCGCATAATCCTTGGCTCTGTAAGTAGACTTCACAGGGATAAAATGGGCAGACTTAGTCAATCTGTCCACAATAACCCATATGGAGTCATGCTGCCTCCTAGTCCTCGGAAGACCAACCATGAAGTCCATATTAATGGCCTCCCACTTCCAAGTCGAAACCTCAATAATATGAGTCAGACCACCAGGATTAAGATGCTCTGCCTTAACCTGCTGACAATTAGGACACTTGGCCACATATTCTACAATGTCCTTCTTCATGCCATCCCACCAATAAATCTGCTTAAGATCATGATACATCTTGGTGGAACCTGGATGTATGGAATATCTGGAACCATGGGCCTCTGCAACAATCCTGATCCGAAAATCATCCACATCTGGCACACACAGCCTGTCCTGATACCTAAGTATGCCATCACCTCCCAAAGCGAAAGACTCATTCATCTTCATCAGCACTGAGTCCTTCAGCTCCATCAACACAGGATCTAGATGCTGACCCTGCTTGACTTTAACTACCAAGGATGATTCAGAACTAGGATGAACTGAAACATCCCCACTAGTGGAGTCAACCAAACGCACACCCATTCTGGCCAGTCTGTGTATATCTTTCACCAGCTCCTTCTTCTCATCCTCAACGTGAGCTATACTTCCCATGCTCATCCTACTCAAAGCATCAGCTACAACATTAGCCTTACCTGGATGGTAGTGCACATTCATGTCATAATCCTTCAACAGCTCCAACCATCTCCGCTGACGTAGATTCAACTCCCTCTGTGTGAACACGTATTGGAGACTCTTATGGTCTGTGAACACATCCACATGCACTCCATACAGATAATGCCTCCACATCTTCAGTGCGAACACCACAGCTGCCAACTCTAGGTCATGAGTGGGGTAATTCTTCTCATGAACCTTGAGCTGTCTGGACGCATAGGCTATCACCTTACCAACCTGCATAAGAACACAACCCAAACCAACCCTAGATGCATCACAATAAATAGTGTAATTCTCATCACACTTAGGCAAAGTAAGCACCGGGGCTGAAGTGAGTCTGTCCTTGAGCTCCTGGAAACTCTTCTCACAAGTCTCCGTCCATTCAAACTTGGCTTTCTTCTTAGTCAAAGCTGTCAATGGGGCAGCAATTGAAGAAAAACCCTCCACAAACCTATGGTAGTAACCAGCCAATCCCAAAAAGCTACGGATGTCAGTGGGAGTAAGAGGGTTTGGCCAGTTCTTCACCGCCTCAGTCTTCCTGGGATCTACCTCCACCCCCTGATCGGACATAACATGACCTAGGAAGGTCACTGATCTCAGCCAAAATTCACATTTGCTGAATTTGGCATACAACTGATGCTGTCTAAGTACCTGCAAGGTTAGTCTCAAATGTTGTTCATGCTCTTCCTTGGTCTTAGAGTAGATGAGAATGTCATTAATGAATACTATGACGAAAGAGTCAAGGTATTCACGGAATACCCTGTTCATGAGATCCATAAATGCAGCAGGTGCATTCGTGAGACCAAATGACATGACTAGAAACTCATAGTGATCATAGCGGGTATGAAAGGCTGTCTTTGGGATATCTCCCTCCCTAACCCTAAGCTGATGATACCCTGAACGGAGATCAATTTTAGAGAAGAAACTAGACCGTTGGAACTGGTCGAACAAATCATCTATTCTGGGGAGTGGATACTTATTCTTTATAGTGACTTTGTTGAGCTGCCGATAATCGATACACATCCTAAGGGTCCCATCTTTCTTCTTTACAAACAACACTGGAGCGCCCCAAGGGGATATGCTCGGCTGAATGAAACCCTTGTCAATGAGATCTTTTAACTGCAGCTTCAACTCTTTCAGTTCAGCTGGAGCCATTCTGTAAGGAGGAATTGAGATTGGTTTAGTATCGGGTTCTAAATCGATACCAAAGTCAATCTCTCGAAGCGGAGGGACTCCAGGCAAATCATCAGGAAACACATCTAAGAACTCATTCACTACAAGCACTGAGTCTATGGAAGGAATGTCATGATCTAAATCATTAACACTCACAAGATGACATAATAACCCCTTGGACATCATTTTATTGGCCTTAAGGTTAGAAATCAAGGGATTAGGACGACTCGAATTGTACCCCTCCCAGACTAACTCTTCTTCATTAGGAAAGAGAATTCTCACCACTCTATTACGACAATCCAAGCAAGCATAACAACTGTGAAGCCAATCCATGCCAAGAATAACATCAAAATCATGCATGGGTAACACAACCAAGTTTGCACACATAGTTTTACCACTCACAACTATTGGGCAATCCTTGTATACTCTATCAGTTCTTACATTCTCTCCTAAAGGTTTACTAACCACTATAGGATCATGCAGAACTTCAGGCAATAACTCAAAAGTAAGAGCAAGCAGAGGAGTTACAAAGGAAAGGGTAGACCCTGGATCAAGTAAAGCATAAACAGAAGTTGAGAACACTTGCAGCATACCTGTGACTACATCAGCGAACTTCTCCTGCTCCTCCCTGCCCTTTAGGGCATAGAACCTGTTCCTCTTAGGAGGCTCGGTTGCTGCTGCACCCTGTGGATTAGGCCTAGGCTGAGCATTACCTCCAACCTGACCTTTGTTTTGTGGACAGTCTCTGACCATGTGTCCACTCTTACCACAACCGAAGCAGGCATTAGTGCCATGTCTGCACTCTCCACTGTGAGCTCGGCCACACTTAGCACAATTCTTCTTAGGACGCTGCATCTCTCCTCCATTGCCCTTCTTGGGCTCAGGTCTACCTCCTCTAGGTGTAGCACTCCTCTGAGGATTAGAATTCCCATAACTCTATTGCCCTTTTTTGAACTTTGGCTGCTCACGGACGCGAAAGTTGTTCCTGTGGCCTCCATGACTGGGACCTGCCTGATCTTGAGGTCTAGGCCTCCTAGCATCACGAACACCTCTCTTTCTGCGGCTGTCCTCTACCTGCTGTACATGCACCATCAACCTGGAAAGATCCATGTTATCATGGAGCATCGCAGATCGACACTCCTCCTCCAGGTCTCCATTGATTCCTGTAAGGAACCTGCTCATCTCATCCCTGCTGTTAGAAACCAGGGAAGTAACATACCTGGATGATTTCAACAAAACTCAGTATTCTCCTCATTCTTGCTATTAAATACTAGAGAAAGTAACATACCTTGATAGCTTAACAAACTTCAGGTAATACTCCCTAACTGTCATAGAGCCTTGTTTAAGGTTGATGAACTCCTCAACCTTTGCTTCCCTCATCTCTCTAGGGAAGAATCTCTCCAAAAATGCTGTTTTGAACAGCTCCCAAGTGACTGGCACTCCACCTAAGACACGGCTATCTTGCCACATCTTGCACCAAGTCTGTGCAACATCCTTGAGCTGATAGAAAGCCAGATCAGCCTTCTCAATATCAGTGGCCCCCATAGCCACCAGGATCTTATGCACCTCATACACAAACTCCTGGGGATCCTCTGCAGTCCTAGACCCTGTGAAAATAGGAGGATTCATCCTCGTGAATCCCTCAGCCTGTCAGCCATGCTACGAACCTGTGGGTTCTCCCTCTAAACATCCTGCCGGTTGACCTGGGCAGTCATAGCCTGGGCCTGCATAATAATGGCCTGTGCCATGTGGGCCAGAGTTTCCCTCACCTCAGCATCAGTCAACCCAGCTGGGTTAACTGGCACAGCCACTCCTTCAGCTGGAGCCTGGGGTGGAACTCGGTTGCCCCCAGCAGTTGCTCCTCCTCTCCTCTAACCAATAGCCCTCCTAGGGTTCATTCTCTGAAAACAACAAAAATTGATATTAGATACGCTCATAACACCAAGAAACCAGACATTCGGAAAATCACGATAAGATCAGAAGAAGGGAAATTTTCCTACGCATCATGCAGTCTCTAATTCAGGATAGTGGTGCACTTCACTACCATGACTTAGAAACTACTCAATGTGGTTGATGTGAACTTATTATTTTTGTAATTTAACCTAGTGTTCTGATACCAACTTTGTCACGACTGGAATCTATACCCCAGACGAGACCGGCGTCGTTGAACTCTCAAAGGTCGCAGATAAGCCTACTTACGTCATTCATACTTCATTTAGGTTAATTTTAGCGGAAAATTTGAAACTTTTTGTTCCTTAACATACTTGTTAAATATTCTTAACATTTCATAATTGTTCACCATCAACCATCTAACATTAAGAGATAAGCAACTGAAAGAAATGAATCAATAAGTACTAAGTGTATAATTGCCAAAATGGCACCAATACAAAGTCTGAATAAAAACAGGAAAGAAACGCTAGTGGAACATGCTCCACTAGCACAGCTCTAAAACTAAGCTAGAATGTAAAACAGTAGCATCCTCGAAAGCAGGAGGACCTACCAAACTCCAGATGAATGCTGACGTCCGGATAGCTGCAACAATGATCCTGTAGCTCTATCGCCCACCTGTACCTGCACCTAAAATAGTATAGATGTATAGGTTTAGTACACACTTGTACTAAGTATGGGTATATGCAAGCACACACCACGGACATGCATGAGAAAGAATAGCTCTTTCCTAACAACATGATTTTTGGAAGTCAAGTCAGTGGACTTGCCATATTGAGATTAGGAAAGTTAGTGAACTTTCCAAATTGGGTTAGGAAGGTCATGCCATGAGAGTAACATGCATCATTATAAATATCGTATTGCACACAACACATAACATCTTCATATAGCACATATCATAGCACATAACATGTAACACATAGCTTCTTTCATATCATTCATTCATATGCCATGAGACCTTGGAATCATGGACTTGACATTAAGACTTTCCACAATGAGGGCTCAACATATGGGACCTCAACTAGGGAGTCATCATTAGCAAACACAGAGTCTGCTTCATTCATTCATACGTACTTCATTTCATTTCATTCATAGGCCAGTGTGAACACCAGTTATACCTAGGGTGTAGTTTAAGACTTTCATCGGGTTTGCTGTGCAATGATCAAGAATAACCTAGTGTTATTACTTGAGTCTAGCTCACCTCTTGATTATCCTATCCTAACACCTTTGGTACCATTCATTTTATTATGTGTTTTTTATTCATTGGGAACTTTAACTTTAACCGACATAGATCATGTGAGCATCATGAAATCCAGTGTCTCCCCCACACCGAAAAGAGGTGGAATCACCGGACAAGGTGACCCAAAAACATGCTAGCGTACATGGGAATTTAACCCCGCCAGATCCCTATATTGGCAGTATAGGTTCGAAGACTAGGAGATATAAGGAGACCCATACCCGGCAAGCCGGACAGTTTCATCTCATGAGAGTTACATGAACCTCCGCCCTTCCCAAAAAAAGGCATCACCGCTTATAGCTCGCCTATCGGTGCTCAGTATAAAGTTCCATTACGTTCAACTCATACGTCTCGGAAGTTGACTTCTAGTATGAGGACAGTGTAGCTCATTAGATGATTTCTCATCTCATCATTAGTATTAAGTATATTAAGCTCAATACTTTCATCCGAGTGTTCATAGAGACTGGTCTGTTCATTATCTTACACTCTCCTTGGTGAGTATGTATTGGTAACATTTATTTAGGCTCATTTGAGATTGCTCTCATCATATTCATTAGCCTCATATCATGTTGTCACCACATTCTTCATTATTGGCACCTTTGCTTTTCATAGTTACTCACCTCTTACTACGTGAATGTTCATTTCATCATATGCCAATGCACTTGGCCTTTTAGTGTATCTTACACTCATATTTAACCCTTCTAGGGTTCGTCATTTCATTACATACATCTTAGGTTTACTTACTTTTGAACGTATGTTAGACTTATGTGTCTATACATACAATCCATAGGGCTTCATTCATAATTCATTAAGTGATTCTTACTTTCCTAAGATCATGTAGTACAAGACTTATGTATCTTATATATATATGCCAAGATCTTAACTTTTTTGATCTAATTAGATGGCATTATTCTTGAATATTTTACTCACGTATGACTTATGCATCACTACGGAATTTATTTTGGGCAAGGGAACCCAAATCTTGAATCACTTGGATATCATTTCTATTTTTCATTAATTTTTTTTCTAATATTCATAACACTAGACTCTAAATTAAATCTCAACATTTATATTGAAGGATAAATTTTCTATTTTAATTTCACTCTTAATTTACCAAAGGGTTGGGGGTTCGAGCCCCCACAACCTCTTTGATTCTAATTTAATTAACTTCACTGCTATAGGGAGGTTGTGGGTTCGAACCCCCACAACCCCCCTCATTTTTTGTATTAAAATTCGCTGAGGAGGCTGTGAGGTGGTGGGTTCGAACCCCCACAGCCCCTCTATTTTTATTTCAATTAAAAGGGCGAGTGACAGTGAGGTTGTGGGATCGAATCCCCACAGCCTCACTTTATTTTCCTTGTTATTTTGCCTCTACATTCGGCTCTGAGGTCGTGGGTTCGATCCCCACGCCTCGCATTTTTTTCCCGTTAATTCTTTCCTTTCGCGCGTACTGGGAGGTCATGGGTTCGAATCCCACGTCTCCCATTTAATTTTTCTTTTCTTTTCGCGAGTGCACTAGATGGTCGCGAGTTCGATCCCCCAGCCCCCTTTTATTTTTCTCTTCTTTTCTTGCGAAAACAGAAGCTGGTCGCGAGTTCGATCCCCCAGCCCCCCTTTTATTTTTCTCTTCTTTTCTTGCAAAAAACAGAAGCTGGTCGCGAGTTCGATCCCCCAGCCCCCCTTTTTTTTTATTTTTCCTTCAGCTTCTTTCACAGGTGAGGTCTTGGGTTCGATTCCCATTGACTCACTTATTTTATTTTATTTTAAAAACCCAGAATTTGACACTTTTGAAGGGTACAAAAATCTGGAAATTTTAGTCCTTCTCCAACCATTTTTAAGTGCATTTTTTTCATAAGTTTAGATAGCTATAAGATGGTTATTCAATTCACTATACTTCATTATAATGAACATCACATTGTACACCCATTACACACATAAAATACACAATAAATACACAACTTATACACCCCAAAACAGTGACTAAAACACTGCCTTATACGCGCCTATACATCAACTTTTCCGGTCATATTTTGATGATCATTATCGTGATTTTCCGCACATAAACACGTTCGTATTTAATTTAAACACATCATTCATGCAAAAATCTAGCAGCACAACATACCCATCCTACAAATTCGTTTGGGAGCTAAGGACAAGGACATACGAAGGGGGAACAACCTTAGTTTCAAGAGTTTAAGAAACGTTCGAAAGAAAGTACTCTTGGAGAAAGAATACCATGGGAGAAACCCATACCTTTTGACGTTGTTCAAGCTTGAAGCTGCTGCCCGGAAACTCCTCCCAAACCACGCCCAATTCACTTCAACGTACACCCTACTCGACGTACCTCTCTTAGCCTTGACGTTTTGATTACTTTGACTTTTACTAAAGAATTCTTGTGAGTTATTCACGTGTGAAGAACTCTTGATCTTTTCTTTCTGGTTTTTGTGGTGTTTTGACAGAATAACGTGATAGAGATATTGAGAACATGAGAGAGAGTTGAGAAACGTGAGGGAGAGAGTTATTAGGATTAGGAGACTAACTTCAAGACTTAGTCAAAATAGGATTTAATTAACTTAAATGAAAAATCTGATTTTCCTTTTTATTAAATCAGCTAATAAATATTAATTAATTAAATTAATTTATCAATCTTAAATAAAAGCAATTTAAATCATTGCTTCCACTCAGGTTCGAACCCGGGTGGAGCAAGACTCTACTCCAAGAGCTCAATTTCGGCTCTCTCTCCCAAAATTGCACCTCCATCTTATTAAATAATTAATTAATTATATATTTAGGGTAATTACGATATTACCCTTAGCCTGGTAAAAGATCATTTTACCCCTGAACCCTCAAAACTTAAACTTTCTTCTTTTAAGTCCAGTAAAGACTCCTTCGATTAAATCTTAGTTTTTGAGAGCCTTACTTGGTTGGTTCCAACCTTTCCAAGTCCAACTAACTCCCCAAGTCAGTTGACTTGGTCGTAGTAAGGGTTCTAAGGTCTGGTTCTACGCGTATCGATCCGTGTGAACCTTGGTTTAATCGCAAGCATTCTTGACACCCTAAGTCTTGATCCTATTCATTTTTAGGGTTGTTACATTTATATCCAAATGGTAATACATTCCATTCATAAAATCCTTGTGGTACTGTGAATGCTGTGAGTTTTTTAGATTCTTCTTCTAGCTTTAAATGGTAAAATCCTGATTTACAATCAAATTTACTAAAGTAATTATATCCTTGTATTTGTCTTATTTTTAATATTTTATTTGGTATTGGATAATTATATGTTTTAATTTTTGCATTTAAATTTCTATAATTAATAACCATCCTACTTTTTTCTCTTTTTTGTTCACTATGTTTATTTACAATAAATGCCGGGCTTGTATGCTTAGTATTACTTTCTTGTATATATCTTTTTTCTAGTAATTCATTTATATGTATCTTGAATTCAGTTAAATCATTAAAATTATATTTTAATGGTTTTTGGGTTATTATACTATTATCATCAACTAACTCAATTTTTACTTTTGTTTTATGTTTTTCCCATCCTTGCAAAGGATCTTCATTATATAATAATTCTAAATTTTCTTGGATTATTTTTACTTTATCTATAGAGAATATGATTAATTCTATTTTAGGGTCTTCTTCTTTTTTATTTTCTAATTTTTGTGTAATTGTTTCACTACCTTTTATCCATTCTGTTATTTTTCGTCTTTTGTTATTAACTCTTTTTGCTCCTATTTTTTGTTTACAGGGTGTTGTGAACCACCATTGTGTTTTTGTTATTATATGTGGATATAATTTTTCTAAAAATGGCATTCCTAATAGCATATCTTTTGTGGTTAATTCAAAATTATATATTTCTTCTATAGTTAATATCTTATCCCATATTTGTATTTTTATATTTTTCGCCTTGTATGTGATCATACTTCCTTCATTATTAAATCCTGTTACTACTATTGGTGTTTTTAATTTTTCCCATTTTTCTTCCGGTAAACAATTGTATTTACATATGTTAGTTTCTGCTCCCGTGTCTATCATTGGTGTATAATATCTATTATAATATCCTTCTATTATTATTTTTGCAAGTATATATATTTTCATATTTTTATTATATTAAAGTTCTTTTTATTATTACTCTTTTATTTTCATAATTTATTGTCAACTGCTTATCTTCTAGATTATATGGTTTAACTTGTTCTAACCATTTTATTCCTAAGGTTATATTTTCATTTCCTTGATATATTTTAAATTTTATCACTATTGGTATTCCTCCAATTATTATCTCTTTTTCCGTAGTTTCTTCAGTATTGATTGATACTTTTGGTAATTCTGGGCATGATTGTTCTGTAGTTATTATTTTATCTTTCATTAATATTAAATATTTTTGTTGTTCCATTATTCCTGTTATATAATAATGATACGGTTTTATTTCTTCTTCTATTTTTTGTGGAATTTTATCTATTCTTCTTGAGGTACTTGAAGTACTCATTTTTGATGATATTTGTGGTATTTCATAACTTGTGTTCATTCTTTTTGATGTACTTAATATTTCTTGTACTATTTTTAAATCTCCTTCCATGTCAATTTCATTATAACTATAATCATTATTATCTATAACTGTAACTATCTTTTCAAAGGGGTTTTCTATTTTTATTTTATTTATTTTATTTTTTGCTGTTATTTTATGTTTTGTTGTTAAAACATATAAATTTTTACATCTGGCTGTAAATATTTTACTTCCTGGTGCTAGTTCTATTCCTGACATTTTTCAATATAATACTAGTGATTTATCTATATTTCTGTCATTAATTGCTACCGAGTAGTTAGCACTTATTATAAATTTAAATTTTTGATATATTAAATTACCTTTTACTGCAGTTATTATACTTTTTTCTATAGGTTGTATAATTCTATCATTTGCTAAATATATTTCTATAGGTGTATCTATTCCTTCTCTAAAATTGTCACGACCCAAAAATGAGTGTGATGGCACTCGTCTTATCCCACCAAGACAAGTCAGCCCAACCCAATAATTTTGATAAAATGCGGAAATAAACTCAAAGTCTGATAGCAGTTACTAATACAAAAATAATTCAACTTAATTAAATCCCCAAAACCTGGTAGTCATGTGCACAAGCCTCTAATGTAAATACTAGAATTGAAATAAATATACGGTTCTAAAATGAAGTTGTCTTTCAAGTAAAAACAAAGTCATAACTGGAGTAGGAAAGTTCGCTGAGATGACAAACAGCTACCTCACAATCCTCCACAAGATGCCTCGGAAATGAAGAGAATGGGAGGTATCACGAAGATCCGGGCTCGTAACCTACAAAAATTTGTAGAAGCAAGGGGTGAGTACCAAACCACGCGGTACCCAACAAGCAAACCTCTAAACACAAGTTAAGTGAACAAAATACGGGTACTCCTTACACCCTATCTAAACCTCCACGCTACAGCCTAACAGTTCGCAGTTTACCAAACACACAACTCAATAACCACACTCTATCAGTTTTCACATCCTCAATAACAACTCAATATTCAACAGTCACAAGTTTCACAGATAAAAACTCACAAGATCAGCAAAACACGTGTTCAAGTTCATCAATAATAAAAATGTGTAATGCTATGAGATGCAATGTCAAATATGGTGATGCACGTTTTCCCTAGCGATACACACCCGCTGTCTCTCAGCCTGGAATCCATGGGGGACATATCTGTCCATGCATCTGTCGCGGCGCACGACACGACCCTCGATAATAGGAACCATCGCGGCATGCGATACGTCCTTCAAAATATAATATCCATCGCGGCGCGCGATACGACCCTCGAAATGGTACATCCTCTTATCACCACCATATCTCAGATACAATGCAAATGACATGCTCAAATGAAAGTGAGGAGATAACCCTTTTGATAACAAAGCACAATTTACAATAAGGAATACAACACCAACAAATAAGCAACAAGTCTCCAAACCATCCTCAACACCACACAAGGAAATACACGAATTTCATACGCTTAACAAGGGTTTAGAAATCCACTTGCCTTAGCCAATTAAATAATCACTCCGGGACTTGAGCCTTTCCTTTCCGTTGAGCTTCCGAATCGATGGGATCTATTCAAGTATATATATTCACAATAAGGTTTCGGGACTAACAACATCTACATTATTATGTGTTTAACCTTGACCATAAAATTCACCCAAATTTATAATCAAATTCGTAATTCTTGATGCCAACTAACATTTCAACTATTATATTTTCCAAGTTCCAAGTCAAAGGTTAAGTCCCTCTTTTTATTTTTTTTCAATACCAACTCTAATAATTCACATACAATATAATGCACCAACAATTAATTTTCTATCTTAGTATAACAAAACTTGAATTATAATATGCTAACAATAGTAAAGATATTTCTATAAATTTACTCTCCAATACTTACCCATCTAGTCAAAGGCTTAATTAGTAGAGGTCACTATCCTGATACATTCACAACTTTGCAAAAATACTAATGTTTACATATATTTTCCTTTCCAATCACTTCCAACAACCCAATTTAATAATATCTTATTTTTATAATGTGAACAATAAGGAAAGAAAAATAAAATTAAAAAAAAGAAAAGAAAAATAAACATTGAATCGGTAATTTTTACGAAAACAAAAGAAACAATTTGCAGACTTACTGCATCCAAATTTCCTAATGCATATATATATATATATATATATATATATATTGGATCATACCTTGTTAATCATTGCCAATGACTAGGTTATTAGTATTATATATTTTATTTTCAGCAATTAAAATATTATAAAATAATTAAAACTTTAAAGGGAGTTAATGATTACTCTTTCTCTTTCGACCTACCATATATTCCTATGCATATATATAATATAATATATAATATATAACATTGACAACAAGCAACAAATTCAAAGAAGAATCCATTCAGGATGATACATACCTGCGCACTCGTTCGATGTCGCCGCCACAGGTCAGTTTTCTTTCCGCTTCTCTTTATTTCTTTTATTTTCTAAATTACTTATGTTATTAATAGTAGCACTCCTTATTAACCTATATTAATATTTCAAACTTGACCCATTATTATTAAAAATAACTAAATCACCCCCAATTTAATTAATATAGTTAAATGACTATTCAAAATTATAAAAAAAAAACTTTTCGAGTCTGGGTCATTACATTATCCACCACTAAAAATCATGTTCGTCCTCGAACATAAGGTGAAAGGAAGTACCTGAAGCTTCAAAAAGTTGTGGATATCTAGCACGCATGTCAGACTCTGTCTCCCAAGTTGCCTCACCCACAGATCGGTGCTTCCATTGCACCTTCACTGAAGCGATCTCCTTGGTCCTAAGCTTTCGAACTTGCCTATCCAAAATAGCTATAGGCTCCTCCTCAAATGTCAAGTCTGGACCCAACTCCACAGAATCAAGTGAAAGCACATGAGCTTCATCCGGAATATACTTCCGAAGCATAGAGACATGAAAAACAGGATGAACTGTCGACAAACGAGGTGGCAAGGCCAACTTATAAGCCACCTCTCCCACTCGACTCAAAATCTCAAAAGGTCCAATGAATCTAGGGCTAAGCTTACCCTTCTTTCCGAACCTCATCACACCCTTCATGGGTGATACTCGGAGCCAAACATGATTACCCTCCATAAACACTAAGGCTCTAACTCTCTGATCTGCATAACTCTTCTGTCGACTCTGGGCTGTCAACAGTCTATACTGAATCATACGGACTTGCTCCATAGCATCTCTAAGCAAGTCTGTATCCAAAGAGTCCATATCCGCCAAATCAAACCAACCAATCGGAGATCTACACCGTCTACCATACAACGCCTCAAATGGGGCCATCTGGATACTAGAGTGATAACTGTTATTATAGGCAAACTCCGCTAAGGGTAAATGTCGATCCCATCTAGCTCCAAAATCAATCACACACGCCCGGAGCATGTCCTCCAACACCTGAATCGTCCGCTCGGACTGACCATCTGTCTGAGGGTGAAAAGCTGTACTCATATCTAACTGAGTACCAAGACCATGCTGTAATACTTTCCAAAAGTGAGAAGTAAATAATGAACCTCGATCTGATATAATAGAGATAGGAATCCCATGTAGTCGCACAATCTGACTTATCTATAACTCGGCTAACTTTTCTGTAGTATACTTCACCCGAACCGGAATGAAGTGGGCAGACTTGGTCAGCCTATCAACAACGACCCAAAGAGAGTCATAACCACCTACTGTGGTAGGCAAACCCACAACAAAGTCCATGGTAATCCGCTCCCACTTCCAAGTAGGAATAGGCATCCTCTGAGATACACCCCCGGGCCGCTGGTGCTCACACTTGACCTGCTGGCAAGTCAAACACCTCGAAACAAAGTCTGAAATATCCCTCTTCATCCCACACCACCAGTAATGCTGACTTAGATGATGATACATCTTCGCCGCTCCCGGATGGATGAAATACCGAGAACAATGGGCCTCCTCAAGAATCAATCTAATCAAATTGCCCGTCTTGGGCACACAAATCCTGCCTCCGATCTCAATACACCATCAGAATCAAGGACAGCCTCCTTAGCTTCCCCTCTCAATACTTTGTCTCGAATAAGACATAATTTTTCATCATCAAACTGGTGTGCACGGATCTGTTCGACTAAAGAAGACCGAGCCTCAATAAAAGCAATCATCCCATCAATCTTCTCTGAAACCTGCAAGCGGACAAGACTGTTAGCTAATATCTGCACATCCCTAGCCAATGGTCTCTCCTCAATACTAAGCGCTGCAAGACTCCCCATGCTAGGAGTCTTCCTACTCAGAGCATCGGCCACAACATTGGCCTTTCCTGGATGATACAGAATGGTCACATCATAGTCCTTCAGCAACTCAAGCCATCTTCGCTGCCTCAAGTTCAAATCCCTCTGACTAATGATATACTGAAGACTCCGATGATCAGTGAAGATCTCACAATGCACCCCATACAAATAATGACGCCATAACTTAAGTACAAATACCACAGCCGCCAACTCCAAATCATGAGTAGGATAGTTCTTCTCATGGGATTTCAACTGTCTAGAAGCATAAGCAATCACCTTCCCCTTCTGCATCAACACACCACCCAAACCAACTCCTGAAGCCTCACAATACACAGTATAGTCTACACCCTCCTCAGGTAGAGTTAACACAGGAGCAGAAGTCAACAAAGTCTTAAGCTTTTGAAAACTCTCCTCACACATACCACTGAAAACCCACATCCTGTCGAGTCAATCTAGTCAATGGAGCTGCAATAGTAGAGAAACTCTGAACAAATCGTCGATAATAGCCTGCCAATCCCACAAAACTCCTAATCTCAGTAGGTGAAGTAGGTCGCATCCAGCCTCTAACTGCCTCAATCTTGGCCGGATCTACTCTAATACCCTCCTTAGACACCACGTGTCCTAAGAATGCCACAGAAGTAAGCCAGAACTCACACTTTGAGAACTTGGCATACAACTTCTCTTCTCTTAACCTCCGAAGTACAATCCTCAAGTGTCGGACATGGTCCTCCTCAGTCTTAGAGTAAACCAAGATGTCATCGATGAAAACAATCACAAAAGAATCAAGGTATTGTCGAAACACCCCATTCATCAACTCCATGAATGCTGCAGGGGCATTAGTCAATCCAAAGGACATCACTAGGAACTCATAATGCCCATATCGGGTCCGAAAAGCTATCTTAGGGATATCTGATGTCCTAATCTTCAACTGATGATACCCAGACCTCAAATCAATCTTAGAGAACAATGATGCTCCCTGTAGTTGATCAAATAAGTCATCAATACGCGGAAGAGGATACTTATTCTTTACCGTTACCTTGTTCAACTGTCGGTAATCAATACACATCCTCATGGTCCCATCCTTCTTCTTCACAAACAATACAGGGGCACCCCAAGGTGACACACTAGGGCGAATAAAACCCTTACTCAATAAATCCTGCAACTGATCCTTCAACTCTTTCAACTCTGCTGGAGCCATATGGTATGGAGGGATAGAAATAGGCTTAGTGCCCGGCTCCAAATCAATAGCAAAATCAATATCCCTATCGGGAGGAACACCTGGAAGATCAGAAGGAAATACATCGACAAACTCCTGAACCACGGGAACAGAGTCCATAGGAGGTGGTTCAACACTAGTATCCCGAATAAAAGCTAAGTAAGACAAACACCCTCTCTCCACCAATCTCTGAGCACGGATAAAAGAGATGACCTTGCTAGGATAAGAACCACTAACACTTTTCCACTCTACCCTCGGAACACCAGGCATTGCTAAAGTCACAGTCTTAGCATTACAGTCAAGGACAACATGATAAGGAGAAAGCCAATCCATACCCAAGATAACATCAAAGTCTACCATCCCCAGAATGATTAAGTCTACCCAAGTGTCATACCCAGCCAAAGAAACAAGACAGGATCGATACACTCGATCCACCACTAAGGGATTACCCACGGGTGTAGAAACACGAATAGGTACAGTCATGTTATCATATATCATATCAAATTCAGCAGCAAAATACGTAGACACATAAGAGAATGTAGACCCTGGATCAAACAATACAGACGCAGGTCGATGGCATACGGGGATGATACCTGTAATAACAGCATCAGAGGTCTCCGCCTCAGGTCTCCCCGGGAAAGCATAAAAGTGGCCTCCTCGTCCACCTCCAGCCTGGGTGGTACCTCTACCCCCACTATGTTGAGCTGCAACACCACTACTAGAAACTCTATCACCTCTACCTGACTGAACTCTGCCACGACCTCTACCCTGTGGTGCTGGTGGTCTAGTTTGGAATGAAGAATTAGGTCGAAGCCCACCACGACCCCTTTGAGAAGTACACTGCCGCATCAGGTGATCGGGATCTCCACAAGTAAAATAAAATCTCTGACCTGGGAACTTTGTGTGGACCCTGAAAACCCACTATAATTGCCTCGCCCAATAGGTCGTTGCTGTGAACCGTACGAGCCCTGACCCGGGCTATAAGAACCTCTGGATGTCTGACCACCCTCAAATGTCGGCATAGATGCATGAATAGGCCCCCGCTGCTGAAAGGAACCACTCACTATCTGTGATCCCCTACCTCCAGATGAGGCACCATGAAACTGACCTGATGTACGGGACCTTTTAGGGTCCCCAAACTCCTCCCTCTCCATCAATTCCGCCTCTTTGGCGGCGCTCACAATGGACTGGAAAGAAGCCCCCTCTCTAGATGCCCGAAACACAGCTGACCTGATAGAGAAAGTCAATCCCCTCACAAATCTGCGGATCCTCTCTGTCTCATCTGGAATAATGGCCAACGCATGCCTAAACAACTGATAAAAACGCGCCTCATACTCTGTAACCGATAAACCATCCTGTCTCAGACTCTCAAATCTCAAGCGACTCTCCTCTCTCACTCTTCAAGGGATAAAACGATCATGGAATGCACTAGCAAACTGCTCCCAAGTCACTGGAGGAGATCCAACTGGCAAAACCCCCAAATAAGTCCTCCACCACTCTCTCGCTGGTCCACGAAGCTGGAGTGTAGCATATCGAACCCCATGTGACTCAGCTAATCCAACCACCTCTAGCAACTCTCGGCATGTAGTCAGAAACTCATGAGCGTCCTCGCTCTTCCCACCCTGAAACTGAGGTGGGTCCATCTTTTGAAATCTCTCATACCTACGCTGCTCATCCTCTGTCAGAACAACCACTGGTGCAACTTGATTCCCAACTGCTGGTGCAACATCATTCTGAACTACGGGATCCACTGGTAGCTGTCCCATCGCATCCTGAACAACTGGAGCTTGCTGCTGCTCTTGGGTCTGAGCCCCCTCTCTAGTACGAGAGTCATGTGGTGTGGTAGTCGCACCACCACCCTGAGAAAAGTCCTCTAGCACACTTAACACCCTCAATAGTGTATCCTGAAGCAAAGGTGTGACTACAGACTCTGGAGGAACCTGGTTCTCTCTGTCGTCAACTTGAGGCTCTGGAGAGACCTCTCTAACACGACCTCTCACTGGTGCTGCTCCACGGGCACGACCCCTGGCTAATGTCGTACCACAAGCACGACCTCTATCTAGACCTCTACCCCTACCCCTAGCTGGGGCCTCAACAACTGCCTCGGGAAGGGCCTCCCCTCTACCACCAGTAACATTACCTCTAGTCCTCGTCATCTGTCAAAAGAGTATACAATGACTCAGTACTAAAGAAGGTAACTACGCACGATAAGAAAGAATCAACAAAAAGGAAGTTTCCTACTAGTCTATTAGCCTCTCAGAGATAAGTACAGACGTCTCCGTACTGATCCTTGAGACTCTACGTAGACTCGGCTAGTATACACGTGAGACCTATGAACCTGGGGCTCTGATACCATTTTGTCACGACCCAAAAATGAGTGTGATGGCACTCGTCTTATCCCACCAAGACAAGTCAGCCCAACCCAATAATTTTGATAAAATGCGGAAATAAACTCAAAGTCTGATAGCAGCTACTAATACGAAAATAATTCAACTTAATTAAATCCCCAAAACCTGGTAGTCACGTGCACAAGCCTCTAATGTAACTACTAGAATTGAAATAAAAATACGGGTCTAAAATGAAGTTGTCTTTCAAGTAAAAACAAAGTCATAACTGGAGTAGGAAAGTTCGCTGAGATGACAAACAACTACCTCACAATCCTCCACAAGATGCCTCGGAAATGAAGAGAATGGGAGGTATCACGAAGATCCGGGCTCGCGACCTACAAAAATTTGTAGAAGCAAGGGGTGAGTACCAAACCACGCGGTACCCAACAAGCAAACCTCTAAACACAAGTTAAGTGAACAAAATACGGGTACTCCTTACACCCTATCTAAACCTCCACGCTACAACCTAACAGTTCGCAGTTTACCAAACACACAACTCAATTACCACACTCTATCAGTTTTCACTTCCTCAATAACAACTCAATATTCAACAGTCACAAGTTTCACAGATAAAAACTCACAAGATCAGCAAAACACGTGTTCAAGTTCATCAAAAATAAAAATGTGTAATGCTATGAGATGCAATGTCAAATATGGTGATGCACGTCTTCCCTAGCGATACACACCCGCTGTCTCTCAGCCTGGGACCCATGGGGACATATCTGTCCATGCATCTGTCGCGGCGCACGACACGACCCTCGATAATAGTAACCATCGCGGCGCGCGATACGTCCCTCGAAATATAATATCCATCGCGGCGTGCGATACGACCCTCGAAATGGTACATCCTCTTAACACCACCATATCTCAGATACAATGCAAATGACATGCTCAAATGAAAGTGAGGAGATAACCCTTTTGATATCAAAGCACAATTTACAATAAGGAATACAACACCAACAAATAAGCAACAAGTCTCTAAACCATCCTCAACACCACACAAGGAAATACACGAATTTCATACGCTTAACAAGGGTTTAGAAATCCACTTGCCTTAGCCAATTAAATAATCACTCCGGGACTTGAGCCTTTCCTTTCCGTTGAGCTTCCGAATCGATGGGATCTATTCAAGTATATATATTCACAATAAGGTTTCGGGACTAACAACATCTACATTATTATGTGTTTAGCCTTGACCTTAAAATTCACCCATATTTATAATCAAATTCGTAATTCTTGATGCCAACTAACATTTCAACTATTATATTTTCCAAGTTCCAAGTCAAAGGTTAAGTCCCTCTTTTTATTTTTTTTCAATACCAACTCTAATAATTCACATATAATATAATGCACCAACAATTAATTTTCTATCTTAGTATAACAAAACTTGAATTATAATATGCTAACAATAGTAAAGATATTTCTATAAATTTACTCTCAAATACTTACCCATCTAGTCAAAGGCTTAATTAGTAGAGGTCACTATCCTGATACATTCACAACTTTGCAAAAATACTAATGTTTACATATATTTTTCTTTCCAATCACTTCCAACAACCCAATTTAATAATATCTTATTTTTATAATGTGAACAATAAGGAAAGAAAAATAAAAGAAAAGAAAAGAAAAGAAAAATAAACATTGAATCGGTAATTTTTACGAAAACAAAAGAAACAATTTGCAGACTTACTGCATCCAAATTTCCTAATGCATCTATATATATATATTGGATCATACCTTGTTAATCATTGCCAATGACTAGGTTATTAGTATTATATATTTTATTTTCAGCAATTAAAATATTATAAAATAATTAAAACTTTAAAGGGAGTTAATGATTACTCTTTCTCTTTCGACCTACCATATATTCCTATGCATATATCTAATATAATATATAATATATAACATTGACAACAAGCAACAAATTCAAAGAAGAATCCATTCAGGATGATACATACCTGCGCACTCGTTCGATGTCGCCGCCATAGGTCAGTTTTCTTTCCGCTTCTCTTTATTTTCTTTTATTTTCTAAATTACTTATGTTATTAATAGTAGCACTCCTTATTAACCTATATTAATATTTTAGACTTGATCCATTGTTATTAAAAATAACTAAATCACCCCCAATTTAATTAATATAGTTAAATGACTATTCAAAATTATAAAAAAAAAAACCTTTTCTAGTCTGGGTCATTACAAAAACATATTTTTATTAATATTTCAGTTCCTCCTAAATGTACATATTTAATTGGATTTCTTGCATTAATCTCTTGTATTTCTTTATTTATTATCCCTTTATTTATTATTGGTATTTTAGCTTGTCCTTTGGTATACTTACAGTCTATGATATGTTCTCTTTGACTTACCACATATTCATCTATATAACACATATTACATATTGCTAATTTTGTCATTAAATTTCTATTTATAAATTTTTCTTTATTTTGTTCTTCTACTTCTGTTGTCATACTACTAAATTCATTTCTTATAGCTATTTCATATGGAGATAGCTACTACATCTATGGAAATATTATATAAATATGAAATAACTATAAGAAATGAATTTAGTAGTATGACAACAGAAGTAGAAGAACAAAATAAAGAAAAAGTTATAAATAGAAATTTAATGACAAAATTAGCAATATGTAATATGTGTTATATAGATGAATATACATGTGCATTTAGGGAGTATTATTATAAAGGAACATATAACATGGAAGAAAGTAAGGAAATACGAAAATTATATTTTACAAAATTACCAGAACCTTTTAGTTCAAAAATAATTAAAAGTTGGAATGAAGCAGAATTAACAGATACCTTAGGAGCTAGAATGAAATTCTTACAAAGATGGTTTACAGAACTATGCAAAAAGCATAAAGAAGACATAAAAATGGAAAAAGTATTAGTAAAAAATTTAGCATGTTGTAAAAATAAAATAGCACCTTAATTTGGCTGTACAGATAGGTATTATAAAAAGAAGTATAATAAAAATAAAAACTATAAAAAATATAGATCAACATATAAGTATAAAAAGCCAAAAAAGAAATATTATGAAAAAATTATAAAACTAAAAGACCATATAGACCTACAAGATTTAGATCTAGAAAGAATAGATATATATGATTTAGAAATAGATTCAGATTAATAGATATCAGAAATAATTATGGAAAATGAAAAATATACACAAATAGAGTATGTAGATTATGACTTAGAAAGTGAAGATAGTATATACGAAATATCAGAAAATGAAATAGATAATGATATAGAATTAGAATCAGATAATGAATTCTATAATATAAAAAATGACTGAAGCAGATATACAAATAATAAATAAAGAAGAACGTCAAGATGAAGAATCTTTAGAACAAAAAATAATATTTGATAATACTATATTTGAACAAATAAAAGGAAAAGAATTAGATTTAAGTGTAGAAAAAATATTGGAAGTACCAAAAATAAAAAATTGATTTAAAAGACAAAAAGAAGAATATTATGTGGTAAGTCAAAGAGAACATATCATAGATTGTAAGTATACCAAAGGAAAAGCTAAAATACCAATAATAAATAAAAGGATAATAAATAAAGAAATACAAGAGATTAATGCAAGAAATCCAATTCAATATGTACATTTAGGAGGAACTGAAATATTAATAAAAGCATGTTTTAGAGAAGGAATAGATACACCTATAGAAATATATTTAGCAGATGATAGAATTATACAACCTATAGAAAAAAGTATAATAAGTGCAGTAAAAGGTAATTTAATATATCAAAAATTTAAATTTATAATAAGTGCTAACTACTCAGTAGCAATTAATGACAGAAATATAGATAAATCACTAGTATTATATTGGAAAATGTCAGGAATAGAACTAGCACTAGGAAGTAAAATATTGGATGTGTTTTGAATAAATGGTTTTACAAATAACTGGTTTAGGTTTGAATTTTTTGGTTTTTCACTAACTCTTTTACTTGTACCTGCAGCTGTATTTAAGCAAACATTATGGGTTTTAAGGAGTTTTCCATCGTCTCCTTTTAGCTCTGGAATTTTACCGTCTTCCGATCGACGTAGCTCCGCATTTTTATAGTCATGCTGCTGACTTATATTAGCTTTAGACTTTAGATTATCTTCATTAGTCTATTTTTCTATCTATCTCTTCATTTTCTTTTGCTATTCTTACCATAGCAGTTAAACTATCTTCCAATTTCATCGTTTCTTTTTCTAACATTAAACTCAAATTATCACCTATTTTTTTGTTACAGACTCCTGCAAATATATTATTATTAAGTCTATTTTGTCTATGTCTTAATTCTTCTCTTTTTGCCATAATTATTTTATTAAGTTCTTGTCTATATTCGTCATTCATTGTATTTTTAAATATTTGATATATTTATATTCTATTTTAGAAATAATATCTATTAATTGATCTAATTTTACGTTATTTTTAGCAGATGATAGAATTATACAACCTATAGAAAAAAGTATAATAAGTGCAGTAAAAGGTAATTTAATATATCAAAAATTTAAATTTATAATAAGTGCTAACTACTCAGTAGCAATTAATGACAGAAATATAGATAAATCACTAGTATTATATTGGAAAATGTCAGGAATAGAACTAGCACCAGAAACTGCATGAATAATAAACAATGAATACATATTTGCATGATGAAATGATAAGAAGCTATGAAACTTTAATCTTATATATACTTAAAGATATAAAAATAGTTGACATAAAGAGAATTATATGGAAAAAAATATTTAAGTATGAATTAGAAGATATATTAAACCAACAATGGTATGAAATAGACTTACAAGAATTAGATCTAGAAAGAATAGATATATATGATTTAGAAATAGATTCAGATTAAAATTATGAATATTTAGAATATTGGATAGAAGCTATGGAAAATATAAACTTATTAAAACAGTTAATGAAAGAAAATTTATATATGTACCAAAGAACCCAAGATATGTTATATCTAGAATATATCATAAATAACATTAAAGAAATATCCAAATTGAAGCAACTATCAGAAGAGTATTACAAAAAATTGTTACTACCAGTAAGATGAATTCCGCACCCCCGAAAAATGGTAAGAAACATAATAGTAGAAAATTAAGAAAAATAAGAAGAAAATTAAATAAATTATATCCGGAATATAAACAACTCAATACTACAAAAATTAATAACGTAAAATTAGATCAATTAATAGATATTATTTCTAAAATAGAATATAAATATATTAAATATTTAAAAATACAATGAATGACGAATATAGACAATAACTTAATAAAATAATTATGGCAAAAAGAAAAGAATTAAGACATAGACAAAATAGACTTAATAATAATATATTTGCAGGAGTCTGTAACAAATCTATAATAATGCAAAGAAATAATATTTTATATCTAGAAATACAAATAGATAATCTAGAATATAAACTACAACATAAATTATAAATGAACAAGGAAGAATATGCAATAGACGAAAAAACATATGAAAACTATGAAGGATTAAAAATAAAGATAATATTTTCTAATCTAGGAAGAAGATATAAGAAAATAGGTGATAATTTGAGTTTAATGTTAGAAAAAGAAACGGTAAAATTGGAAGATAGTTTAACTGCTATGGTAAGAATAACAAAAGAAAATGAAGAGATAGATAGAAAAATAGAAATTGAAAAAATAAAACAACAAGCGAAAAAAGAAGTACAACAATTAGAAGAAGTAAAAAATACTAAAATAATAGAACTAGAAAAAGAATTGACAAAAAAATACTAAAATAATAGAACTAGAAAAAGATTTGACAATGTTAAAAGAAATGTATGAAATGAAACAAAAAGAAAAAGAACAAAAAAGAAAATTAGCAAATGAGATAAATAAATTTAAAGAAAAACTACAATTAGAAGACAAATTAGAAGAAAAAGAAGAAAATCAAGATAATCTACCTGAAATAAGAATTGATGATATCAATAATGATCTAGAAGAACAATATTCAGAGACAAGCGAAACATTTTCACGACCCAAAATGAGTCTTGAGTGGCACCCACACTTAACCTCCTAAATGGGCGAACCAACCAATTTAACCTAACTTACAAAATACAAACATAACGCGGAAACTCAAATGTTACTAAATATAATTTCCCAAAACCTAAAAGTCACCACATCAAGGACATCTAATCTCCAATACTAAGTCTAAGAATATCAATACACTAAAATAATAGAATAGAATGGTATGTGTCCAAAAGTATAAGACAACATGTCATGATCGAGAGAATCCAACACGAGCTTGAATGAATAGCTCACCCTGGGACCTGATATTGTCACGACCCAAAATCACGAATCGTGATGGCACCTATGTTCCCAACCGATAGGTAAGCCAACCCAATAAGTTTCACTAATTCAACTTAAACGTGAAAAGGTAAGTATCAGACTAATATCTAACATACTGAGTATTAAAAATAAATGCGGAAAATAGATACCACCCTAAGATTTAGTGTCATAAGTACAAGAGCTTCTACAATAGGATACAAGTCCTATGAAAATCTACACATAACAATATCCTATCAGAATACCAAAACAACCTAATAAATAGAGGTAGATTAAAGGTGTGGGCCGCAAAATATCCCAAGCAGCGCACCACAACTCCAAGTAATCCAAACTCATATTCCAGCTCCAAGAACGTGCCCGAATTTGAAATCCAATCTGCACCACAAAAGAGTGCAGCAAGTGTAGTCTGAGTACGAAACCACGTGTACCCAGTATATCTCATTGACCGACAACGAAGAAGTAGTGATGGAGTTTATATAAGAAAAATCAATTCTTTAATTATACAAGTTTATATTACACTTACCAGTCAAGTTTCATCAAATAAAGGTAATCAACCATCAAGTAACTTCCAACCACTAAATGAAACACATAATCATCAAGGATGAAGGATGTCATGAGATGCAATGCAATATGATACCATGAATGATATGCATTAGAATACCCAGTACTCTCTCAACCGTATATACATGATACTCCTCGAAAAAAACATCGAGAGTTCATGACCCATGGGGGACTCGCGAGGTCCATATACCAACACGGACGATCTCCACGTGTCTGTGCGGACGATCTCAACGCACTATCATAAAATCAAACTATTTCCGCACGGACGATCTCCACGTGCCCAAATTATAATCTTTACATCTCACCATCCCCAGCACGGACGATCTCCACGTGCCCAACTTATACTCAATCTCATGTCAATGCATGTGCACAATATTATTTCAAATAAGGGGATGATGATGCACCTCAATCAGTCAATATCAACGTAATACATAACCACATCAATTTTCACAACTATACGGGTGTAATAAAAAAACACAATCACACAAGGATTTTCAAGTCAATAATATATCAGCTAATGCCCATTTGCTTTGGCATTCTCAAATTACAATCCACATTCCTTTGTAGTAACTTTCCCTTTTATAACACCGGTACTGGTACCAATGCCCATCACACCATTGATACGAGACCCCCATCTTTCGCCCTTACCCCTTTGTTGATTTCATTTTTTAATCTTTAATTAGGAAAACGTTCCTTCAACAAGTCTAAAAGTCTTAACATACCTCGAATGTTGATCATGTGCCATAAATCCTCAAGATTTTGCCTTTTCCTTTTGTAAAGCTTCAAGACGTTCACCATCTATCACATATGCATTATTCGTAAGCAAACAAATCTATAGATATCTATAGAGTTATACCTCTATTCCGAACCCCAAAACTCATTCAACGTAATGATACCAGATTTAACATCCATGGTATATAATTAAATTCATAAATTTTGATGTCGTCTAATATATCAAGTCTCATATTCCTAAATTTTAAGCCTAGAGTTAAATCTTAATACACTAAATAACATACCCTAATAGTGTTCATATAAACTAGATTTACTAATTAATAGCGAGTGACAAGAATAGCAACAAAAACTAAGTGGAAATTAACAAAAACTCTAAACTTCCACAACTACTATACTTTAGTTTCTTTAATTTTATTTATATTATTTATTCCTCAGCCAAACTCTTACCAACACAAATTTATAAATCTAACTTAATCACATAAACACAACAAGTCAACAAAATCGTCTCATATTCCAAGAGAAAACTTACGCTACAGTGCAATGACGAGAGAGAAATCCAAAACCTTGATACCCTTTTTATTTTCCTTTTCTTTTTAAACCTAAAGTCACATAACAATTATGATTGACCAACATTAGCAATAGCCTACTGCCTCAAATTTCAGGAATCACCCAATCTAATTAAATACTCATTTCATAAAGAAAAATTTCACTTCGTTACCCCAATATAATTAAAGAACACAATAGAGATAATTCAACTCAATCTTTACCCCTTAATATCAATTCCTTTTCTCCATTTAATAATATAATAACAATACTATGCCACATTCACTGCCAAAGTAAGCAAATTTCCAAATCCTTAACACTTTAATATATATAATAGTATTTTATTTTTTTGAACTTAGCACTTAAACCTACAACACCTTGAAAAGTTTTCAACAACTCACCTGCAAATCTGATCGAGCAGCCCACGTCTTCACCAATAAGTTATGTGCCCTTATTTTCTTTCTACTTATTCAGTTTATGATTTAAAAAAAATATGAAACCCCTCTAACTTATTCTAATTATGTGGGCCAGGTGATAAAAAGAATTAAATAAGTCATGGACTTGGCCCATTGACTATTAATTATATTAATTATTTAATAAAAATTTCATTAACCAGATTATCGTAGTTTCCGAATAGTTTAAAAATTTTACTTAAAATTTTATTGGGAGAGTAAAAATAATCCTAGTGCTCAAAACGACCTAGCGTATCGTTACATCATCTACCACTAAAATAAACGTTCGTCCTCGAACGGTAAAAGAATAGAAAGCATGTGAACACTTTAAACTAATAGAAATATATGATCCACATGTCCGACTCCTACTCCCTTGTAGCCTCCTCAATTTGATGATGCTTTCATTTAACCTTTATTGAAACAATTACTTTTGACCTAAACTTTTGAATTTACCTATCCAATATAATAACTAGTTACCCCTCAAAAGTAAATTCTGATCACGTAATCATATACGCATTATCCTGATAGAACTTCTTCAACATCGAATTATGAAATTTAATTTAACCCAAATGTCAAAGTAAACTTATAGCCATTCCACCAATACGTCGATCAATCTCGATAGGAAAAATATATCTCATATTCAACTTGTTTTTTTTTTCTTTTCAAATTTCATCACACTTTTCATAAGTGTAACTTTCAATAGAACCCATTCTTTAATCCTTAACTCTAAATCACAAATTTCTTATTTTTTTTTAATCTACATAATTATTTTGCATACTCTGAACCATGATGAACCTATCATGAATTTACTTGAACTTATCCAAGGACTCTCTCGTTATGTATTGTACCCCACAACTAACATTATATAGACCAACCCAATCAATTGAAAATCGAATCACCTACTATACAAAACCTCAAAGGATATCATCTCGATGCTCAAATGATAACTATCGTGGTATGTTAACTCCACTAAAAATAAAAACTTATCCCAATGACTATCAAAATTGATCACACATGTCCTAAGGACCTGGATAGTCCATTCAAATACACCATCAATCTACAGGTGAGAAATTGTACTAAGATCCACTTAAGTATGCAACTCCTTCTACATAGACCTCCAGACATGAGATGTCAACTATGCACCTCAAAGAAATAATAAAAAAAAATGAGCATCTCATACAAGTGAACTATCTCCTGAATGTAGATGTAGGCTAACTTATCCAAACTAAAAGTAATTTAAATTGATATAAAATATGTACACTTGGTCAATCGATCCATTATAACCCATATAACATCAAATTTGCACAAGATACGTGGCAACCTTACCACAAAATTCGTAGCAATATGTTTCCACTCCAACTCTAGTATAAGCATCATTTAAGTCATACATTCATGTTTTTGGTATTCATAATTTACTTCATAACAATTCAAACACGAGATACAAATCCAATCCCTTCATACGATACTATCGATAATATTGCTACAAGTTAACATATACCTCAATTGCCTCTGGATGAATAAAAATATGAACTATCGACCTCTTTCATGATTAATCTAGTCAGCTCACATATTGGAAGAACATAAATAAATTCCTTATCCTTAAAACTTACTCACCACCAAGAATTTCTCCCTTGACTTCTTCTTGTAACACCTTATCGTAAGTCGTACACAAACTTCCATCACCAAACTATCGAACACGAATCTTCTCTAAATAAGCACTATCTCACCTCCATGTAACAAAGGTAGACTATCCATACTCACTGTATTTTACCATATGTTATCTACTTTCACATTCGCTTTGTCCAAACGATAAATAATAATTATTCCATAGTCCTTCAGAAACTTCCATATCCATTGTATTAAATTTAGATTCCTCTTATTAAATATTATACTCAAACCCCTCGCAATACACACTATAATTATAATGCCTCTACAATTTTAATGCAAACACCACCACCACCACCAAATTTAAGCTATAACTAAGACATTTCTTCTCATGAACCTTCAGTTATCTCGAAGCATAAGCTATAACTTACCTTTCTACATTAATACCCAACCAAAAGATAAATAGAAAGAAACACCACCCAAACATAGCTGCTGTTCGGAACCTTAAACAATATCTTTCTGACCTTCGAATTCGATCTCAACCGTTCAAATCAACCACCAAGATGTCGGGAACACTCAGTCCAAATTTAAGCCCGATCCAACTGTTAGTTAATTGAGAAATACGAACTGAAGTTTGCTGGTCGGAGAAAGAAAAAAAACTGCAACAAAGAAACCTTTTTCTTCTCTGTTCTCTCTTCTCTCTTGTTGAAAGCTCTCTCAAAAACCTCTCTTATGTCCTATTGTCTTTCAAGAAAATACTAATGAGTAATTGAATTATTCTCTTAAGACCCTCCTCTATTTATAAAGTTGTGCTTTTTTCTTAAAAGTCAAACCCAACTACAAATAAAGAGAATAATTCTAATCCTTTTCAAGTAGGATTAGTCCATGAGCCCTTTGGCTGGAACATGAGCAATAATCAACATTGAGCTTTAGAAAGCTCACCTCACACACATCAAACCATTGAAAAGCCACTTACTTATTGTTAATCTAGTCAATGCAGGTGTAATAAATGAGAGCACCATTGATACTAACCAACTAGGTCTAAGTACTCTAAATATCGCAACCAAAATAGGTCAGACCTAATTTCAAACTGCCTCAATTCTCTTGGCATACCTCATAGTACATTTCTTGATCACTATGCATTTCGACTATGCCACCAAATTAATCGAAACTCACACTATAATATAGCTTAACTTTCTTCAAATTTTAAAGAACCATCCTTAAATAATGCTCGTGATCCTTCTTACTATGAGAGTATACCAATATATCCTCGATGAAAATAATAAAAAAGGAATCCCAATATGATAGAAACACCCAATAAAAGTATACTTGATCCAACAAAATTTCTTACTCAACAAGTCTTGTTATCATTCCTTCAAATTCACTGGAGTATTCCAATAAGAAATAATAGAAATAGGCCAAGTGTCTAATTATAAGTCGATACTAAATTTTATATCAAACTCACATGGAATACCCTAAAAAAAACTCTTGCACCATTGGAATTTGCTCTAAAGAAGACATATCATCCGTAATATCACAAACATAAGACGAATAGGTGAAGCAACACTTGTTCCCACGCATTGAAACTTTAGAGACAAAAATATCTTTCTTAAATGGGTACTGAGACTATGCTGTCACATTAAATTACGATTAGCTAACACATTTGAGGTTATTGTCTTAGACTTATAGTCATAAATTGCATGACAGTGAAAAATTTCAATCCATATCCAAATGATGTTTAAATCTTCCGTATATAAAATAACTAAGTTTTTTCACGTGTCATATACTATTAAGTCAATATAAGATCGATGTAATCGATCTACCACTAAGAACCATCTACAGGTGTAGGAATATGTATAGACATAAGAGAAAAGTCACAAAGCATATTCAAATCCAAAATAAGGTACATACTTATGTAAAATGAAGTAGATCCACTTTCGAAATAAAATTATAGTCAATCGAGAGCATATCGAATGATACTTTGAACCACCTTGATTATTCCAATACAATTAGTTATTTACGAATATTTTTTATCACTACTATATTTATCTTGATTTATTTAGCAATTCATAACTACTATGCGTACATCTCTATTGGTGTCCTTATGTAGGTAGCGTCATACAACTATCCATTCCAAAATTCTTGACTAAAGTATTTTGCCCCCCTCTTATTTTCAATTATTATTATTACTAATTCTCAATTCAATATATGAAAAGCTCCTCGCAATATGAATTTATCACTATTTATCATTAACACTCCATTTAAATGTCTTTACTGATTGAATATTCAATTTAACTTTTTTTATAATATCTTAATGTACTAGACTTACCCACCTTGTGACTTCTATCAGATGAATATTGATGCGATCATTGTGTCATCCAACTTAAACTATTCAGTTATCTAAAGTATACATCTATTCTAAAGGATTAAAAGTAAATATGTTATACAAATCTTGTAACAAGTCTTACGCTCTCAAAAGTCATTAGAAGTGATCACATTTTTTTTTGTCCTTTACCTAACTCAACTTCTCCTCATAGAAGTACCAGAACCATTTTCCTCTTATTTGATCAATTGATCTTCATACTCTTACATTTATCTTCAAGATATGTAACATTATACTATTTCATTACTAAATTATTCACATGTGGTAAATACAAGTCAAAAACTGTCTCAATAAATTCAAATAAACTTCAAATATCCTGTCTAAATCAACCTCAAGCAAACTCTTTTTACTAAGTCCAACCTCGTTATTCATTTTTTAAAATCACAAAACTCCTTACCAGGTTATTAGAAAACCACACAAAATTCATAATATACCTCATAATATCATCCTCTACTAATGAGGTCTAATTTAAAAGTACCTCCTTACCCTTGTTGAGAGAATGAAACAAAGAAATTTGACCTTAAATCGAATCAAACACACGATAAGGAATGAAATAATAGAAGTTTCCTAAAGTCCTATAGCCTCTCGAAGATAAGTAACGGACGTCTCCGCACCGATCCGCAAGACTCTACTAGACTCAGCTCTTGTACTCGTGAAACCGATGAACCTAGGGCTCTGATACCAATTTGTCACGACCCAAAATCACGAATCGTGATGGCACCTATGTTCCCAACCGATAGGTAAGCCAACCCAATAAGTTTCACCAATTCAACTAAAACGTGAAAAGGTAAGTATCAGACTAATATCTAACATACTGAGTATTAAAAATAAATGCGGAAAATAGATACCACCCTAAGATTTAGTGTCATAAGTACAAGAGCTTCTACAATAGGATACAAGTCCTATGAAAATCTACACATAACAATATCCTATCAGAATACCAAAACAACCTAATAAATAGAGGTAGATTAAAGGTGTGGGCCGCAAAATATCCCAAGCAGCGCACCACAACTCCAAGTAATCCAAACTCATATTCCAGCTCCAAGAACGTGCCCGAATTTGAAATCTAATCTGCACCACAAAAGAGTGCAGCAAGTGTAGTCTGAGTACGAAACCACGTGTACCCAGTATATCTCATTGACCGACAACGAAGAAGTAGTGATGGAGTTTATATAAGAAAAATCAATTCTTTAATTATACAAGTTTATATTACACTTACCAGTCAAGTTTCATCAAATAAAGGTAATCAACCATCAAGTAACTTCCAACCACTAAATGAAACACATAATCATCAAGGATGAAGGATGTCATGAGATGCAATGCAATATGATACCATGAATGATATGCATTAGAATACCCAGTACTCTCTCAACCGTATATACATGATACTCCTCGAAAAAAACATCGAGAGTTCATGACCCATGGGGGACTCGCGAGGTCCATATACCAACACGGACGATCTCCACGTGTCTGTGCGGACGATCTCAACGCACTATCATAAAATCAAACTATTTCCGCACGGACGATCTCCACGTGCCCAAATTATAATCTTTACATCTCACCATCCCCAGCACGGACGATCTCCACGTGCCCAACTTATACTCAATCTCATGTCAATGCATGTGCACAATATTATTTCAAATAAGGGGATGATGATGCACCTCAATCAGTCAATATCAACGTAATACATAACCACATCAATTTTCACAACTATACGGGTGTAATAAAGAAAACACAATCACACAAGGATTTTCAAGTCAATAATATATCAGCTAATGCCCATTTGATTTGGCATTCTCAAATTACAATCCACATTCCTTCGTAGTAACTTTCCCTTTTATAACACCGGTACTGGTACCAATGCCCGTCACACCATTGATACGAGACCCCATCTTTCGCCCTTACCCCTTTGTTGATTTCATTTTTTAATCTTTAATTAGGAAAACGTCCTTCAACAAGTCTAAAAGTCTAAACATACCTCAAATGTTGATCATGTGCCATAAATCCTCAAGATTTTGCCTTTTCCTTTTGTAAAGCTTCAAGACGTTCACCATCTATCACATATGCATTATTCGTAAGCAAACAAATCTATAGATATCAATAGAGTTATACCTCTATTCCGAACCCCAAAACTCATTCAACGTAATGATACCAGAACTAACATCCATGGTATATAATTAAATTCATAAATTTTGATGTCGTCTAATATATCAAGTCTCATATTCCTAAATTTTAAGCCTAGAGTTAAATCTTAATACACTAAATAACATACCCTAATAGTGTTCATATAAACTAGACTTACTAATTAATAGCGAGTGACAAGAATAGCAACAAAAACTAAGCGGAAATTAACAAAAACTCTAAACTTCCACAACTACTATACTTTAGTTTCTTTAATTTTATTTATATTACTTATTCCTCAGCCAAACTCTTACCAACACAAATTTATAAATCTAACTTAATCACATAAACACAACAAGTCAACAAAATCGTCTCATATTCCAAGAGAAAACTTACGCTACAGTGCAATAACGAGAGAGAAATCCAAAACATTGGTACCCTTTTTATTTTCCTTTTCTTTTTAAACCTAAAGTCACATAACAATTATGATTGACCAACATTAGCAATAGCCTACTGCCTCAAATTTCAGAAAATCACCCAATCTAATTAAATATTCATTTCATAAAGAAAAATTTCACTTCGTTACCCCAATATAATTAAAGAACACAATAGAGATAATTCAACTCAATCTTGACCCCTTAATATCAATTCCCTTTCTCCATTTAATAATATAATAACAATACTATGCCACATTCACTGCCAAAGTAAGCAAATTTCCAAATCCTTAACACTTTAATATATATAATAGTATTTTATTTTTTTGAACTTAGCACTTAAACCTACAACACCTTGAAAAGTTTTCAACAACTCACCTGCAAATCTGATCGAGCAGCCCACGTCTTCGCCAATAAGTTATGTGCCCTTATTTTCCTTTTACTTATTCAGTTTATGATTTTAAAAAAAATATTAAACCCCTCTAACTTATTCTAATTATGTGGGCCAGGTGATAAAAAGAATTAAATAAGTCATGGACTTGGCCCATCGACTATTAATTATATTAATTATTTAATAAAAATTTCATTAACCAGATTATCGTAGTTTCCGAATAGTTTAAAAATTTTACATAAAATTTTATTAGGAGAGTCAAAATAATCCTAGTGCTCAAAACGACCTAGCGTGTCGTTACAGATATGCGGGAGGCTAGCTAGAGCTGAGGGAAATCTGAAGTCATCGGTACACTCGCTGCATTTCATAAAAGGAAAACAAAGAAAAACACAAGTAGGACTTACTACGGGGCAACATGTACTGAGTAGGTATTATCGGTAGACCCAAAATAGAAACTAATATACAATGAATAATAGTATGAACTCAAATATAGGACTTAACAGGTGATAAGAAACAAACAACATGAATAAGTGTCAACAACATTAAAGTGAGCACGTAATAAGTCAACAATATCACTATCATCCATGAGGACTCATGCCTCCAAACCAAACCATTTTGGTAGTTGAGTTTTTTGAGATTGAGTACCTTCCATTAATTCAACATGTTTTTCCTTTAATATTACCGTGTCGGAACGTGACACTCCGATCCAAGAATACCGTGTCGGAACGTGACACTACGATCCAAAAATACCGTGTCGGAATGTGACACTCCGATCCAAGAATACCGTGTCGGAACGTGACACTCCGATCCAAAAATACCGTGTCGGAACGTGACACTCCGATCCAATAATATCATTAATTTATCATTTAATCTCACCACTTTTCCATCCGTTAATAATATTTCATCGAGCCTTCTTTATTCAAGGCATTACTTCGATAGAGATTGTTTAAGATTATAAATTCCACGGTATCGGGATTTCAGACCAACACAAACCACACAAACAAGCCACACAACCACACAATCAAGTACATAGAAAACTTCACAATATTATTCAATGCATATCAATCACTATTAAGAGTTTACTATCAAATAGCATAAACCATAACCTACCTCCACCGAAGAACTGATGTCAGACAAGCTACTTCTCCAATGTCTTTCCTTTCCTTAATGCCTTCGAATGTTTCCAATCTATCAAGTATGCACAATTTATAAGTTAATGATTCTATAGACAGCCATGTTACTATATGTCTATCCTAGATCCAAAAATTCACTCAATTCTATAATAAATTTTCCTAATGTTCAAGCCTAAGGGTAAACCTTAATTCCTCCAATTAGCCTAACTTTAATGGTATTCGAATTAAACAATACACCTTATATTTAATTACCTATCTCAATATGTTAAAAATTGTATCATTACGAACTATTAAAACTACATATCCAATAGAATCGATGACATTCTCTTTTCTGCAATTTTATGCTATCAATACAACTTATAATTTGTAAAAACTAATTAAGTAAATCAACCCATCACTATATGGGTATTAAGATACCATATACTAATGTCCGTAACGTACGTGATTGGCTAGCAGGTTTCAACCCAATTTGTTTTATAACATCAACAATAAAACCAAGCCTATATTCGCCAATCACTGTAAGCTCCAATCTTTTTAAATAAAAATTTCCCACACTGTATATTGTAAACATTAACTTTCTATTCTTGGCCAATATAATGCCATAATTATTCCTACCATTAATTAATAATAAACTAAGAGAATTTGTCCACTTAAATTAATTCTCTATCAAATATATATATATATTTATATCCTCCAACCCCACATTCTATTGTAACAGCAACCATACAAATTATTAATTGTACCTATTTCATGTTACAAAAGCAATTACAAATTGAATGTTTGAACTTCTGTTTTGCTATTCCCTCAACTTTGCAATACAATATAATTAATAATAATAATATTAATAAAATAATAATAATATCGACATCCATGTGTATAAACAAATACATGATTAAGGCAATTAATGCTTACATGTTCGTCGCTATTCTTCTCAATTTGTTTTCATTCCACCGATGTGCACCTCTTTTTTAAATTGTGGACTAACAAGTTAAACCCTACAGACATATTTTAATATCCTAATTATTAAAGTGGAAATAATGACCCACTAGTAATTTTAATATTATTTTATTTAACCATCTACTAAATAATTTATTAAAACTACCTCATTAATTCTATAACTATAGTTATGAATAGTCCAAAATATCCATTTAGAATCTATAGGAAGTATTTTATGAACTAAAATCTCTATTACTCGAAATGACCAAATGGGTCGTTACATTAGATACCAATTTACCCATCGTTCGTCCTCAAACGATCAAAAGAAGGTAAGGGTAATAAAGTGTAGTTGTATAAACAATTCCTTCAAAATATTAGTACCAAGGTCTCATATCAAAAGTATCAAACCAACCAAATGGAGATCTACACCTCCTCCCATACAATGCATCAAATGGGGTCATCTCAATACTTGAATGATAAATATTATTGTATGTAAACTATACTAACAACAAAACTATTTTCAATAACCACCAAAGTTAATAGTATTCACATCCTCAACATGTTCTCAAGGACCTTGTCACAACCATTTGGTGGGATCTTTTCTCACATAACCATGATAAAATCTCAAATTATTGTGTATACTATAAGCTCATAACCTCTATTCGCCATCAAATATTTATGTAACACATCATAACCTTCTATGTAGTCCCATCAATAGAGTATATTAATCCAACTCTAAATTTTTAATAACCATGTAGAATTATACCTCACCTCGTGCATCATTCTTAACTCATCTATCTTAATTTAAGCAATCTAACCTCACGTAAAATTATAATTTTTTCATACCTCACTGTTTGTCACCCAAACCAAAACTCAATCTTTATAAAGTAGATGATACATTTCTAGTAAGTCTGTATCGAATCAGTGCACATCTCACAATCACATCTAAATTCATAGGCAAAAATCAATACAACCTTCCACTACACCCCAAGAATTGATACGAGAGGTCTATTTCCTTCACTTTCCTTAAATTCTACCCATAACACAAATTTCAAATACCATGAAATCTTCTATACATCATATTGTTGTTCATTTCGCTAACTCGCTTGGCAATCTTATTCTTTGATCCATAATCTATAATATTTTACCTTATACTCTAAACGAACACTTTAAAGTGAAATACTTCCTTCGATCCTTTAATAATCAACCGTGACAAAAAAAATTCAATCAAAACTATGCATTAGTCCTTCCATATGTTTAATATCTGATGTAAATAATATATTATTTACTTTTATTTTACCTCACCAATTCATACCTTTATAAAACATACCACCACAAAAGTAGATTCGAAATGAAACACTTCAATTGTAAATCGAACAATGTAATTCAATCTCCTTATCTATCAACATGACCGATACCTTGATGATTTTTATGAATTTACATATCTTAACTTATCGTTGATCGTCTCTTCATCGATCTTATCATATCCTTCACAAAAATTTTCAACCGTAGTCATTAACAAACTCAAAATCACAAGAGAACTTATCATCACACTCAAGCTGAACGTAGGTACACTCCTCTCTTAAGTCTTATTCCATAGTTTTTAACCAATCTAATAAACATGTGACACTATTACAATAACCATAGTAAAATATATGAAACTACACGTCTCTGAATCCAATTCTCAACTTCCTAAAGATATCTCTTTAGCCCTTGTAATTAGATAAAATATTCTTGTTCTCACCTTTTCTGAAGGCTACACCACATTCCACATATTTTTCATTACGAATCTAGCTCCTTTAATTCTATGTGAGAGGTGACCCAACATTCCTCAAAACTGTCCATACAACCACGTTACTCACTAAAGAGTAGAAATCACAACCTTACATACTCACAAGTACTTATTACCATACAAAAATTTATCCAACAAAAACAAAACAAAAAAATAAATAAATTTTATTTATATAGTTTCATCCCAATCACAATTCCTCACCAATCCCTTATCATCATTACGAACTCTAATCACCTCCATTGTCTTAAACTAAGATTTTTCTTATTAAATATTATATTTAAACACCTCATAATACGCACTATAAATACAATATCTCTACAGTTTTAATGCAAGCACCATCCAAATGTAGCTACTGTTCGGGATCAAGAAAATGATCTTTAGGATATACAAATCCAATCTTCACCGTTCAGATCCACCACCAAGATGTCAGAAACACATAGTTCACATTTTAGCCCGATCCAACGGTTAGTTAATTAAAAAACATGATCTGAAGGTTGCAATGCGGAGAAAGGTATGCAGCAAAATAAATCTTTTTCTTCTCTCTTCTCTCTTGTTGGAAGCTCTCTCAAAACCTCTCTTATGTCCTAATGTCTTTCAAGGAAAATACTAATGAGTAGTTTAATTTTCCTCTCAAGACCATCCTCCATTTATACAATTGTGTTTTTCCTTACAAAGTCAAAATCAACTAAAAGTAGGATTACAATTCCAATTCTGTTTCTAATAGAATTGGAAACCAAATAAGGAGAATAATTTCAATCCTTTTTCAAGTAGGATTAGGACTAGTATCCAAATCTTAAGCAAATACTAAATTCGATATCACAATCGGTCAAACACTTTAAAAACTTTGTTGCCACTAAAACTGATTCTAAATGAGAATTTTCGATATTAGTACAACAAACATAAATTATATAGGTCATATATCACTTTCTCTTTTTACCATCATGCTTAGCCAGACCTTTTCATCATCAAGAAGTGAATCTTTTCCTCGACATGACACCTTAAACATCAGTATACCAATCAAATTTAAGGGACTAATTCAATTTTATAAGCATTTTCTTAGTAAAATCTTCAATATACTTTACCCAAGATATACTCACTAGGACTTTCTTTTCCTATAAGTTTGTCATTCTAGTATCAATCTACTCCTTTAAAGCTTACGACAAAATCATCAGCCCTCATTTAATTGTCAATATATATTTCACACCCTAACTTTATCAATACCATACCAAAGATCCACCACTATTTTTTTTAATTTTACATCTTTCTTCAAAAAAATAATAATTCTCAATTCATATATGTTATGATAACTTTACTAACTGTAATTTTTCGAAGAAACGGTGTTCATTATCTATCTATCTCTCACAAAACTTTTTGAATGTTGTAACCTTGGCAAAGTCATCTTGCTTCACCCCATCTACCTCCATCACCAAAATCAATTACTTCATAAAAAGATTTTGTTGAAACAACCATTTATAAAACTTGAACATGCAAATCTGACCTCAATCTCTTCACAAAGCAGTGAATCCACTCTTTTAGACTGAAGCAAAGTTAAGTCGCATATATGGATAAAGCAAGAATTTGGCCTCCGAAGAAAGAACATATATCATCCTTTAATCAATATTCAGGAACTCATCTCTCTCCATATTCCTCAAAATCTAGGGCATATACTTACCCATGATAAAATAGAAAAATATTTCCCAAGTATTAATTAGTGTCTTTGATAATAGACACTTAACCTTAGACTACTACCATCTCCTTGAAATTGGTATGCCATAAACTTAATACAAAAATCGCACTACCATATCAATCTTATGAAATAACTCAAAACAATCAGCAATGAACACATAAACATCTCCATGATCAATACCTATGAAGAATGAGGGTTTCAACTTTAAGAACTTAATAAAAAGATCATACTAGTCACTAGACATTACATACCTATAGTGAATCGGGAAAACATATCTATTTCTAAGGACACCTCCTCTTTTGTTAGTGTTGGTATTTCCAATTCTACTACTCTAGTATTAGCAATATGCGAAATAGAGTGAAGAAATTTAGATACCAATTTGTATCACCTAGATACCAATTGAATTCAAGTAGTAGCACAAAAGAAAGAAATAATTGAGTTTTCCTAAAGTCTTATAGCCTCTTCAAGAAAAGTAAAGGCGTCCCCATACCATTCTTCAAGACTCTACTAGACTTGTCCTTGTGTGATGAGATCACTGAACCTAACGCTCTGATACCACGTTTGTCACGACCCAAAACGAGTCGTGAGTGGCACCCACACTTAACCTCCTAAATGGGCGAACCAACCAATTTAACCTAACTGACAAAATACAAACATAACGCGGAAACTCAAATGTTACTAAATATAATTTCCCAAAACCTAAAAGTCACCACATTAAGGACATCTAATCTCCAATACTAAGTCTAAGAATATCAATACACTAAAATAATAGAATAGAATGGTATGTGTCCAAAAGTATAGGACAACATGTCATGATCGAGAGAATCCAACACAAGCTTTAATGAATAGCTCACCCTGGGACCTGATATGCGGGAGGCTAGCTAGAGCTGAGGGAAATCTGAAGTCATCGGTACACTTGCTGCATTTCATAAAAGGAAAACAAAGAAAAACACAAGTAGGACTTAGTACGGGGCAACATGTACTGAGTAGGTATCATCGGCCAACCCAAAATAGAAACTAATATACAATGAATAATAGTATGAACTCAACTATAGCACTTAACAGGTGATAAGAAACAAACAACATGAACAAGTGTCAACAACATTAAAGTGAGCACGTAATAAGTCAACAATATCACTATCATCCATGAGGACTCATGCCTCCAAACCAAACCATTTTGGTAGTTGAGTTTTTTGAGATTGAGTACCTTCCATTAATTCAACATGTTTTTCCTTTAATATTACCGAGTCAGAACGTGACACTCCGATCCAAGAATACCGTGTCGGAACATGACACTCCGATCCAAAAATACCGTGTCGGAACGTGACACTCCGATCCAAGAATATCGTGTCGGAACGTGACACTCCGATCCAAAAATACCGTGTCGGAACGTGACACTCCGATCCAATAATATCATTAATTTATCATTTAATCTCACCACTTTTCCATCCGTTAATAATATTTCATCGAGCCTTCTTTATTCAAGGCATTACTTCGATAGAGATTGTTTATGATTATAAATTCCACGGTCTCGGGATTTCAGACCAATCACAAACCACACAAACAAGCCACACAACCACACAATCAAGTACATAGAAAACTTCACAATATTATTCAATGCATATCAAGAACTGATGTCAGACAAGCTACTTCTCCAATATCTTTCCTTTCCTTAATGCCTTCGAATGTTTCCAATCTATCAAGTATGCACAATTTATAAGTTAACGATTCTATAGACAGCCATGTTACTATATATCTATCCTAGATCCAAAAATTCACTCAATTCTATAATAAATTTTCCTAATGTTCAAGCCTAAGGGTAAACCTTAATTCCTCCAATTAGCCTAACTTTAATGGTATTCGAATTAAACAATACACCTTATATTTAATTACCTATCTCAATATGTTAAAAGTTGTATCATTACGAACTACTAAAACTACATATCCAATAGAATCGATGACATTCTCTTTTCTGCAATTTTATGCTATCAATACAACTTATAATTTGTAAAAACTAATTAAGTAAAACAACCCATCACTATATGGGTATTAAGATACCATATACTAATGTCCGTAACGTACGTGATTGGCCAGCAGGTTTCAACCCAATTTGTTTTATAACATCAACAATAAAACCAAGCCTATATTCGCCAATCACTGTAAGCTCCAATCTTTTTAAATAAAAATTTCCCACATTGTATATTGTAAAGATTAACTTTCTATTCTTGGCCAATATAATGCCATAATTATTCCTACCATTAATTAATAATAAACTAAGAGAATCTGTCCACTTAAATTAATTCTCTATCAAATATATATATATATTTATATCCTCCAACCCCACATTCTATTGTAACAGCAACCATACAAATTATTAATTGTACCTATTTCATGTTACAAAAGCAATTACAAATTGAATGTTTGAACTTCTGTTTTGCTATTCCCTCAACTTTGCAATACAATATAATTAATAATAATAATATTAATAAAATAATAATAATATCGACATCCATGTGTATAAACAAACACATGATTAAGGCAATTAATGCTTACATGTTCGTCGCTATTCTTCTCAATTTGTTTTCATTCCACCGATGTGCGCCTCTCTTTTAAATTGTGGACTAACAAGTTAAACCCTACAGACATATTTTAATATCCTAATTATTAAAAGACTAATTATTAAAATGGAATGACCCACTATTAATTTTAATATTACTTTATTTAACCATCTACTAAATAATTTATTAAGACTATCCCATTAATTCTATAACTATAGTTATGAATAGTCCAAAATATCCATTTAGAATATATAGAAAGTATTTTATGAACTAAAATCTCTATTACTCGAAATGACCAAATGGGTCGTTACAAACATATACAGAACTTTTAAAAAATATAGGTAATACAAAAAATATAGAAGTAAATACCGAAAACATAAACATGGATGAAAATCCTAGTACATCAGGAATAAAGAATTCAAAAGATCTAAATCCAAAATACTATAATGTAAACTATGAAAAATATGATAGAGAAAAAACTTTATGGGATAAAAGGCTAAATAAATGGACACCTAAACCAACAACTGAACAACATAACTTTTTAGATTTAGACTATGTAGCAAATATAAATAAAACAATTCAATTATGGATGAGATATATATCAAAACAATTAATAGATAACAAAATAGTAATGACAGAAACACCAGGATACATAGAAAGAACACTTATAGGAACAGTAAAATTATGGTTACAAAATCTAACTAATGAAAGTTTAAAAACCTTAAGGAATAATAAAAAATTTGATGGAGAAATAGCTACTACATCTATGGAAATATTATATAAATATGAAATAGCTATAAGAAATGAATTTAGTAGTATGACAACAGAAGTAGAAGAACAAAATAAAAAAAAAGTTATAAATAGAAATTTAATGACAAAATTAGCAATATGTAATATGTGTTATATAGATGAATATACATGTGCATTTAGGGAGTATTATTATAAAGGAACATATAACATGGAAGAAAGTAAGGAAATAAGAAAATTATATTTTACAAAATTACCAGAACCTTTTAGTTCAAAAATAATTAAAAGTTGGAATGAAGCAGAATTAACAGATACCTTAGGAGCTAGAATGAAATTCTTACAAAGATGGTTTACAGAACTATGCGAAAAGCATAAAGAAGACATAAAAATGGAAAAAGTATTAGTAAAAAAATTAGCATGTTGTAAAAATAAAATAGTACCTCAATTTGGTTGTACAAATAGGTATTATAAAAAGAAGTATAATAAAAATAAAAACTATAAAAAATATAGATCAACATATAAGTATAAAAAGCCAAAACAGAAATATTATGTAAAAAATTATAAAACTAAAAGACCATATAGACCAAAGAGGAAATTAACGGAATGTACTTGCTATAATTGTGAAAAAATAGGACATATAGCTAAAGATTGTAAATTACCTAAAAATCCAAAGAAAAAACAGATATCAAAAATAATTATGGAAAATGAAAAATATACACAAATAGAGTATGTAGATTATGACTTAGAAAGTGAAGATAGTATATATGAAATATCAGAAAATGAAATAGATGATGATATAGAATTAGAATCAGATAATGAATTCTATAATATAAAAAATGACTGAAGCAGATATACAAATAATAAATAAAGAAGAACGTCAAGATGAAGAATCTTTAGAACAAAAAATAATATTTGATAATAGTATATTTGAACAAATGAAAGAAAAAGAATTAGATTTAAGTGTAGAAAAAATATTGGAAGCACCAAAAATAAAAAATTGGTTTAAAAGACAAAAAGAAGAATATTATGTGGTAAGTCAAAGAGAACATATCATAGATTGTAAGTATACCTAAGGAAAAACTAAAATACCAATAATAAATAAAAGGATAATAAATAAAGAAATACAAGAGATTAATGCAAGAAATCCAATTAAATATGTACATTTAGGAGGAACTGAAATATTAATAAAAGCATGTTTTAGAGAAGGAATAGATACACCTATAGAAATATATGATAGAATTATACAACCTATAGAAAAGAGTATAATAAGTGCAGTAAAAGGTAATTTAATATATCAAAAATTTAAATTTATAATAAGTGCTAACTACTCAGTAGCAATTAATGACAGAAATATAGATAAATCACTAGTATTATATTGAAAAATGTCAGGAATAGAACTAGCACCAGGAAGTAAAATATTTACAGTCAGATGTAAAAATTTATATGTTTTAACAACAAAACATAAAATTACAGCAAAAAATAAAATAAATAAAATAAAAATAGAAAACCCCTTTGAAAAGATAGTTACAGTTATAGATAATAATGATTATAGTTATAATGAAATTGACATGGAAGGAGATTTAGAAATAGTACAAGAAAGATTAAGTACATCAAAAAGAATGAACACAAGTTACGAAATACCACAAATATCATCAAAAATGAGTACTTCAAGTACCTCAAGAAGAATAGATAAAATTCCACAAAAAATAGAAGAAGAAATAAAACCGTATCATTATTATATAACAGGAATAATGGAACAACGAAAATATTTAATATTAATAAATACAGGACAAGAAGAAAACTATATTACAAGAGAATTAGTAATGGAAGATAAAATAATAACTTCAGAACAATCATGCCCAGAATTACCAAAAGTATTAATCAATACTGAAGAAACTACGGAAAAAGAGATAATAATTGGAGGAATACCAATAGTGATAAAATTTAAAATATATCAAGGAAATGAGAATATAACCTTAGGAATAAAATGGTTAGAACAAGTTAAACCATATAATCTAGAAGATAAGCAGTTGACAATAAATTATGAAAATAAAAGAGTAATAATAAAAAGAACTTTAATATAATAAAAATATGAAAATATATATACTTGCAAAAATAATAATAGAAGGATATTATAATAGATATTATGCACCAATGATAGACACGAGAGCAGAAGCTAATATATGCAAATACAAGTATTTACCGGAAGAAAAATGGGAAAAATTAAAAACACCAATAGTAGTAACATGATTTAATAATGAAGGAAGTATGATCACATACAAGGCGAAAAATATAAAAATACAAATATGGGATAAGATATTAACTATAGAAGAAATATATAACTTTGAATTAACCACAAAAGATATGCTATTAGGAATGCCATTTTTAGAAAAATTATATCCACATATAATAACAAAAACACAATGGTGGTTCACAACACCCTATAAACAAAAAATAGGAGCAAAAAGAGTAAATAACAAAAGACGAAAAACAACAGAATGGATAAAAGGTAGTGAAAAAATTACACAAAAATTAGAAAATATAAAAGAAGAATACCCTAAAATAGAATTAATCATATTCTCTATAGATAAAGTAAAAATAATTCAAGAAAAGTTCGAATTATTATATAATGAAGATCCTTTGCAAGGATGGGAAAAACATAAAACAAAAGTAAAAATTGAGTTAGTTGATGATAATAGTATAATAACCCAAAAACCATTAAAATATAATTTTAATGATTTAACTGAATTCAAGATACATATAAATGAATTACTAGAAAAAAGATATATACAAGAAAGGAATAGTAAGCATACAAGCCCGACATTTATTGTAAATAAACATAGTGAACTAAAAAGAGGAAAACGTAGGATGATTATAGATTATAGAAATTTAAATGCAAAAACTAAAATATATAATTATCCAATACCAAATAAAATATTAAAAATAAGACAAATACAAGGATATAATTACTTTAGTAAATTTGATTGTAAATCAGGATTTTACCATTTAAATCTAGAAGAAGAATCTAAAAGACTCACAGCATTCACAGTACCACAAGGATTTTATGAATGAAATGTATTACCATTTGGATATAAAAATGCACCAGGCAGATATCAACATTTTATGGATAACTATTTTAAACAATTAGAAAATTGTGTAGTATATATTGATGATATATTACTATATTCTAAAACTCAAGACGAACATATAAAGTTACTAGAAAAATTCATACATATTATAGAATATTGAGGTATAAGCTTGAGTAAAAAGAAAGCAAAAATAATGAAAAAAACAAATAAAATTTTTAGGAATACAAATAGATAAGAATGGAATAAAAATGCAAACACATGTAGTACAAAAAATAATAAATTTGAATGACCAACTAGATACAAAAAAGAAATTACAATCATTTTTGGGATTAGTTAATCAAGTAAGAAAATACATACCAAAATTAGCAGAAAACTTGAAGCCATTACAACAAAAATTAAAGAAAGACATAGAATATCAGTTTGATAAAAAAGACCAAGCACAAATAGAAAAGATAAAATTATTATGTAAAAACTTACCTAAACTATATTTTCCAGATGAAAATAAAAAATTTACCTATATAATAGAAACGGATGCGAGTGAAAAAAGCTATGAAGGAGTCTTAAAATATAAATATGATAAAAATGTAATAGAACATCACTGTAGATATTATTCAGGAACATTTACAAATACGGAAATAAAATGGGAAATAAATAGAAAAGAGTTATATTCAGTATATAAATGTTTATTAGCATTTGAATCATATATTGTATATAACAAATTTATTATAAGAACAGATAATACACAGGTAAAATGGTAGTTAACAAGGAAATTACAAGATTCTGTAACAATAAAAGAAATAAGGAGATTGATATTAAATATATTAAATCTTACATTTACAATTGAAGTAATAAAAGCTGATAAGAATGTCATTGCAGATTACTTATCAAGACAAAGCTACTCAGACTGAAAATAAAGAAGAAGATACAATCGAAAATATACTCAAATCTATTACTACACTTTGTATAAAAGTGGACAGTATTGATAATGAGATACAAAAGCTAAAGACTAATGAAGATAATCTGAAGTCTAAAGCAAATATAAATCAGCAGCATGACTATAAAAATGCGGAGCTACGTCGATCGGAAGACGGTAAAATTCCAGAGCTAAAAGGAGACGATGGAAAACTCCTTAAAACCCATAATGTTTGCTTAAATACAGCTGCAGGTACAAGTAAAAGAGTTAGTGAAAAACCAAAAAATTAAAACCTAAACCAGTTATTTGTAAAACCATTTATTCAAAACACATCCAGACATATATCCACAGAACCACAAACATCTACCTATGTAGACAGTTTACAAAATGAGAGAAAAACATATAATTATATTGCACGAACCTATATTGAAAACATATACAAAATTCAAACCTACTTAAATCATAATCCTAAATCAACTACAACCCAAAACCCAAACCAAGATTATATAACCCATAAATCACAAGGATACAACCAAAAACTAATTCCAATTTAGTAAAGACATGTTACAATTATGGATTATTAAGTACTGTATATACATACGATGGAGAAGAAACTAGTGGAATACCAGAACTACATAAAGCATTTATTACGTATAAAAGAGTTACAAAAGGGAATTTATTCTATATAAAATTCTATACAGCACCAGCAGAGATATTATATGAGGAGGTAAAATCTACAATACAGGTTATTAAGATAGGATTAACAAAAGATATGATTATACCAGAAGATATTGGACAACAAGAAGAAATACCTAAAACAGAGATACCAAGTTTTTATGCTAATAAAAGAATAATTGGCATATCAACTATAATTCAAGAATTAGCTAATAATTATTTAAATGGAAATGCTATATGGAGTTATTACGCTAGAGATCAGGTAATGATATATTCAAATTCAAGAGAATTAAGAAGATCAAATATGGATGACGTCCAAAGGTGGATTTTATCATTATTAAAGCCAGAGGAACAACCTACAACAAGAGCATTGAAGAAATGATTTATTTCAGAAGATTTATTAATCAGATATTGCAAACTAATTGGACATAAATATCCAGATCACAGATGTTCAAAATGTAATGGAGAAGATAATATTATTCCAGATGTTGATTTGGAGTAAAGATGATGGAGTAAAGATAAAGACAAGATAAGTTGGCAGACAAGATAAAAAGATAAAGGCGGACAAGATATAAAGAAAAAAGCAAAGATTAGATATGTTTTTTAACGTTTTGTATACAATAACGTAAAAATTGCTTTTTCAGATAGCTTTTACTTTTTTGAAAGGCCAAAGTGTGAATAGTAAAGGCCAAGTAGGAAAAGTCGTAAAGTAAATAGTAGATGCACTTATGTGAATAGTATAGGATTAGAATTGTCTATATATAGAGTTGTAAATTGTAAATGAAGGAGGGGCAATGAGAAAGCAACGCTTAAGTTAATAAAATCTCTCAACTTCTAAAACACTCTCTCAGCTAAAGAAAAATAATAAATATATGGAGAAATCTGAAATCAAGTCAGATATTTCTGATAGCATGGCAAATCAAGAGGCAAAGGTATATCGTTTAAAAGATATGCAGATTTTTATTTCAATTATTCTTTTCTATCATATTCATAATTGATTAAATTCTTATTAGATTATTATGAACCAAATTATTTTTATCATGTTTTCCGGTCACTACTAGCATCGTACTTTAGCGGATACTTTCTGCTTATCAGCGCCTCAACCTTATGTACTCCCCTACACGGCTTTCCTCGCCTACCGATTTTCACTATGGGATGGTATAGTCTAGCAGTTTTCTCCCTGTCTTATTTTTAATATTTTATTTGGTATTGGATAATTATATGTTTTAGTTTTTGCATTTAAATTTCTATAATCAATAACCATCCTACTTTTTCCTCTTTTTTGTTCACTATGTTTATTTACAATAAATGCCGGGCTTGTATGCTTACTATTACTTTCTTGTATATATTTTTCGGGGGTGCGGAATTCATCTTACTGGTAGTACCAATTTTTTATAATATTCTTCTGATAGTTGCTTCAATCTGGATGTTTCTTTAATGTTATTTATGGTATATTCTAGATATAACATATCTTTGGTTCTTTGGTACATATATAAATTTTCTTTCATTAACTATTTTAATAAGTTTATATTTTCCATAGCTTCTATCCAATATTCTAAATATTCATAGTTCATTTTAATCTGAATCTATTTCAAAATCATATATATCTGTTCTTTTTAGATCTTGTCACGACCCAAAATCGAGCCGCGAGTGGCACCCACACTTATCCTACTATGTGAGCGAACCAACCAATCTAAAACCCCAACATATTGAACAAAATACAAAGCGGAAGACTTAAAACTCATTAACGAAAACAATTAAATAACTTCTAAAATTTATAACCCATTATCCCCAAAATCTGGAAGTCATCATCACAAGAACATCTATCCTCAAGTTACTAATATAAAAGTATCTAAGAAGCTAAAATAAATAAAGGCTAGTCCATGCCGGAAGTTCAAGGCATCAAGACATTGAAGAGAAGATCCAGTCCAAGCTAGAAGCATTAGCTCACCCTGAAATCCGGTGTAATGAAGACTGGCTAGAATCGCTGCTGAGTTGAAGACGACGGTACGTTTGCTGCATTCCCCAAATAACAAAGAAAGAAACAACAAGTAGGGGGTCAGTACAAAACACAAGTACTAAGTAGGTATCATCGGCCAACTCAAAATAGAAAACAGTATATATCAGTTCATATCATAAATCAACTACAATACTCAACATGTAGCAACAAGTACTATAATCATCAATAAGTACTACCAAGTTCATCCATGAGGACTCAAGCCTCAATACCACACTCATTTGGGAAATTAGGTTCATTACATTGAGTATATTTTAACATCTCTCAAGATTCATTATCTTTCTTCCTCTTGTGTCGGTACGTGACACTCCGATCCCCTACTACTATGTGTCGGACGCACACTCCGATCCCTAATTCTACGTGTCGGTTCGTGACACCCGATCCCCCTAATACTATGTGTCGGCGAACGTGAACACTCCGCTCCCCTAATTCTACGTGTCGGTACGTGACACTCCGATCCCCTACTACTATGTGTCGGTACGTGACACTCCGATCCCCTAATTCTACGGGTCGGTTCGTGACACCCGATCCCCTAATACTATGTGTCGGAACGTGACACTCCGATCCCCTAATTCTACGTGTCGGTTCGTGACACCCGCTCCCCTAATACTATGTGTCGGAACGTGACACTCCGATCCCCTAATTCTACGTGTCGGTTCGTGACACCCGA